>CM076583.1:1021759168-1022411545 GCA_034641835.2 Pinus albicaulis | reverse complement strand
CTGACCTTGAGGCCTCGTGTACAGCTTCCAGATGGGGGCCCGAGAGAGCCCAGGATGCGCCGTTGGGGAGGAGGAGGAGGGGCGGTCAGGCGAGTGTTTCGACCAGAGTTTTTTGCCCATTGGGATCAGATGCCTTTGTACATAGACGACTATCCCTATAGTGGGATGAGCTACTGTGGGGATCCGGATCTGCCACTTCCACCTGGTCGAGTCTGGGGGCCCAATGGTAAGTGACAGATTGCTATTCTTGTGTGGGCATGTTAAAGTTTTTGAATAGTAATTGATGGTACTGATTCATGTACTTTTGGTATGCAGATATAGCACCGGTAAAACTGGCCGGATATATGGGACGACCGGCAGCGTCTGGAGCTGCAGGTCCAAGTGGGACGAGAGCGGCGTAGAATGAGGACGCAGCCGCCCTGCTGGAGGACATCCGCCGTAGATGCGAAAGGTTGTTGACCGGAGTATCAGAGCGCGGGTGGCAGGACTTAGACGACCAGTTCATAGAGCCATGTGTTGGTCTACCCTCGGAGTGGCGAGGTGTCATGCGGCGCATGGCGATGGCCGGTCAGGCTATGCGCGATCTACATGCTGCAGGGGCAGAGCCATTGGCCCGGGAGCCTCCAGATAGTGATTAGGGGTAGGGGCATGTGGTGCCCCCTATGATGTATGTAGGGGCAGGTGGTGCCCCCAGTTTTGGGTTGTTGTTTGTAACATGCTATGAGCATGTCGTATGTATCAGAGTAGATGGACTCTAAACACATGTTGTGCGACCCATATTATGGATATGCATCGTTTTTTGATGGTTTATTTAATGTTATGGTCTTGTACGAAATGTGTGTGATAAATTCCAATCTAGACCATGGTTTGCAATACTATCTACATAGTGATTCTGTTCTCGAGGTACATGGTTGAAATTTATGGTTTCAAACACACGTATTAAGATTTTCACTCGTAAATAGTGTCTAAACAGCACAGGGTTATGCACACGATAAACACCATTTAGTTGCATTACAAGAAGCAGGGAATCCAAACGAACGTGCAGATAAAGGATGCGATGAAAGAGGGCATCAGCTAAAAGGCCACGCACTGCATCATATTCGGCCTGATTGTTGGTGGCAGAACCAATGCATACCCCGTTAGAGAGAACAAGGGCATGCAAGGGGGTGAAAATGGCCCAACCTGCCGAGGCTAGATTCCTGGAGTAGCGACTTGCACCATCGGCGTAACCGATAAAGGGTGTGGACGGGGGGTCTTGCAGAATGGTGTGACAAGACAACAAATGAGGGGAGGAAAGGGAATGAGGGCAGCGTGAGTGTACATAAGTCATTGGGCGGCAACCGCAGGAGGGAGTGCAAGGGGTCGGATGATCATGACTCATACAGGGTGGTATATGAGGGCTATCGGAAGCATGGAGAGGACTCGGGCTGCGGAGGTCAACAGAGATACGGGTGGGGTGATCTCGGGTATGGGTAGGGAAAGGGTGGTCAAGTGACACAACAGGGGAGGGTGCAGATGGGCTAGGCTCCGAGTGTCTCGCAGAGGAGGATAGGTAAATAATGGTGACAGTAGATTCGGTCATCTGAACATCAGGGGGGGAATGTCGATGGGAGCGAGGGGATCCTCAGGCTGGCCTGAAGCATACTGCGCGAGGATGGGAGAGGCGGATTGATTTTGTTCAACCTCATACTCGCGGATCACCTCTAAAGAGGCGCGGTAATGCGTCAGGTGAGGACAGTGGTGGGAGTAATGGCCATGGATGCCGCACAAAGCACAGGGTTTGTTGGTGCGGAGAGTCTTGCGGTTCTTGGTTACGGACGAAGAAGGAGTGGAGGCTTCAGGGACCGTAGACTCGGGGAACGCGACTTTCACCATGGGCTGAATACGGGGTAACTCAGGACAAGCATGGGTGGCATGACCGGTGACATCACATAAAGCACAAGGCTTCGTGGGTGGAGGAGGAGCCGCGTCAGTCGTGGTGGTCTTGTCTTTGGGTGCCCCCTTGCGGGCTTTGCCTTTTTTCCCGAGAGCCGTCACAACAGGAGAAGGGTCCTGTGGAGGTGCTAGGGGTACAGTGGCAACGGAGGAAGCAAGGGGGACCGGTTGGACCGGTGTCAAAGCCATGTAAGGTTTGGGGTGACCAAGAGGGGTGGCGGCTGGGGGATCAAGGTACCAGACTGGAATGCCCAAGGTCAAGTTAGGGAGAGAGAGGGTGGCCATGACGGGGACAGAATATACGCCGGGAGGGGGAGCGAGGAAAGGGATCTGCCCAACAGGGAAATGACCAGGAGGGATGGCTTCGAGGTGGTTGAGGCCAGGAGGAACCGATCCAGGAGGATAAAGAGGTTCAGGGATACCAGCTGTAGGGGAAGGGCCAGAAGGAGGAGGTCCGGCTGGCTGAGATGAATGGCTAGGAGCGGGTTGCGGAGGGCGAGGGGGAGGTTGCTGACTAGCCGAGGCAGGCCGCTTATGGGCAGCCTGAGACGATTGCATCATGCAAACATTCGAAGAGCTGGGATCAGTGATGGGAGGAGGAGGAAGGTTAGGGAAAGTTCCAAGCAGGGAGGAATATTTGTAAACGCCGGGGGAGACACTGGTCAAGGAATCAACGGTTTGCTTGTTGGCTACGGAAGAGATAGTCGTCTCAGGGGAGGTCTGAGATTTTGGCTCATGATATGTCAACTAGTCAATGGTGACTATCTTTCCATTATGAGGGAAAGACATCTTGCGAAAGACCGCAGATGGGACAGCAGACATAGCATAGGTGTAGCTTCGCCCCAATAGAATGTTGTAATCTAGCGGGGCGTCGATGACTTCGACGTCAACGCAAACAGTCTTACCGGCGAGGGTGATAGGACAATTACGAAACAGGCCAATGGGCTGGGAGGCATGACCGTCCCACGCTCGGAGGGTGATCGTGGAAGGGGCCAGCTCAGGAGATCCGAGTTGCTTCCAAACCGAAGCAGACATCACGCATGTGGATGCCCCCTCATCAATTATACACCGGGACACGTTGGCGTTCCGGATTTTGACTGGGATTTGGAAGGCGACGGAAGGAGGGAGGGGGGGATGGTCCGATTGAGTGGCATTGAAAACAATCATTTGGTCATCAGCAGGATCTACAGCGCCCACGGCAGATAATAGAGCCTTCTTTTGGGAAGGGCACGACTGGAGGAGTTCCAGTGTGGAAATGGCAGCAGGAGACTGCGCCAGATCATCTACTATGCTATATGAATGAGCAGCTCGACCAGAAGCAGCATTTCGACGTAATGGTCCCTTAGGAATCTTGGTATGGACCTCAACTTTGGGTTGAGGAATATGTAAGGGACCACCGGATGTCGAAAGAGGCTCTGTAGAACCTGAAGAGGGAGGCTCGGGGGCAGACTGAGCAGGAGGCTTGGGGTACTGACGAGACCGAGTTTGAAGGTGAAGATCGACGGATGGGGTAGGATCGGAGTGCATCATAAGGATCTGGTAATCAGAGGAGCCAGAAATGGAAGGGGGGGCGGCTACCTGGCTGTCGGGCGGTTGGGTAGCCACGAATCCTTGTTGAGGGAAAGGGTCAGTAAACACAGCTGGCTGGGTAGTGGCCACATTAGGAGGAGCATGAGGGGAGGCGTGTTGTCCGCGCAATGTGGCTTGAGACTCCCACATCTGCCGCATCTGGGGTAAGAGGGGACAATCGTGGGTGTAATGACCATAAACACCGCAACACGAACAGGGATTGCTTGTGCGAAGCGGCCTGTCCGGCTTGGGTTGAATGCCCTGTTGCTGGTTGCCAGTGTTAGGGTCCACACCAGAATTGGGTCCTCGGGTTCCAGGGGCAGATTGGTTTTGGTTGCCTCTCCGCCTTCTTTGAGAAGAAGGGGGATTAGTCGCGCCCTGCTGTGCAAATACTTTCCCTGGAGGGGGCTGTAGGTGCTGGTGTTGGGGTGGAGGAGGCAAGGGAGGAGGAAGCGCATATGCTGGAGGAGCTGGCGCACCAGGCTGTGGATAAAGGTAAGGGTTGGGTTGGGCAACATTGAGGTAAGCAGGAGGTTGGGAAAAAGGAGGAGGCATGCCATATCCTGGATACATGTTGCCGGGAGGGGGAAGAGCGCTGGAGGTGCTGGCCCCTCCCTGAGGGAGACCATAGCCCACAGGAGGTTGAGCATACGGATGGGAAAGAGCTCCAACGATACCGTCGGCGGAATGAGATGCCCCCGGGGCGTTAGCGCCACCGGGCCTGGGGATGTCAGGAAGAACGGTATAAACATAACCAGATTGAGCGTAAATCAGGCCATATTTCAAGGCTATTTGGAGGGTGGCTTCTTCAGTTTGAGGAAAGTGAGAGGCGAAATCTTTGCCGATGGGAGCGGGAAGGGTACAAAGGAACCCGTCCATATAAACCTGATCTTCGAAGGGAGGGGCTCGACATAAGCTCCGTCTTCATCGCCATTCCTGAACATGGGCAGAAAGGCGTGTTGAAGAGGCTTGCTTGAAGGAAGTCAAGAGCTCCGTGCCAGTATCGTATCGGAGAGGGAGCTGGAAGTACGATAAAAATGCTTGGGAAAAGAGTCTCAAAGGTGGTATGGGTAGAGGTGGCTTGTTCGACATACCATTTAGAAGCTTCGCCTTGCAAGCACGGCGTTTCAACAAATGAAGACTCTCGATGGGCCCTACTCCAATGGAATTGGAGGAACACCACATGTGGAAAGATCGGACATGATTGGTTGGATCTTCTCCATTAAGGCCCTCAAACTTAGGGATATCAGAGGGTAGCTTGGTGGGCATAGCGGGCCAGGTAGTATTATGGTGAATGGGGTCATCAATCAACTGATGGAAATCGGGGAGGCTGAGGCCTGCAATGTACGGCAGCACAGGGGTGGCCGGAGTAGTGGTTGTGACGGTTCCGCTAGAAGTAGGGCCGGCATTGGGGCCGGGAGAACCGCTAGCGTTAGGCCCCGGTCCAGACATGGTGAAGGTAAAAGGGGGAGAACCGGAAGGAGAAGGGGGACCCGATGAATCAGGAGAGGAGTCGGAGTGCGGACTCGAAGGTGGACTGGCTCGACGACGGCGGTGCGGAGCAGGTCGATCAACCGGAAACCGAGGGTGAAGGCCAAGAAGTCTCCGGGAACGGCGCCTTGGGGGCGCAATGATGACGGAAGAAGGAAACCTATTAGGGGTAGCGTACGTAATCAATTATGGTCAAGGGCGAAAAAGGTGCAAGGATTTATTGATTTTAGAGAGTTCATAGGCGAGCAACTGTGCGCTCGCTAGGTCGGCTATGTGTGGCGTGCGTTAATTTTAATTTTTAAACCCTTTCCGTTTTGAGAGCAAGAAAAAAGTGTGTTGCGTAGCTGAAAATAAACCTACAGAGAACAATATATAATGCTGAAATAACAGAAAAATAACAGCTACTTGTGCATCTATCTAACCCAAGAAGGTGGGTCTCTAAAAACTAATCTGAAAAGAAAGGGAAAAATCTAGGCAAAACACACGGAAAAGAGGCCAATAGATCTAAGGTCAAAAGGGACAGGGATCTAAAGGATAAAGCTGCTGAAAAGAGGTGCAGATCACAGCCAAGAGACAGAGGCAAGGTGGCTGGAAAAGGAAGGAAATCAGCAAAAACCGAAGGGGGCAAGGTGGAGGCCTTCAAAGGAGGTCCAAACAAAACGACAGGAGGTGATTTGAAAGGAAGAAAGGCTGATTTCAAAGGATCTGAAAGGGAGGTAACAGATCTGGAAAAAGGAGGCTGAAGCTCTGAAAAACAGACGGCTGAAACAACTTAAAACTCTTCCACAAAAAGTGGAGGGTACTAAAGCCCTAAGGGGCTAGGTTCCCACTTAGATGAGTAAAAAAAGATCAGAACTTGGTCAAAACAGGCTGGGACAGAGGCTGGAGGACCCTGACAGAAGCTGCAACAAAACCCAGAAAAATTGCTGAAAAAATGGCAGGTCGCAGTTTCTGACCTGATTTCAGTGCAGGTCGCAGGAAACAGGCTGAAAAGTGCGACCTGGAGGTCCAGGTCGTAGGTTTAGGGCCAAAAAGTGCGACCCCCAGTTCTGATTGTCTCGGCGGCAGATTTTCAGAAAATTTGCCGTCTCAGTTGCGGCTGGTGTCGCTTACCTGCGCAATAGGGCCAGAAACACACGGAAGTTAGAAATTTTAATGTTTTAGGGTTTTATGTGAGAAAAACACCATAAAAATAGGGAAAATAAACAGCTAAAAAGAAACCCTAGGGTCTGAAGTAGCTGGATATGCAGGAATATGAAAAACGACAGCGGTCGTAATTTAAAACCCGTGTGGAGTCGCCATTTGTTAGTATGAATCCTTTGTCGAAGTGTACGAAAAAGGACCACTTTAGCTATGCATAACTAATAGCCCTAACAACAAAAGTGGTTGCCAATATCTTCAGATCTGCGGTTAGTTAGACAAGAAAAGAGCTGCAAAATACCAGATCTATGTATGGAAAGACATTAAGCAGTAAAAACAAGGGTTTGCTCCATATACCAATAGACAAGACAAGAACAAATTTTGAAAGAATTTTTGTATTAATGGGGCACCTGTGAGGAAAACCAGAAGGAGTATCCAATTCCCCTCAGTGGGATGGGTTCTTGGAAGTCCTCAGCACTTCAGATCTAAGATTCTTCTCTCTAGTTGATGTAGAAAACCCAATGCAAAAGAGTAGAGCTCAACGGGAGAAAAATGGCAGAAAATGGTGACCAAGTGTATAGATCTAGAGTGATCTAATAGGCAACAAAAGGTGAAGAATGGTAGGGAAAACCCTCCTATTTATAACAAAATATTGGGTCATTCTAGATCTTGGTGCATGGGTTTACCAGATCTAGATCCACTTTTTATGGAATATTTTATTATATTTGTTGGAGGGAAAAGATATTTGACTTGGGTCAAATCCCTTAATTTGTTAAAAATAAATAAATAAATGATTTATTTATCTTTTTAAGGAAGCGGTTAGAAGATAATAAAATAAATAATGATTTATTTAATTATTTAAGGAAGTGGTTGAAAGATAATTAAATAAATAATGATTTATCTAATTATTTATGGGTGATTTGGTCATATTTAACAAGGAATATCATCTAAAAAAGGTTTAAATGATTATTCCTAGAAAATAATAAGATAAATAAAGGTTTATCTAATTAGTTTCTTTGATTTTGGGTTAAACATGACTGGGAATAATAATTAAATTATGGTTTAATTAATTATTCCATGAGGAAAATCAAACAAATATGGGTTTGTTTAATATTTCCTTTTGGGGTTTCCTGTTTTAACATAGTGAAAGTAGTTTTACTTAGGGTAAAACTGGTCTTACATGGTGTACTTGGGTCCATCTAATGATAATAGGTTAGATGACCAAAAAAATGGTGTAACAATTCCCTATAAACTTCATGGCCAGCTTTGGGCCATAAACATTTCTGAACATGGCCACTCCCCTGGAGGACATAGGGAGATGTTGTATCATTTTGGGTGCACTCCAAAAGCACCAAACATATCTCACACTTTCAGCCATTGTGAGAAGACTTGGGAAGAAAGTAAGTGGTGGGGAAACCATTTAACATACCATTATTTGATGCAGTCAGGAGATTTAATGTGTTGTTTCCACATGTGGGACTATGACCCACCTCCATTTTTACAAATTTATGTTTGTATGTACTTAGTTTTGATCCCATAAATTGATGATGTGCTTATTCTTTTTATGGGAATTATTGGAGGGAGGATGGGAGGAATGTATGTGCCTTATGGGAGAGAGATTCTCCATGTTCATTATGCTACATGTTTAAAGGATAAAATTGGGAAAACCATGTTTGTTTCATTGGAACTATTATCTCCTTGTGGGATGAATTATTTGCATCTCATAAGAACTTTGGAGGAGCATTTCATGGAGGGATGGATTGGGAGACACTTAGCTTATGAGGGAATATTATCACTTGGTAGTGTCACCAATGGTGGGGGAGAAGAGTTGCATCACTCACCTTGTCATTTGCTTGAGGAAAAACAACATTTGGGAAGGGAGGACTGTAATATTCCCAATTAGCCATGAGCTAGTTGGAATATTAATTTTTGTTTTGCTGCTTTTTTTTATGAATAAGAGGAAAATGGAAGTCCATAAGTCTCCTTAATAATGAATAAATCAATGCCAATGTGAAAAGGATATATCTTGGCAGCTTAATTGAACACCTTGACCAGGTCAACTTTGACCAAATCAACAACGTCGTCATGGAGGAATCGCAATCAATGAAAGACGGCGCAGTTTTAGATGGATATTCTTTTCATGGAAGTAGTGCCATTATTGGATGGGGCTTAGGGTTTGGAAGCTCATATCTTATAAATGGAGGAGGATGGCAGCCATGCTGATATATGTTTATGTATTTGATATTTCTAAATATATGGTCTGTTTAGACATATAGCTTTCTCTAGTTGTTTAGCTGAGATTGTGTGATGTTTAGCACCGGGTGTTCCTGATCGATAATCACACATATTCCATTGAGAATCTCTTGGATGAGTCTTGTACTACATTTTCTAATTTCAGGCTTAAGGCCAAGCTTCATCTTTCATTTATAGCGTAGATCCTGTTGAGGGTTGAGTTTTTTTTCAGGTTGCAGTAGTGGAGACCATATTTGGGTCACTTCAGTACTTATTCTCAATGGAGAAGGGTTCCTTTCCATTGGGAGGACAATAAGGAAGGCCCTTGTACTTATTTTCATATCTTGGCATCAGGCCAGTGATATATTTGCCCATACAGTGCATTTTCTTTCTAGATCTGCGTTATTTTGTGGGAGGAGTTGCTGGGTGGTTTTGGCACACTATTTTCAGGAGGAGATTTTCTAGTGAAGGGATTAGCCTTTCATCTAGGAGATCTATTGGAGGAGGCTGCATTATCTCTTATATAATATCAGCCACACTTTCCATATCTATATGTTGCAGTGGATCTTCAGCCCTAGGGTTTTGATTCAGATCTTGAACATGGTGTTTTGCTGAAAACCCTCTGGGGGTTCTTCATTGGAGGTTGTATAGTGCCTAGATCTATAATAGATCTATCTTTTGTGGCATATATCAACCCATGTTATATTGTATCTTCATTTTTTGTAGCAGTGCCTTTAAAATAGCGCTGTATTAGTATTTCAGCATTTTGATATATAGTAGCAGCACCTTTTTTTAGGGTTTTGTCCATTGGAGGCTTGTTCTATCTTATTGTACATCTTATGGCCCATTTCTTATGCATATTTTTCTATTGTTATAACGAATGAAAGGTCTCCATATTGGCCTCTTTCTTATATATGATGTTTAACACTACTATTCCAACATTTTCCACTATATTCTTGCTTTTCCTATTTTGGAATATTACAGTGGTCTCAGAGCATAATCTTGGCACAGCCTGTGCATCTTGAAAATCCAATATGTCATCTGAAGAAGGATATCCTCTTACTCATAGAGAGAAGAGGTATCAAAAAATAAGACACCGGAATTTGATTATACAAATGACAAAGAAGACAAGGGTAAAACCCCTTTATCTGGAGGAGAAGATGAAGAGAAAGAGTTTCCTAAGATTCTTCTGAAAGCTATGCAAGACATTGCTAGATAAATAAAGGAGATGAGGATGGATAGATACAAGGAATCCCCTAAAGGATTTCAACATGGTGAAGGCTCTGTCATTTCTCATCACTGGAGTGATCAACCAGTGCAGCAGCAACAAGTTTCCCAATGCTCTACAATGCCTACATTCTTGGCAGTGGGAAATGAAGGGTTTCAAGAACAAGAATCCCTTGAAGACTATTTCATGGAGTATGAGTCTCAAACTCAGAGATTCAAGGACCACTTGAGTTTTTAAGAATTTTTTCAAATCAAGGACAATAGGAGACCCAGGCATCACAATAGAAGTGGTGGATTCATTTAGAATCATGATCTACACCGCACTATGGGCATATTTTTCTTACCCAAATTTGATGGGTCATCTAAATGCACAGCCAAATCATGGGTAGAGAAGCTTGACATCTACTTCTAGTTGAACAAATTTCTAGAAATGGAGGCCATTCAAATAGCAGCGATACACCTTGAGGGTGAAGCACATGATTGGTGGTTCCATGGCTTGTCTATAGTGGTTCATGCCAATGTGACTGCATATCCAGAGTTCACAAGGAGGCTAGTGGAGAGTTTTTATATAAGAGATCCTGAAGCACTATTGATGGGGCTTGCAAAGCTAAAACAATCAGGTAATCCATAAACTTATATTTCTGAATTTTTGAGACTTTCTGTTATGGTTCCTAATTTATCTGCAGCAAGAAGGGTCTATATGTTCATTGATGGGTTAGATGAACCTCTTCATGGGTTTGTTAAGTCTACCAAGCCCGCTACCCTTCAAGATGCCATTGAAAGGGCTAGAGATCTTCAAGATGCCTTGCCAAAAGCAAAGGCAACATTTCAGCATAAGCCCTCTTTTCCATCAAAGGGAAAATATGAGAAGGCTCCTCTTTCAAAGAAGAGCCAAAATAAAAAACCTCTTGATGATGATGTCCGAAGAGATTTAAGGACAAGGAAGCTTTGCCTCACATGCTAAGAATCTTTGGCACCCAGACATAGATGTGCAGCAGGAAAGGCACACTACATAGAGGTCTTCTCAGATGATGAGGAGGAAGAAGAAGAAAAAAAAGAGAGGGGTCACATTTCTGGAGTATCAGGGGACGATCCACCACCACCAGGGGGTGAGGATGGAGAAATTTCTCCAATTAGAGGGACTCATGCATCATTAAGAGTGGTACCAAACTTTCATAAAACTTCCACACAAGAAACAGAGTTGAATTTGCATATTAGAAGCAGGGACATGATGATCCCATCTATTATGCACATGAGATTGGTCCATGATACATCACTATCTTGTGGTAAACCACCTAGGAGGCCACCTGATTCAAATTTGGTGAGACATGTCTCACATCATGATGCTTCATTCATAGATCCAGGAGGATTGGGAGCATTAGAAGGCCAAGATACAATGCTAATAATCTTGGGTAGACTCAAGGAGGAGGGAGACATTCTCCCAACATCATCACTACCCACTCTCATTTCAGATTCTGCGCTATGGGAGGAGAAGCATGGGAAGGATAGCAACCTTCCAACATATACCTTTGGCATGGGAAATGTCAAGGATAAGGGCAGCCATATGATAGGTTTTCTTTATGATAGATCATCAGCGTTGTCACTATGGAAGATTGATCCATATTGGAAATCCCAACTGTTGGTGGATTATTCAAAGGATATTCTCACATGTATGATACTTGATGACCAGCTGCATGAGGAGGGCTATTCTTTCCAAGATGAGGTCTATTCAGTCCAAGAAGAGGTCATTTATTATCATGGTATGATATTCTTATCTAGAGCCTCCAAGCTCAAGGAGAAGTTTCTACAAAGAGCACATGAAGAATTCCTTTTCAGCCATACTTATTCCATGAGGGCCTACAACACTATCATGGATAGCTTCACTTGGGAAGGCTTTCAAGAGGAACTATATCATCATTTTCAAATATGCATGAACCATGTGGAGTTGGAAGAGATACATGACTCAATGAAGGAGTTATCATAGCCACCTCTTTCCTGTTTTGGAATGAGAGGGGATCTATCTATGGACCACTCCATTTGTATGAGCAGAAATTTTGGTAAGGAACATGCTTATGTACATTATGTTTCATTTGATGATTACTTGCATTCCTTTACCATGTATATGCATGCCATAGCTCCATGGAGGAGCATTATTCCCTTGAACATGTCCACTCCCTTGGAGGACATAGGGAGATGTTGTATCATTATGGGTGCACTCCAAAAGCACCAAACATATCTCACACTTTCAGCCATTGTGAGAAGAATTTGGCAGCAAGTAAGTGGTGGGGAAACCACTTACCATATCATTATCTAATACAGTTAGGATATTTACTGCGCTGGTTCCACATGTGGGACTATTACCCACCTCCATTTTTACAAATTTATGTTTGTATGTGCTTATTTTTCATCTCATACATTGATGATGTGCTTATTCATTTTATGGGAATGATTGGAGGGAGGATGGGAGGAATGTATGTGCCCTATGGGAGAGATATTATCCATGTTCATTATGCTACATGTTTCTGAGAGAACATTGGGCAAACCCTGTTTGTTTCATTGGAACTATTGTTTCCTTGTGGGATGAATTATTTGCATCTCATAAGAACTTTGGAGGAGAATTTCATGGAGGGGTGGATTGGGAGACACTTAGCTTATGAGGGATAGTGTCACCAATGGTGGGGGAGAATAGTTGCAGCACTCACCTTGTTAGTTTCTTGAGGACAAGTAACATTTGGGAAGGGAGGACTGTAATATTCCCAATTAGCCATGAGCTAGTTGGAATATTAATTTTTGTTTTGCTGCTTTGTTTTATGAATAAGAGGACAATGAAGGTCCATAAGTCTCCTTAATAATGAATAAATCAATGCCAATGTGAAAATTATATATCATGGCAGCTTAGTTGAGCACCTTTAGGTGTGAAAAGGGGTTGGAACACCTTGACCAGGTCAACTTTGACCAAATCAACAACGTTGTCATGGAGGAGTGGCGATCAATGAAAGACGTCGCAGTTTTAGATGGAGATGCTTTGCATGGAAGTGTTGCCATTATTGGATGGGGCTTAGGGTTTGGAAGCTCATATCTTATAAAAGGAAGAGGATGGTAGCCATGTTGATATATGTCTATCTATTTGATATTTTTGAATATATGGTCTGTTTAGACATATAGATTTCTCTAGCCTTTTAGCTGAGATTCTGTGTTGTTTAGCATCGAGTGTTCCTGATAGGGAATCCCACCTATTCCATTGAAAAGCTCTTGGAGGAGTCTTGTACTAAATTTTCCACTTTTAGGCTTAAGTCCAAGCTTCATCTTTCATTTATAACGCAGATCCTGTTGAGGGTTGAGTTGTTTTGCAGGTTGCAGTAGTGGATACAATCTTTGGGTCACTTCAGTACTTATTTTCAGTGGATAAGGGTTCCTTTCCATTGTAAGGATAGTAAGGAAGACCCTTATGCTTATTTTCATATCTTGGCATTAATCCATTTATTTATTTCCCCCTATAACACATTTTCTTTCCAGATCTGCATTATTTTGTGGGAGGAGTTGCTGGGTGGTTTTGGCACACTATTTTGGGGAGGAGATTTTCTAGTGAAGGGATCATAATTTCATCTAGGAGTTCTATTGGAGGAGGTTGCATTGTCTCTTATATCATATCAGCCACACTTTCTAGATCTATATGTTGTAGTGAGTCTTCAGCCCCAGGTCTTTGATTCAGATCTTGAGCATGGTGTTTTGCTGAAAACCCTCAGGGGGTTCTTCATTGGAGGTTGTATAGTGCCTAGATTTGTAATAGATGTATATTTTGTGGCATATATCAGCCCATGTTATATTGTATCTTCATTTGCTGTAGAAGTGCCTTTAAAACGGTGTTGTAGCAATGTTCCGACATTTTGATATATAGTAGTAGCACCTCTTTTGAGGGTTTTGTTTATTGGAGGCTTGTTCTATCTTATTGTACATATTATGGCCCATTTTTTATGTATATTTTTCTGTTGTTATAATGAATGAAATGTCTCCATATTGGCCTCTTGCTTTTATATGATGTTTAACACTGCTATTCCATCATTTTGCACTATATTCATGCTTTTCCCATTTGGGAATATTACATTGTTGTTGATATGAAATGGTGAGGGTCATTGTTTGTCATTATAGTTGTGTTAGTGTGTTTGGTGCACGCATGTACAAATCACACCAGATTAAAGGTGTGGTTTTCCCTCTTAAGTTATTGGTCATAGGAAAAAAAAATATGGATTCAAGCAAGTTAGTGGAACATGCTAGAACATAAACATACTAGATAGAGAAATAACATGCATATTAAAAAAAAAAATTTAAAATAAAAGTAAAACAAATAACACAAAATATCTAAATAGAGTCAAACAACTTCAATAATCCAAACGACGGCGCTTACGTCCCCTCTTATTGAGTGTTGGTAGGAAATGATGATGAAATTTTAACCCACTTGCAAAGGGGCCCTTAGAACTTCAGGTCCTAAGTCCCAATGCAAGGATTTCTTTACTTCCGAGCTACCTTGGCACAAAGTCTCCCTCTCTCTACTCTGATGGACTGAATTTTTTGGATGGCCAATAAATGAGTCCCCTCTATCTCTACTCCGGATCACACACTGCTGGTATTTCGTAGGGAAATTCTGGCCAGCATGACAATGTGCCCTCAAGTTACTCATCTCTTGGTTGCCTTTTATAGGAGAATTCAAATCCTCCTTCCCTCTCTTGTTACATTGTGGATGGTGACCCAAGAGAGGGGGATGATTCCATTTTGTGCCACATTTATTCCATTGTGTGCTTCCTTGATGTCCTAAGGAGGCTTGGGTGGTTGTTCTTAGGTGGCTTCAAGTGTGGAAATCAATGTCCCAGAGTGTGATTTTTTTGGTTTCGGAAAGTGATTTCCGCCACTCCCAAGATTGCATTCTTTTTGGGTCAAAAGGCGCGCAAAGGTGCACTTATCGAAATATTTTGCGCACAAAAGCATTTATGACTAGTTCAAATTTTATTTTTTCCTCAGACCTTAGATATTTTTAAATACTTCTAGATTCTCTAATGTCTTTCAGCCCTGTAAATCCTTCTGCCTGACATTAAATAATGTCGCTTTTGCTTGTACGATTTTCCAATGATAAGAGTTTCCCCATAATGTGTGAGGTCTAGGAAGAAATGTATAGCAAAAATACATTATAGTTTATTTTCTATATACTGTGCGTAGAGAGAGAGAGAGAGACCTGCGTATAGCTTGGAATTGGAGACACCCTACACCAGTTCGAAGAATGACCATGTCCTGTGGGACTCCTGTAAGAAAATATAATACAATATATACAAATTTTCTACGAGGCAGGCATGTACCATGCTCATAATGATGTGTCTAGTTAAACAAATCTATTTGACAAATACATGTTCTGTTTGCGTCATTAATATGGTAGTGATCAGTTGCTTGACCATGACGACTGTTGATGCCCTCAGGGGCGTTGTTTCTTTGAAATTAGGTGGAATGTGGTACCCATATGCATAAACTTGGTATGGAATATAAATGCGCATTGTATGCATAGGTGTTGGCTGGGACCTTCCCGTGTAAGTATTGCTGAAAGAGATGCTTATGAAGGTACGGGTCTTCGATGAATTTGATCAAAGTGCAATGGTTTTAAGGTATGATAACATCTTGAAATGAAAGCTTGTGTTGTAGTCGAATTTCAGGAGGATCGATGACATCTATGGGCAATGATGTCTCCCACAGTGCCACCCAAGGATGCCCCTTTTATGGAAAGGGGTGATCCAAGGCACCGCTTCCTTTTTGAAAAATAGGTGTTGAAGTCGACAAAAAGGAAGCCTCAACCAAATGAGAGGGTCACTAATTCAAGGGATCATGATCCTGGATCTGATGTGTTTAACACAGGCATGATGGCAAGAAATGATTGAAAATTAATGATGGGGATTCATTGGCCCAAGGTCGGAGTATAAAAAGTATCTTGACAGCAGTTGTAATTATTTCTGAGGGGGAAATCCCTGGAGTCATTAGGACTTCCAGGGTGGGTATAAACTAGTTATGAATGTCATGGTGGATTTTTTGTGAGGGTGTGATACTCTGACCAAGGGTGACCAGGGACTGCTACCTTGGGGGAAAAAATGAATGGGTGGGTGGTGGACATAGTGCGTCATTTGCGGTCTTTGTACACTTACCAAAAGAATAAAATAATGTGGTTTGGTTTATACAAAACATAGAGACGGGTGCCCCAAAACATGAAATTTTTCTCTCACTGATGACGTGAGGAAGGTATTTTTCTAAGGGTGGGGGCCCCATTGGTTGGTCTCATGTGTGAGGTTGATGAAGCGGATGAAATAGTATCACAGATGGGATTATGCTAATGGAGGTATGGTGGGCCAAATGCGAGGCCTGGTAGTGCGCTTTTGATCTGCTTGTACAACCTGGTTGTCTGGGATGTTGGGGTTCCTGTGTTTTGGCCAGATTGGCAAGACCAAAAGACAAGACAACATCAAACCACTTTGGGACCTCAGGATCTAGCCCTTCTAGGTCCAGAGAGGGATCTCTCTATAAATGCAAAGAATGATATATATCTTTGAAGCTTAAATATGAGGTATTAGGCTAGGTATGAAGCACAAGGGGTTTTTTAAATGATTTGGTTGTTGGGTTGGAGATCATTAACTGAGAAGGTTAAATGGAATGAAAAGGAACAAAGTAGCAGGATGTTTCAGCAAAAGAAGATAAGTCAAGAAAGTGTCAATTCATTGGGATATGGAGTCATGATAGGATATTACTTGCATGAAAACTAACCAAGGCTTTCCATAGGGAAAGTCATCTATACCAAAGGATCTTTTAGATAGATGGTGGAATGGAACATTAAGGAGTCAAGGTGAAAGAAGGAAATAAACCTAATTGCGGTCTACAGATCATGTCATATATCATTTAAATCCAGACCTGCTTTGACATACTTCAAAGGAAACTCTCAGTGAAGACACAAAGGGTAGCTTAAGATCAGGTCAGAGGTCATTTAACTCTAGGCCTGCTTTCAGCATACTCTCAAGGAAAAACAGTTTTAGATTTAACATAGAGCAAGGCCTAAGGTCAGAGAAGGACTTTTAACCTCCAATGCTTTTGACACTAGCTCAAAGGGATATTAATAGGCCAAACTATTGGGAAAGGACCCTAGTGGACAAGGCTAACTCTAAATCCCCGGTATCCCAATTCTTCCAGCTTAAACCCAACAAGAACATCTAAGCAACAAACCCCGAATTCAACCATCAGTAAGCATGGGTAATACCAACATATTTGACTGGTTAAATTACATGAATTCGTTCTCAGATAGACAATAAGCAGAAAACATCAAAGATAAGAAGAGCAGGAAAGCATTAGGGTACTATGCAGGGGTATATCCTAAGCCTGATTTACTGATTCTTATCAGAGAATAAATGGACAGCATGAATAATGCAATGAGACAATCGTAGTAATAGAAACATCACCCGCAATATAGACCAGGATCCTGTGAAATTTTCTTGTTCAATTGATGTGCAAAACCAGTCACATACTTTGAACTCAATGGCTTTTACAGTCCAAATCTTCTCCTCCCAGCCTACTAAATTACAAACTACTAAGCTACTTCCCCCAATAACAGTTCTAATAGTCGAATGAATCCCTATCAACCAACAACAACCTTTACAATGTATTCTTCAGGGGTTCTTATAGGAGAATGAATAGCGATAGTAGTAGATGTAAGTTTAATTGGTTCATTAAGACAGAGTGGAGGAAGTGTTCGTGCCCACTCTGCTTAATGGCACTACATTATTGTGTGTACTCTTTAGGTTGTTTCGAAGTCCTTTGTGAGGTTGGGATAATAATTCCAAGTATGCTATTTGAAATCCTCTTTGACTGTAAGGTACTCTGTTCTATCTTCTGAAGCAAGTAAGGTGATTGAAGGTCTTCAGATCTTCCCATGCTTCCATAACTGCTGTCCTGACAGATTTAGAAACTTATTTCAATGAAATAACCTTTAAGGGCTTGAGGAGGCATGGAGAATGTTGTAGGAAGATGTCCTTCCTAGAGAAAACATGTTCTGCTGATGTTGTAACACTGATATGACTCATTTGTGTGCTTTAGGCCTTATTAGGCCTCTTAATCATCTTCATGGTTCTTATCTGTGTCTTTATCCTTTAAACACTAGATTATAGCATTAATTCTCAATAACATGCTCTTTAATCCTTTAATTCCCCTTCACTGATACTCTCTGTCGCTTCAGCGATGATCTTTCTATGCTCTGAGTCACAGTGACTGTGACCGTGGAAACAAAGTGAATTCATTGCTTTGTAATCCCTGCAAAATACAATAGGCTCGTTATAAAACCGAGGGGAGTGGTGGAAGGTTGTTGCGGAGGCCTGTGAAATGGTGGCAGAAATGGTGGATGCGGGTGAAAAACAAGTGAAAATCACTGCGGAATGGTGAAGAACTGAGCCGATGAAGGTTTGGTGCGAGGAGCGTTTTAGGCCGTCCGATTAGATATGAAAATGATTATCAACGGTCGAGATTCACCGGTGGTGTAATTTGAAGGAGTTAAACGGAAGAAAATAGGTTTTAGTGTAAAACACTTAAGTATACTTTTTTGGGTGAATACACAGAAAAAGGATTAAAACAAATGAAAATGGAGGCTTTGAATGGTGGGACCCGTAGGGCAGAGGGAAATTTGAAGGCGAACCATTGGATTTCAGGAGGAGATCAACGGTGAGGATCTTCGGATAAAACTCTGTGCAGGCTCCGACCAAAGAATTATGGGTGAAAAATGTGATTTGATATGAACCGTTAGATTAGATCAACGGACGGTTGAGATTAATGATGGAGCTTTCGGGGGCAAAGGGGGGGAAAGGTGGTTTTAGTGGGAAAAACCGCCGGTGTCGCGCGGCTATAGAATGGTTTTAAACTTCGCCCAAAAAAATGAGATATGTGTCGCTGGATGACACGTGTCCTTCCCAAAACGGCTTATATCGCGTGATTTTGAACTGTTAATGTCTGGAAGCCAGAAAAACGTGATATTCCTCCTGATCGTTGGATGTGGGACAAAGAGATCTGACGGTGTAGACGAATGCGAGATATGGGAAAGTGCACGGTCGGTAAGGTGGGGAACGATCAAAGGTGGGTTAGATCCCGGTCGTTAGATCTGAGGTATGGACAGTCAAGATTAAAAGAAGGAGCAAGAAGGTAAAGGGTCAAGTGAAAAGGCGGGATGAACGAGAGCCATCAGATCTGAAGAGGTGAACAGTTAGGATTCAATCAGAGAATTTTCTTCGGGCCTAGTGGATAAAGCAAATGGGCGATGTGATTGGATTTCAGCCATTGGATCTTCATGAGTGGACGGCTCATATCTGAAGATGAGGTGGAAGGTTTTACAAAAGGGAGGACAGTTATATGGTGATTGAAACAATCTTGACCATCATATCAGAACGATTGGATGGTCGGGATCCAATCGGAGATCGCGTAGGTGGGGAGGGAAAACAGATGGTCGAGCGCGAAGCGATTAAGCGCTGGATGTTAGATCCAGAGGGGAGATCAACGGTCCAAAGTCAATCAGAGGGATAATGGAGGGAGGCGACGGGTAGAGGAAAGGTTTAATCTCGACCGTTGGACTCTACGATCAGACGGTCATGATTTTAATTGGGCGCGGAGGAGATAGGCTTCAATCGCATCGGAGATTCTGAAATAAGCGTATTAACAAGAAAATGTGGGCTCCTATTGCGATTGCGTGATTGCACTAGGGTCGTCGGATCTAGCGGGGAGATCAACAGTCTACATATATTCGAAGGGTAATGTAGAGATGTGATGGGTGGAGAAATATTAAGAGTGATATCCGTCGATCTATGTAGATCAACGGTGGGGATCACAGCAGAAGCCGTGAAGAGAAAAACCAATCGCATCGGAGATTTTCTGAGTAACAAAGGGAAAGGCACTCATTGAATGCTCTGATTGCGATTAGCTCCTAAGGGCATAGAGCCTAGTTTTGGCACCGAGTTCTATGCGGTGAAAGGGGCTAGGGGCTAGCCGAAAGGGGCTTAACCCTGTAATGTAAAAAAGGGGATTTTTGGCCTAAATTTAGTGCTTTTTAAGGCCAAATGGGGGTTTCGGTAGAGGGAATAAAGGATTTTTAAACCAAATAAAGGGAGCTGTGAGGTTTAAAAGGGTATTTAGGCTGATATGGAGGGTTAATGAGGGATTTTTAAAGGGGAAAAGGTGATGAAAACAGAGGATTTGTGGGAATGAAATAAGGGGAAATGGAGGCCTTTTTTAAGCATTCTTCTTCTCAAAACAGTAGGGCTTTTTAAGAGGAACATCAGTGAAGATTTTTTAATGGATAGAAAACTCATGGAGGCTTCGAGAATGATAGGTTTACAAGGGAAATGTATCTCTTGAAGGCTCAAAAACATTTTAGCCACCTGTTTGCTTGTCAAAAAATTCATAGGTGGCTAACACGGGAAAGGGGTTTTATTTCATATGGTAAAACTTGAACTTATGCATGGTAAGTGAATGGGCATGAGGTGCTTTCAGAAAATTAGTGGTATGGCCATGGCATCAATATTTTTATGATATATGGTCTACTTTGGGTGACGAGCGCCATGGAGGGGAGGCTCTACTGACCAACAAGGGTGTTTATCATGTGCAGGGCAAGGTGATGATAAACACGGTCGGATGTGTGGAACCTGTTATTGCCTAAATCTACCTCGGGCTGAAGGAAGGCAGAGTTCAGGGTAACATCAAACCACGCTCAGTCTGGTAGCTAGCCCTACCAGAATAGGAGAGGGCTCTCTCCGGGTCAATCTCAGCAAAAATAATCAATAGGGCTTGAGATGACTTGAAATAAAAGCTAATTTTAGGCTAGGTATGTAAGTGAAGGAGTTTGATTTTGTTTTTGGGGGTTTTTGTTGGATCAAAGGGAAAGGCAGTTTTGGGTGTGGGGATTAGGCCTAGTTTTTGCAGAGATCTGATTGGGGCAAGGAAGGAAATTGTTTTGATGCTTTATATTGAATGAATGGATGGATCAGACTGGTGAGGAGCTGAAGAGGGCAAGAGGGTCTCAAGAGTCCTCCTCAAACAGATGAAAACATGAAAAATTAAACAAAACTAAAGGCAGAGTAGAGCAATCCAATGAATTCCACCTTTAACACTGATTTGTTTAATCTAAGAAGAAAGGAGAAGGCAAATGATACACATAAACATCAGTGAACTTAAAATTACATAGATAAAAACACCATAAAAACCGAGAGCCACATGGATCCCAAAGAGTACTGCAAACCCTGGTCTATTCCTTTGCCAAAAGTGCAGAGATGAAATGTACAATGAAGTGCCAAGCAATCTCAAGTGTCCAACCCTGAAAATGACTGAGAAAATAAATCATATAGACAAGCCTAACTCCTCCCCATGCCTCTAGGGGTCGATTTCATCATTCTAGGAGTTGTTTCAACCATATCTAAACTAGGAACTAGAAAATAGGCAATGAAACAACTTGCCTTTATATGCTAGGAAACTGATCCATTCACTTACATTTCACCTTTTGGTGAATGAATATTCTAGAATGAGTAAAAATGTGCCAAAATTACATCATGGTCATGAAATTACATCAAGGTACATGAAGAGTTACATGAAAAATTCAAACTGGCCAAAACTAGGCGAAATTCTGAGCTGTTGAGTGAAAAATAGGCCAAATTCCTCTATGAGCCGCACCTGGAATCTCTATGCGTAGCACAAGTTTGGAGCTGATTTTGAGGCCCTTCCCGAAGTCAAAATTGAGCGCAGGATAGCTCGTTGGAAATCCCTGCCTGTCTAATTTCCAACCCAAGTGGAATTTCTAGATTTGGTTGCCATTTTCCCCTCCAAAAATCAAATCTCCCAACACTACTTCCTGTGTGTGCAAAAAGTGGCAGAAAGGCCATTTTTAGGGTGTTTTTGACCCTTTAGGCAACCCAGAACTTGATGAAATCCTTAGGTAATCCATGAGCATGCATAAATTTTGATAAAAAATCCAGAAATGAAAAGTTTCCCCCCTGAAGAGTTGCTAATTATAAGCGCGCGCCAAGTGGCGCTACGCGTCGGGCAGGAAAATCTGTTTTTAGGCACAAAAAATTCAAAATTGACAAATTTATTCCCAAATTTCTTGAAATTTGGGCTGAAGGTCCCTCATCAAGTGCTATGCTGGGCCAAAGAAGCTTCGGACAAAAGTTTGAGCCTATCATGCCTTTTGCAACGTTTTAGTGCTTTCTTTAACTTTTCCTTCGGGATCTTGATTCGCGCCTTGCAAACATGATTTCGCGCCCAAAAATGATTCTTCATGTGCCTCAACAAGTTATTTTCCTTTTTTGCCTTCTCCAACAGCTTCTAGTCTCCTTGGTGCATGCAATTCGGTTGTAGAGTCACTGTCTTGGTCATAACAGGAATCTGTCTGTTTCCATGATGTTGCAAGGTTTATGTTCGGCTTGTTGAAAATGAGAATGAAAACTTGGTGCCTTTCGTTTTAATGCCAAATATGTCAAATTCAAATGAGGGACTGTGGGAAATAGGGCAGTGGGTAAAATGGAGCTTTTCCAAGTGAATTTAAAGTGTGAGGACAGTCACTAGACTGTGTGGGAAACTTGGGGTTTTGGGAACTTTTACCAATGAAATGGGAAAGGGAGAGTGATAGGAAATGAAGTAGTTTAGGGATAGGGAAATAGGCTTAGGAATAAGTGATTTTGGGAATGTAAGGGAATAAGGAATGGACTGTAGTTATAGTATAACAGTGAGGAAAAGGGAAAAAATTAGGTGGGGAATGAACAAGTTTGGCACCAAAACCAATTTTACAATTCCAACCTCAAAACCCTAAGGAAAAACTCTCCAATAAAAATGATAGGGTTTGTTTTGACATTCAAATTCTCATATGAAATCTCAATCTACACCAAACATACGTTAATGAACTTACTTGGACCAAAATTGATCGAATCGATTTGATGATTGGAGAAATGGCAACAAATCTGTGTGTCTGCCTTGTGCGCCGCGCGCACAACCCAGTGCGCCGCACTCCTTGTATGTGTCGCGCAGGAACAAAAATGCACAGTGCAGAGCGGCCCAATGCGCCACGCTCAACCAGTGCGCCGCGCATCAAATTCAATACATAGTCCAGCCTCCAAATCACTAATTTCACTTCCTCCACGATTTTCTTGGCTTCACTTTTGTCATGGCTTGCAAATGGATTGTAGAAACAATGAAAATATCTTATATGCCTAATGACTTTGATTTTTAATTTGAAAAATCCACTTTTGTAATGTTTGAAACTTTGGCACTTTTCACATAAACTCTGTTTTTGTTTCCTTTTGATTTTTGAGCTGATGATGAATCTCTTTGTCTGTCTTTGTAGGGATAGATGGCATGGCGTTTGGAAAAGGTGACCAGGGCTGCGCTTGAAGGACTTTAAAACTGAAAAAACATTGAAATTTACATCACATTTTTTACAAAAAGACAAAATTGACGATTTTTCTTCAAAACAGAGTTTTGAAGAAGAATCATGATCAAGTAATATGACGATGAAATTTTTGCAGTGAAACTTTATTCGAAGCTTCCTCATGTGCCTGCTGGCATTATTGGACACTTTGAAGACTAAATTAACGAAACCCTAAACCTAATGAGACTGAAAACCCTAAAAGGACTCTTTTCCCACCAAAATACCAAACAGGACTGTAAATGACTGTAAAATTGACTTTGATGAACTTTGATGAACTTTCATGAACAGACCTGAGCCAGCAGGTACATGACATGAGGGATATGAGTGAAAAGACCCTTCCGTCAGATGATCCATGCTCCTAATGGAATGCAGATGATTGAACTGAATGAGACACCTAAAATGAAATGCAAGAAAAGATATTTTTATCTCTGACGGAGGGATGAAGATACCGACTCTAACATTGGCTCCAATGGGGATGGTAGCTCCTTGGAGGTTCCAAGGACTGAAAATATTTGGGAGAGCAGACAGTGCCTTCATCCATTGGGCAATGGAGTCAAAACATGAAAACTGACATTATGCAGACTGACTCTGTCTTAAGGCTAAAACTGAAAACCATAATAAAACCAAACATGACTAGAACATAACTAACAAACTGGAAAGATGCTCATAATTGAGCTTATTCATCAAACCTAATCTAATTTTTCTTTTCACCACCCGATCAAGTGAAATGGAACAACCAATGCAACCATGTAAGCATCCTTGCTGCTATTTGATTTCTTCCCAAATGCTTTCTGATGTGCAGGAAAAGGGAAGAATCGAAAGGCAACTCCCATGGAAACTCGGAATCAAGTTGACTGTCGATAAACTTGCAAAGCATGAATTGACTGGATGACTTCAAGAATACTGCGAAAGGATCTTCATAAACATAGCTATTGATTTCCCTTAACACATTACTGCTCTGGTCCAGGTAATCCTCATAGCTGGATATTAAGATTTTCCTCACATCTGTGCTGTCTTTCTTTGGTGACAGCAGCAGGCTGTCAAAAGGATCCTAAATTTCATGAATAACCAAACTCTATTGTTGATTCCAAACAGAACAAAAGTCTCCTTTATCAATCTCCTCATATGACTGGAAATCTTGGTATGGGCTTTGTAATGAAAAATCTGTTAAACAAGACAATGAAGGCGACTTTTGAATAATATTATTATCAACATTCTTTTCTAGCACATGGTTAGCCAATGGAGAAGAACTTTTATAGCAAACATCATCCAACACACGAGCAATAGGATCATCAAAAACTTGAGAAGACTGTTGTGATGTATCCATTGAAACTGTATGACATCCTACTGGATTTTCATCTTTTTTTTTAGAGATATTACGAAGATTCTGCTTTATAAACTGAAATGCTTCGAAACAAAAAGGTACAGAATCCTCTTGCATCATTAAATCATGTATTTCGGCTTCCAAGCCTTCATCTGTAATCTCACCTTCAATTTCGTTTGGTGGCTGCAAATCTGGTGCTAGGGAGGGTTTTTTATCCAAAATTATTTCATCAGTCGTTTCAGGGGAAGATTTCTCATTAAAAACTTGCTCAAGAATTTCACTATCTGTCACATCCTCAACATTAAAACTGAGAGATTGTTGATTTCCTACAGGCTACTCATTTGAAGATTTACTATGAAATTTACCCTTCAAAAACTGAAATGATTCAAAACAAAATGGCACAAAGTCATCTTGTATCATTTGATCATATGTGCCAGCTTCCATGTCTTCATCTGTGACTTGACAATCAATGGCTTTCGGGGGCTGCGAATCTGGATATGAGAAGTCTTGAACAAGGTTTTCATTGCCCTCAAGATGGTTCAAATCAAGACTTGTTGACATTTGATTTCTGATTGCATGGAATTTATCTCTGATGAACTAAAACGAATTAAAAAAAAAGGCAAAGATCCTCCACTTACTTCAAAATTTGCTGCACTTTCCTCGTCATTGTCATAGCTGATATGCATCGGTTGATCACTGTACTCGAGCTGCTGAAAGTGAACTTCCTCCTTCCACAAACTAGATGTTGATTTTTCTGCAAGATTAGCTTCTGTTTGGAGAACATAATCATCATCATACTGATCAAACTGAGGCAAATCATCAATATAAAACACATCATCAAGCATACATGTCATATCAACAGATCTCTCTTCTCCAAGATGATCTACAAAACAATCATTATTATATCTATGACAACTGGGATAAGAAACAAAATGTTTTGGATCGGCAACTTGTTCTTCTTCAATCATCGAGCCATGGGCTTGAACATTATACTCACTCCTTGTGGTGATCTTTTGCATCATCTCTTCCACTGCACTTACCAACATGTCAAGCTTTACCTCTAGAGACGTCGATTTCTCTGGATCTATGTTTTTCATCTCTTCTTCCTTCAACCTTTCCCTTCGGATCAGCAAATTAGCCTCTACATTTACTGCACTGTTTTGCATCTCTTCAAGTGTTGAAATATTCCTTTCTCTCAATTGAAACTCCATTTCCGGATCAAAGGCACCCGGATAGTGCAAAAGAGAAGATCTAGGAGGAGGTCTTATATCAACTGGCATCGAAAAATATACTTTGTTAAATCTGGTAGAAAAATGTTGTACTATCTCCCCTGGCTATCTTTTCAGCTGGTTATATTCTTCTATAATCAAGAAAGGGTTATGTATGACCACCCACCTGTCTAGGAAAACTTTGATGAACTGCTGGAAATCTGAGATGCTCGCATCAGACAGGGTTTTGAACCAACTCTTGACTTTGCCTTAAAAAGAAAGAGAAAAAATCCTAATACTAACATCCTCTTCATCAACTTCAAAAAGTTCTAGAAAAGTCTCAACATTCTGCACATGTTGCTCAGCGTTGACACTATTACATTCATCGTCAAATCTCGGCAAATATAGGTAATAATTTGCAGGGAAAGCATGGAGAACAGAAGGTAAAACAAGAGGTTTATACCTATCTGGGACTATAAAAGGTGTAGGATATAAAAGAGCTACGGGATCAATTTTGTTTTCTTTAGGCTCATCACTTTGAAGAGAGTCATCATAAGATGTGGGAAAAGTAAGGAGGCCAGGATCAAAGGGAAACTCAGTATTTACACTTTTTGAATAGGTCGAGTGAAGATTTTGATCACCTTTATCATACAAAAAATTCTGAAAAACTTTCAGGATAGCTTCAAGAACAGCAAAGAAGTAATTTACAAGAAAGAAGACTAGATCCTGAATACCATTCCACTTTGGATACCTGAACTTTGTGTAAGATCCTTCCATTTTCTCAGAGAAAGAGTTAGTCCTCCAGTGGAGTCTCTACATTGAGTTGGACTCACCAGGTGAATGACTTCAGCCTTCTTATGTCTGATCGTTGTCCACCATCAACCATCAGATCTAACTTGATACATGTACTAGGGAAATTTACAAGTTAGATGTTACGTTTACAAACTAGACTGGAGATTGACTGAAGCAGCGTTTATCTACTTTCGCTAATGCAAAGCAAGAGGGTTTCGAAGGCTACCTGGCATAACTTCAGGCTCCGTCTGTAGTTTATAAAACAAATAACGCTAACAATCAAACCAGTTCGATCCCTAGTATGGTTGCCACTATGTTATTGCCTAAATCTACCTCAGGCTGAAGGAAGGCAGAGTTCAGGGTAACATCAAACCACGCTCAATCTAGTAGCTAGCCCTACCAGAACAGGAGAGGGCTCTCTCCGGGTCAATCTCAGCAAAAATAATCAATAGGGCTTGAGATGACTTGAAATAAAAGCTAATTTTAGGCTAGGTATGTAAGTGAAGGAGTTTTATTGTGTTTTTGGGGGTTTTTGTTGGATCAAAGGGAAAGGCAGTTTTGGGTGCGGGGATTAGGCCTAGTTTTTGTAGAGTTATGATTGGGGAAAGGAAGGAAATTGTGTTGATGCTTTATATTTAATGAATGGATGGATCAGACCGGTGAGGAGATGAAGAGGGCAAGAGGGTCTCAAAAGTCCTCCTCAAACAGATGAAAACATGAAAAATTAAACAAAACTAAAGGCAGAGCAAAGCAATCCAATGAATTCCACCTTTAACACTGATTTGTTTAATCTAAGAAGAAAGGAGAAGGTAAATGATACACATAAAAATCAGTGAAATTAAAATTACATATAGAAAAACACCATCAAAACACAGAGCCACATGGATCCCAAAGAGTGCTGCAAACCCTGGTCTATTCCTTTGCCAAAAGTGCAGAGATGAAATGTACAATGAAGTGCCAAGCAATCCCAAGTTTCCAACCCTGAAAATGACTGAGAAAATACATTATATAGACAAGCCTAACTCCTCCCCATGCCTCTAGGGGTCAAGCTCATCATTCTAAGAGTTGTTTCAACCATATCTAAACTAGGAACTAGAAAATAGGCAATGAAACAACTTGCCTCTATATGCTAGGAAACTGATCCATTCACTTACATTTCACCTTTTGGTGAATGAATATTATAGAATGAGTAAAAATGTGATAAAATTACATCATGGTCATGAAATTACATCAAGTTACATCAAGAGTTACATGAAAAAGTCAAACTGGCCAAAACTAGCCGAAATTTTGCGCTGTTGAGTGAAAAATAGGCCAAATTCCTCTATGCGCCGCGCCTGGAATCTCTATGCGTAGCACAAGTTTGGAGCTGATTTTGAGGCTCTTCCCGAAGTCCAAATTGAGCGCAGTATAGCTTGTTGGAAATCCCTGCCTGTCTACTTTCCAATCCAAGTGGAATTTCTAGATTTGGTTTCCATTTTCCCCTCCAAAAATCAAATCTCCCAACACTACTTCCTGTGTGTGCAAAAAGTGGCAGAAAGGCCATTTTTAGGGTGTTTTTTACCCTTTAGGCAACTCAGAACTTGATGAAATCCTTAGATAATCCATGAAAATGCATAAATTTTGATAAAAAATCCAGAAATGCAAAGTTTTCCCCCTGAAGAGTTGCCAATTATAAGCGCGCGCCAAGTGGCGCTACGCGTCGGGCAAGAAAATCTGTTTTTAGGCACAAAAAATTCAAAATTGACAAAATTTTTCCCAAATTTCTTGAAATTTTGGCTGAAGGTCCCTCATCAAGTGCTATGCTGGGCCAAATAATCTTTGGCCAAAATTTGGAGCCTATCATGCCTTTTGCGACGTTTTAGTGCCCTCTTTAACTTTGCCTTCGGGATCTTGATTCGCACGTTGCAAACATGATTTCACGCCCAACAATGATTCTTCATGTGCGTCAACATGTTATTTTCCTTTTTTTCCTTCTCCAACAGCTTATGGTCTCCTTGGTGCATGCAATTCGGTTGTAGATTCACTGTCTTGGTCATAACAGGAATCTGTCTGTTTCCATGATGTTGCAAGGTCTATGTTCGGCTAGTTGAAAATGAGAATGAAAACTTGGTGCCTTTCGTTTTAATGCCAAATATGTCAAAGTCAAATGAGGGACTGTGGGAAATAGGGAAGTGGGGAAAATGGAGCTTTGCCAAGTGAATTTAAAGTGTGAGGACAGTCACTTGACTGTGTGGGAAACTTGGGGTTTTGGGAAATTTTACCAATGAAATGTGAAAGGGAGAGTGATAGGAAATGAAGTAGTTTAGGGATAGGGAAATAGGCTTAGGAATAAGTGATTCTGGTAATGTAAGGGAATAAGGAATGGACTGTAGTTATAGTATAACAGTGAGGAAAAGGGAAAAAATTAGGTGGGGAATGAACAAGTTTGGCACCAAAACCAATTTTACAATTCCAACCTCAAAACCCTAAGGAACAACTCTCCAATCAAAATGATAGGGTTTTTTTTTACATTCAAATTCTCATATGCAATCTCAATATAAACCAAACATACGTTAATGAACTTACTTGGACCAAAATTGATCGAATCGATTTGATGATTGGGAGAAATGGCAAAAAATATGTGTGTCTGCCTTGTCCACTGCGTGCACAACCCAATGCATCGCGCTCCTTGTATGCGCCGCGCAGGAACAAAAATGCACAGTGCAAAGCGGCCCAATGTGCCGCGCTCAACCATTGTGCCGCACCAGTTGCCCTGTGCGCCGCGCAGCAAATTCAATACATAGTCCAGCCTCCAAATCACTAATTTCCCTTCCTCCACGATTTTCTTGGCTTCACTCTTGTCATGGCTTGCAAATGGATTGTAGAAACAATGAAAATATCTTATATGCCCATTGAATTTGATTTTTAATTTGAAAAATCCACTTTTGTAATGTTTGAAACTTTGGCACTTTTCACATAAACTTTGTTTTTGTTTCCTTTTGATTTTTGAGCTGATGATGAATCTCTTTGTCTGTCTTTGCAGGGATAGATGGCATGGTGTTTGGAAAAGGTGACCAAGGTTGCGCTTGAAGGACTTTACAACTGAAAAAAAATTGAAATTTACATTACATTTATTACAAAAAGACAAAATTGATGATTTTTCTTCAAAACAGAGTTTTGAAGAAGAATCATGATCAAGCAATATGACGATGAAATTTTTGCAGTGAAACTTTATTCGAAGCTTCCTCATGTGCCTGCTGGCATTATTGGACACTTTGAAGACTAAATTAACGAAACCCTAAACCTAATGAGACTGAAAACCCTAAAAAGACTCTTTTCCCACCAAAATACCAAATAGGACTGTAAATGACTATAAAATTGACTTTGATGAACTTTGATGAACAGACCTGAGCCAGCAAGTACATGACATGAGGGATATGATCGAAAAGACCCTTCCGTCAGATGATCCATGCTCCTAATGGAATGCAGATGACTGAATTGAATGAGACACCTAAAATGAAATGCAATAAAAGAGATTTTGATCTCTGTCGGAGGGATGAAGATACCGACTCTAACAGAACCTATGGTTAATTTCTGATGGAGAAATGATGTCAGGATATGCAGATTTTTCTGGGACTCTATCATGCTGGGGGTAGAATGATACCTGCTCTTGAACTTTCAGTGGATGGAGTTGTGGACGATTTGTTTTTTTTCCTGCAAAAACAACTACCTCAAGTGAAAGCAACTTCTTTATCCAATATTATTGAAAGATATGAGCTTTAGAAAAGAGGATGAGAGAGGGCATACCTGTCGGCACTGAAAATTTATTTTTTCGGGAATGCGAATGCGTGGCATCACCTCTTTTCATTATGGAGTGTTGATCACAGTGCTACTTTCGGTTTGGATAACGGACCTTCTGATCTCTCATTATGGTCCTCCAAAGTTTTTGAAAAGGGCGAGATATAGGTGAATATGGCCCTAAATCAATTCATTTGTACTTGCTGAGTTTTTGAGAGGTCAGAGGCTTCTACAGAGCAGTTCTTGCCATTGCGGTCAGCCTGAGCACTAGGGATTAGCTATATCATGCCCAGGTAACCTCCATGACGTCCTGCACTTTAATGTTTTTAGTCTAAGGGTGTCGAGGTCTGTAAAAAACTGGTTTGTACAGATTCTGAGCCATTTTTTACCCTAGATTGCCAGGAAATCAGGGTGAGAGCGTGCCTTCTGCGCACAATTTTTGGGCTTTAAGAGCTTTAAGCACTATATTCCCCTCTTTTGGTGTGCCTTATGCATGCCTATGAGAAATACAGATGCACCTTCAGCGTGCATGTTTGAGAGATAGGCACGCAAAAGGCCAAGGAAAATTTTTGGAATTTTTTGCTTATTTTTTTATGTTTTTTTTCTATTGCTGATGGGTTCCTGTTTGGATGATAGGTTGTTGTGGAGGGAGAGGGATTGGCTTGAGATATATACTGCATTATTCACCAACGGTCAGGCGCACTGGTAGTTGGCGCAATGGGGTCTCCTGAAGTTTGCGGAGAATGAGCTTCTACGATCACAGGACCGACTACTACGATACTTGATCCAACATTGGCACAGGAGGTGCAAAATGTTTGTTTTGTGTGGGACTAACCTTGCTATCCATCCTGAGATGGATATATATTATGTGACTTGAGTACTACCTAAAGGTGAGGCATTACGGTATCCACTCCCTTCTGGGAGGGTGGATTTGGATAGGTTCCGGGCACGTCATTGTGGCGAGGCACCCCTTACGGAGGGGTGCATGGCCATTGCCTCGGTGACATACTTGACCGAGCGGTGTGCTCTGGTGAATATTGTGTGACTTGCAAGGTTTTTAGCTCCACATCGAGCATCAGGCCCATAGGTTGGAGTCTTGCGCTAGCTGAGGGCCAATCATTTTTTCGATTTTTCCCACTTTTTCTATGACAGGATGGTGACGCAGCTTAATGAGGTTCAGAATGGATCAAAGTTGTTTGTGTATGCCAGTATTTTATGTAGCATCATGTATGAGAGGGTGGTGTTGTTGAGACCGGTGGTGGCGGTGCCTCCTAGGGGACTACGAGAGCCTCGCATGAGGAGATGGGCTCCTGTGATGCCGCGGGGAGGTGGGGGTATGGTGGGGTGTTACTGGAATACCACAACGGAGGCCTAGTTTGAGGTCAACCCCCAAATGTTTCTTCCATTCCCATATGCAAGGATGGACTTTTGGGGGGTCCAAAGATAGGTCTCCCTCTTGGCTATGCTTGGGGGCCATCAGTTATGTTTTTATGTTTTCTGTATTTATTTGAGTATATATGTTTTTATGTGTTTTGATGGTGACACTGACATATTTTTTGTTACTCTTGCAGATGTTGGAGAGGTTGGCCACCCTATGGCTTGATTGGTTGGCCATGGTCCTCTTAGGAGACCTCGGGGAGGTCATGGGGGGCAGGTAGGAGATCCTGCACAGCCTCAGGGTTGTGAACCTGGTGGTGGTGCTGGCCCTTCGTGAGAGGGTAGCAGCTTGGCTGATATCGAGGCTGCGATTGAGAGAGCTCGTGTCGATGCAGAGGCATCACATGCGGATGCGGCGGAGGCTCGCATTGCTGAGCTGACTACTCAGGTGTCAGTTCTAGAGGATGCCTGGGGTTGAGTGGATCGCTTGACCCAGGGGATGCCTTCTCAAGGCTTTCTGGATGATCTCGAGGAGTTCTAGCTGGAGACGTCGATGGCTCGGAAAAGGGGCTATCCGTCTATGTTACATCGGGTGGCAGTCTCAGTTTTGAAAACGGCTCCAGTAGTGGTATCAGGAGCGGCTGTGGGTCCAGGTGCCCCACCTAGGGGAGCACCTCCCTCAAGTTTATTTGTACATGGGGAAAGCACCCATTATGAGGATGCTTCCCCTATTTTTTGATGACTTTTTGTGTATCTTTGGGATGAACGATGGGTCAGAGACACTATTTTTTATACTGAGACACATATACTATGATATATATATGAGAGATATTTTTTGAGGCTCTACATGTTGTGCCCCTTGTTTCTTCTTATGGATGATGTTATGCTGATGGATTTCTATGTTTTTTGTTTTTTATGTATGATGGTTTATTCAAGATGAATTCCAGTTTAGAATATTGTTAGCTATGCGATCAGCTGTTTCGTTTTGACTTATGTATAAATGTAATGTAGTCAAATTGTCTGCTTAATATTTTTGCACGCAAATATTTTCTAAATAGATGTGAATCTCTTATCTCAAATGTTTGGTTTAACTGCGACACTACTAACTAGGAATCGAGGTAGATATTCATATGGCGTATGCCCTGATGGAGGGCGTCACACATAAGTCTAATGATGACGTCATATCCTGCATGATTATTTGTTTCTGAACCAATGCACACACCGTTTGTGTAGAGTGGTGATCAGTCAGTGTGATAGATAACCCAGGCTACTAGTGCTAAAATTTGAGACCATCTTGATTCTCCATCAGTAAATTCTAAGTAAGGTTTGGGTTGGTAATCCATTGCGGCACTCGAGTGAATTTTGTAATAAGTCTTTTGGTCAAAAATTTGAAGTGATTGGTTTTGTGTACATTGACACTAGGGTAGGGCCTTCTTGGCCCTTATGGGAAGAAATTCTTGAGTAAAGGCCATTGACGAGGTTGCTGAGGCATGTCTCGTCCGGTTCCGTCAAGATGTATGCCCCTTGGTGGAGATAATGTTTTACGATGTAGGGTCCTTTCCACAAGGTTTCGAAATTTCCTGGCCCTAGGGCTTCTTTTGCGACATCATAGTGGAGGACCAGTTCTCCCTCGATGAATGAGCACGGGTTTATGTGGCAGTTGAATGATGCTTTTACCCTTTTCTTATGGGCCTCGTTGTATTGCAGCGACTGCCGTCGGCTTTCATCGACGAGCTCTAGTTGTACTAGGTGATGTTCTAGAGGCTGGGTATCATCAAGGAGTTCGATGGCGGCATGAAAATTCAAAATTTTGTGGAAATCAATGCAAAAGCACAAGGAACCCTGAATTTTTGTGGCAGGAATAAGGTGGTAGTCCTGGGACGTGGGGGCGGCTGCAATCCTATTCCTAGTATACGATGATAGAAATCGTCTGTGGTGTATCGTTTTGTCCGCGTTTGGTGGGGGGAGAATCTCCGTGATGGAAGTTTGTGTAAGCTCAAGGTTGGGTCCCCATTAGGACGGTCAATATCCTGTTGGTGGAAATTGTTCCTGTTACAGAGGTGCCTCAATGTTTCCATTACCGGGCATGCCTTTGGTTCATGGTTCTGGCCAGTAAAAATGGTGCATGGTACCACTATTCCAATGGAGTAGATTGTGTGGGAACCAACACTACTCTTTGTCCCGGATGTGGACACTTGGAAAGGATCTGTTGTAGAAAAGGAGGTCTTTTGCTTCCATTTCCATGTCATTGGCTTAGGTGCATCTAGCTCTTTGGGGGAGTGTAGACATAACGCCACTCTTGCCGCTCTGAGATTAGGGATATGCTCACATTTAATCATATGGTGAAAGTGTGAACAAATCCGGCAATGGGTACACGTGATCTTCTCTTGGTTAGAGAGAATTCTTGGTGGTCGAGAAGAGAATATATGAAAAATTATTGCGAGGAGCTTCAGTTCTTTACACTAATTGACTCGGTGGTCATTCAGGTCGCATAGTCTGCATGTTATCCTCGGTTTGGTTTGGTTGGTGTGCCATCCCAATTATCGCATTATGCCGATGTGGGTGTGGGGTTGTTTGTCTGAGGGAGATGTACTTTCTATATCGTTTGAGTTCATCATCCTGTTTCTTCTCTATTGTATGAATCATATCAATGAGGGGACGAAATTGCGGGATATAGGTGCAGCGCTATCCACATTGATTGTCCTGACACACAGGGAAAAATAGCCAAGATATGGGGGTCTCGTTGTGCTCAATTTGTGTTCTGTCAGGGTACCAGCGTTGTAATGCTGCTAAATCGGGGAAAATGGCGGCCACATGATTGGGCATTCTACGTAATGCACATGTTGGTCTTCTTTGTAGAGAGTGGTTGGGGGAAACTAGGGGTTCCCTGAGTGGTCGCATTTTAGCTGACAAGAATAGGATGGATCTGCTCGTCACATATTCTTGGGTTGTCGAACTGTTCATGGATTCCAAGTCTGTGCCATCTTCTTGGGTGAGGCGGACTATGGTTGATCGCATACAGGCTAATGCTACATGAAATATAGGTACGTAGTGACAACGACGCACCGGGTGGTTGTCACCACATATCTAACATGAATACTGGATGTCCATGTTGTCGCGATATACTATATGAACTGGATGCCACCCTTGGAACATTTCCAAAGCTGGGCAATCAATGATGAAATTATCAAGCTCATCACAAAGTACGCAACTCTCGATTGGGGGAGGGGGCCTGGTGGGGAGCCTTTTAGGTGATCATCGTTCTTCTTGTAGGTACAGGATGACACGAGGTTCATCTCCAGTAGTCTGGATGGGGGGATCCTCTTGATATGATTGCTCAATGGTGTGCAAGGCATTCCTATATCACGAGATTTCTGGGCAATGATGGGTATAGTTCCCATAATTGTTGCAGATAGCGCATGCGTGATTGGTACGCAATGCTTTGCTTTTACCCTTGGTGGCAGGTTCCCTTTTACGAGAACATGGTGTCACGATGTTTGCCTCTGAGCCGAGAAGTGGCTTTAATTCATCCGGATCTAGGCAGATATGGGTAGGGTGTCCTATTACATCACATATGGCACAAACTAGTGATTCCCATTGTGTGGCGAAGGTTTCAAGCTTCTTTCCTTTTCTCTCGTTTTTCTTAGCCATAATCATCGGTTTTGCAATGGGAATTTACTTTACAGGGATATTTTCGACTGTTTCTTGGATGGGTGGGGCCTCCTCGGGACTAAGGGGCTTTAACCCTATTGTAGTGATGTGTGTGGCTCTTGTCCCAGTAGGGGGGACGAGATACCAAACTGGTATTGCAAAAGATATGTTTGGTAACACCACTATTGCCAAAACCTGTTGGGTTACGAAACCAGCTGGGGGGTAGAGGAAAGGGGTTTGGGAAGTAGCGTAGGCTATAGAGATTTTCATGGCCAAGGTCTCTAGGTCATTACTACTTGTGTCCGTGTCCTGGCTACTTCGGCACTTGATGTGGACATCATGCACACTAGAGCTCCTGTGACATTAGGTGATGACTCAGGTATGACAAGGGGATCTCCTAGGGTGGAGGATGGTTTGAACTGGTTGGGGCCATATCCTTGGTACCGTGATAGCATGTCTACAGATGTATCTACGTAGGGTAGAATGACATAAATATTTTTTAGGGGCCACTTTTCGCTATGTTTCAATTGGTCGATAGTAACGATGCGGTCCTCATGGGGGAACATCATAGTTTGGAAGATGGAAGAGGCTATGGCTAACATGGCATACATATAACTCTGACCAAGGAGTATATTATATTCCAAGTGGGCATCCAACACTTCAATGTCTATAAGGACCATCTTTCCGGCTAAGCAGACTGGGACGTTTTGATAAAGGCCGACAAGACTTGAAGGGCGACCGTCATATGCTCTAAGTGTGATGTCTGATGGCTTTAGTTCAAGAGACCCTAACTTCTGCCAAATTTTATTTGAAATGATGGATGTGGATGCACCCTCATCGATGACACATCGATGAATGGTAATATTTTGGACCAATACTGGCATCTGAAAGGCGACCATCGAAGGAAGCCTAGGGGTGGATTTGTCTAAATCAAAAGCCATTAGGCGCGTATCGGTAGTGTCGATAGCACCTAATGCAGAAAGCAAGGATTTCCGTTGCTTTGGGAATGACTGTAAAAATTCAAAGCCGACATAACAATGGGATATTGAGCTAAATCATCCACAATGCTATAATTATGGGCTGCTTTGGAATAGTTTCCTTCTTTCCTAGTTGGTCCCTTAGCCATCTTTGGCAAAGGTTTGATAGGTGTCTTTGATATGGTCAAAGGTTTAGTTGGTGCACTAGTACTAGCCCCTGACGTGTTGGTGTCTGGTGGGGTATCGTAATTTTGGTTCCGTGTTTGAAAAAACATGTCTTCACCAGTCATGTAGATTTCATGGTTGTTTTTTCTGGAGTCGTCGGGATTTTGTTGCTGAGTGCTAACTATCCCTTCATGGGGGAAGGGCTCCTGCATGATTGATGGCTGTTGGGTTGATCCCCCTTGTCCATGGTTATTCTGCAGCTTTTTTAGCTCAGGGAGGTAGGGACAGAGGTGAGTGTAATGGCCATACTCACCACATATCGAACAAGAGTGGTTTCTTAAAAAAGGTGGCCTTTTGTTCTATCGTTGGGAATTTCTTTTCTCCTGGTTTTGATTTTGGTTGGGGTTGCTTCTAGCCTGAGATCATGGAGAGCACTGCTAGTTGTTTCCCCCCTGTCCAGGATTTCCTTTGTGCTTATTTTTCCCTTTTTTATTAACCACGTTAGGAGGATATTTCTCCTGGTTATATGGTTAGCACGGTTGGTTTTGGGAAGGTTGCACAAATTTCACCTGTGCATTATTCTACATAGGTTGGTCTTGTACTAGGGACTGAGCATAATGTGATCCTTGGTTTTTGAATGGTTGTTGGGGGGGAGCTCTTCCATCAGCATGTCTATCTGCGTATTGGTTCCCCTAAGCCAGAGGATAGGGTCCTCCATGTTGATACGATGATGGCCTACTGGTCAAATTTTGCAGAGGCATATGATGACTTTGGTAGCCAGGTTGTGGTATGTTCTGGGTAGAATCATACGTGTAACCGGGGTTTTGAACGCTGATGCCTGGGTAAATTTGGGTCAACAACCCAATTAAACCATCTCCGAAGGTCAACGCGCCTGGAAATTATTTGTAAGTTTGCAGGCGCGGGACATTTGGCAAGATATTGTAAATATACCCTGACTGCGTATAAATCAGCTCGAGATGTTGGGCCTTGCTGATGGCGTCCTCTTTAGATATGGGCCTTTGTTGCACCACATCCTTCAAAATCTCTGTAGTGAGAGTTTTCAAGAATAGATTTGATAGTACTTGATCGTCTAGTTTGGCTTTACATAAACTACGACGCTGCCGCCATTCGTGGAGATGGTCTGAGATATGGATGGCAGGGGTTTTCCTAAAGTGTGTCAGTAATTCCATTCCAGAATCATGGTGGATGGGTGACTAAAAATAGCTTAGAAACGCAGTGGCGAGGGCACTAAAGGTTCCATGAGTAGCAGAGGGTTGCTCCACATACCATTTCACTACTACTCCTGTCAGAGAGCGTTGAAATATTCTCAATTGAATAGTATCATCCACGATCTTGTTCGATGAGCATCATGAAATATTCTCAATTGAATAGTATCATCCACGATCTTGTTCGATGAGCATCACAGGTGGAAAATCATAACATGATTTCCTGGGTATTCCTTTTTCTTTCCTTCAAACTTTGGAATGTCTGAAGGGAGCTTCGTGGGCATGGGAGGCCATATGGGGTTGTGTGCAATGGAGTCATTCGTCAACTTGGTTAAATCTGGTAGATTCAATGAGGCTAGAAAAGGTGACTGCGAGGTTGTAGCCATTGCAACTTGTGAAAACAAAATGTTCTGGTTAGGAAGAGGGTTTAACTGTGATGTACCCTGTTGTGTATTTGACTAGCTTCCCGAATGGGTAGCACTCCTCTTCCCTCTAGGGGTTGTGGGAGGAGTGGTATGTGGTGTGGCACTGGGAGACTAACCAGGGTTCCTAACTAAGGATGCCCCAATAAAGGACGAACCGATAATGGTGGCAGTGTTCCGTCTTTAATGCCTAAATGACGAAAGACCTAGAGACCCTCTCAGTAATGGGGGGAGGTCCAAAAGACATCTAGATTGACGAGGTCCTGTTAGGTCCATTCTGGTGTCGACTAGGTCTGAATTTGGAAATATTTGAGAGGATAGAGATTATAATCAAAGAAAATTCTGATCGCATACATAAAACAAAGCAAAAAATAAAATAAATTTTCCCTTTAAATTAATCCTATGTGATCAGTCAATCAAAAAATATGATTTTTGTTCCTTTGTGTATGATACTCAAATCCTAGAAGAACTAATCTTCCTCACACACTCAAATGTAACTGGGCCTTGAGAATATATCTTGCGAGTGTTGGCACAACGTTTCGTAAGAGCTCGTGACACCCCCAGTCAGCTGAAGAAAATCCACCAAGGTAAGGGTAGAGGATCGAGTGCTTGCTTACACCATCACCTATAGGGAAAGAATGCCTTAATTTTGGCCAATGAGTACCACTGTCCCACATGAGCGTTCGAGTTTTGGGCTTCTTGGTAATTCAGTTAACAGTACCGAGTATCAGCGAAGTCAAGTAGCCCCAACTGATACTTGCCCGCGCTGCGCCTAAGCCTAACCCCCTCTGAAATGAGTCTTTTCCGTACTCAGGTTTTCTTTTCCGTGGGCTCATAGGATGATTTGAAAGATCCATAAACAATCAACTTCTATGTTTCAAGATGAATAATGATCAAGGCAGCTTATTGGATTCCTACCCCCTTTATCCTAACTTAGAATATGAATTATTTTGTGGCCTCTGTGGGGAGAATTTAGTGAGTTTTGTTAAGTTAGTTTTAGGTGTCTTTGCTTTGATTAGTGTGTGGATGTGCGTGAGAAAAAAGTGAATAAGCACATAGTTTGAACGTGTGGATATGCGATGATCCATTTCAAAATCCCCTATTAAAATATGTTCTATTGTTCCTTACTCAAAATAAAAACATGCGCAGATATGGGTCGCTTTCAATTTTTCCTAGTTAATCTATGTTATCAACTACAAGAAGATGGTGAGTTGTGAAAAGATAACATTCATATGCTTTCCTAGGATCACCGAAGGGTGCAAAGGCAGCAGATATTAATTGCTCTTCTATCAAAAATTCAATCCTGGTCCAGAAATCCTAGTGCAAAAATTGAACTAAACTAATGACTTTTACACTAGAAAAATGGAACTAGCTAAGCATGTGTGGACTTGGGCCACTTACTTTGGCTAATTATATAGGTGTTTTGGTACCTAAATTTGCAAACCATAAATTTTTTTCGGAATGCAAGTTAATTTCCCCCCCTACTTAAATTATGTGTGAACTTTGCAAAAATCAACTTAAAATAAAACTAACACCAAGCCTACCAAAAGCAGCTAAGAGTGAGCTTTAGCAAGCTGCGGGGTACCTCAACCAGTGATGGCAGATGTATTGTGGGCTTCCATGCACTTTACAAGTAGGAAAAGATAGAAATATGGGAGAAATTTCTCATTCTGTCTTTTGCGAACAAAAGGCTGAAATAGGGGTGATGTCTACGTGCAGGTCAACTCTGAAAGCCTGCCCTGGGCGCGCTTGTCTAAGGGAAATGCGCGCAAATTCTTGAAAAAATAATTTTTTTGACCTGCTCTGCTTCAGTCTGTCACTTGGGATGAACTAGGGACTGAAGGAGAGAAAGGGGGCAATTTTATCCCAACTCCGCAACACATACAAAGGTCTCTGCAAAAAGGCACAACCACATAAACTTGGAAATAAACATTAGTGGAGTCACCAATCCTATGTTAGTGTGTTTGGTGCATGCATGTACGAAATCACACCAACTTAAGAGGTGTGTTTTTCCCTCTTAATTTATTGGTCATAGGCAGAAAAAATATGGAGTTAAGCAAGTTAGTGGAACCTGCTAGAACATAAACATACTAGTTAGAGAAATAGCATGCATATTCAAACTTAAAAATTAAACTAAAACTAAAAAAAATAACAAAAAAGCTCTAAATAGAGTAAAACAACTTCAATAATCCAAACGGCTGCGCTTACATCCCCTCTTATTGAGTGCTGGTAGGAAATGAGGATGAAAATTTAACCCACTTGACAAGGGGCCCTTAGAACTTCGGGTCCTAAGTCCCAATTCAAGGTTGTCTTTACTTTCAAGTTGCTTTGGCACAAAGTCTCCCTCTCTCTACTATGGTGGGCTGAAGTTGTTGGATGGCCAACAAATGAGTCCCCTCTATCTCTGCTCTGAATCACACACTGCTGGTATTTCTTGGGGAAATTATGGCCAGCATAGCATTGTGCTCTCAAGTTACTCATCTCTTGGTGGCATTTTATAGGAGAATTCAAATCCTTCTACCCCCTCTTGGTACATTGTAGATGGTGACCCAAGAGAGGGGGATGATTCCATTTTGTGCCACATTTATTCCATTATGTGCTCCCTTGATGTCCTAAGGAGGCTTGGGTGGTTGTCCTTAGGTGAATTCAAGTGTGCAATAAATGTCCTAGAGTGTTGTTTTTGTGGTCCCGAAAAGTGACTTCCGCCACTCACAGGATTGCGTGCTTTTTGGGTCAAAAGGTGCGCAAAGGCGCGCTTATCAAAGTATTTTTCCCGCAAAAGCATTTATGACTAGTTAAAATTTGATTTTTTCCTCAGACCTTAGAGATTTTTAAATACTTCTAGACTCTCCAATGTCTTTCAGCCTTGTAAATCCTTCTGACTGACATTAAATAATGTCGCCTTTGCTTGTACGATTTTCCAGTGATAACAATAGTCATTATTCATGACGAACCTTGATATCACCAATGATATTATCATGGAATTTTTTGACCCTCACCAAATATGAAATTGTTGTGTAACCAGCTCCAAAAATAGAAGAAAAGAGATATCAACGCCTTAGAAATAAGCCACTTCGAGGGGGCAACCTCCAATACATTACATAAATGAACAATTCTTGGATGATCCAATTTACAAAAGCTCCTTTCTATATATAGGAGTCCATGTGGCCATAATGTAATCCTAGTGGGCCACAATGTAATCCTAGCCGACCTAACAATAATAATTTAAGGGCACAATAATAACAAAATGGGGGTTACAAGGGTACAATAATAACAATAAGGGGGTTACACTAACAATAATAAGGGACTATACTAGTGATATAGGGACCTAACATGCCCCTCTCCTTTAAAAAAGTGTTGTCCTCAACGCTTGAGTAGCTCCGGGTGCTTCTGTATAAAATTCTCATCCTCCCATGTAGAATCTTCAGTGGGTAAGTTCTTCCACTTGATGAGATACTATGAAATTGATCGATTCCGTAGTTGTCGAGTTCTTGTTTCCATAATCGCTTTAGGTTCCAATATGACTTTTCCTTCCTCATCAAGTTCTGGCAATATTGTTTGAACTGGAAGATTTTCACCTATAACCTTCTTTAAGCATGAAACATGGAAAACTGGATGTACTCGCGAAGAAGCAGGGAGCTCCAATTTGTATGCCATAGTACCAATCTTTTGCAACACCTTGTAAGGACCATAGTACTTTGGCGATAATTTATTATCCTTCTTTGCTTGCTTGAGGGACATTTGTTTGTATGGTTGTAGCCATAAAAATACCCAATCTCATACATCAAAACTTCTCTCGCTGCGATGTTGATCTGCCTGTTGTTTCATTCGATTTTGTGCCAAATTCAGGTTATCCTTTAAGAGTTGGAGAACTTCTTGCTGATGCTCGATGTGATCTTCCACTGCCTGAACCTTCGAATTTTTCCTTAAAGATGATGTGATAGATGGTGGATGATATCCATAAAGTGCCATAAATGGGGTCATTTTTGCTGCAGTATGGAAGGAAGTGTTATACCACCATTCAGCAAGAGGTAACCACTTGACCCATTGTGTTTGTTTATCAGATACAAAACAACGAAGATATCCTTCCAAAAATTTATTTACTATCTCGGTTTGACCATCAGATTGAGGATGATAAGATGAGCTATGAGCTAATTGAGTACCCAAACAAGAAAATAACTCCGTCCAAAAATTTCCGGTAAAAATGGGATCTCTGTCGCTCACAATAACCCTTGGGCTTCCATGTAGCTTTTGAATTCTGTCCATAAATGTAGTAGCAACTGTACTTGCTTTAAATGGATGAGATAATGCACAAAAGTGTGCATACTTGGTAAGTCTATCAACTACCACCATGATCACACTCTTTCCTTCGGACTTAGGTAAACCTGTGATAAAATCCATTGAAATCTCCTCCCAACGTTGACTTGGAATGGATAAAGGTTGTAGAAGTCCCGGGGTCTTAATTGTTTCCACTTTATTCTACTGGCAAACCAAACATTCCGCCACAAACTTTTGAATATCGGATTTAAGGCCATCCCAAAAAAATTCTTTCTTCACCCTGTGGTAAGTTTTTAAAAATCCTGAGTGTCCTCCTAAAGGAGAAGTGTGCAATTCCAGAAGAATCTTTTGTTTTAGTTGGGAATTCTTACAAAGATATAAGCGATCTTTGTACCATAAGGAATCATTTCTCCAACTAAATGTATCAGATGTACTAGGATCTTGCTGCAACTTTTGAATGAGTGTCCATACATCTTTGTCCTTCTTCCATTCATCTCTTGCTTGAGTTATCCAATCTGGTTGGATAATAGAAATGGCACAAAGCAATGCTTCCACCTCTTCATTCTTTCTTGAGAGTGCATCTGCAACAACATTAAGCTTTCCTTTTTTGTGGATTATTTCAAAGTCATAACCCAACATCTTTGTGACCCATTTTTGTTGCTCTTCTGAAGATAGTCTTTGTTCCAAAAAGTGTTTAAGACTATCATGATCAGTTTTTACCTTGATGTGTCTTCCCATTAGGTAAGTTCTCCATTTCTTTAGTGCATGCGGTATTGCTAACATTTCCTTCTCATAAATAGGTTTCTGTAAATACTTTCCTTTGATTGGACGACTTTCAAAAGCAATGGGTCTTCCTTCCTGCATTAAAACGGCACCAATTCCATTTCCTGAGGCATCACATTCCACAATAAAGGTTTTTGTGAAGTCTGGCGTAGCTAAGACCGGTGCTAGGAACATTTCCTCTTTAAGACGTTCAAAGGCCTTAGTTGCTTCAGGAGTCCATGAAAATGCATCTTTCTTCAATAATGTTGTTAGAGGTGCTGCTATTCTCCCATAATTCTTAACAAACTTGCGATAATACCCTGTTAACTTGAGAAATCCTCGCAACTTCTTTATGGTTGTGGGGACTTTCCATTCCTTAATGGCTTTAATTTTGTTAGGGTCTACTTTAACACCCTCGTGAGATACAATGTGACCCAAATATTCCACCTCTTGTACTCCAAAGAAAAATTTGGATTTTTTTGCATATAATTGTTTCTCCTGCAATAGTTTGAGCACCCTGTCAACATGTTCAACATGATCCTTCCAAGACCTGCTGTAGATTAGTATATCATCAAAACATACTAGCACAAATTTTCTAAGGAAGGGTTTGAAAATGGAATTCATCAACCCTTGAAATGTAGAAGGTGCATTGGTAAGGCCAAAAGGCGTGACCAAAAATTCATAATGACCCTCATGAGTTCGAAATGTTTTTTTTGGAATATCTTCGGTCTTCATTCTAATTTGATGATATCCTGAACGAAGATCCAACTTGGTAAAATAAATTGCTCCATGTAATTCATCCAATAATTCATCAATCACAGGAATGGGAAATTTATCTTTAATGGTGAGCTTATTGAGCTCCCTATAATCCGGACGCATTCACCATGATCCATCCTTCTTGTGTACCAATACTACAGGAGCAGAGAAAGAACTTTGACTAGGTTGAATTATACCCGCCTCTAACATTTCTGCAATCATACATTCAATTTCGCTCTTTTTGAAGTAAGGATATCTATAAGGCCTGATGTTTGGAGGAACACTTCCTGGAATCAAATGAATAGCATGATCATGATCACGAATAGGTGGGAGTCCTTTGGGAGTTTCAAACACCTTGGAATGATTGTCCAAGACTTGTTGGAGATCTGCAAAAATAGATGATTTTGATGTCGGAACTTCTAGTGAGCATAATTGTGAAATTACACCTCGTTGTTCTTTCTTTAGAAGCTTTTTCATGACATTAGATCTTATTATCCTTCCCGGCTTCCCTTCAATACCCCGTAATTCAACTTCCTTTCCTTTTGAAAAAAAATTTCAAGAAAATTTCTTGAAAATTAAAAGCTACCGTCCCCAAAGATTGTAACCATTGTACTCCTAGTACAACATCAGCACCTCCCATAGGAATGTAAAGCATTGGACTAGTCAATACATATTCCCCCATGGTTAGCTTGATATTATGGCATTTTCCAGAGCAATTTATAGTTCCTCCATTTGCAACCATCACTTGACATTCTGGTGCTGGGTATAGGAAACAATTCAATTCCTTGGCTACCTTACAATGAATAAAATTATGGGTACTACACGAATCAATCAACACTATTACCTTTTTCTTCTTGATATGTCCTTCTATCTTGAGAGTTTGAGGAGTGGTAATTCCTGCCAATGAATTACATGATATGGTCGGACTCATTTCTTCCTCTTTTAGGGTTGGTTCTCGGTGTATATCCTCTTCTTGTTCATTTTCTTCTTCCTCTTCACAATCTATGTAAAATAATTTCTTCTCAGCACACTTATGACCTTTAGTGCATTTTCTATCACAACTGTAGCAAAGCCCTTTTGCTCTTTTTTTCTTCCAATTGTTGTGGTGTCAACCTTGTAGGTTGTGGAAATCTAGGCGTAGCAACACTTCCTTCTTTATAGAATTGAGTGGTAGGCTTCCTTGTCGCCATAATTTTACATTCAACTTTTCTTGCCAACCTGAATGCCTTCTCCAATGAATCAGGTTCAAAAACACGAACTTCATGTTGGATGTTATCCTTTAGAGTGCCTATGAAGAGATCAATCCTGTGTTCCTCTAGAATATCAGTTACCCTTATATTCAATTTTTGGAAGTTCTCAATGTGCTACCCCACTAAACCCTTTTGTTTGAGATTTATCAATTGGCTAAAGAAGGTGTTGCTCTTTGTATCCTCATAATGTGCTATCATTTCTTCCGTAAAAATTGACCAAGTGACAATTTTTTTACGGGAGCAAAACCATCGATACCATACAAATGTATTTTTTTCTAAATGTAAAGTTGCAATGCGTACCTTTTGTGTGTTTTGCACGTTATGGAGATCAAAATATTGCTCCATCTGTAGTATCCATGTTACAGGATCCTTTCCATCAAACTTCCTCATATCCATTTTTGGAATATGGTGGTTCTTCCTTCCAACATTAGAGTTTATGAAATCACGATTAACATTTATTTTGTTCTCATCATGAGGTTCTTCTACTATCTTTTCACCATTAGGAAACATTTCTTGTATCAAAATTTTCAAACCTTCGATGTCTGTTTTTAGATCATTCTTCATGTTTTCCATCTTAGCTTCCATGCTAGCTTCCATGCCATCCATCTTCGCTTCCACACCTTTCTTCAAAACTTCCATTTCATTTTTTGTTGCTCTTTGCACGAGTGAAATTTGTTGCACTTGCTCTTGTAATTTTGATAGATCATGTTGCAATTCTTCATCTTCATGAGTCATAGTAGAGCCTTCTGAAGGCTTAATGAGTGTTGAATTATTTTTACGGGGCATATTTTAGAACCCAATACTGATATCTATTCTACAATATTCCCTTGGAAACAATTAAAATTGATTCTTCAAACAAGACTTATGCAATTCGGAAAAAAAATACACACCTTTTTCTTGCTTTTGAGGAGCTCGATATTGAAATTGGATTATCTCTGTGATTGTAGCACTTCAATATCTGAATTTAATTACTAATGTAGCCCTCTGAATTATCTTTCGAATGCCACAGGTCTGACCTGATTTGGATTCTCAAAGACAAAGTTGTGTTCAATCTCCCACAATGACCTAATTATGGACTGGTTCAGTAGAGCGAACTTGTACGACTTGCCACGTATCACTGTTTCGTCCTTTGTCTCTGAAATTGATAGAAAATAAACTAAAATCTGTTTAATTGTGACCACTTTTTACGGCACTCCAATCTGATGCCCAGAGAGAGAGTTATTAAACTTTTCCCATGATCACCTATTTGGGATGAAATTCAGGAGCCTGAAAAAGCACTACCTTCCACAGATCATATCTCCAAAAATATTGTGAACCAAGATCTGAAATTTTTTGAAGAATTTCCTCAAGATTTCTGCTTCGCACCATACGAATTTCAGATTCTGAACCTTTGTAGAAAAAACGTTATAGCGCAAATGCCACGATGACTGTTTTAGGATCCTGAAAAGAGACCTAAATTCCACAGATCATATCTCCGGAAATATTGTGAACCAAGCTCTAAAATTTCTAGAAAATCTTCCTCAGGATTTCGGCTTCACACCCTAAAAATTTCAGCTTCTGAAACTTCGTAGAAAACAAGTTATAGCGAAAATGCCACAATGACCTGTTTGGAGCAGCGAAACCCTAGAATCCAAAGCTCTGAAACCAAATGTTGTGTAACCAGCTCCAAAAATAGAAGAAAAGAGATATCAACGCCTTAGAAATAAGCCACTTCGAGGGGGAAACCTCCAATACATTACAGAAATGAACAATTCTTGGATGATACAATTTACAAAAGCTCCTTTCTATATATAGGAGTCCATGTGGCCATAATGTAATCCTAGTGGGCCACAATGTAATGCTAGCCGACCTAACAATAATAATGTAAGGGCACAATAATAACAAAATGGGGGTTACAAGGGTACAATAATAACAATAAAGGGGTTACACTAATAACAATAAGGGACTATACTGGTAATATAGGGACCTAACAGAAATTGTAGAAATTTGAATAATAGATCACTTATTCACCGAGATTATCCTAATTGCACACTATTTGAGCTTCATGCATAATACATAACCTCTTCTACCATTGATCATCAATTTGCAGAATTAGAAGCAGTCGCATGCGCACATTAAAACATAATCAAGCACACATATAACATAGGATGTAATGGGGAAAGCTTACACATGAAAACCCCCAACTATCTGTATATTATAATGATAGAGAACATGTAACAATACATAGCATAAAGCTCCTCACAAGCTCTCAGCACTATCTCATATGCTACACACAAACTAGCTCAGATATGAACAAGTCACAAGTTCAAATCTCCTCCACTTGTTTGCCTGCCTCTACTGCGCAATCCAAGATGAATAATGATGAGATCCAAGTTCGAATCCCACTGGCTTGTACTGCGCAATTCTCATTGGCAATCTCAATCAATGTGTGTGCAAATCTCATGCACAGCTATGGTCACAACTGATAGTAGACTCACCCTTTCACCCACCTCTAACACTGGTCTCCACTGAACTATCCATGCACTACAGTTTAACTGATGTATTCTTTAGTTGATTTATGAGTTAATAATTAGTGAATTAATTAATAATTAATTCACACCACTCATCACTAGTGTATTTATCAGTTAGACTAAATACAACTATTTCAACTAAGTTAAACCGAACACAACTCCATCAACTGTCTCATCAACTCCACCAAACTCTACCACATGAGTTCTAACTGAAGTCAACCATGCAATAGCTCAACTAAACCCTAGGAATAGCGTAATTCCTTCTGTCAGCTGCATGTGCCACATCCGTAGCTCGAACTGAAGTGCTCCAAGAGGATAAGATAATGTTTATATTCCAAATATTATTAAGAGCTAATAATATTCAACTGATCTATTTTTAGACTGGCAATCTAAAAATAGATTCCACCCAGTATGTCTAAAAATAGAGGTCCATCTATTTTCTTCGACTTGACCAACCATCCACAAATAGCACCCTGCAACTCATAGACCATGATCCATATGTCTAAAAATAGACTTTGCGACAAAAATCACTTGTGTGACCCCCACCTAGTTTTGGTGATCACTTTCCAACTAGGATCAAGAAAGATGTTTCAGGATGCCTCCTTCACTGTTTCTTGTTGCCATCTTCAACACTCCCTCTCAACAAGAAAGGACTGTCTTTGCATGCGACAAGCAACTCCATGCATTCACCCTGCAACCTTCACAAGTGCCATGCAACTCCATGCATCTACTCTGCAACTCCTCTGAAACTGAATAGGCTCCAAACAACTCAATCAGTCTGATGCATTTATCATAAAATTCTTCGACTTCTGCTGGGCCCAATTGCACATGTCATCAAGAACCACTACGCTATTGAACTCTTGCACCCATGCACTCTGCACTTGCTTTCAAATCTGATTCGCGCTCCAGTATCTGACACTGTCACTTTGATCTGCTTGCATCAATCCAACTGATCATGCTACATCTGCATTGTGGGCACCTCATAGCCAGGTTCAATTCATGAGATCCACACCATCTCATGAATCCTGCCCAGAAATCTCCTCTTGGGATTATTCATGCATGTCACCCCACCTCTCACCTGGTGGTATAGCTGCTTGCACTCCCTCTGCCCATCTGGCATGAAATTTCTCTGCATGAGTGGTTTCTTCCACTCCATGATCCTCATCTTGTGGCTGCTCCACATCCCAAGGTTCACTATTACCTGCATGCAAAACTTGCTCCCTCTCAAGCATCAATTGCATGTCTTTCTCGTACTTCCCAACAGTAGGAAGCTCCGTAGAAATCTCATCTACTTCAAGTCTGTAGAGATTCTTTTCTTGAATCCCAACCTTCTCGACTTGTCCTATTGCCTTGTGCCGAAGGAAAACTTTTCCTTCACTGAAGACAACTTCATACCCTTTATCCTCTAACATTGCGACTGAGATCAAATTCTTCTTTAAACCTGGAACATGCACTACATCTTGTAAAAGAATGAGTTTACCTGACTCCCTCTGAAAGGTTATGGTACCAATGCCGGTCGCATTGTATCATCCATTTTCGCCCAACTCAACATGCAACTGGAGATCTTTCTCCACCAAGTCACTGAAAAGATTCACATCTCCCGTCATGTGAAAGGAAGCGCCACTATCAAAATACCACCCCGATCCCAATGCACTAGACACCATGCATGCAATCAATGAGAAGTCCAACTCAAATTGCGAGGCAAGAGCCTCACCAACTGCAGCTCTAGCAGCCTGCTTGTTCTTCTTCTTCTGTGGACAATTCGTGGCATAATGCCCATGCTCGTGACAGTGAAAACACTTCACTTTGGACATGTCACACTCTTTACCATCTGCACCGAATTGAGAAGCATTATTCTTTCCCTTCCCCTTCCTTTCTTTGGTAGCCAAAGTGAAATCCTCTTCATCAGATGCCTTTGATGAAGATCCGCCCCTGGTACTCCACCTTATCTCCTCTTTCACAATATCCGACCAAAGTCGCTCCCATCCTGGCAATTTCTCCCGACCATTGACAGAGTCCTGATAGGAATTCCAACTCTTCGGAAGCCCAAGGAGAGCCAAGCTCACCAAGTCCTCATCATCTACAGTCACCCCCACACTTCCCATCTCATCCCTGCATTGGATGAACTTCGTGAGGTACTTGGGCATACTGTCGCCTTTCTCCATCTTTATGTGTCTGAGTTTATCCTTGAGCGCCAACTTCCTCTGGTCGCTCTTGCTTTGGAATAAATCTTTCAACGCTTTCCACATCAAGTATGGAGAAGCTTTTCCATGCAGGCTGGATACTATGTGATCCTTCACGCCCTCCAACAGAATCCTTCGACATTTTGCTGTCTTCTTTTGCCAAGCCTCAACTTGAGCAGCATCAGTAGGCTTTGGGACTTCAACATCTATGAACTCCTTCAACCCGTTGTCATCTAACACCACCTCCATCCCGTCCTTCCATGCAATATAATTCGAGCTGCCTTCAAGGGAATACTTCAATCGCAATCCGTTGAAAGACATTTTGACTTCAACACCAAGAAAAAAACACTGCTGCAAATTCGAATTCCACTAGCTCAAAACTCAACCGCTTCTGATCTATGAGAAAAAATTATTTCTAGTACAGAGATCGACTGTAAGGGGCATTTACTGGATTTTTCACCTTTCAAAGAAAGGATGAATCCAGAGGCTACCTGGCCCTCTTACAGACTCTGTCTACCGAAATAAAATGTAAACACTGTAATAGATCCGATGATCAATTTTGCTCCGATACCATGTAGAAATTTGAATAATAGATCACTTATTCACTGAGATTATCATGATTACACACTATTTGAGCTTCATGCATAATACATAACCTCTTCTACCATTGATCATCAATTTGCGGAATTAGAAGCAGTCGCATGCGCACATTAAAACATAATCAAGCATACATATAACACAGTATGTAATGGGGAAAGCTTACAGCTGAAAACCCCCAACTATATGTATATTATAATGATAGATACCATGTAACAATACATAGCACAAAGCTCCTCACAAGCTCCTAGCACTATCTCATATGCTACACACAAACTAGCTCAGATATGAACAAGTCACAAGTTCAAATCTCCTCCACTTGTTTGCCTGCCTCTACTGCGCAATCCAAGATGAATAATGATGAGCTCCAAGTTCGAATCCCACTGGCTTGTACTGCGCAATTCTCATTGGAAATCTCAATCAATGTGTGTTCAAATCTCATGCACAGCTATGGTCACAACTAATAGTAGACTCACCCTTTCACCCACCTCTAACACTGGTCTCCACTGAACTGTCCATGCACTGCAGTTTAACTGATGTATTATTTAGTTGATTTATGAGTTAATAATTAGTGAATTAATTAATAATTAATTCACACCACTCATCACTAGTTTATTTATCAGTTATACTAAATACAACTAGTTCAACTAAGTTAAACCGAACACAACTCCACCAAACTCTGCCACATGAGTTCTAACTGAAGTCAACCATGTAATAGCTCAACTAAACCCTAGGAATAGCGTAATTCCTTCTATCAACTGCATGTGCCACATCCGTAGCTCGAAGTGAAGTGCTCCAAGAGGATAAGATAATTTTTATAGTCCAAATATTATTAAGAGCTAATAATATTCGACTGATCTATTTTTAGACTGGCAATCTAAAAATAGATTTCGCCCAGTATGTCTAAAAATAGAGGTCCATATATTTTCTCCAACTTGACCAACCATTCACAAATAGCATCCTGCAACTCATAGACCATGATCCATATGTCTAAAAATAGACATAGTCTAAAAATAGACTTTGCGACAAAAATCACCTGTGTGGCCCCCACCTAGTTTTGGTGATCACTTTCCAACTAGGATCAGGAAAGATGTTTCAGGATGCCTCCTTCACTATTTCTTGTTGCCATCTTCAACATAAATGGTGACGGTCAATGAACGTTGCCATTTATATGCACCAATAGTGACAACCACGAAAGGTCCATCACAAAAAATTGTTGTTGTTCATATGAAATGGTGATGGTCACTATTAGCCATCTATAAATTTTTCATATACTATGATAGCTAAAACAGGTCTATTAGTCTTCAAGAAACAAATTTGAAGTAAATATGTGAGTTTTTGAAGTCTATTGTGTTCAATATCCTTCATAAGACCCATATTACTGATTTCTCCACTTGAAATCCTTCAAAATAGCTTGTTACTTCAAAAAGAAACTGTTTACAAGGCCTCAATCTCCACCATTTCATGCCTCCAAGAACCCTTCATTTCACTCACTTTCACTCATTTCAAATAAAATTTCCCCTCTGCTAAAATCTCCCTTTTTTCCCTTTAATTATCCTTCACTTCCTCAAAATCCCCTTTTAAACCTTATAAACCCTCTTTATTTGGTTTTAAACCCCTTTTTAACTCTATCGGAACCCCTCAAAAACCCTCAAAAAACCCCATTTTGGCCTCAAAAACCAACTTTTTCATTAAGTCAGGCTTAAGCCCCCGCGGTTTTAAGTTCTCAGTCCTTTCCTCCATGTGAATGGGACCCGAAACCATCAGCCTAAGTCTTTAAGCCCCTTTTGCGCTATCGCACTTCGCTCTGCCCTTTTTCCTTTCGTTTCTTTATATTTCCTCCACGCGATGGTTTCCCTTGCTGATGGGATTTGAACCGTTGATCTCGCCGATCTAACGGTCCTTGCTCCGTCGCACTGCTAGTGTTCCTTCTGACCATCACTTACCAAAGCCTCCCCGCCGATGTATTTTGGACCGTTGATATGGCTCCCCCAGATCCAACGGTCGGCATTGTTTCGTCGTTCCGCTGTCCTCCGCCTCTTTCATTCATTTCTGCGAAGTTGCGATTAAATCCGGAGCGTCGATCATCCTAATCGGATGGTAATCGCGCCATCACGTTATCGCTTTTCTCCCATCCAAGCCCCTTCTACCTGCCATTCTCTGAAATCATCCAAGTTGTCGATCCTCCTAATCCCACGGTAATCGCTTCATTGCCGCATCACAGTTCACCCCTCCCCTCGCACCATTCATGCCCTTGTGCGATTAAATGATACATCCTCCACCATTGATCATCTTGATCCAACAGCCAGCGTGCCTTCGTTTTTCCGTGACCCCTCATCCACCATTCTAAATCTCCACTTTGATCTATATCGTCCATTCCTTCGGATCTAACGGCCATCATTTCACCCTATTGATCCGACTTTCCGCTAAAAGACAGGACTGCTGACGTCATCGTCAAGGCCCACTGTTCTTACCCCCACGCATCTATTCAACCATCGCGCTCACCCTCAGCTGTCAATTTGGATCCCCTGGATCAAACGGTCTGTGCTCCTTCACTTCGCCCTCCTTAGTACCGATCATCCTCTACCAAATCATTCCACCGAAAAGATCCCAACCGTTGATCCCACAGATCCGACGGTCCTTGTTCTTCTTCGCACCCAAATCACGAAACCTCCCCGGCGTGAAATTTGAATGCGAAATGGGTGGTTTTAGAGGGACAGGTTTCAACACATGATCCCTATCGCGTTTTCCCGGGGTAAAACCACTTACCGCCCCGGCCCCATGTGAAAACTGCCTTCGGTTTTCCGCCAATCCACCGATGCTCATTTCGCACCACAAGAAAATTTAAACCTTTTTTTTCATGGTTTCCTCCATGGAATCCACTTCGCTGCATCCACCTTCTTCCACATCTCTCCATCACCACTCCTAGCCTCAGTTAGCAATTAAACCAAAACGCAGGGTTTTATATAATTGTTTGATGCTTTATTGCAGGTATAATGGCGGCCTTAAGTTGCAGGCCCTCCCACAACAAATCCAGTTGCAGAGGCTAAGGATGACGATCCTCGAAGGCCTGATTGAATGAAAAAGGGACATAAAGGGTAAAATTCTAGGTTATAATCAATATGTCAATAATATTTATTACATAGCAAGACCCTCCAGCACAGGCCACCTGTACATCAAATCGAACAAAGCAGTGAAGATCAGAAGAGAATCAAAGATTAAAGAGAAAGGATAAAGACTAAAGATGATAAATAAGGCCTTAAAGCATATCAAAGGCATAATTCATGATTAAAGCGCTAAAACAGAGACAGATCAACAAAAGACAACCTTAATTTCTAGATCATCAAGGCTATTTACTCTCCCAAAGACTAAAAATGCCACCTACAGGCCTATTTACTCAAAAGCCTAAAAATTCAATGCACAGTCAGAGATATTTTACAAAGACAGCTCAGAAAGTAATTTCCAACTACCAAAAGCCTCAAAAGTCAACAAAAGTGACTGAAGTAGATGAAATTTAATGTAAAAATCAATTAACAGAGTTAAGACATTAGATATCTTCTCCATTAAGGATCCCAAAGGTCGAGAAGCATTTACTCTGTATTAATTGAATAGTTAGACCTTCCTTTCACTCCACCTCCTCAATTTACCTATATATATCATATGAGGAGCCCAGTATTGTTGTTGGTTGAATAATTATTGAATGTAAATAGTTTTTGAGGCTGCTGAAGCTCTGTTAGTAATTGAAGAAATATAGGCTGAGAAGAGAAGTTTGAAGTTGTTAAGACCTACTAGACTTGAAGATTGTAATTGGTTTGAACATAAAATATACAAGCTGATTTATGGGATCCTGGTCTATGTAAATGGTGATGTTTTTCTTACTGTAATTGTTTTTTTTATTATGTTTTCATACTATCCACTTTCTCTGATAAATAACAGCAAATTTAGATTAGGATTTACTGTAAAAGGTACCCTAATTCTCACTGATAAGCTTTATCTCTATGTTTTATTCTAATTGTTGCTTTGGAAATGATTTCAATAGAGTATAACCAGTCAAGGAATGTTGGTGAGCCCATGTCTTGCTGAGTAAAACTTGAGATGTTGTTCTTGAATGATCTTTTCACTGCATGCTAAGTAGAGTTCTAATCAAGGAATTTTATGGTTAGCCCTATCCCTTGTTTAGTCTTCAATAGCTATTTTGAAATTTTCCCTTGAAGAGTATGCCAAAATCAGGATAGGTTCAAAGTCCTTACCTAATCTTAGGGTAATTTTTATGTTTATCTTAAATTTTTTCCCTTGAGAGTATGCCGAAAGCAGGATAGGTTCAAAGTCCTTACCTGATCTTAGGCTGCCCTTTGTTTTCTTATATGTTTGCTTCTTTCACTGCACTTCTTAATGTTCCATACCACAAAATCAATCTAAAGATATCCTTTGATATAGATGACTTTCCCCATGGACCACTCTTGAAACTTGTTGTGTAATTAAATCCTTTTGTGACTCCATAGCCCAATAGATTGATATTGTCTCTTACATATCCTATCTACTGAACCATTCTTTCAACTTACTCACACCTTTGCCCTTCAAAAGACTTCCTTTATTTTGATGATATCCAACCCAACCAAAACCAAAACAAGTTCCCTTGAGCTTCATAAATAGCCTAATATCATATCATGAGCCTATAAGCATATCATTCCAAAACACATATAGAGAGATCCCTCTCTGAATCCAGGAAGGCTAAATCCTAGGATTCCAAAGTGGTTTTGATGTAGGCCCTGCAGCGTTTTTTCTTTCCAATCTTGCAAACTACGGGAGCCTAACAGTCATTCTCCCTCATTATAATAAATATTCATGACGGACCTTGAATGTCACCACAATAGATACATTCAGCGACGCCACCTTTGGTGACGTTCAATTTTTGGTGACGGACGTTATTGTTCGTCATCATTTCTCATATGAAATGGTGACGGCCATTATCCGTCATTATAAATCATTATTGGTGATGGACCTTGAATTTCACCACAACACCTATACTTTGAGCACTTCCACCTTTGGTGACACTCAATTTTTGGTGACAAGGGCTCTTTTGACCCTCACCAATGAGCTTATGGTGACATTTTTCTCCCCTCACCAATGTCCTTTTTCTTGTAGTGTAGGGAAAAATTTGAGCAACTCAAAATGAAGGAATATGAAAATATTGATGCATACTTAGAGCGTGTTGATGAAATAACAAATGAATTGCAAGGTTTAGGAGAACCTGTCGACACGAAAATTGTTGTCTGAAATATCCTTAGAACCTTGCTGGCAAGATCCAACCCAAAGGTATCTATCTTGGAATATAGTTCGAATCTAGCCAATCTCAAAAAATATGAATCACATGGAGTGCTTATGGCATATGAAATGAGAATTGAAGAAGAGGATGATACATCTCACCTAGAAACAACATTCGCCGCATCCAAGAAAAATAGTAAGGACAAGCATATTCCGAAAGAAAAAACTTGTAGTTGTAAGGAAGAACAAAAGGAAGAAGATGAAGAAGAATTTTCAGATAAAGGATTTTCCTACTTCACGTGAAAAATGAGAACAAGTATGAGGAAATTCAAAGGTAAACTTCCATTGATATGTTTCGATTGTGGTGAGGTTGGGCATTTTGCAGCCCAGTGTCATCACAAAAATGAGGCTGTTACGAAACGAAAGAAATGTCTGAGGAAGTTCAACAAGAAAGGCAAGAAGAAATGGTTTAAGAAGAGTTTCTTCTCCAAAGAAGATAGCTCCTCATCTGATGAAGACAGTGATAGCAAAGAATAAATCAATGGAAGAGTATTGTTTATGGCCAAGCATAATAAGCAAGAAGCATCTGACGAAGAAGAAGAGATGACTGAGGTTGAATTTCAAAACAAAATTATTAGGGTTATCAAAGAGCTCAAGGTCGAGAAGAAGCATGTCAACACTCTTGAAGATGAATTAAATATAGAAAGGGAACAAGTCCTAAATCTTAAAATCAAGGTTTAAGAATACAAACGAGTTGAAGAATCACTTAGGGAAGAATTAAAGGAAAGCAACAAGGAAAGAGAAGCATTGGAAGCTAAAATATTCTCTCTGAAAGCAAGTAAAAAATGGAAAAACTCTTCGAAACTACACCAGCAGTTACAAGGCATTGGACGAAATCATCAACAATAAACTATCAAACAGTGAGAGGACTAGTCTTGGTTACAAATAAAAATTTGAAAAGGAGCCAAGTCCTCCTATGACAACAAAATAATATGGATATGAAAAACATAACAATCAGGTAGACCTCCCAACCAACTCAAGGGATCAGGACTCACATGAAGAAACATCGAAGGCAAATGCTCGAAGAAGATTTCCTCCCATGTATCAATATATCTTCTATGGTCATTGTTATTCATGTGGAATTTTTGTACATAGAGCTAAGAATGGTGCACGTACGTTTGGAATAAATATTGTTTCGGGAGATCTTTTAGAAAGGGATATTCTAAAGCTCAGCAAAATATTAACAGATTTTATCATTTGAGAGATGATGTCAAATGTTACAAATGTAACAATTTTGGACACCTAGCTAAAGATTGCAGACTTGGAAGTTCTTCAAAGGAATTCTTGCAAAATCACAATCAAAAAATATGGAAAAAGAAGACTGAAAAATGTGCTATCACTCTCAAGGCTCAAAGAAACATAAATTTTTGGTATGTTGATAGTGGTTGCTCAACTCATATTACTGGAGATAGGAATAAGTTCATATCCTTGAAGGAAAATAAGGATGGAACAATGTCTTTTGGAAATGATGGGTCTTCAAACATCATAGAAGTAGGTACAGTCACACTTGGAAGCAAGAATGCATTAGCAAAAGATGTGTTGTTAGTTGAAAATATGAATCACAATCTGCTCAGTGTTGGAAAAATGTGCGATCAAGGACACACGATGTTATTTAACTCTAAGAAATGTGAAATCAGGAAAGGCAAGTTCGGTAAAATTATGACTACAGCAGGCAGAGCTCCAAGTGACATATATATTTTGGATGAGACACCTAAAGGGTGTTTTTTGTCGAAAGAAGAAGAAAGTTGGTTATGGCACAAACGAATGGGACATATAAATTTCGACAATTTGGTCAGGATCAACAAGAAGGAAGAAGTAAGAGAAATGCCTAAAATTTCAAAACCTACCAATACGATATGTGAGTCTTGTCGACAGGCAAGCACACAAAAGTTGAGTTCAAGACAAAAGAACACTTTGCATCAAGTCCATTGGAAGTCGTACATACTGATCTATGTGGTCCTATGAGAACAAAAGGTTTAGATGGAGAATTATATTGTATGCTAATGATAGATGATTACACCAGAATGACAACCATCAACTTCTTAGAGAAAAATACTGAGGCATTCAAGCATTTTAGAATCTACAAGGAATTGGTTAAAAATGAAATTGATTTGAAGATCAAATTTCTGAGATCAGATAATGGCGGAGAATTCACTTCCAAGGTATTTTAGCAGTACTGTGATGAAAATGGAATAAAAAGGAAATTCTCAACAGCTAGAACACCGTAGAAAAATGGAGTTGCTGAAAGAAAAAATAGAACTATACAGAAAATTTCCTGAACAATGTTAAATGACTCAAAATTAGATGATAAATTCTAGGTTTAAACAATCGATAAAGTTGTATTCATTATAAACAAAGGTTTTCTATGGAACAATTGTAACATGACTCCATACAAATTATGGACAGGAAGTCCGACTAACGTCAAATACTTCAAAATATTTGGAAGCAAATGCTAAATCAAAAGATAAGATAAAAATTGGGCAAGTTCGATTTTGGTGTTGATGAAGGTATTTTCGTTGGTTATTCACGCAAAAGGAAGGCTTATAGATGCTACAATCTGAGGTGAAAACAAATAGTGGAAAGCATAAATGTTACTTTTGATGAATATTGTGTTACAAGGGATGACGATGAGATTGTCCCTTCAAGAAAATTTGAGGGATCTGAGGGAGAATATTTTAAGGAAGAAGAAGAAGCTCCATAACAATACCAATCAAGTAAGGAAACAACAGTCAACTAAGAGGAAATAAGAAATGATCAGTAGGATGTACAAGAAAATTCTCCAAAAGCTTTAAAAGAATGGTGTCAAAAGAATCATCCGTCAAATCAAAGCATCGACAACATAACTTAAGGAATTAGAACCAGAAGAAGTTGACAGCTTCGTTCATCACAACAAGCCCACCTTCGTTTTTTAGCAACTTTTGAGCCTAGAAATTTTGAGGAAGCTAGTCAATATGAACACTGGATGGAAACTATTAATGAAGAACTAGATCAAATTGAGAAGAACGATACTTGGGAATTGGTTACACGACCAAAGGATAAAAATGTTATTGGAACTAAATGGTGTTGGGTATGGAGTATGATTATCTTCTATATTTTGTATCACAACGTTGGACCCCTGTTCTGAATGGGGTGGCAACGCCACCCATAATTAAATGTTGCCTGGGGGGTCCAGGGGGGGCGACTGCGACTTTATGGAGCCCCCCCTAGCGGGGGGTTTCAGGGGGAGCGGCCCCGGAGCTAAAAACAGATGTAAAATTTCCTTGTAAAAGTATTTTAATTTCTAGTCAATCTAGGCCGTTCATTAGGCAGATGATTTGACGGTAGAAGTTATGTTTGATTTAGGGTTTTTTTCCCTAGAAGGAAACCCCTCATTTTGTATGAGGGTATTGTATTGCGGCTTTGTATTGTATGTGTATTCTCCAAGTGAGAAATAGATAGGGAGACTGTGAGAGAGAATAGAGGATATTACAGCGGATCGGTTGTAGGTTGTGTCTCTTCATTTTGCTGGATAATAGAAAGGAAGGACTGGTTGTTCTAGGTGGACGTAGCCAAAACCCTGGCCAAACCGGCCAAGTCATCCTTCACCGCTCACCTCTAGGCCTACATTACAATGAAGTCTTCCCAGCCTTTTATAGGCTCCATTACATGCAATACCATGGGCTGAAAATCGTGGGTGAAAAATACCATGTGCCCCAAAACCACTACTATTTACCCTATTCAACATTGACTCTATCCCGAGTCAAGTTTACCTAACAATTCCCCCCTTAAACTTGACTTGGGTTTTATTGACTAAATCTAGCCAAAACTGCTAAGTGAGACAACCACACTAACTATAGCCCTTTCCCCCCCTCAAAATTTTTACCTAGAGTAATTGTTAACTTTACATCCCCCCTATCACCTAGGTATGACCCAGACTTTACCAGTGATTACCCAGGTACGCATGCCATACCACGTCTTACAGTAGTATGCCCATTTACATACAAAAATTAACTCCATTATAATAATATTTTTCTTTCTGTTTCATTGCTGCTATTCTTTGTATGACCATTCTCTACATTCATGATGTCCTCTCCAAAGAGGATATCATAGTTGTACATGAATCTGCCCACCAACTGCAATAAAAGCCATTAATTTTTCATGAGCCTTTCCACGGCCTCTGCTCTGTTGCAGCAAGCTTCCATGCTTCACATCACTTAGGCCTGATCTTCAAAACGAACTTGATCTCTTCCACATGATTGCGTCCATCATTTTTCCGAAAGCACTAGATATAATCATATCTATGTTGATCCATCATATTCACACATAGATCTTACCAGATCTATATGTCGATCTGACACCTTCACACATAGATCTGCCCTTTTATGTATATTTGTCCAGGAGAAAATTTCATGCAGTAGAAGCAAACTATAGATATTGAAAAATCACTAAACTTGGCTCTGATACCAGTTGTTATAATTTATTGGAGAAATAATAAACTATTTACCGAGAGGAATAAGCATATAAGGCCAGCAACAAATCATAAATATAAACAGAGATGTTTATCCGAGAAAACCCCAAATCTAGGGCAAAACCCAACCAATGAAATTTCATTAAGAATTAGCCAAAACCCTGGCCAATCTAGCCAAGTGAGCCTTCACCGCTCACCTCCAGGCCTACATTACAATGAAGTATTTCCAGCCTTGTATAGGCTCCATTACATGCAATACCATGGGCTGAAAACAGTGGGTGCACAATACCATGTGCCCCAAAGCCACTACTATTTACCCTAGTCAACATTGACTCTATCCCGAGTCAAGTTTACCTAAAAAATGGGTCTTTAGAAACAAATTGAATGAGGATGGATAGGTTACCAAGAATAAGGCAAGATTAGTCTGCAAAGGATATGCACAAGTTGAAGGAGTTGATTTTGAAGAAACGTTTGCTCCCGTTTGCAGAATGGAAGCTATCAGAATGTTTCTCACTTATGTGTGCTCAAGAAAAATGAAGGTCTACCAAATCGATGTTAATTTAGCCTTTCTAAATGGTAAATTGGAAGAAGAAGTTTACATTGAACAACCCGAAGGTTTTCTGCTCTCTGAAAATGAAGACTATGTATGCAGATTAAAGAAGGCACTATATGGTCTCAAGAAAGCTCCTAGAGCTTGGTATGCTCGTCTTGATGGATACCTACATCAACAAGGATTCAAGACAGGAAGCGTCGACAACAATATCTATGTGAAAGTGGATCAAGATAACCTAACAATTATCGAGGTATATGTAGACAATACAATTTTTGGAAGAAATGATGACAGATTAAGTAAAAAATATTCCACAAAGATGGAAAGTGAGTTTGAAATGTCTCTACTTGGCGAGCTGAAATACTTTTTAGGGCTTCAGATATCTCAGCAGGATAAAGGAATATTTATATATCAAACCAAGTACATCAAGGAAATGCTTAAGAAATTCAAGATTGGATATTGCAAGCATGTCCTTACCCCAATGGTAACAGGTTGATTCGTCAAAGGATGTGAACTAGAGGTTGTATAGATATATGAATGGCAATCTTCTATATGTGATAGCTTCTTGGCAAGACGTAATGCAGGCAATTGGACAAGTAGAAAGATTCCAAGAAACACCAAAATAATCACATATTATTGTCGTCAAAAGAATTCTTTGATATCTTAAGGGCACAACAGAATATGGTTTATGATATCCCAAAGGAAATAATCTAGTTATCCAAACTTATACAGATGCAGATTTGGAAGGAAGTGTTGATGATCGAAAGAGAACCAGTGTAGCAACATTCTATCTAGGTGGTTGCCTTGTTTCATGGTTAAGTAAAAAACAGTCTTCAATATCGTTATCCATAGCAGAATCAAAATATATCGCGACAGCAGCTTGTTGTACTCAAGTTCTCTAGATGAAGCAAACTTTGTAAGATCTTCAAGTCAAGTTTGATGAGCCTATTCACATATTTTGCGATAATATTAGTGCCATAAGTATCTCCAAGAATCATGATGCATTCCAAAACAAAGCACATTCCGATCAAATATCATTTCGTTAGAGAGCAGGTCACCGGAAATAATATCAAGCTTGAATATGTTTGCACAAAGGAAAAAAATGTTGACATCTTTACCAAACCGTTACCTCATGAATAATTTGAGTACCTTCACCTAAAGTTTTGGATTCTCCCAAGTTCTCATTAGAATATTTCTCTTATCTAACTAAGTAAAAAAAATGGGGGGGATTTGAGGTGTGTACAGGTACGCAAGGTGACGTTTGTCAGGGTGAGTTACCCTTTGCCATTGATGACAAAGGGGGAGAGAATGTTGTAGGAAGAGGTGTCATGATCGCAGGGGCAGTAATTGTGTTGCCATAAATGCCAAAGGAGGATATTGTTGATCAGTGGTTGTCACTGATGTCAACCCAAGCAGCACCAGGGGATACCCCAATCTTGCATGGGAACTTTGACTTGACAACTTACTCTATTCTAAGTCAAGGATATTTTGGATGGTTTCTACTTGTCGATATGTTTCCGCTGATATATGGCATGCCACATATTTCTTCACAGTTTGAGAGATATTCGTGTTTGAAGTTAGTAACCCCAGTTAGTGGACTAAAACCCCATGGGGTTGTAGCATGACACTAAACATTGGTTGTGGTCATTGAATATTCAATAATTAATAATTTTTTAAACTCCTAAAATCCCTCCAACATTCACTTTTTTAAGACCCTCTCAACCTAAGCATTTATATAAATTGTGACCCTCATATCCTCTTAATGAAAGGATTTCGCTACTTAAAATAGGTCATTGTGGAATTATTGCTATAATGTTTTTTCTGCGAAGCTTCAAATTCTGAAACAAAAACCCATTTGAGCCGAAATCCTAGCGAATCACATGACCGAATTTCAGATATTTTTTCGCTATATGTTCAAAGATATGTTTTGAGGAAGTTAGGGTTTTTGCGAGCTCCCGAATTTCATGTCAAACTTGTGACCTTGTGAAAATCATCATAACTTTCTCTCTGAGCATTGGATTCAAATTTCATAAAAATTGATAGAGATATGACGGAATGTAGTTGGCTTGATATCATTTTTAGGACCAACTGTTGAAACAGTGACACGTGGAACTTTGTACAAGTTCGCTCTACTGAACCAGTCTATAATCAGGTCATCATAGGAGAATGGGAAAAACTATTTCTTGAAGAATCCAATATTTATCATACCTACGGGGTTGGAAAGAGGACTCAAAGGGATACCACAGGATGCAATTTTAAACCTTGGAGATCTGAAATTACATAGATACAATAAATTCAATATCAAGCTTCTAGAAGGAAAGAAAAAAGATGCACTCAAGGATCACTACAGTAAGGACAACACATCAACAGTCAAGGGTAAGTCTGCTACAACAAGGTATGTATGATTAGTGTTTGAATTTTAATTTGAATATCATCTTTGAAATGTATGTTTGTAGGACAGTGTAAGTATTTTGTATGTATGTTTGATTGGGTTTTGTTCATAAATGTTGAACATATTTACATTTGAATTTTGAATATTTCTCTGACATATGGTTTGCAGGACAGTTTAAGTATTTTGTTTGTATATTGGTTTGGGTCTTGTTAATTAATGCATGTGTAGGAAGGAGAACGCAATACGACAACTAAGACAGATACTAGAAGGACAATGCAATGCCAAAGTACCATTACTTGAAGCAATCACAACAATACCTCAGCAGCTGCTAGTGTTCAAAGAAGCAATGTCAAGTCGAGTATCAGGTCATGTCAAAAGTCAGTATTGTAAAATTGTAAAAGAGTTATTATTGTAAAATATTCAATCTTCCTAGAGTTGGAGAGACGTTGTTGGGAGTTATAAGTGTCATTTTTGGACAATGTTATGGTTGGGTTGCGGGTCATAATGTGATTGGGTGATTGGTCTAGTTCAAGAAAATCATTATGAATCATATTTTATCATGGATCATTGTCTCTGGTATGAGAGTCCACACTCTTGTCTTATTTCTGATCATCATAGGGTGGCAGGGAGGTGCTATTTTGGTGCATGAAGTCACCTACAGGTTGGAGCCTATGAACACTTCGGGGTGGTAGGTCGGTCTAGGATGTCAGGGCATCCATTCAGTTGACTAATGAAGAAACCACGGCATTGGGGCGTCCTTCCAGTGGGAGCTGGAGAAGAATGTTTTTTATAGAATTCTAGGAATTTGTACCTTTCATTTCAATTGGGGATGAAGATTAAAGAATTTATTAGAAAAGTGTTCGGTGGTTTTTGACCCGGAGGGGGTTTTCCACCTAAAATTCATGTGCCTATTTTGTTCTATTGTTTACTATTGTTACTGGATAAACATCAAGAATAATTGAATATTAACTAATGTTGTGAAAATATTTAAAAGTGCTAATTGATAAGAAATATTGATTCACCCTCCCTCTCAATATTCCCAACAATTCAGCTAGTGGGAGAAGGTGGAAAAAAATATGGAGCCTCTTGTTCAACATGTAGTTGTGCTTAAATCCCTGAGAAAAATATCCCTAAGTCTCTGGAATCTAGCTCGAGGGTCATAACTATAAGTGAGGATTGGCTATAACTATCTATATTTGGGTGGAGAGTCATTGTCCCAAACTCAGTTTACCAATATATTTAAAGATAAGCGCTCCTCATGTATTTTAAATTATAATAAATGTGTGTTCTATTTTTGGTGTGTAATGATAGTATTAGTTTCTGAGGAATGCTTGTGATTTGTTGTCTACATGAGTCAATAAAGTGTTGTTGCTACCATTGTAAATATGCTGGAAAAAAGTATGTGATTTTGTTGGTTATATTTCTGAAATAACCAATATAGAAGTATTTTATCATTGCAATGATTTGATTTTACTTTGATGGAAAATTCTTTCTAGAACTATCCATGTTTTTTAGTAGCAATATTAAATATTTACTCTCCTTTTGGCCTTGAGTCGGTGTCTATTTCACGTAGATATTATTTCCTTATCTTCCAGTGGGGTTGCCCAATTTTTTGATTATGTAGTCTACTCTCTCTAGGCTCAAGCAAAAGAAAATAAAAACAAACACTCGCTCGCAATGATGTCAATGAGAATGCTTGATAAGTTTAGAAATTTTTTTAAGCCATAGACACTCTAGGATTGGAATGATATCATACTTATATTATGTGTTGGTTCACATCCCTATAAATATGTTTTGAAGTGAAATAAAAATTACTGTAGTAGAGTAAGTTGATGCAGATACAAGTGTAGATTGCTTGTTATTATAACATTTCAGATATGCATTATAGAAATTCTAAAGGCAAATGGATTCCATTGTCCCGTTGCGGCATAAATACACTTTTGGAGTTAAAACCGAGCAAGTTTGTGGTTTTACAGGTGTAAACAAGTGGAATAGGATCAGCCTTGAAGGTGGATTCCATGGTTGCTATTCTCATTGGGGTTGGTGGTGCATTATGGTATCAGGCATGAAGCACAGGTTCATATAAATAAATATACTTATACAACAGTAATAGATTTTACTCATTGCAACCGTAGTGTCAATTTTATATGATAGCCGAAATGGAATGACACTTTTGAGTGGAGGTGAGTTTAGACCTAAGGGACTTAACCCAGGAAACCATGTAGTATGACCTTATTCTTATGAGTAGAGCCCATAGGGACTTCACTCAATGAACCTTTGACCTATCACATGCATTCGTGGCATATTAAACAATACCCTTAATTTGACTACATATTGGAAAATACCCCTAAAAATCACATTATTTAACCCCCTACCAATACGAATCTAGTACACCTTCCTAATTCAAAAAACCCCTACTTCCACTAAATATTGTAGGTATCCATTTTTTCCTTAACATTTTTTATACCCCTTTATATTTTTCCATTAACTTTGAGATACATTTTGTGTACCTGCCAATATAAAAACCCTTTACCCCCTATATATCCCTCAATATGAACCCACGTGGTATGGTATTTCTCCCCCAGTGAAGCCCCTATGGTAGAGCCCAAGCTAGAAGAATTGATAGCTATTATTGGAAATAAGGGTCGACCTTCCACTTAGAGTTCTGTCGAACCATAGTCACGGTATATATATATATATATATATATATATATATATATATATATATATATATAATGTTGTACACAGGAGTTGGATACTTGGATCCCAAGGCCCAACCCCTAAGGCATGCGCCATATCGATTAGCCTCAATGCCTCGACGGAGGTCAAGCCCAATGGTTCATATGAATATTCCCCGTGACCATAACACAACACTATACACTATAATGGTTGATGTCAGGTTGAAGGAGCGAAGGTGGTAATGGATTAGAGAAGAGTGGGCTGACCTCCGACCAAGAGCCCCATGAGCCGTTCAATCAAATCTTTGTTTCGACCATCGGATAAATGGAGGGTACCACAACCAGAACCAGAGTAGAGCAAGACCCCCCCTCCCCCCATGACGTCATAAAGGAGGGGGTGGTAGCGCATTCTCCCTTTGCTATAGATCTAAATGAATTCACTTTGAATATCAAATGGGTGATATGTGGAATGGTGGGCTCCGTCATGTGTGACGGCCATGGGATATAGAACAATGCTTCATTATAATTCACCACACCCCTTAAAATTACCCACAGAAATAGTATGCTAAACCATTGCTACCAATTGTGTGGAGAAGCTTAGCTCGAAGGTCATATGTTTCATTGATCCGAGAGGCTCATTCTACAATCCGGTATGAGGGACATGTGTAAGTATGTCACGTCCTCAAAAAATAATAAAAATAGTAAAAAATATATAAATTAAATAACCATATAAATAAATAATTAAAAATCTATTAACAAAACAATTAGCTTAGTTGTTGATATTTACATCCAATGTAGGTTATGAATAAAATATTTTAACATGAGTTAATATAAAATCACTCAATACACATGTTATGTATTCTTTATAAAATTCAAAAATGTAATTTAAATAGTGAAAAATTACACATTGTTTTTTGTATTCTAAAATATGTTTGCAACAAAAAAAAATTGATCCCTTTCAGCTCATATTAAATCAGTTCTTTAAATAAATCTATGCTAATATACCCACAAGTGACAACCAAAAATGAATCTAAACTAATCAACGATGGAGATGAGACAAAAGGATCGATGAATAAGATGGTGGCGGGACATCCTCCTATGTGATGTAGCAAAGGGGAGGGTGTAAGGCCCCAAGATTTCATGGGCGCGTTCAGTGGAACGGGCGCGCTCGCCGGGTGTTTGGACGAGTTCGGGCGCCGTGCAATGAAACAGATGTGACGACGCACTAGAGAGGCACGGGCGTGCACGTGTAGCGGAGGAAAGTCACGAGGGTGATTTGAAGGAGAGGCACATCGCATTAGGCCAACACGGCATTGGCAAGACGAGTTTATACCACCAAGAGGCGCCCTTGGGTGAGCTAAGCCGACGGGCGAGTCGGTGGGTCGGCCGACGTATTGGGCGCGGCTGATGCAACACTTCATGGGCAGATGACCAAACGATGGGTCAGCTTGGGTCGACCGAGTGACCCACACTCCACTTAGCGTGCATATATATTGGTGGACGTGTTGGAGAGTGGAGGAATAACCAAGAACGCAAGGATAACACAAAGAACAGTCAAGGGTACAACAGCGAGTTTCCAATAACTCGTTAGGCGAAGAAACGACGATGAAATGGGCGTTGGTTGAGTCGGGTCATAGTCGAGCACGTCGCACCACAGGCTGCAATTCAGGTTCGGTCGGGTTGGGTCGGGCGCAGCTGAACGACGGCGGGTCGAGTCGGGTCGGACTGGGCGCCCATGAACGGGACGACCCAGCAGTAAAAACGCGATTCCGGGAGCGTCGGGAGTCGGATTGAGGTGCCGTAAATTGAAGAGTGTGCATATTAATGAGAGGCATCCAACCATATAGGTGGGAGGCGGATTGGACACACAGTTAGCTCAGAAAATGCTCTGCACTGATTTGGAGCAACGGCTGAGTGACCCGAGTGACCAGCACTTGGGCAGTTTTGGGCAGCACTTCCGCAGGTGAACTTTGATGGTTGTAAATGACTGTTGTAAGCTATTTTGATGATTGGAAAGTCTTAGAACTTGGCCAAAAGGCAAATAGCCTTGTCAAGGATCAGGAGTGGCTCTTGCTGGATTGACCATTGTAACTTGTATTTTTATGAAACATATTATCTGGGCGGACTCATTTTAACAGGGAGTTTCCCCTCCCTTGTATGTATGGGCGTACATGTGGTTTGATAATGATGTTTATGTTTTATTTCACATAATTGAAAGAACATTTGTATAATAACTAACGAATGTTGCTAAAGGCATAGTCTGGGTACTTGAGTATTTGGAAAAATAAAAAGTACGGCAGTGCCGCACCTGCCTACAAGAGTGGTTGGAAGACACCCGAGGTGTAGGGGCGTGATAGTTGGTATCAGAGCTACCTTCACTGGGAGCTTTTGCTGAAGTAGGGACAGAGTTGCAGGGTTGCAGTTGGTGTTGAAGCTGACTTATATATTTGGGGTTTCTCTTAAGACCTTAGCTGAAGCAAGGCATTTGTCAAGGCTAGAGCTACAATGGAAGAATTCATCCGAGAAAATATGGATCTTGAAGGACTTAAATAAATGCTACTGAATTGTGTAAAGAAGAGGAATGCATTGAGGAAGAGGCTCTCTGAAGTGAGGGAGGCTTACAAACCATTGGCTTGGAAGCGAAGATCTAAGGAAGATCAATATGACTTCGATCTCCTCATGGGTGAAGAAGATTATTTGGAAGCCGAGTATGATAAGTTGACTGAACACGAGGACTAATTCTATGGAAGTATACCGAGTTTAATAGAATGCTAAGAAGGTATAGGGACATGAATTCCACTATAACCGAACCAAAGAATGTTGAGAATGTGGTTGAGGAGAAGGAAGAGCTTGTAGAACAGGTTGGACCGAGGGCAAGCACATTGCAAGCATTAGTGATGGATGAGGATGTTGCAGATGTAGAATATGTCAAGGGTGAACTTGATAACCAAGTTGGACCAAGACCAAGCACGTTACAAGAATCGAAGATGGATGATTCTCATGAGGATGATATGAAGATGGAAGAGATGAAGGGAAAACTTGTGACACAAGTTGAACCAAGACAAGACACATTGCAAGCATTGGTGGACAAACCACATGGAGATGTTGCAAATGTGACCATGATCAACGAGGAACTTGATGAGCAAGTGGTAACAGGATCGAACACATCAAAGGCATTGATGAGGATGGAGGACACTCACTTGAGGAGTCTTCATGGAGATATAACTTGTGTTTCATGGAAGCATAAGGAGGATAGACTGCATATGGGGATGAGGAAGAAGATGGCTTCTTTTCCAACACCATGGATGATTACTCCTTGGATGCCTACGATGAGACCTTGCACATTGATGGAATAAGAGACATGGGACGATGCAGACCTTGTTGGGGAAATTTTTGACCTTACACTTGATGGTTCAAATGCCCAGGACAAGGGTGGAACGTGATGACCTTTGTGATGGAAAAGGGTCATGCTTAGCCACATAGAATGGCAAGTGCCCGGCATGACCCATACACTACCTTGGTGGTAGGGCACGTTGGTGGAGTAGACTTCTTCATGGCTTCAACCAAGAAGGACCTCTTGGCAGACCTTTAGTGGAGGAGCAGCTTGAAGGAAGTACTCATATATATGATGGAGGTAGGAGTGACTAAGAGCACTTCACTTCGATATGTACAGACATGATGATGATGAGAGTTGAGTTGAGTTCACTTAGATGAACACATGGGCAGCCAAAGTCATGGACATGGACTACATGGATATCTTTTATAGATGGACTGATGGGACGTTGTTCACTATGAGCAACTTGGACATTGGTTGGATGAGAAGCCTATGAGACATTCATATGTTTGCAAAGTGAGAACTTGTGATGGCACTCATGGCCAATACAAGTAGGCTTACCAACGCTTTGTATATGATGAGGCATGGGAGTTCATGATGGATGCCTTGGTTGCACACACTTTGGCATGGGCTTGAGTCTACTTGACTTAGCCACATTTCTTACTTTGTTGATGCTTGGAGGATGAGTCTACTTTGCATACAAGTAGCACATGGATTAGCATCATGGACAGCATGTTGTGGATGAGATGGGGAACACTTCATGGACCCAAACATGGCACTTGGATGAGGCTCATTGTCATCTGCTCAGGGAAATGATGACCTCTAACTTATGAGCAGGCCATGGAGCGAGATGGGCACTTGATAGCAGGATGTTTTGGCAGTCGTGATGATGGAAGGAACATATGTTCTTGTGGAGGAGACGTTCGGTTGGATTAGCTACCCAACTTGTCACCAACACAAGGGGTACCAACACATGATTTCTTGCAGAATTAAAGACATGACCGAGGCATGTAGCAGATCAAGAGTGTTCACATCTGGATGCTATATTCATATCTTTATAGCAGAGTTGGAGACATGAACACATTTGGAATATGTTGGATTCATCAACACTTTGCGATGATAGTTGCGACGATACCGTGCACATGGGTGCAACGATAGTTCGTGCAGCGACACTTTGATGGCAGTTGCGACGATATTTCACACACGGCGTTGTGACGATGGATCGTGCGACGATGGAATGATGTTGTCAAGGGATGAAAATGCTTTGAAGTGGAGGAGGATGTAAGGCCCCAAGACTTCATGGGTGCGTTCGGTGGAACGGGCGCGCTCACCGGGCGTTTGGACGAGTTCAGGCGTCGTGCAACGAAACGGGCGTAACGACGCACCGGAGAGGCATGGGCGTGCACGTGTAGCGGAGGCAAGTCACGAGGGTGAGTTAGAGGAGAGGCACGTCACATTAGACCAACACGGCGTTGGCAAGATGAGTTTATACCACCAAGAGGCGCCCTTGGGCGAGCTAAGCCGACGGGCGAGTCGGTGGGTCGGCTGACGTATTGGGCGCGGCCAACGCAACACTTTATGGGCGGATGACCAAACGATGGGTTGGCTCGGGTCGCCCGAGCGACCCACACTCCACTTAGTGTGCATATATATTGGTGGACGTGTTGGAGAGTGGAGGAACAACCAAGAATGCAAGGATAACACAAAGAACAGTCAAGGGTAGAACAACGAGTTTCCAATAACTCGTTGGGCGAAGAAACGACGACGAAACGGGCGTTGGTTGAGTCGGGTCGTAGTCAGGCACGTCGCACCGTAGGCTGCAACGCAGGTCGGGTCAGGTCAGGTCGGGCACAGCTGAACGACGGCGGGTCGAGTCAAGTTGGACTGGGCGCAAATAGCCTTGTCAAGGAGCAAGAGTGGCTCTTGCTGGATTGACCATTGTAACTTGTATTTTTATGAAACATATTATCTGGGCGAACTCATTTTAACAGGGAGTTGCCCCTCCCTTGTATGTATGGGCATACATGTGGTTTGATAATGATGTTTAGGTTTTATTCCGCATAATTGAAAGAACATCTGTATAATAACTAACGAATGTTGCTAAAGGCGTAGTCTAGGTACTTGAGTATTTGGAAAAAGAAAAAGTACGGCAGTGTCGCACCTGCCTACAAGAGTGGTTGGAAGACACTCGAGGTGCAGGGGTGTGACAGAGGGGAACCCCGCTCGAATCGAGACTGTCCATTATTTGATGGGAATACAATGAGAACCTCCTCTCATGACATCGGATGACATTGGATGAGGGAAGATGAATGTCCGCCACCATTGGATGCGAGGAGTAATTATGAGTTGTCAGATCATCCTGTAAGTCCATTGAAATTGGTGTGTCGTGTAATTTCATACGTCAGATAAGTTATATATCTACCCCACAAATTGTTACGTGAGCACCTGGATGATGTATTCATAACGTGCATATGATATATTCGTATCCATATAATTGAATAGCGCACTTACATACACATTTATCAATGTACGTAAGGCATCATATAATAAAGAATATCCACATAAGGGATTGGTCCGAGCTGTCGGGTGAGTTTGGGTCATTGAAAGATGGTGTATGACAATCGTGAGCTCATAATGTAGGTATGCTTTCAATTAATATAATTAGGTCGTGGTGAATATATATATATATATATATATATATATATATATATACACGAGACAACACCCATAAAGAAAAGGATTATATATATACACACACGACAACACGAGTGAATTGTAGCTGGTAAGTTACATTTATTACAAAAATTTACATGAATATATGTATAAATAGAGGTGCTAGATGGAGGATTGATATTTTTTTTAAATTCCATTTCTTTAATTGTATTAGAGAAATTGGTTAACATAGTATACACTTCATTGAGTTAAGTGAGGTGTTTATAGATGGTATCATAGCATCTAGGTTCAACAGTTGGACTGGATGGGATCTACCATGGGAAAGTAACAATATATTCCCATAAATGAATCTCATGATGAATTTTCCGAAAATTAACAAGACAAACATTTAGGTGTTAAAAACCAGTTTGTGATTATTTGATGGCATGTACGAGTGATTTGATTATGTAGCATGGACTAAAAATTGATATATTTTCATTGATTTTATATGCTAACAATTGTGCTAACATATATATATTTTGTTGACTATGTAGGCTTGTATATTGATGCTAATAATTTACTAAGTTTATTGACGCTGATGTGGATTGTTTGTTTTAGCTAGCTTTCCATAAAAATTTTACAAAAGCAAGATAATGAGCATAATTTATTATTATTTATTTATATTATTATGTGTTTAACAAATTTGTGTGAATGAAATCACATCACAAGCAACAAAATATAGTGAAATACATAGGAGTGAGGATAGAAATGGTGCAATATAGCTTTATCAGTCACATCATGGAAATGAAGAGGCCAACAAAAATGAGGGAGAAAAGTTAGTTGGCCAAGGGGGAGGGGAAAACTCTCCTGATTGGATGGATACCTTTATGAGCCTAAGGCCGAGGTCATAAGCTTCAAGGAAGATAATGAAAGGCTAGTAAGAGCTCAAGAGAGGTAAGCTAAGATAAATGCGGTCATTTTCCAAAGCCTCTCAGACTTACAAAGGCAAATACAACATGGGTTGAGAACTAGTCATAGAGACAAGAGAAGTCTTTTGGATTTGGAAGAAAAAAAATGGGGTAGATGGTAGCAGGTCCAAGAAGAGGCATAAATAGGAGAGTGAAGACACTATGAAGGGAAATGCACAACTGGGCACCCCAGAAGGAAGAACTAACATTTATGTGCATCATTCTGGTAGATACTTTATCTCTACCACTAGGAGACACCATCATCACTCTCATCATCATCATCATCATCATCAGATAATAAGAGAAAAGGAATATATGTCCCAGGAATTGAAGAAATCCAAGCCGCTTACATTTGATGGAGACATGAAGAAATTTGAAGATGTGAAAGCTCGATTGCTTGACATGAAGAATTTTTTTAGAATCCACGATTATTTTGAGAACATGAAGGTAAAGATTGCCACCTATAGTTTGAATGGAAAACCAACCATATGGTGGGAATATTTGAAGAACTTCAAAGGCATCGCTGAAGAAGAATTGACTTGGAATGAATTTGAGAATCTCTTTAGAAGTCACTATTTGTTAAAGCGATACTATGACAAAAAGCAAAATATTTCTATGACCTCGACATGGGACAAATGATGGATGATGAGTATGATCCGGAGTTATGTAGGAACACAATAAAATACAGAAATGCAAATAAACGCAAAGATGCATCAGAAATAAAACTTACAGACAAAATGGAAAGAAACTAGCTAGGGCATTGGTAGTTTATCTCTAAGAAGAGATGTGGTGGCTATAGGCCTCTAAACTGTGTTACAATGAGGCTAAAGGGAATTTTTATTATTGAACAACATATGAAAACCCTAAACAACCAAAACCCTAACCCTAGGAGATGAAACACCAAGAGTTTGTGGGTTCTGTTGGGGTTAGTTGGGTAGCCAACTTTCCGGGGTCGTAGCTTGGTCATATTATCTCAGTTTGGCATGTACGATATATCATCATAAATATCTCTACAAGTACTATAATTTGGGTTGCTACGAGCGTGCTACAGACCTCAAAAAAACGTCGTTTATGGGGTTAAAACTGCTCCAGAAGTTCAGGATCAGAAAAACTGCTAAAAATAGTAAATGCTGCTATGAAAAAGGAACTGATGAAGGGATTTTAGGTGGAATAGGTGGGTGGCCACCAATATCCACCTGGATCAGAGTATATTACTAATTTCCTGGAATTACTTAGATATGTGTCATATCTTAAATATGAGAAGAACAAAATCCAAATATTTATTAGTGGGTTGCCTATGACATTCAAATACTGAATTGAAATGTTGGAACCTTACAAATTGAATGATGCCATTAAGAAATTGAAACACTGTTATGAGCAGGAAAAGCATAAGACATAAATTAAAAATTATTGGAAAGTAAATAAAAACACTGGAAATAAAAATAAATGTCCCAAGAAAATCGTGGAAAAGAAGGAAAGTAAGCACCCAACCAACACAAATTGATTTCAATATAGAAATAGAACTACTACAAAAGGAAGTGCACATGAAATAGAAATAGATAATTACAGATCCGAGACAAAAGATGAGTTGAAGTGTTGGACCTATGGTGAGAACCATTAGAAAAGAGACTACCCACATCAAAAAAACACAGGGCCAAATAATTACAGTGCCTAAGAAGCTCGTATAGTAGGTGATGTAGCACAAACCTTGCCCATAATTTACACAACCATGGACAATCATCAGGAATACCACCAAGAATCCATCATTGAGATGGAATGAAAGTTGTATAATCAATTTGTTTCCATTTTAATTGACCTTGGTTTTAAGTACAACTATATCAGTCTGGAGCTCATGGAAAAATGAAACTTGGAAAAAGAATTTCATGCAGAGCCATAGTTAGTTCAAATGGAAACATGAGCAAAGAGAAAAAATAATGATTGGGTGAAATCATTTGCATTTGAAATCAGTGGCATGCGCACAACAACACATTTAAATTTACTACCATTGGGTTTATACAATATATTATTGGGTGTGGATTGGTTGTATATGCACATAACGAAAGTGGAATGTTTTGAAAAAGAAATTGAATGCTTGGATGATGTTGGAGAAATAAAAATTTTACAAGGAAAGAAAAATCCAATTCAGTGTAAGTTGATCACAACAATGTAGGCCAAGAATAGTTTCTGAAAGGGCTATAAATTATTTGTTGTGCAAATGTCCAGCGATGAGGAATCTAGTGACAACATTGGGCAAGAGGAAATCAAAATTCCAAAGAAGTATCTAGTGTTGTAACAATATGAGGATGTATTTACAAAAAATATCAGAAGCTAACCTCCTCACAGGGAAGTTGATTTCTCTATTGAATTGGTGCCTAGAGCATTACCAACGTCCAAGGCACCACATCAAATGAGTATGTATAAGCTGATTGAGTTAAAATTACAGCTTAAATAGATGTTTGATAAAGGCTATATTCATTTGAGCATGTCACCATAGGGAGATCTAGTATTATTTGTGAATACAGAGGATGGAACACTCTGACTCTGTATTAACTATAGGAAATTAAATAAAGTAACCATTAAGAACCGATATTTGTTGCCATAGATTGGCGACATATTTGACTAGTTGCGGGGAACATAAATATTATCCAATATTGATTGAGGTTTGGGTATAATCAAGTGTGAAGCAAAGAATAAGATATTCATAAAACTGCTTTCCAAAAAAGATAAAATAACTATGAGTTTGTAGTGGTACCCTTTGGGCTTACTAATTCCCTCGTCACATTCATGTGTTTAATGAATAATGTGTTGCATCCTTAATTGGAAAAATTTGTGATAGTCTTTTTCGATGACATACTAGTGTACTCGAGGACTCGGTAAGAGCATGAAAAGTACCTAGCTACAATGCTACAATTGCTGAGGGAACACAAGTTTTGTGAAAAAATAAACAAATGTGATTTCTTCCAGTCACAAATACATTATTTGGGGTACATTGCCTTTAAGGATGGGATATCAGTTGATCAGGAAAAGAGCAAGGCCATAATGGAGTGTCCCACACCAAAGAATGTGAATGAGGTCATATTATTCATGGGGTTGGAAGGCTACTAGAGGAGGTTCATCAGGAACTTCTCCAAGATAGGCCACCCTATCACATCCTTGTAGAGAAAAGGAAATTAATTCAAGTGGAAAATTGAATTTGTAGTAAGCTTCGAGCAGTTGAAGAAGTTTCTCACTAATGCACTAGTGTTGAGGATTGGATGGGTAGACAAAGATTTTTTTTTGGTTTATATGGATTTCTGCAAGGAAGGGCTCGATGGAGTCTTGATGCAGGAAGTACAAGTAGTTTTCTATGAGTCATAAAAATTAAATAAGAACGAGGTAAATTATGTGACTCATGATATAGAGTTAGCTTTCATTATTCATTCATTGAATATGTGGAGGCATTACCTCTTTGGCAGGAGATTCACGCTCATGACAGATCATAGTGGAATCAAGTATTTCTTCGGTCAACCTAAGTTGAATGTGAGACAATCTAGATTGACGTCCATACTTAGTGAGTTCGAATTTGAGATCAAGTACATAAAAAGAGGACAAGGTTTTTGATGCACTCAAAAGAAGGATTCAATTGGATCACATGGAAACCATAAGATCTGATGAAGTGGACCTAGGAGAAAGGGTAAAAAAAATAGGGCAACATGATGAGAAATATCAACAAGTGAAGCACTAGTAAAAAATGATGAAATTAATGACTAGGTGACTAAAAATGTTAGTCACTACAATGATTTCAAGTGAATTACTACTAAATTTTAGCAATTTTAAGTGACCGAACTAAAAATGACTAACTTAAATGACTAATTTAGTCTTTGAATAAAATATACGACTAGATAATAAGTGACTAAACTAAAAGTGACTAACTTAAACAACTAATTTAGTCTAGGGATAAAATATATGACTAGATAATAAGTGACTAAAGTAAAAACAACTATCTTAAATGACTAATTTAGTCTAGGATTAAAATATATGACTAGACAATAAGTGACAAAATTAATAGTGATTAATGTAAATGACTATTATAGTCTAAGAATAAAAATATGGCACCCAAATAACAAGTACAACAAGTATATGAATTAGTCATTTATGTCAGTAATTTTTAATTGTGTCACTCCATATATGGAAAATTTCACTTTTGGTACTGAAGTGTTACATTTCACTATAGGTGTCTCTGAATCCATTTGAAGTGTTAAAATTTAGAGACAAAGAGGTCTCTGAATTTACAGTGTTAAAATTTTGAAAACCCTTTTGTCTCTGAAGTTTAACAGTGTAGACGGATTCATATACAATTAACATAATTGCATGTATCATCTATCAACTTTACACTAATACCTTCATTATAATTTTAGTAAAGGTAGTATTAATTAGATAGCCAAATTAATATTTATATTTATATTTAATATTTGGCCATAAAGTTTAATTTTTAAACTTCATTGATTTATGTTAAAAGTGTGAGTTGTTTTAAATCTAAGGTTAAATCTTCATATTTACATTCAATAAATAGATAAATACAATATTTCTTATGTTAAACATGTGATTTCATTTAAATCTAGTATTAAATCGCCATATTTACATTTGATAAATACTAATTAAATAGATAAACCTAAAATATATATATTTATAGACCTGTTTAGTAAATAGGTATGAAAATCTATTTATTTTTCCAAAGAAACAATTGAACCCGTCTATTGATTAAGTAGAAGGTTATATATAGTATATGCATAAGCATTCAAAGAACTGAATTTTTCCTTTCTTTTGAAACAAAAGAAAAAATGGAGTTGCAACTGATGAGGAGATGTATCTATCAATCCTCTCAACTTTGTCAAAAAAACAAATAGTTTAAATGACGTATTCATTCAGCCCCTAGGCTTCCACTTTATTGTGGAAGAACCTGAAACAGGGATGAAGGTAGACTGTAGCTATTTGAAATCATCAAAAGGACGAAAAATTGGGTGGTAGAAACTATTCCAATTTTGAAAGTTTTCAAAGGCATAATGTTTTAAGCAGAGAAAAGACCAGTCTCCCAGATCTCCTAATGAGGAAAACAATCCGAAACAGAGACAAAAAGTATAGACATACTCAGATATTTATACCAAACAGGAATCTACAAAAATAGAAAGTATATTATGATCAGAAACATCAGGAGCAGGAAGTAAGAGCGGCTGGAAATTAGCGGGCAAAAGGAGGTTGTTCGATCCCTCAGATCTGACCTCCTTTAACCGCTTCAATGACCTAGTGCCCCATATCTTGACAAGCGCCCTCCTCTAATAGGAATTATGCTTCACTATTTCATTCCCTGTAAATATGATAAGCAGATATCTGGTTAAAATAGGCTTTTACAATATTTACCTCATCAAGCAAAGTAGATAAAATGATATTTTGGCATCTCTGTGTTCCATTGAACCATTTCATGATGTTCGTAGAGTCCCCGAATGTAGGTATGAAAATTTATTAATTTAAGTATGAAACTTAATTAATTTTTTAATGATGTATGAACCTTTGTTTTTTTGTAAGTCAATGTTATATTCATGTAGGAAAAAAGGATTACATATAGCCAGTTAAAAAACAGGTGGTCTCACCTTCACTTGGTTTGTTGACAAAAATTTGCACTAGATGCAAAAAAAATACAAAATAGGGACAAGGCACATTGTTCATAAACGGTTGGGATAGAGGCACCAAAACACATATAAAACATAAAGAACACCAAATAGCATAATATTCATCCAATGTGATGGATGCAGGGTTGTCAGGGGTTGTTCCTAGATGCGGTGGATCATGACAGAAGTCACGCTGACCACGCCCTTCAAAGTGCACCAACCAAGTATCCAAATTTTCTACTTTTACAGTGAGTTGATTTTGGCCTTGCCAAAGCAATACTAGTCAGAGAGACTTGGCACTGTAAAGAGTGCATTTAGTCCAATGTTTCCATCTGCTCTGCATGCTCCTCACGAAAAAATCTCTCAGTTGTGTCCACTCTTTCCATCAGGCTGTTGATAAGTGCACGACAGTTCTATAGGCAGTAATGTTGGATAACTTGCCCCTCATTTACCTCAAATCAATCAAACCCGCGATTCCCCTTGCCACCACAGCCTCTCGTGCCCTGACGACTCTGCTTTTGAACCCTCAAACCCCCACCTCAGCTATCCCCCCGCTTAACTCCTCCATGACCCCCATGCGCACCCACACTAGCGAGTCGCGCACGCCCCCACATTCTTTCCACCTTGGCGTGGAGCTACCATGATAATTTTATGAGTCTGCCACCCCCACAGGGCCATGGATGACAAGGGAGGGAGAAAACCCACACCACACTGGGGGCTTAATAATTTGCTAAGGTCGAGGAACCCTGCCATGTGCAGAGTCCAGAGACCAGATCCCCCACTATAGAAAACAAACACCACCAGTGAAGGAGCCAAATGTCGTCTCCCACCACCATAGAGAAGCACAGAGACACCTCCCACTACTTATATATGGGAAGAAGTTTCCTTTTGGAGGAATGATGACTTTGGTACATTGATAGAGGAAACCAAATATGTATGATAGCCAATGTCTCGAGAATTCCATTTCTCTATCCAGATTTATTCGTCAAATACTCATAATTCCCCTTAACTCGACATGGTGCCAGGTTTATGTACCCAAGCTCACCCAGTGGACCAGAGATAAGATAAAAACCCCTACAATGTCACCATCTTAGAACTCGAAGGTGTGATCGTGAATTGGATACAAGGTCAAAACCCCTGCAACATCACCATCTTAGAGCTCGAAGGCTTGACCTACGATAATGAGAGGGTTTTCAAGCTTAGCATCGTGGGATTTGGCCTCGACAAAACAATATATCTTTCCTTTCATTTTCAACTGCACCAACTTAGATTCCCTCGACTTGTTGGAAAACTGTTTGATTGGCAAGATACCAATGAAGCTCCAATATATGGTCAATGTAATCTAATTCCCTTGTCGTGAATCCTCTACTGCTATCTAAATAACAGGCTCACGGGAAAAGGTGGCAAACTTTGGATATTCAAACACTGGATCCAAAGGTAGTTTTGGCCCTTGGGTACCTTGATATTGAATACTTCAAAAGGCAGCAATTGAAATAAAAATCTGATGTGTATTATTTTAGAGTAGTGTTACTGGAGTTCTTGTGTGCAAGGGAAACACACTGGCAGAAAAAGGGCAAGCTTGAAAAAATCATTGACCCTCACCTTGTTGGGACCATCAACCCTGGTTCTCTGAAAATTTTTAGGGAGACTACCGAAAAGTTCTTGGAAGAGATGGGCTTCGACAGGCCTTCCATGGGAGATGTTCTATAGAACCTAGAATATGCATTTCAAATCCAGAAGATATCCATGCAAAATGATCTAAATGAGAATAGTACAAATCATATTGCAGATGTTCCTTTGCGCTACCCAGATCCTGAGCCTTTTGGTTCAAGTTCAGTATGACTTCCAGTCTTGTACGAAATTTCTCAATTTATAGATTTCATAATTAATGATCATGTGGCATTTTGGAGTTCTCAACATCCCACAAAGGGATAGTTGTGAGAATTTACCTATTGTTTCGAACATGTTCTCCTTCAGTGGATATGACACATAATGGATCCATACCTTGGTGCAACAGTTCCTTACCTCAGGATGTTTGCACAAGATTCAGGGCAAAGTGAACACCCAACACTAGTGGCTTTAGTTTGGGAGGAGATCTACAAGTATGTAGAAGAGATTGAGGGCACATGCATTATGTTTCTTTTCACTGCCGAGAGCCTGAGACTTTTTAATCTAGCGTAATTGGATAAGGTGTTGGTGAATCCTCGTGGGAGGTGATCACAAAACAAGACTCCTTTGCCATGTTCCAAATTTACCAAATTAGCAGATGTAGACAAAACATTGGTGAGTGTGAAATGGTTAGGTTCGGTACTTTTTTTTGCATATCACATTAAAAATCCAGTGCCTCCTCGTAAAATCCTCTCCTCGTATAATCGACCACCATTACAGACGATTACACCACATTTGGTTTAATCGAACAAGATGGTGGCATTGGTTTTGAGTTTCAAGGAGTTTGGGAAAATATGATTTTTGTGACCCCATTTTCATAATATACCTTGGAGTTTCGGTTAATTTTAAAGTAACACCTTCCACTACCCAAGAATAACCCTAGGGAGTAGGAGGGTTTGTTACACTACTCATGGTTAAGGCCACTCTCCTTCGATAAGGTTAAATAATTACACTTCAATGCTAAGTCGAGGCCTCGCAACACAACAAATAGGGCCATGTAAAACCTGCATAACAAAAAAAGGAGCCCTACCTTTAGTTCTTCCCTTCTCTAATTATGCCTTATGTTCTTTAGTCAAACAAATTTTCAAAATTATTTCAGGTCCCCGAACTTGGTGAAACCCCTCATTGATTTCCAATCCCCATTCACTTCAGTGCTTACCTCCACACCAAGTGCCCCTAACTCAAGAGGCTTCATATTGCCTTCCATTGCACATCACTTCCTTACACTCATTTGTGGAAAGGTTTTGTGCACCCAATTCATAGGTCACAATGCTTTTATGGTAAACAATTCTCCATGGTTCTCCTCCTGTTCCCTTTGCATTATTCTTTAATCTTCACTTTCTCTCTATTTTTTCCTAAAAGTTCTTCTATTCCCCCTTCCTTATTCCTCAATTTTGTCCCTTGATTAATTAATTTAGTTAAATAGAAATTTTTCCCAATCCCCTCACAATTTTCCCTCAATGAAGTTTCTCTCCTAGATATCGAGATTCATATATATTTCTCCCTTCAATTTCAGCAATACATACATTTGAAAAAATATTTACATCATAATAAAGTGTGGCATAATACCCATACTGATTATTAAATATTAATAATCTTAATTATATTTACAAAATTAATGGTTTAAAAAATATACCTTATAGCTTTTCTAATCAAAGAAGTTTGAGAATTACCAACCAAAAAAAACCAACACACACCATAGAAAACACTAAATATTTCATATATTGTTTAACTTCAAATTAATTAATATATATCATGCCTATATAATATTAAATGCTTTGTTGCTTGTGTACTGATATAGAATTTACAATATATAACATTTCTGTTTGGCTACTTTAGAAGCAATTTAAAACCAACTCATATCATTAGGAGACACCACTTTGTGGCATTAATTTCATGTTAAATAAATAGCGGGAAGTGAGCAGTTTCGCAATTGTGGTTTATAAAAGGAGTTGGTGGGAGTCTGGACGATTTGAACATTGGTGGAGAAGAATTAAACTTTTGAATTGTAATTGGCACCAACTTTCCTCCAAAATTTTTCCACCCCTCCAATATTTGTAGTCTCCTTCACACAACTACCCTCTTTGTTCTTTCAATCGCTCGCAGCCTTCTGTCGCCAATGGAAAAATTCACCAGGCTTACCCATAGCGGGTCTCACAAGCTGTTATGGGAAATGGGAAAAACCGTTGAGAAATCGCTTGCAAAGGCTCAGCAATGGCGGATACAAGAGAAAGACATATTTTCTGACTTCAGTAGTTTTCGAAGTATGTTTCCATTTTGCACTAAAATGCCGAAGGATATTGCAAGTAAGAAATGGATTTAAATTTTGCATTCAATTTTTTTTCCATTTTTTGATACTTAGTTCAGATATCGCTAGCCACAATATTCTTGAACATGGGCATGGTGCAAATGTTTCCAGCATTACTTCTCCAGACATGGAGCTAAAATTACTAATAGGGTTCTTCACACAACTACCCTCTTTGTTCTTTCAATCGCTCGCAGCCTTCTACCGCCAATGGAAAAATTCACCAGGCTTACCCACAGCGGGTCTCACAAGCTGCTATGGGAAATGGGAAAAACCGCTGAGAAATCGCTTGAAAAGGCTCAGCAATGGCAGATACAAGAGAAAGACAAATTTTCTGACTTCAGTAGCTGTCGAAGAATGTTTCCATTTTGCACTAAAATGCCGAAGGATCTTGCAAGTAAGAAATGGATTTAAATTTTACATTCAAATTGTTTTCCATTTTTTGATACTTAGTTCAGATATCGCTAGCCACAATATTCTTGAACATGGGCATGGTGCAAATGTTTCCAGCATTACTTCTTTAGACATGGAGTTAAAATGACTAATAGGGTTCTATCCAAAAATTAGTAGCAGTTTAATGAATATGAACGAAATTCCTGAAATATATTAAAAAAACTTCCATAACATGTAGCTTTGGGGCGGATTCTTCTTCGATTCTCCGTTTTCTACATCATTCCATGTCTGGGTCGCTTTATTCTTTGAATTTGCTATCAAACCACCCTTACATTGGAGGCGCTGAGCCATATTCTGACCATATTAAGTTCAGCTATTTGCATTTTAATTTCAGCGATCTACACGGAATGTTTCGCTTTGAAGCTTGCCAAGATCGGATATCCATGGTCGATTTCGTCATTTCTCTACAAGTCACCCAAATCACGAACAAAATCATTTGTCTACATGTCAATCTCCCCATCGTCATGATAAGCACACTCGACCTTCACATCTAATTTTCTTAGGCTAGCATCAAGATTCAGTAAAATTACACGCTCTGCAATGCATCTTTGACGAAACCCCGACAATTCAGGCTGGAAAGGAAATTTCTCCATAAGCAACTCCATGAAAGAATGAAAAGGCAACTACACCATAGTTGAAGGTTCTTTGGAAAGCTGATCTGCTATATTTAATTCTTTGAACACAGAATGAAAAGAGCCGATCTTCTATTTTATTCAATTCTTTGAACTTCTTGAAAGACAAAGGCTTCCTTGAAAAGATGATCTGCTATTATATGTAATTGTTTGACCACACTGTGAAAAGACCAGCGTTTTTTTTTTACAGAAACGGTTAATGGATAATATTAGATACTTGGCCTAAATGCCAAAATTCGAATTACAGAAAGTGGGGATGAATCCCCGAGTGTCTCACCACCTAGAAAGGTCATGGCGCTTATGCTTAGTTCACATCTCTTTTTAGTTGTGACTATGAGATCAATTTCAGTGATTTTCTCAAGCTTGTGGATACACACGAACTGATTTAATAATAAACAGCAAAACATGACAGCTAGGTAATTTAAGGAATTGGATCCCATGTTTCTTCTCCGTCTCTAAGCATGACTCCAACAGAAAGGAGGGCTGCTTTGTTGGCTTCTAGATCCGTGTCTTTGTTGTTGACTCTCAACACGTGGAAGAAGTTAAAATTCTGAAATGAGTCTCCCAGATCTTTTATTCTAGAGATCAGCCTTGCAAGTCTTAAGTCCAACGGCAGAGAATTTGTCACAATAGTGTTAATAATAACCTGAGAGTCCCCAAATACATTAGCCTCCTTGATGTTCAGCCCTTTAAGAAACTTAAGGCCTTGAAAAAGAGCCAATGCCTTTGCTTGAATGCTGGAAGTGAGGCCCAAACCCTAGGCGAAGTTGTGAATCCTGATGCCATCTAGTTTCATTATGACACCTCCTGCTCCAGCCCTTCCTGGATTTCCCTTTGCTGCCCCATCAAAGAATAGAGAATGTCTTGATTGGTTTGCAATCCAGCCCTGAAAATCCTTTACTGTAGCCCTTATTTGCCAAAATTTGGAGAGAGAGATAATACTTGCAGCTTTTTGAAATTGAAGGTCGAGAGAAGAGTCCCAAATTATGTCTTGCTGGCTTAATCTTGAATTGTCTTTTTGCTCTCTCGGACACTCTTTTAATTGGAATTTTATCTTGACTCCCACAAGCTTGGCATCCTGCTCATAATTTCTGAAGATCCTTTTATTTCGTTCAAGGCAAATCTGCCAACAAATTATTTTTGGGAGGGATGAACAAGCAGCTTTGATAACCTTGTTTTTTTGGAGGGGGACCAGGATAACTATGCAGCCAATTTGCGAATAGTTCAGGGATGGAGCTTGGAAGAGCAAAGTTGGAGTTCAAAATACCCAACAGCTCGAACCAAATTTGCAATGTGAATTTTCATTCAAGCATTCGATGAGTAACGCTTTCCTCTTTTTCCCTGCACAGGCTGCACCTTGAAGGGCCATGGAAACCTCGCTTCTGCACGTTTTCAACAGTCAATATTTTGCAGTGGCATAACAACCAACTAAAGTGGTCAATTTTGGGTAAAGAGGGATAGTGCCATATCCCTTTTCATGGCGCAGGTTTCGGAGCTACATGAGGACGCTCACATAGTTTGGCGTAGCCTTGTGCCACGGTGTAACCTCCAATCTGCGATCCCCATCCTCTAGTGTCAATTTTTTGAGTTAGCGTTGGAGCCATACTGTGAAGCTTGGAAAGCAGAACATCGTGGTCATGCAGGAGCTCCGAGGGTTTTTGGATGCATTTCCAACCAGCCTAGCATGAGCCATGCCAATTTGAAATGTCCCACAGAGAGCGCATGCTTGCCTCATTCATCCATTTGCGCAGCGAGTGGAGAGAGCTGCAGTCCTCCAATGGATCGTTGTTCATGATTTTTTCGGTCCACAGGTTGATCCTTTTACCATTGCTGGGAACCCAATATGCATGAGTTTTGATTAGAGGGAAGGCTTTGACACAGAGTTTCAGGAAAGGCAAATTTGATTGAGGAAGAGGTTGATCTAAGCAGCAAGAATGCTTGCCTTTGAAATATTTACGCCATAGAGCTAATTGAGCCTAGCCTGGATTAGGAGCTATGATTTTCCAGATTATTGTAGCACCCATTGCAATATTATGGTTACAAATATTTTTGAAATTCAGACCCCCTTCCAACAGAGGTTTGGAGACGGATTCCCAATTGACTAGTGGGATCTTTTTCTCGTTCTATTTGCCACCCTTCCAAAAGAAATGGCGAATGATCTCCTCCATATTTCTGAGAATGCCAGTGGGAGCAAGGAGAATAGAGAATTGGAATAAGGAGAGATTGTTGAGAACATATTTGATGAGAACAGTCTTTCCAGCAATGTTGAGCCAGGAGAATCCCTAGGCCTGTAGCTTGTTCTTGAATTTCTCCAATTGGGGAATCCAGTCTTTGCTGTAGGCTCTTTTGAGGAAAATAGGAAGTCCCAGGTACTTGAAGGAAGTCCAAGTAGAGGAGGTAGTGAAACCAAAGCATCTAGAAATGGAGTTAAGCAAGCTGGGCGAAATTTTCAAACAATAGATGTGGCATTTGCCATTGTTTAATATGCTGCTCGAAACCCTACAAAACTCATCCAGAACTCCTTTAAATATGGAATCCATAGGCACAGAAGCAGTCCCCAACAACAGGGTGTCATCAGCAAAGAGGGAATGATTGATGTTTTTAACTCCTATTGCTATGCAAAGCCTAGTGATCTCCTGTTCCAGCAACTTCTTGTCTAAATAAAAACTAAGGACTGAGGCTTGAAGGACAAAGAGAAGAGGTGAGAGGGGGCACCCCTATCTGAATCCTCTTGTGGCTTTGAAGAAGTCGGCAGCTTTGCCATTCACTAAAGGGGCAATCCAAGGCTCCGAGATGTAGGCCCAGATCCAATTTATAAAGCTCACTCCAAATCCAAGCTTATGCTAGACTTTCAGCAAAAAACTATGCCTAACTCGATCAAATGCATTTACTAAATCAAGTTTGACAACCATACCTTTTTCGTTGTGACGCGGACTTGAGTGGATTGCCTCTTGGACTAATATGAAATTGTCCGCAGTCTGCCTTCCATGAATGAAGCCTCCTTGATTTTCCAGAATGATTTTGGGGAGGATGAGCTTCAATCTGTTAGCAATTACTTTGGAAATCAGTTTGTACCCAATGTTTCAAAGCGATATCGGGCGAAACCTGTTGAAGGAGTTGGCTCCTTTCTCCTTGGGGATGAGGGCAAGGAAAGCAGAGTTAGTGCTGCCTCCGATTTTCTGGCATGCTTGGGACTTTAGGACCATTTTGAAGAGGTCTTTTTCCACAATTGGCCAGCAGATTTGGAGAAAACTGGTTGAGAATCTATCCGGCCCAGGGGCTTTTTCGGGGTCCATAACAAAGAGGGCATCCTTGACTTCATTCTTAGTGACTTTATCTTCTATAAGGTGATTCATATCGGCTGAAATCGAGGGGGGAACCATGTCCAACATGTCAAAGTTTTGATCTAGATCCATATCCTCGCTATACAGGATTTTGAAGTGAAGGAAGGCTGCTCTTTTGATGTTTACAAAGTCCTTGTGAATAATAGGACCTTCCTTGATTTCAGTAATGGAGTTGGTGCATTTCCTTGCCTCAGCTTGCTTGTGAAAAAAAGAGGAATTCATATCCCCTGCTTTAAGCCAAAGACTACGAGACTTAAGTCTCCAGTATTCTTCTTCAGCTAGGTAGGCCTTATGGAAATTTTGCTGGAGATGGGCCTCTTTGTCTAGAATCTCTTTTGTAATATCAGCTTCTTTAGCCTAGAGATGATGGTTATCCATAATGCTTTGGATTTTTTTCCTTTCAGTGGCAGGCTTGGGCAGAGATTTGGCCCAAATTTTCAGAGCCACTTTCACTCTTCTGAGTTTCTCCTCCCATACAAAAAATGGGGAGCCTTTGATAGGCTGTATCCAAATGTCCTTGACTCTTTGCATGAAGTCAGGCTTCTTGGCCTAGAGAGGGCTAAATCTGAAGGGAATAGGCCCAAGATCAAGCTGAGCCAAGAGCTCAAGCTTGATGGGTTTGTGATCAGAGGTGCTGTAGGGGAGAATATGAACTCTAGCCTCTAATCCAAGCAAAAGGAAAGAACTTTGGATGAAGAATCTGTCAAGTATAGCAGCGATATGACCAAGACCTACTCTTTTATTAGTCCAAGTGTACTTACCGGAGATTGGCTTGATGTCCAGCAGATCCCAGTCCTGCATTAGGTCCTCCGCCCATTCCCTTGCCGGATCTCGAACAACGCTGCCTCCTCTCTTATCTGCCGAAAGAAGAGTAAGGTTGAGGTCGCCGGCAATGATGGTATTTTCCAGATTCACAAGGTCTTCTTGGTTTCTTATGGAGTCCTAGCAAGCCTTTTTTTCCCTAGCGTTAATTGGGACATACACATTGAAGAGACAAAATATCTCTTTTGTGACTAAATGATACATTTTTAATAACAACCAATGAGATTTGGGGGTCTCAGAAATAATTGAGAACTTACTAGTGTTCCAGAGAGTGCTCAGCCCACTGGAAGCCCCTCGGGCTAAGATTTCTTTCGCTTCACATTTGTTCCAGAGTTTCTTACTTGCATGCAGGAAGACACTGTCCTCCATTTTGGTCTCCTGAATGAGGATTATGTCAGGAGATTCTATCCTTATTAAAATTTTGATAGCTTCTTCTTTGATTCTACTCCCCATACTTCTACAGTTCCAGGAGACGACCTTCATCATTTATGTTTTTGGTGGGCTCCCTTGGAGCCTTGGGGCTGGTTTCTCGCCATCTTTGGTTTTGTTGCTAATAGCTTCTCAAGGGTTGGCTCGCTGCCTTGAAGCTTATCTTTGTATGTTTCCTACTCTCTTTTTTCCTCATCTGTCTTGCGGCCTCTTGTGGATCTCCTCACCGAGGCTTGGGATCCTGCTATTTCCCCTTCTTCCTCCGAGCTTTCTGATTCTTGCTCTTCATCCTCAACTTCTACAGTGTTTCCTTTAGAGCTCTCTGCAGCACTTGTACCCTTGGGAGAAGAAGAGGGGGTGCCTTTTGTAGGGGAGACTGTTTTTTTAATCTCGAATTCCTGAGTCTCCTCTATTTGTGAGCTTAGCGGAGCGAATTTATTTTCTTGCTCCATTCTGGGAGGGGGATGCTGAGCAGGGGCCTGTTGGGGGTCTTTACCATTTGGAACCCCTGGCTTGTGAGATTTTTGAGAAGTCTTGGAACGCTTAACATGATTCCAGCCCTCCTCCTTACCTTTTTCTGACTCAACATTGGACGGGCATCCTCTAGCGAAGTGGCCATAGACGTGGCATTTCCGGCATTTGAAGGGCAGCTGCTCATAATCTAGGTTCTGCACATGAGTCCAGCTATCGACACTGATTTTGATGGCTTCTGGGAGACCCACCTCCATATCTACTTCTACGCAGATTCTGGCATAGTCATATTGATCTTTGTTGTTTTCCCGGTCTATGAATTTCCCAAGGGCATTGCCGATGTGCTTCAAAGAGTCCCAGTTCCAACAGTGAACTGGATGGTTTGGAAGCCTGACCCACACCGAGACCGCCATGGGCACATCGACTGCAGGGTCGAATCCAACGTCCAGTTGTTAAGATAAATACCTTGGGGGCCCATGAAGTAGGGGCCATTCTGGAAAATTAGATCCTTATCGTCTTTTGAGGAGAATTCAAAGAGGAATAACCCTCGTCCCAAAAAATAAGATGTGACGCTGTTCTTAATCAAGGGCGCCCAGTTCTTGTTGACCTAGTTTTCAGTGGATTTAGGAGAAGGCTAGAGTCCGGTGAACTGGCCAACGAGGGCACGCTCAACCAAGGACAGGGCTACTTGGATTGGAGTCTCTAGAGGCAGGGAAATTTCAGGAATATCCTCTAGCTTCTTAATGAACTTGGCTACTTCACTCTTTTTCTTCTGCGACAATCTAGCTAGGAGCAGGTTGAAGGCATCGACAGATGATGGCAGAGGAGGGGGAGGGGGAGGTGCCTGACACCTCCATGGGAGAAAACCCTAGCTTGATCGGGCTGCCTCACTGCAGCAAACGCAACCTCACAGCGCTCTCAGCGCTTGCTCAGCCCGTCGAGAATTTCTCATGAAAATACTAGCGTTATTCCTTAATAATTTCTCCACTAGAAACTCCATGAACGATTGCTTCCTTGTGAACTTCTCCAAAGGCAACTACACCATAGTTGAAGAATGAAAAGATAAAGAGTACAAAGGGCTGAGCGTAAGGCGGAGTGAGTACTGCTACAGAGCTAAAGGATTAAGTTCCTCTCTGCCAGAACAACAGGAAACACATAGTAAAGATGAGTTTACAGGCACACAACTATTCACATGAGTCTTTGCCGCAAATTTCACCGTCAAATTCGAAGGAATTTGTGTAAGTTTTGGTGCAATTCCACTGTCAAAATTGAAAAATTATTAGGCTTTACTTCTTGATCATTGAAATTTGTGTAAGTTTTGGTGCAATTTCACTGTCAAAATTGAGGAATTCATAGGCTTTATTTCTTGATCATTGAAAATTCAAGAATATAGCGTGTGTAATGTTTTGAAGAGCTAAATTTCGTTCTTGCAAGAAGTCGCAACTTTGTGAATCTATTTTGACAAGAACTTAGGGTAGAATTTGATTGATATTTGATTATGTAAAGTCACTAAAGATTTTTGTTTATACTAAATATTTAGTACACTGTTTTTTTTCCTTTTTTAACACTTTGATCCCCGAATTTACCGTCGGCACGCTTCTTGACACAGAAAACGTTGTGGATGACGTTCTGAAGGATTTTTTGGCCAAGTATGGCAAGAAGTGGGATGGAAGAGGAGATGAGAAGTGCTTGGGAAAAGCCCCACTAGAAGCAGTGGCTCTAATTACATAGGACTACCAGCTTCCTTGCACTCCCCAACAATTCATGTCTGAAATATGGCCTTCTTTTGAAAACATGTAATTTCTTAAGCTTCACTTGTTAATACTTTCGCACTACGAATTGGATACTTGATTTATTATCCATCACTGTAACCATTGACAGACTGCCTCTAATTAGTTATCAGGGAATTTAGCTTTCCTTCAAAATGCAATGGAGGATTAAGGATATGCTCACCGTTTTCTTTTGTCGAAGTTAAAATTAGTTGTCACCAATTTTAGTGGTTTGTTTCATTTCCCACCTTTACCTGGTTTTAAGTGGGATCCTGCAATGCCAGTGCCTCACTACAATTCCGTATAAGTTGAATTCATACCAATGACATGCAAATATTTCCCAATGTCCTGGTCTTGCATTCTTGTTTAAAACCTATATCCACCATGTTGTTGGTATTGAGTTCAATTCTAGGGTCACGAGCATTTTTGTGAGCAAAATTTAAATTGATAGACCATGATTATATAAACTTTGTAAGCAATAGGTATAATCTCCCATGCCAACCTTCTATTTTCAGTGTTCAACTTCATCTTTGTCCAAGCCAACCTTCTTTTTTCAGTGTTCAACTTCATCTTTGTCCAAGCCAACCTTCCCTTTTCAGTGTTCAAATTTATCTTTGTCCATTGTAGCGGCTGGTTTCATTTTCCATATTAAAGACATATCTGGTCATCGGCACCGCTGCGAGTTAAGCCTTAATGCTAGTATTTGGTTTTATTTCTTACGAATTAAAAACTTTCGGTCACCAACACCATTACGAGGGAAATCATAATTGTAGTGGTTGGTTTCATTTTCTGCAAATCAATCCCTTTTGGGTTGCCAACGAGTGAAAGCGAAAATGGATAAACTGCAATGATGTAAATGACATAAGATCTTTCAAACAACAATGAAAACATGGGTTCGTAAAAAAATTAGAGCATCGAAGTGATACTAGGGCAGAACATCAACAAGTTTGACTAGGGTTCTTCATCACTTGCAGGAGTTGAGGCCTTTCTCGAAATTTAGAAGTTGACTTACCCTTCCTTTCCCCTTCTTCGTACGAAGAATTATGAGTTAGTCTGCATTGCCATGGACATTTGCTTGGTTCATTCGATAAGCCTAGTTGACTTCACTTGCTTGGTTCAATTATGGATAGATAATTGGGCTCATATGGATCTAATTGTACTATGCAAAGAACATGTTAAAATTAACATGGTATTGAAGCACTGGTGAGGGCAAGCCCAAGTCAGAGAGAAATATATCAGGCCCGAGGGAAAGTTATCAGTCAACAACATGGAAATAATTTCATCTCTCTCTGCATGTGCAGTAATTTCTTCTTCCATATACGGTAGGAAGGGTCTTGATCTATGTAAGTTTCAAGCATTAACAACCTCTTTAATATTTTTGAAGCAACTTCTTTATCTCTGCGTCCATTTCCTGTGTATTTCTTAGTATTTGGTTTGGTTTCATAATTCCGAGGAGTAGAATTTCATCCCCTTAAGGATATCTTCTTTTATACAAGGATTTCCTCTGCGACCAATATGTTCATTACTGAACAATGCGTAAGAACTAGGGCTATAGAAACTAGCAAGAGTGATATAAAATGCTCGTCCATGCAAATTCAAATAACTCCCTGCAGCATAATTTCTGAGCAACACCCTTGTCTCTGTGATTAATATAAATCGATGAATAGTAAGGGTTGTTAACGATCCATTCAGGCTTGTTTGAAAACTTTTTCTTTATATAATTTCAGCCCTCATTAGGACTTTATTACTAAGCATGAAAATTTTGGTGGTATTACATTTCACTGACAGTTTGGCTCTAAAAGAAATTGCATGAACAGTTGATGACGTTTCCAGAATTGTAGCATAAGCCCTCATCTTTGTGGAATATCACTCTAATCCTTGAATTTCGGCATATTTTCTATCTTATGAAGTGAGGAGCTATTTCAATCCACTTGGGGCTACAAATCAATCAGCAAGGATGAGTTGTTAAGACGTGAAAGTCTTGAAGTTCCTTTTAGATTGGCTTGTATTTAAAACTTACACCAATGATCCTTTTATCTTGTAGAATATTTGAACATTCCCCAAAATATTGTTTCAATCTCCTTGAAGCATTTCAGTCATCTCTGGTTAGGGAAAGGGCATATTACCTATTTCAGATTTGCGGATAACTGTTTTACTGATATGTCTGCAACCCCTTTTAGATCGTGATTCTTTTGCACTTAGTTGGTCATTAATTCAGTCATCTACGGCCCAACACCATTATAAATATGAATAATTTAAACAATTGATTCAGAATTATGGAGTTTGAATCTAAATATTTCAAGGTCTATTCATACGTATTACAGTTTTTGATACATTAAAACTCTGCAATATGCAAGGTATTTAAGCAGAATTTTGTGCTTAAGTTGGCTTCAATATAGCATCATTATTGGGAATATAATAATTTTGTCAAAGGCTTCCTTCATATGTAGAATTATGAATAGACAGAGGAATACTATTCATAGTTCTCACGCTGCAAGCCCTTTATCTATATTAGATAGAAGTAGCATATAAAAGGCCTTGCAAGGTTTTGGATTGATGGTAGTCTTGATCTTAATAAGCAATAAAGACTATACTTGACAACTACATATGTTGATGTCAGAATCCCTCACACCAAGATACCTTGTAGGCTTGAGCAGATATGTGACATAGCAATAACAGTAGTCTTATATAAGACAATGATTTGATAGTGTTTTTGTTGTGACACACTTTGGAGAAGACATTTTGAGATGCCTTAAAGAGTTTCAGACCTAATCCGAAGTCTAGGATTTGAAGAGTAATAACATTCAGTATTTTAAGATTTTTTGAATATGTGCAACAATTTAATCACCATTGAATATGGGCAAAAGCTTAATTAGCTGACCTTGTATATATATTTCAAGTTGGTCCAATGAATCCTTGAAATTGACAATTGGTTGACAGTAACGGAAAAACATTGGCAAGACAATGAATTAGGAAGGTGATTGTAATTACCTCTATCTATCTATAATCTATGATGGGATGATGTATTAGATTCAACACAGTGACATACAGTGATAGTGAAGTGTCAATGATAGTTAAGACAATGTTGATTGTACAGTCACTAGTACATATTTTCAAAATTCCGACACTTCAGTTCCGACACTTTTGACGTATTGTTGGAAATTTCCCCAATTTTTCTCATTTTTTAAAATCCCGCCAACAAGTGTCGCTCTAGTGACGTTTTTGGAGTATCGTCGTAACAACGACGTTTAGGAAAATCGTCGGAATATCGACGTTTCAGGACAAACGGTTGGAATATCGACGTTTAGGAGACATACGTCGGTCTTTCGACGTATAGGAGACATCCGTTGGTCTTGCGACGTTTGGGGATACCGTCGGTCTTGCGATGTTAAGGGCAAAACTGTCGGAATACCGACGTTTAGGAGACATATGTAGGTCTTGCGAGGTTTGGGGATACCGTCGATCTTGCATCATTTAGGGCCAAGTGTCGGTCTTGCGACTTTTAGGAGCCAAAACTTTGGTCTTACAACGTTAAGGGAAAACACATGGAAATTTTATTTGGTGGCTACTCTAAAATATGAATCAACCTATTCAAATTTATTTTCCCGCTCCACTTGTTTGGTGCTAATTCCGCTGAAGAGGTTTTTGTATGGCAGTCTGCAACCGTTAAGTTCGCGTCCTTTGATTTAGAGAGCAGCTGCTTTGAGGTAATATAACTTTGCGTGGTTACTTGCGTTGACACAATTATGGCCATAACAATGATATCCACTGGTTCTGCCTTCTCATTAATATTGGCATTTCCCTACAGAGATGACTTGCAGAAGTTTAGGTACTGTGATGCCTGGCATGCTAAATCTAGTTTTTGGCTGGAGGAAGATTTATGAACCGAGATCTCTTCATAGCCACTATCGGCTGAGGGATAATAAGCTGAGGATAATAATAGCTACGCTAATTCCTCTGAAGAATGCAGAAAACCGAAGAGGTACATCCACGAACATACCCTGCAATTGGTTTATCCCATGGTAAAGAGTAATAATAGGCACTAGCCTTACATTTCATGATCTGCGCCTCTTTTACAGATTTATTACACTTGTATACATTTATATTCCACTTGGTTTTACACTTGTATACATTTAGATTCCACTTCCAGTCATGACGCTTTGGATTTATTAAAGCAGAGAAGGGGTATCACACAGATATAAATGCTTTCTGCATGTGAGAGTGTGGGATGTGTTTATTTTTCCAGTTTATGCACCGATCCACATTCAGACTAATGAATTTTCTTTTGTTAATGTTGATTTAATGATGTGGCTAATTGTTCAGTACTCTGCCCTAGTTTCAGATTTTAGATCTCTCCAGATATTGGGATTGTTATTCTGAGTTTCCTTCAATTATAATAGCGCATTTTGGGTTTGCCTTGTAATAGACTAGGATTACAAATCACTAGACATGTCAGTTAAGCATATTCTTGGTGATATTTGGTGATACATGATCCCAAACATTTGCATCTGCGTGCTTTAAACAAATAATGCATGAAACACGATGTTAACTACGATATCCGAGAAAACCGTTGATTCAAAACATAATCACATTCAGTACTAAGTGCCCTCATTATTCCAATAGCTTAATCCATGCACAGCTAATATTAGTAAAATAACTGGGTACAAAAAATCTTCTTGCAACACAAAATTTAAAAATACTAGGCAATGAAAATTTATCAACTCATAATAGAAGCATCATGTAAAAGACTACTCATTGAATATAAAACAAATATGGAACATGCTACTCTTTAAGAGGAGCTTGTTTAGGTAAAAGAATCCTTCAAACCCAATTCTGTTTTATAGCAAGTTTGGGGGGAAATGCATAAATTATACAAGCCTAAATTAAAGTTAAAGCAAGTTACAATTAACCTGATGATTCCCATGCCTGGACCCAATTCAAATCCAAGGTGGGCCAATTTCTTTACCAGAATAATGCTCATCATCATATATCTGGATGAAGTACTTTCTTTGCAGCCATTCATTATTATCTTTTCCTGGTTATTAGTTCCTACTCTAGAATAAAGTTCATGTGAAGTAGTTACAGAGATATGGGGATAGCTCAAAACTAAAAAAACGGTTTGGTATACATAAAATGTCATCCAACATAACCTACAAATTAGGATCTCTCTTTAACGTGCAGCCACTCAATCAGATCGAACATTTGCTTCCAATACTGCATGACATTTACCAGTTGAATCACTCATCTCACTCTCCCTATGCTCATCTCTTTGGCTAGAACTCGAATTTCTTATTTTAGATATAACTTGAAGATAGCCATTGCCTCCTTGATGCATAAATTATGACCGTGTCTCTCTAGGACCATATATTTCTGAATCTCCTACTCTATCCTCTCCTTGCAAATTCCTCAACATTACCTGTTTCACATAATCCAACAATGTCCAAAAAGTTTCAAATTCTAAGGCCAATAAACCACATTGATTTGTCTACACTACCATGAAGATATGCTACATGTAGTGATTCATTCTCGGAAGCAAGCTTTTCAGATTCCTCTGCTATAAGATTTATTTCATTTCTAAGTGTCATGTTCTTAGAAGCCAGTGCCTCAAATTTTGCAGTCAAATCTTCACATTCCATCTGTTTCATGGAAGTCGGTGTTAGCACAGCACAGCAGACAGGGTATCAATTGAACAGTATTTACTGCTTTCATAAAACAATGACAAAAGAAATTGTCTATTCATGTCTCCCAATTTTCCCTCCCTATCTTTGGAAGCCTCTGAAAAAAATATTAAGAACAAGTCAAATATTAAGAAAAAAACTATGGCATGTGATGGATACAACTTTTGGACAAGAAAATATAAAAAATAGTCTTTCTTGGCACTCATGATGATATATGATAAGCTTAGAATCCCATCAACTTTAAGTTTTCCTTTTGCTAGATGGACCCCCTCGTTCGCAAGGTGTTTCACCTTCTTGTTTTTGTTCCCATGGACAGGAAATAATTTGGAGTGAAGGCTTCCGAGCATATGATAGATCCTTTTTACAATAGCTTAGAGTTTGATGTCAGACAAAGGAGAGTCATTGATGAGGTGGCGCAAAAGAATGCCAGGGTCACCATCGATAATGTGATCTTGAATGTTTCTTTTCGCAGACAGAAGGACACCTCACAAAAGCGTGCACAATTCTGCTTGGTTGTTTATAGAGATTCCTAGACCCCATGGCATGGTAAGCAGATTCTACATTTAGAAATTTAACCAAGACTTTTCATCTTTGGCATTACTTGGTCCATTCTTTTCCACAATTGCACATAAAGTTGCTAGCGATTGCAGTGGATTGTAGGCTTGAAGTTCTCTCACTGAAACCTTGATATATGACATATATATGATGCATTTGAATAGTGACCTTACTAATTTACAATGGAAATGGCAGTGATAATTGTTGACTGTGATATTTAACAGTGAAGTTTAGGCAGTCATAATCCTTATGACAGTGAGCTTGCATGATTGTGACCTATATATCTGTAAGGCATGACTGTGTTCATATAACCTTAACCTGTATATGCCAACAACATTGATATGGAAGTACATATATATGGTAGAGTCCTCTATGGATGATAATGACAGTGACCTGTGAACTAGCAGCAATCTTGTATAACAGAGTCTGATGCATATGGCAGTGATTTATATGTCAGTGACACTCTGGCTCATACCCCTATAACATTAACTTAGATGACAGTGATGTAATATAATAGGGAACCTAGCAAAGTAATATAATGGTAGACATCAAATGAACCTTATTATGGACAAGTAATATAAGGTAGACATCAAATGGGAAACCACAATTGCACATCTAGTCCATAACAAGGGATTCAAAATGGGGTACCTCAGTACACTATGAGCCATCATTAGGATGAAGAGGAGGTCCTGAGTGTCATGCTAGGTTAGGTCATGTATGGCCAAATGAACCATGATATCTGATGGGATGTGTGTGGTCGTGGTGTAGAAACCATACATTACAGTTTTATCTTGTGGCGAAGTGTTGATTGTCGTTTGTTCTTTTTTACTTCCTTCAATCTTTCCTTTTTCCTTTTTCTCATTAAGACAATCCATCCATAGTTTTCTAATTCTTTCATCTGTGGCTATTATACTACTGTGTTGTTCTCCTATAAAAAAGAGAATTCCAAGGCTCTAGCTTCCTCTTCTCACTTGGTTGGATTTTAATTTTTTCTTATAAATACCCCTGTACATTCCTAAAACATGTGGCAAATTTCCATCAGATGATGATTTTTATACAAGGAAATCAGGTTTTTCATGCTCACTTTATAAGGCTATATCTTCATAAATCAATTCTGCATTGCAGATAATTTTCCTTACTTTTTCATGCTCCTAATCCTTAATATAGGTAGGCTGAGTCTCTACAAAACCAATTAAGGAAGAATAAATCTTGTGCAATCTTGAAATATCTCGAATTTCACTCATCATCTTATCATTTTCTACAACTTCCAAGTTCTCAAAAGAATAAAAATCATGTAATTATGCATCAACATCTAGTTCTTGGTATTCTCCTATATTAACATAGGTTTATTATGAAAATAGATCCCAATAACTCCTTACATTCCTCGTTCCTTAATGTGCTTGTTGTAGGTTTTCCATGAACTGTTGTAAGTAGCAGTTTCACTTCATTTAGAACCAATTCTTTTGGAGCTTTGCTTCGAAGACCAATGAGAATAAATTTTAAACCATATTTAGTAGAAGAAATACCAATTGCTAGCAGGATGCTCATTCTGCTCCTAATCAATCTTAGGGGAACAAGGAACAAAGCAATGAAGAGGATCAATCTCAATTTAGGCTAGTGATGATTAAGAAGAAAATACAATTTTTACAATCAAAGAATCAAAAGCTCCCATGATTGATACGTCTAGGTCTATTTGATTTCATGTTGTAGGAGTCTCAAAGATGTAAGAAGAAAAAATCTCACAATCTCAACCAACTGGAAAAAATCTGGAAATGTTGGAACTACTTATTCATAATTTTCCACATGATGGGTGAATGTCAAAATAAATGTCTCAAGGCTTGGAACTAGCTTGTTGGACTGCTAGAGATCTAGATTTGATTGATTTCCGATTGACTGCCTTGGAATTCTAAATCTGTTTTACTTGACTGCTGACTTTCCGCCTTCAAATCTGGCAACTACCCTTTAAACAAGCAAGACTTTTTACCTGTTGTCTAGTTGTCCCTTTGTTCAATTCAGTTACAATTGATATAATTTTTTCAATTTTCAATTTTTACTCCATTGACAATACTTTGATCAAGAATCATTTGCAAACACATCCCACACCCCTCAACCTGTGTCCAATTCTGCATATAACATGTCATATGATATGACTATGTCACCACTCTGTAGATCATAAAGTTGAAAATGAAACCCACCATCAACCAATTTGTAAAATATACAACATTTGCTAAAGGAAGTTAACTTGTGGCTCCAATATGTACTTTTGATCCATATCCTATAACCTCCTTTATACTTACTATTATACTGTGAACATACACATTCCTTCATACAATAAAAAAGAAGCTTCCTTTTGTGTCATCACCCCTGTACATTCCTAAAACATGTGGCAAATTTCCATTAGAAGATGATTTTTATACAAGAAAATCAGGTTTTTCATGCTCACTTTGTAAGGCTATATCTTCATAAATCAATTCTGCATTGCAAATAATTTTCCTTACTTTTTCAAGCTCCTAATCCTTAATACAGGTAGGTTGAGTCTCTACAAAACCAATTAAGGAAGAATAAATCTTGTGCAATCTTGAAATATCTCGAATTTCACTCATCATCTTATCATTTTCTACAACTTCCAAGTTCTCAAAAGAAGAAAAATCACGTAATTCTGCATCAACATCTAGTTCTTGGTATTCTCCTATATTAACATAGGTTTATTATGAAAATAGATCCCAATAACTCCTTACATTCCTCGTTCCTTAATGTGCTTGTTGTAGTTTTTCCATGAACTGTTGTAAGTAGCAGTTTCACTTCATCTAGAACCAATTCTTTTGGAGCTTTGCTTCGAAGACCAATGAGAATAAAGTTTAAACCATATTTAGTAGAAGCAAGACCAATTGCTAGCAGGATGCTTATTCTGCTCCTAATAAATCTTAGGGGAACAAGGAACAAAGCAATGAAGAGAATCAATCTCAATTTAGGATAGTGATGATTAAGAAGAAAATACAATTTTTACAATCAAAGAATCAAAAGCTCCCATGATTGATACGTCTAGGTCCAGTTGATTTCATGTTGTAGGAGTCTCAAAGATGTAAGAAGAAAAAATCTCATAATCTCAACCAACTGGAAAAATTCTGGAAATGTTGGAACTACTTATTCATAATTTTCCACATGATGGGTGAATGTCAAAATAAATGTCTCAAGGCTTGGAACTAGCTTGTTGGACTGCTAGAGATCTAGATTTGATTGATTTTCGATTGACTGCCTTGGAATTGTAAATCTGTTTTACTTGACTGTTGACTTTCCTCCTTCAAATCTGGAAACTACCCTTTAAACAAGCAAAACTTTTCACCTGTTGTCTAGTTGTCCCTTTGTTCAATTCAGTTATAATTGATATAATTTTTTCAATTTTCAATTTTTACTCTATTGACAATACTTTGATCAAGAATCATTTGCAAACACATCCCACACCCCTCAACCTATGTCCAATTCTGCATATAACATGTCATATGATATGACTATGTCACCACTTTGTAGATCATAAAGTTGAAAATTAAACCCACCATCAACCAATTTGTAAAATTTACAACATTTGCTAAAGGAAGTAAACTTGTGGCTCCAATATGTACTTTTTATCCATATCCTATAACCTCCTTTATACCTATACTATTATACTGTGAACATACACATTCCTTCATACAATAAAAAAGAAGCTTCCTTTTGTGCCATCACCCCTATACATTCCTAAAACATGTGGAAAATTTCCATCAGATGATGATTTTTATACAAGGAAATCAGGTTTTTCATGCTCACTTTGTAAGGCCATATCTTCATAAATCAATTCTGCATTGCAGATAATTTTCCTTACTTTTTCAAGCTCCTAATCCTAAATACAGGTAGGCTGAGTCTCTACAAAGAAGAATAAATCTTGTGCAATCTTGAAATATCTCGAATTTCACTCATCATCTTATCATTTTCTACAACTTCCAAGTTCTCAAAAGAATAAAACTCACGTAATTCTGTATCAACATCTAGTTCTTGGTATTCTCCTATATTAACATAGGTTTATTATGAAAATAGATCCCAATAACTCCTTACACTCCTCATTCCTTAATGTGCTTGTTGTAGTTTTTCCATGAACTGTTGTAAGTAGCAGTTTCACTTCATCTAGAACCAATTATTTTGGAGCTTTGCTTCAAAGACCAATGAGAATAAAGTTTAAACCATATTTAGTAGAAGCAAGACCAATTGCTAGCAGGATGCTCATTCTGCTCCTAATCAATCTTAGGGGAACAAGGAACAAAGCAATGAAGAGGATCAATCTCAATTTAGGCTAGTGATGATTAAGAAGAAAATACAAATTGTACAATCAAAGAATCAAAAGCTCCCATGATTGATACATCTAGGTCTAGTTGATTTCATGTTGTAGGAGTCTCAAATATGTAAGAAGAAAAAATCTCACAATCTCAACCGACTGGAAAAATTCTGAAAATGTTGGAACTACTTATTCATAATTTTCCACATGATGGGTGAATGTCAAAATAAATGTCTCAAGGCTTGGAACTAGCTTGTTGGACTACTAGAGATCTAGACTTGATTGATTTTTGATTGGCTACCTTGGAATTCTAAATCTGTTTTACTTGACTGCTGACTTTCCTCCTTCAAATCTGGCAACTACCCTTTAAACAAGCAAGACTTTTCACCTGTTGTCTAGTTGTCCCTTTGTTCAATTCAGTTATAATTGATATAATTTTTCCAATTTTCAATTTTTACTCTATTAACAATACTTTGATCAAGAATCATTTGCAAACACATCCCACACCCCTCAACCTATGTCCAATTCGGCATATAACATGTCATATGATATGACTATGTCACCACTCTGGAGATCATAAAGTTGAAAATGAAACCCACCATCAACCAATTTGTAAAATTTACAACATTTGCTAAATGAAGTAAACTTATGGCTCCAATATGTACTTTTGATCCATATCCTATAACCTCCTTTATACCTACTATTATACTTGATCCATAAGCACTTTCAGAAACTGGGAGAAATGTAAAAGGATTGTATTTGATTGCTCCCCATCTCTTTATGGGGAGGGAAGCTGCCTATATGGAGATAGATCCCTCTTGTGTTGTACTTCTCTGCCATATGAGTAAAGCTGCAGCTTTTGATTGATTACAAATTAATCGTTCTGATTAGTTTCTTTTTTAAATAAGGGATGACTATATAAAATTAATATACCCAAACAACAACTCGGCATGTAAAATTTGTAAGGTAGAGCTAGATAAATTAACACAGCCAAAAAACTGTTTTTGTGGGACTCTCCCTGACTGAAGTGTGTATGGTCTCAATAGTGTGCTCAAGAACCTGGCATATATCAGGAATCCTTGACATTGACATTCGGCAAGTGCATTGAATTCATTATTTTATTGGGCTAATTATACTTGTTCAAGTATCTTGGTAGTGAGACATTTCGTTGAGCTGTGGATAGGTAAAATAAAAAAGTAATGTATATTGGATTCTTCGTTCCCCAAATTGTGAGTGATTATTTTTTTACGTCTGAAATCACTAGAATGGCCATCTATTGCATCAAGTTTCAACATTAACATAAAATCGCCATAATAGCCGGCGATTGCATCATCAAATATAAAATGGGCTTGCAAAATTTCAACATCAAAATTACGCTAATAGTAATATAATTCTTAAGACAGAAAATGAAGAGTAATATCATATGCATTTTGAGAGACAGATTAGTCCACTTCAATCTTAGGGTCAACACCTCCACCACTGGACGAACCATCCTCGGGAGGAACACCACCAAAGCCACCTCCAGGCATGTCACCACCTGCACCTTGATACATCTTTGCAATTATTGGATTACAGATGCTCTCAAGTTCCTTCATCTTATCATCAAATTCATCAGCCTCAGCCAGCTGGTTGTTATCCAATCATTGGATTTTCTGTTCAATTGCATCATCAATCTTCTTCTTGTCAGATGGATCCACCTTGGCTGCAATTTTCCCATCCTTGATCGTGTTCCTCATGTTATAAGCATAGTTCTCCAACGCGTTTTTGGACTCAACCTTTCTCTTGTGCTCTTCATCCTCAGACTTGTACTTCTCAGCTTCCTAAACCATCTTCTAAATCTCTTCCTTGCTCAACCTACCCTTGTCATTGGTGATTGTAATCTTGTTCTTCTGTCTGGTGGTTTTTTCCTTAGCTGAAACATTCAAGATACCATTGGCATCAATGTCAAAGCACATTGTGATTTGAGGAACACCTCTGGGAGCAGGTGGGATACCAGACAATTCAAACTTGCCCAAAAATTATTGTCTCTTGTTCGTGTTCTCTCACCTTCATACACTTGGATGAGAACACTGGGCTGGTTGTCCGAGTATGTAGAGAACACCTGCTCTTTCTTTGTAGGAATATTTGTATTTCTAGGAATCAAAATAGTCACTACACCACCTGTTGTCTCCAGACCGAGGGATAGAGGAGTAACATCAAGAAGTAACAGGACTTGAACCTTCTCATTGCCTTCTCTGCTTCGAATAGCAGCCTACACTGCAGCACCATAAGCAACAGCCTCATCGGGGTTGATGCTCTTGTAGAGCTCCTTCCCATTAAAGAAGTCCTGCAACAATTGTTGTACTTTTGGAATTCTAGTAGACCCACCAACCAAAACAACATCATGGATAGAGCTTTTATCCATGTTAGCATCTCTCAAATACTTTTCAACGGGCTCCATACACTTTCTGAATAGATCCATATTCAGTTCTTCGAACCTAGCTCTAGTGATTGTTGAATAAAAGTCGATACCTTCATACAAATAATCAATCTCTATGGTTGTCTGAGCAGTGGATGAAAGAGTCCTCTTGGCCCTTTCATAAGAAGTCCTCAATCTTCTCAAAGCCCTAGCACTACCACTAATATCCTTCTTGAACTTCCTTTTAAATTCTTGTACAAAGTGGTTAACCATCCTATTATCAAAATCTTCACCACTCAAATGGGTGTCACCAGCAGTAGACCTCACTTCAAAAATATCCTCTTCAATAGTCAAAAGTGAAACATCAAATGTTCCACTGCCCAAATCAAATATCAATACATTTTTCTCACCCACACTGCCATCCTTCTTGTCCAAACCATAGGCAATAGTAGCAGCAGTAGGCTCATTGATTATTTTCATCACATTCAACCTAGCAATCACTCCAACATCCTTGGTAGCTTGCCTCTGGGAGTCTTTGAAATATGCAAGAATAGTAACGATGACATTCTTTATTGTGACACCAAGATAAGCCTCTGCAATCTCCCTCATCTTCATCAACACCATGGATGAGATCTCCTCTGCAGCAAACTACTTCACCTCACCCTTGTAATTAACAATAATCATGGGCTTGTCACCAAGCCCTAGAGTTAACTTGAAAGGCCACAACTTAATGTCACTCTGAACAGTAGCGTCACTGAAACACCTTCCAATCAATCTCTTAGCATCAAAAACGGTATTGGTGGGATTCATGGCAACCTGATTCTTTGCGGCGTCTCCAATGAGGCGCTCAGTATCAGTGAAACCCACATAGGAGGGAGTGGTCCTGTTCCCTTGGTCATTGGCGATGATCTCCACTCTATCATGCTGCCACACACCAACACAGGAACACGTAATGCTGAGATCTATACCGATTGCAGGGCACTCTCCCTTGTTGGCCATTACAAAACTCTAAAGAAGAAATCACCCCCCAAACTCAAAGAACGATTAAATAACACAGATATACGACAGATCTGCAATTCAGAGGCAGAGCAGCAAAAGCTCTCCCCTTCCACCTTTTTGTGAGTGATTATGATTATAGTATGGTTGGGAATATATATATATATATATATTGTTTTGTTTTGTTTTGTTTTTGTCGGTATTCCAATGTTTTTTTTTTCTTCTCTTGTGTGCCGTCAGTATTTCGACGAATAGTTCTTTTAAAAAATATTTTGAAATGTCACTCTAGCGACACTTAGTTTCTTTTAAAAATATTTTGTTTCGTCAGTATTTCGACGTTTACCTTTTTATTTTTAAAATTTCTTTCCGTCAATATTCTGACGTTTACTTCTCAGAAACATCGTTCTACCATCCAGTGTCAGAGATTTGAAGGAGGCAACTTTTTGTATAGATGACCTTAAAGCACCATTGTTCCATTCAACTATGGTTTCGCTTTGGGTATTATATTCTTTTTTCAGGAAAAAAGATGTTGAAATTGACCTTCCGGGGAATCTACTTACACATTTATGCAAGTCTGAGCCTTTCTTGCTAAATCAAGGACATCTTACTGAAGGGTAATGTGAAATTTTGTGTTTTTTCTTATTCAAGTTTGAATTTATTTAAGGACTGCTACAATCTATGGTCATTTGCAATTATGAACTATAACTATATATAATGTTGATGTTTCTAGGTTGGAGACTGTACTATTTTCATTGGAGGATGCTATTGTTGATGCGCCCAAGGCTCTTGAGTTCCTTGGTCATGTAAGGTCAAAATTCACTAAGCTGATTCCATGTCATTAGAACAATTTTGCATCCTTCCTGGGAAACAAATCCATTACAGAATAGGAGTTTCCCAAGAAGGAATTTATAACATGAAACCAACAAAATTACAAGCAATGTTATTTTGTCTTTCCAAGGCATATGATAGAGAAAGCTGGCTTTATTTAGGGCTACTCATCCATATAGGGTTCAATGTGCAATTGGTTAAGTAGATAATGAATTTTCTTTCCTCAATATATGTGCAATTCCAATTAATGGCTCAATCTATTCTTCTATCATGCCTACAAGAGACCATGGGTAGGTATGACTAATGGCTCCTTTTCCATTTTTTACTGTAGAGTAGGTGGTCTCAACAGAGTTATAATAGAGTCAGACAGAACTATAAACTTGGCAACTATACAAATAGGATTTGCCCTAAACTTGAAATATTTACTCTTTGTTGATTATGTTTTTCTTTTGGGTATATGACTAAGGTAGATGCAATTATGCTGAAGGACCCCACCCTTGAAGAATTGAAATTCCTACCTTAAAAACTACCAACAACTGAGGAGCTACAAGAATCAAAACCATCTTTGATTTGAACCTAAATAGTCTTATTATCTCCGTGTATTTCCCTAATCACAATGACCAGTATATTCTCATCATGGATTATTTCTCTCATTCTATTTATTAGTAAAATCCACAAAATGTATCCCTACATTTGAATCTTGGGAAAAAACATATAATTGTTATCATTTAAATTATCCATATCTCTTGGAGCCCAAAAATCTATTTGATTTGGATAAGCTTTATTTATAACCTCAAAAGAAACCCTATTATAAGCTGAAGGACCATTATGTCCTCTTGAGTCTTGACAAAATATGATGGAATGAAATGGGGTGAAGACTAGATCCATGTTTACCATGTCAGAACCTAGGCTCATTGAGATGATGAACTTGGTTTGAAGATATCCACCATACAAACTAGGACCACCCATACTTATCATTGCCATTTCTCTTTCATGATCAAGATTAACCTATTGAGGACCTATAACTCGTGGAGGCCCATGGTAGTCATTGAAATGTAATTTATTAGAATACATGCCATTTCTTATTATGAGATTTACCACATCTGACAATGGCATCATTCACATCATTTTGAAGAAGTCTACAAATTCAGTCAACATATTTTTTTTCACATTTACGACTTCCCTCACATTTGTTGGTTCTTGAAGCTCGAGCACTTTCATAACAAAAATAGGCAAAGTCAAACAACAAAAATGGTCCAATCTCTTTTCATTTTCTAATATTATAATGAAGTTTTATTAGAGACATTGTTTGTTTGTTTTGGTTAGAATAGGGTTTGTTCTTGGTTTTATGCGAATTTCAATTTATCATATGTAGCATGTTGAGAAATGAGAAAGAATAATGTGTGACATTTATCTTGCAGAAATTGATGCTCAATGAAAGGATACATAGTTTAACCAAGCTACAATACACTTTGGTAAAGGTGGAGGAACATCTTAAAAAACTGCTTAAGAATACACCATATGCAAAGTTTGACCATAAGCAATATATGCATTTTTCTTTTGTAGATATGTTATTTTTTCTACCCAAGATATCAAAAGAAAAATACTGATATTGTAGAAATTGTTTTAGGACGTCATTAAGGTCGATTTTTCTGATGTCCTATTTGATTGATACTTTTTCATATGTCAGGAAGGCTTTAAATATGAATTAATATGTTCATGAAACAAATCAGATTCAAATTTTATAGATATAAAAGATAAAAACAAATTTCAATGTCTTTGTTTGATTGTTACTTGACTCTGCGGTGGGCAGGTTACAGGAAATTTGATTGGAAAAAAGATGGGGAGACGATGCATATCACGTCTTGGATATGGTTCATTCGCTATTAGAGATTGCTTAGACACCTAAGCCATCAACTTTGGAAATGTTTCTAGTAGGAATTCCTATGGTTTTTAATGTTGTGATTATTTCACTTCATGGTTATTTTGGACAAGAAAATGCTATAGGAATGCCAGACACGACATCGGTGGACAGGTAAACAATTTTTTTATAATTGCAATTTCCATTCCATGATATCCTTTCTTTATTGTTTGATTGTATTTTAGACGCTTATTTTGATTTTCTTTTTTCTTTTAACTATGAAATTGAAAATACTTAGTACCATGTCCATTTAAACAACAACCAAAGCTTGAAGATGAAATTAGTATTACACTATATTTATTGGAATCTTTATAGCTATTTTGTGTTAAAATATTTTCATGACTATCAGAAAAAGCTACTTTCATGTTGTTATTTGAGTACATGTTGTTTATATACTTGACTAAGTTCATGCATTAGAAAATGAAATGTTGTTGTGAATAAAGTGACAGGGATTAAACATCACACCTCGAATTATTTGTTTTCACAAGTTATCTATAGCTTGAGCTTTTTAGCATATAACTTAGTTGATATGATTGTTCCTAAGCTTTCCTTGAAAGTTTAATACTAAGTCACTAAGGTGTTCTTTTCTATATATGGTGATATTTTATTTGCTTTGTTTATACAGGTTATCTGGCCACATTATAGTGGAAATTATCGCCACAATGAAGATAATTTGTTCGAGTTTCTTACTTGTATGGAGAAAAATGGCTTTGATACCTCTGGTGTTGAGGTATATGTTGTATAAATTATTTATAGTCTAATTTAGTTTATATTCTAGTGTTCATTGTTTTTCATGTTTTACACTGTGGATTGTATCTTCTTTTGTTTTCAGAGAATGAACACAATATTGATGGTAAGAAGCATGAATTGAAAAAAGAGAGGAGCAATAACATTGGATCGACAAATGCAAAAAGAGAGAGGAGAACTGGTCTGGTGATACTCTTAGAGCCAATATCCCGCATAAGACACATATAAAGACTGATGGTCAAGTCTTCAAAGTTGGTGAATTCACCTGCAATGCCTTGAAAACAAAACGATAATGTTTGAAGTGATGAAACATCATTTCATGTGTAAATTGTAGTCCAACTAATATTAAGTTGGAAAATCATATTGTAATACTTTAACATTTCATATAATATAATTCATGTGGTTGAAATTATTTATAGTTGCACTTGATATTGTTTAGTATTGTAATTAAAATATGCGACTTTGTGTTTTCATATTAGATGAATATGTACATTGTATGAAATTTTTAAAATCATACAAATTAATTTATGTTGATTAATAATAAACACAAAATCAATTTAAAACTACTAAATTAATAGTTTATATTGATTAATGATAAACACAAATAAAATGAATATACGACTAAATTAGTCATTTATAATTATTATTAATGAAAGTAAATGAAATGAATATAAACTACTAAATTAGTCGTTTATATAATGAATAAATGACTACTGCAAATGATAATTTTGTGACTACAAATGACAACTAAATTTTGCATATATACGACTATTAGTAGCTAATTTACAGTATCTTATAACACGACTAAAATATAGTCATATTTCTTCAGTCATTAATTGGTTTCAAAATATGACTAAAATTTTCATATATATGACTATTAGTAGCTAATTTACAGTATCTTATAACACAACCAACATTTTGGTCATATTTCTTTGGTCATTAATTGGTTTTCTCGGGTGATCATATAGTAATATATTTGGTCATTAATTGTGACAATTAATGATCAAATCAAAGATTAAATTAACTACTAAATCAATGTCCAAATTAATGACTAAATCAATGACCAAATTAATGATCAAATCAATGACCAAATTAATTACCAAATATACAACTAGACAACAAAATTGAGATAACCAATTAATGACTAAGCTAAAAACGACCAAAAGTTGGCTGCGTTATAAGATACTGTAAATTAGCTACTATTGGTCACCGACCGAAAAATAGTCGTTTATATGCAAATTTTAGTCGTTTTTTTAGTAACTAATTAGCCATTTTGTACTAGTGAAGGAAACGCTACAATAAGATGGTGAGGATGAGGAATGTCACCTTACAAATGAGGGTCTAATTATATTCAAGAATCAAATATATATACCAAATAATAATGATTTTAAGAGGCTTATAATGAAAGAGTTCCATGTCAATCCATATTATGAAAATACAGCATACCAAGAGACTCTCATCGCCATTAAAAAGTTCTATTATTGGCCAAAATTGAAGAAATAAGTGGCTAATTTTGTTGTTAAATGAGTAGAATTCCAAAAAGTGAAGGATGAATGTAAACATTCAAAAATATTATTGCAACCCAATCCCATTCCAGAATGGAAGTGGGAGGTGATATCCATGGATTTCATTACAGGTTTACCAAGAACCTCGAGGAAACATGATGCAATTATGGTGGTAATTGATAATTTAAGCAAGGTGGCTCATTCTTTTGTAGCGCTCAAATCCACCAATTCAGCTAGTGAGTTGGCTCAAATTTTCATAAAGGAGATTATGAGGTTGCATGGAGTTCCCAAGAAAATCATCTCAGATAGAGAGGCCAAGTTCACTTTAAGGTTTTGGAAGGAGATATTTGTAGGATTGGGGAAAAATTGACATTTAGTACAACTTATCATCCACATACAGATGGGAAAATAGAGAGGACAAATAGAATCCTTGAAGACATGTTGAGGATGTATGTGACGCACCAACCTAAGAAGTGGGAAGAGTACCTTCCACTTGTAGATTTTGCCTACAACAATGGGTACCAAGAATCTATAATGATGAGCCCATTTGAGGCACTATATGGAAGGAGTTGCAATACTCTTATAACATGGAGTGACCCAGTGAACAAGGTCCTTATTGAGCATAATATGGTCAAGGAGATGGAGCAAAAAATTTTGATCATCAAGCAGAATTTGAAGGTGGCAGAGGATAGGTAGAAAAGCTATGTGGATCAACATAGGGGGAATAAAGAGTTCCAAGTTGGGTATTATGTTTACTTGAGGATTAAGCCCAAGAAACTTTCTTTAAATATTGGGTCATGTGCCAAGTTGGCACCATGGTATTGTGGGCCTTTTATATCCTAGAAAGGACTGGACCATGAAACTATAGGTTAGCCTTACCTCCATCAATAAAATTCGATGATGTTTTCCATGTTTCATTTCTTAAAATATATGTGAAGGATTCTACTCATGTAAATTATTGGTTTGTGCTCTAGGTGGAACTAGAGGGAGACTTATATCCAGAGACACTATGCATCCTAGACTGGAGGAACCTCATGCTCTAGAATCGAGTAATAGAGAAATTCAAAGTGCAGTGGAGGAACTTTGGGCCCAAGGAAGCCACCTGGGAAATGGATGATTCAATTAGTGTAACATATCCTTTTTTCTTTGCTGGTTGAAGAAAATGTGTATAAATTTGTAATTACTTCATAGAGTTGCACTTATAAAGCTCCACAAAACAATATGTTTGTTTGTGATTATTTTTTTTGTTGCATATGGACATAGAACATCGAGGATGGTGTTATCCCAAGGGGAAGGGGTTTGTGGCAGCCCCAACCATTTTTCTATCAAGTATGTAATTTAAATATTTTTTCCAAAAAAATGGGATGACGAATGGAACACAAATTCCAGAGTTGGAAAGGTTAATTGCTGGGAAAATTTCAAATTTTTCCTTACAACAGAAAAGTTTGAGTTGGTACATTACGACTAATATTTTAGAAAAAGGGAAAATGTGAATTTTCTTATCAGTTGTGTTCTTTACAACAATGGACAAGAAGACTAGGATATGGAATTTTAAAAAGAAAAAAAAGGTGAGTTTCCAACTGGTATGGTGTGTTGGCTACACACTCTAACTAATTAAACAACATATAAAAACCTTGGGAGCTAGAGTTAGGTGGAATTCTCCTGATTAGATGACAAGATTTTGCTAGCATGAGTCGATGTCTAAAATGAGACAACCTCATAATCAAGAAAAATATCAAAAAATAACTTGGGACAACACAACAACCAAGGAAGAAGACAACTCACATTAGTTGGGACAACAAAAGAGGAGAAAGTGGGTGGTTCAATTTTAGTAAGGGACAACATAGAGGATAGGGAGAGGGTTGAACTATTGATAAAGACCAAGTTTTGAACTGCTGAAGAGAATAAAAATACTGGAGCTAGACATAGAAACTCGAATTGCTAAGGAGGAGTGTGGAATTCAAATTGTGCAGAATAACATTCGAACAAGAGAAGATAAGAAATTCAAAGAGAGTTGAGTAAAGGAGTGGAAAATTCAGGCAAAACACAGGGAAACATACAAACAATTTTTGGTTGGAAAGAAGTGAGGAAGAAAAAATTTCCAGGTGAGGAAGTAATTTTCTCTTGAATCCCCATTAACCTGAGGGTGGAGATGGTGTTTCTAAAAAATACCTTAGGGCTAGGGTAGAGGAATCACTCTTGGGAGAACTCTTGGAAAATTTCTGAAGGCTTCCTTGTTGTATGTTTGATTTTTTTTTTACTTTGGAGTCCTTAAGTTAGGTGGATCCACAGTGTCCCTATGCATTGATTGATTGTAGCTTAGTTAGTGGGAGGAGGTGGAAAATCCATGGGATTCCTGGTCCAACTAGTAGTTGTGCTTAAATCCTGGAGTAGAAGATCCCTCAGTCTCTGGAATTTGGCTCAGGGTTGATAACAACAAGTGAGGACTGGCTGGAGAGTCATTGTTCCAAACTCAGTTTCCCACAAGCTTAAAGGTAAATGTCCCCATGCATTTGCAATTATAATGAATGTGTGTTACATTTCTGGTCTAAAATAGTGGTATTAATGTGTGAGGAATGCTTGTGATTTGTTGTCTACATGAGTGACTAATGTGTTGTTGTTACTGTCGTAAAGGTGCTCGAAAAGAGTATGTGATTTTGTTGGTTATGGTTCAAAAATAACCAGTATGGAAGTATTTTATCATTGCATTGATTTGAATTTACTTCGATGGAAATAATTTTCTAGCACTGTCCATGTCTTTTAATAGAAATATTGAATATTTACCCTCCTTTTGACCTTGATTGCGCATCTATTTCACATAGATATTATTTCCTTATCTTCTAGTGGCATTGCCTAGATTTTTGATTTTGTAGTCTACTCTCCCTAGGCTCAAGCAAAAGAAAAGAAAAATACACAGCCTTGGTAATGTCAATGAAAATTATTGATAATTTTAGAAAATGTTTTTAATCCTTCGATACTTCGGGCTTCGAATGATATCATACTTATATTATGTGTTGGTTCACATCCCAATAAATATGTTTTGAAGCCGATAATGTTTACTACAATTGAGTAAGTTAATGCAGATACAATTGTAGACCACTTCGTATTTTAACACTTCAAATATACATTATAGACCTTTTAAAGGCAAATGGGTGGCATCATCATGTTCCGGCATAATACACTTTTTGGTATTAAATCTAAGCAAGTCTATGGTTTTGTGGGTGTGGACTCGTGGAATAGGAGCTTCCTTGAAGGTAGGTTCAATGGTTATTTTTCTTATTGAGATTGGTGATGCATTGTGGTATCAGGTGTGAAACATAGGTTCATATATGTAAGTACACATATACAAGAGTAATAAATAGCATTTGCACCGAGAGTGGGGAATGTAGAAAATAATAATTAAGTGAAATATATGGAAATTTTAGTTTCCATATATATTTTAAAGAATGTAAAATATATTATGACTTGTGATTGGATTCCTAGGGAACCAAGGGAAATTAATTCTCGCCCTTGACTTCAAAATAAATCTATGATTTTTATAAGAATAAAAAATATTTTAGAAAAAAATAAGGCAGAAATGATGGCCCTTCATTCCAATTATTGATATAATATCCCAACTCTGGAAATTAATAATTAAGTGAAATATATGGAAATTGTAGTTTCCATATATATTTTAAAGTATGTAAAATATATTATGACTTGTGATCGGATTCCTAGGGAACCAAGGGAAATCAATCCTCGTCCTTGACTTCAAAATAAATGTATGATTTTTATAAGAATAAAAAATATTGTAGAAAAAAGGAAGGCATAAATGATGGTCCTTCATTCCAATTATTTATATAATATCCCAAATCTCCACACGTTGTTTTTTTTTGTTGAAAAGCCATACCAGCTGGGTCACATCACCATGAATTTTAAGTTGTTGAAACTTGTTATATAGACCATATAGATATGTTTGTATATGGTCACATGCAGTCTCATGATTTATCTAAAGTCTAAACTCCATTCTGCTTTTGAGTTTGTTGGAGAGCACTCCTACGATGGAGGATATTAGTGGTTTCTGGTATTATGTAATGATTTTCATGATATTATAGTTAGTTTTAAAGTTTATTAGTTTTTCAAAAAAGGGCACAGGCAAGATGCCTCCAGGGCCTCCCAGATGACCCATTGTTGGGAATCTCCTCCAACTTGGGGGAAGCCCAACGAGTCTATGTACAAACTTGTTGCAAAATACATACCTTTTATGACCCTTCATCTCGGAATGAGAACCACAGTTGTGGTTTCATCTCTTGCCATGGCCAAGAAATTCTTGAAAAGTCATGACCAAGTCTTTTCATGACGCACCGTCATAGAAGCTGCCAAGTGTCTCTCCTACATCGACTCTTTGTTGGCATATGCTTCAAAGATTCTACAAAACCTAGCTATTCAGTGTCAAGAGACTGGAGGCCTTGGAGCATATCAAGGGTTTGATGGCAGTTCTGAAGTCCAAGGATTGTGACCGAGTTTCCATGTGGGATGCTTAAGAAAATATATGCAAGGAGGGGTCGGCCATCTACCGATTCAAGTCAATGATATAACAGCTTGGAGGTTCAAGGATTTTCACAATAATACCAAAACCGCTCTAGATATTGTGGACCTTCCCATACATCTATCCAAACTCCAAATCCTTAAAATAGACACCACCCACCATGATGAAGAGGCTTGGATGAGGGATGAACTTCATAAGATCAATGTAGAAGACTTACCATTCAATAATTTTGATCAAGAAGTATGCTCTAGAGCCCCTGAACAATCTTCCTCGACTCTACGTCTATGGCACTTATGCCCTCGTCCAGAAAAAGTAGACGAGGATATTTCAGCATAGCTCTTGCAATAGTTATATGTTGCTTTTGCCCTCCCGACATCTGAACTCTGTGCTCTCCCACCTATATTCCCCAAATGGAAGGAAAATAATTTAAATCGAATGTATGTGCGTGCTAGAGATAGAGATGGAAGTTGCGATATAAAAATGGAAAATTATTTACCTGTGTGTTATAACCATCTGGTAGTTGAATGATGAAATTGTGAGCATTGGAATACTTGCTGGCAACAATAACATGGTCCATGTTGGCACCCTCTTTTCTGAATAATATCTTCTCCTTGATCGATGTAGCAAAGAGTGAAGGTTCTTGACTTACCAATCCAATCTGAGAGCACAACCATTTCAACTGCAGCGCTTTAATGTTCACCCCATCATGCAGAATCTGCTAGGGGATCATAGAACCTCTCTATCAACGCCACAGCCGTCGATTTTCCAAACCTACTTCCTCCCACCATCGCAATGGTATTGCTTGCTGGAATGATTAGACAGAAATTTTGAAATATCTTGGACTTAGGTCAAGATGGATATGCAAACTCAATGTTTCTAAATTCAACTTCCCTCCTAACCTCATCCTATATTTATCCCTTTGGATCTTCCGATTCAATGATAGGTTATTTTTCAATCATCTCAAAGATGTGTTTACCAGCGACATGTGCTTTTGAAAAGTATCTAATATTCAGAAACTCATTCGCCAAACCTCTGCAACCACATCATGAATTCGAGAAACTCTGGTTGAACATATGAAAATGGGGTCCGTTCTAGATATAATTCTAGGCTGGTAGAACATACTTCCAGGCTGCTTGAACATACCGAGAGGTGCAAAGCAACGTTGGGGAGTGGGGATACATCTTCTATGCGAGATAAAAGGGATGTAGGTGATAAAGTTGGAGGCAATACGAAATTTTTTGGAAGAATGGGTGGTTTCTTTATCAACTTTTGTGAGTTATCTTGAAAATTTCTTTGTTCTCTTCATGCCTACCTCTGAAACCTTCAAAAAAAAATCCACAAAATTCATATTCAATTACCTCTATGGAATATGTACCTAGTTAGTGACAGGATCATTAATCCTTTTTTAAAATATAATAAAGTGAAATTATAAGATAGTGAACAACTTCAACTCCTCCATAATCTTCAAAAATTTATATTTATCTAAATATTATCATTTCCATGAAATAAAATTGGCCACAACTCTTTAATATAATAAAATAAAAAATATAATTAAATAAATAAATACATCAAAACATAATTGACCAAATTGCTATCTATTATCCAAACCCATCACCTTTCGTATCCCATTCATTTAAATCCACTTGGTTGCATTATATTAAATTAGAATATGTTCATATGTATAATACAAAGTTCTTCACCCTCAAATATAGTTTTTCTCCCATTCATTTGGGTTCTCTGGGTTGCATTGGTCCTGAATTCATGATATAATTACTATATAGTAACCAAAAAGACAAAGCAAACAATCGGTTTTATTTTAAGATAAGTTTGAGCTTTTAGAAAATATGTAGCCAAAGGAAACATACTGATTTCATTTGCATATAGGTAACCCTTTGAATGTAGACCATTCCTTGAAGAACGTTTTTATTGATGAGGAATGTAATATAATATTCAATTTTCGAACTAAAAATATTATTTATATAGATTTGTGTATGGAGTAAACAATAAATAAATAATTTAACTAGCCTTGGGGTGGTCAATATTTATAAATTTTATTTATACTTGCTTTACCATGTATATCATATACCTATCAATCACAAACATGAAAAGTTGTGGAATTCACAGTGATGATCTACTCTAGAAACACAACCAACCTTTATTATTACAAATATTAACTTTTATATAGTACTACATATGTAGATAAAATTTCCAGCTTCGAAAGAGACAAACTTGCTTCTCCAACATGATGGCACATTCTTAACTACTAACATTTCTGATTTTTGAACGTAAGAGAGATTTCTAAGTACATCTAATCTACTACGAGACTTGAACTCCTAAACTATATTCTTTTTTACCATGTATCTATAGGCTGCAACCGCCTTCTTGTTTGAAGAGGACTTGTTTATTATCATAACTACCTTCACTGCCTCTGATGCCTTGAAGGAATTGCAAATTGGCTCATCAGATGAAGGCAACTTTCTATGCTTGTCAATTAGAGTTGAATAGCTTCCCTGTGCACTCGACACAAACTCTGACCGATAGGAAACATCCCACCCACCAACTATGAGGTCCCACAGAATTGTTGCTCCCGCCTGAACAACATAGACAGCTTGAATGTGAGAATTCAAAAACAAATAAAAAATCCCAATTGCATAGATATTGAGGCAGAACTCGATCTAAAATCCAACAACAATAAAATTTATATCCAAAAATAAAACTCATCAAATTTGGAAGTATATTAGAAACAAAACTAAGGCGAAAGTGCTAAATTTGAATGCAGGAACTGACTCAAAATCTGCAAACTTGAGCAATTTTTTACGTACATTACCTCCACTCCCTCAATCTCAAGATCTATTTTCTCCCCAGCTCTAATGGAGAACTCTACTGCAGGCTTGTGAGGTCCAAAATCTACATCTTTGGTCCTGCTAAGTCCCCCATACTATATATGCACTTTCTCTGGAGATATAAATCTGCAAGAAAAATCAATTATTAAATAAGTTTATAGGAAAATTTCATTGAATATATCCTTCATTCTATCATATATAATCAAAGTATTCAATTGAGGTTGAGCATATTTTCACTACATCAAAGAAGGAATTTCACATACTTGTAGAAGGTCTCTATGACTTTTCCTTCACGTGCAATTGCAAATTTTCTCTTGGTTGTGTCAAGAAAGGGATCAACATGGAGTATAGTGCACTGAAATACCATGGGACATTAATGAACACCTGAAAAATAGAGATAATACTAATTAAGAGGTGATTTTTTTATTTGATAAACTAAGTATAATATCCTCGCCCTTATAGGGCCCAACAAAATGCCACTCTTGCAAACTGAATATAGCAGAAAGACTTAATTACATATGGAATACTTGACAATTAGAAAGATTGGAGAATTTATTCAACACTATACTTGAAATCAGATCATTTTGAATTCTGGCAGAGGCAACGACAGTCGGAAGTCACAACCCAAAGGTAGTATGTTTAAGGATCTGTAGTCTACAATTCATGAGATTGGAATTCAAGTCCTAGAAAGATAAAATAGTCCATTACTATACTTCATAGAGTGATTTAATTTTCTTCAAAGTTTTGGGATAAGATAGAAAGAAAGGGTTTCCTCCATAAATTTCTTGTGAAAAGCCTAATTCCCTCACTATATTATGTGACAGTGGGGGCTACCTTAACACAAGGGTTTATATCTCAACTAGTTGTCACCATATTGCTGAGAATTTGTTTAGTTCCATACTAGCAGGTGCCTTGCTAAACCCCGTTTGGTAAGGTGCACTATTCTATGCCAATGGGATTATTTGGGAATCTGGATACCATCTTCAAATGTGATGAAGCATCCTTTGGTTTCCCATGAGATTTCCCTTTGAAAAAAAAATAGTGACGATTATGTTGACCATGAAAACAAAACCCTTGAGGGCAGATTGTGACCATACAAAGAAATGACTATATATGCTCCTCCATCTCTAAACAATGTAATTATAGGTGAAAAATACAATGAGGCTAAACTTAAAAGGTCACAAAGGTCCACTGAGATTAAAAAAACTATGATTCAAGAAACAAAACTGGAAATGCGCTGATACAAGGAAAACTTGAGAGAAGTGTTTTTCACTTACTGAAACACCACAAAAATATGTGTTAACTCCTCATACCTGTCAGCATTGCATAGACTCTCTTACTCAATATGGAAAAATAAAATAACAATTGGAGAAATAGGCACCGAAACAATAGATTATAGTCATTTCACTAGTAGAATTGACATAGTGTTAAACCATTGTCCGGAGTTTCACGACTGTAGTGAGTAGAACATAAATCACCTTGAGACACTTCCACGTGATGCATATGACAACGTTACATGTGATGGTCTATACAACTACGGTACATTGAACACAATGTTGCTTGAACTTATGTGCACTTTAAGCCTCTTTGCCATCACAAACAAAAATATGCTTGAAGCCAAGGGTAACCTCTCTCATCTCTCTATCGACAAACCCTAATGGGCCACGATAAGGGTTGATTTGAATGAGGAAAGGACCAAGTTAGGTGCGGTGGGCAAGAGGTTATGATGGATTTTCTAAGAAGTACCCACTTGCCGAGAGTCGCGTGATAAGGGAATTCTCTCCATCGAAAATACCTCATTCTTCGTGAACATCCATTTCTCCGGCGAGGTTTATGGAATCGAGAAGATTCGATGTGGTGATCGGCTTCATGGGGAGATAATGAATAATGACTATTATGGAAGAATATGAATTACGGAGAAGAGTTCAAAATTCCGGATGAGGCACTCACCAGGCCACCACGGTGAGTAGGTGCGTGATGCCGATTTTAATATGAACAATTGGTCGAAATATTTAAATTGACGAATACACGATCTTTGAAAATATTTACAATGACTTGAATACGTGGACCAAATCTACTAACCCTTACTGTTTGAAACTTGTCCCCTACATTGGAGGGCCAAGCCTGGGAGGCTTGCAGGTTATTATAAATACAGGATCTGTTGGGAAATGGTTTAACAATGGCTGAGAAGATTAGCAGGTCTCTTTTCTTTTCAAGCAAGTGTTTAATGACTTCTAGCATTTTTTTTGATAATGTGGATTCTGTCTAGAAAAATTACAAACACAGGTAGAACCATTACCCCTTTTATTTCATTTTTATTGATAGGTTTTATAACGGAAAACACAAGTACTGATATGAGTGAGATAAAGAAACTCTAATCTTGCGATATTCATCAGGAAGTACCGATAACAATGTTGAACAAAGCGCTTTCATCCTACACCGACTCTGCCTCTCCACCATTTTGTGAAGATGAGCATTCCCATTACATTCCTTGTGGGCCTCGTGGTCATCACCTTCCTCCTCCTGTCATCACCTTTTTACTCCAACGGCTCTGCATCGCTGGGAAAATAAGGTTTCTATAACTTAGCAAAGAACGTACCGGAGATCAACATGTTAGTGTTTGAAATGGGTTGCCGATGTTGCCTCCAAATTTCTGCGAACATTGTGTGACCGCCTATGATAAATCATCAGCAACAGTCTCATCAAGGTGCACCAGAGGCCCTAAAGAAGTTGTTCTGGGCAGGTCTTAATCATGTCGCCTATTGGTGGAGAGGTTATCCAATATTACTATTGCAACGACATCATCATCACTACAAGGTCCTGCGGGTGCGTGGGGTTGAGGGTTTGCGAGTGGAAGAGGGCTGCTACTAATCTTGTAGTTGGGTGCCCACTACAAGATAGACTCTAAGGGTTGGCACGGGAGGGTAAGGCTCGTAGTTGTTTGGACATTTTACTTGAATACAGAAGCGAGAGCGGAGAAAATTTCACCAAGAAAGACATTTTCCCCTTCATCTCGCGTGCAGCAAATCCATGAAGAAATTGCCAGGACTGTGGAGAAGGACGATGGAGGAAAAATCTAATTGGTTATTTCTCTAACCAAATGTAAAAATCTAATTGGTTGGAAGGGCGATAGGAAAAACTTCTTATTTGATGGGGTGAACAGTGAAGCTAGCAAAGAAAATGCCTCTGGCATAAATATATTAGGCATTGCAACTATAGTGTCAAAATTATATGATATTCGAAATTGGGTGATAATTTCAGGCAGAGATGAGTTTAGATCTAAATTACTTAACCGAAGAAACCGTGTAGGATGACCTTATTCTGATGAGTAAGGTCAGGGTCGGTCTTAAGACTGCGGAATCGATAGATGTTATTGGAAGCAAGGGTCGACCTCCGACTCAAAATTTCATTGAACCAAAATCACGATATGTGTGTGTGTGTGTGTGTGTGTGTGTGTGTGTGTGTGTGCATGACGTGTGTGTGTGTGTAAAACATATGGCAACATATATTGTATATATAGTAAATGTGCTGAGAGGTATTCTACAGCCCAATATAGGGAACATGTGTAAATGTAATGTAAGTAAACATTTGAAGTGTTGGCTCAATTATAATCAATATATTTGTAATAATTATCCTTTCCTCTTAACAAAAGAGGCACAGTAAATAAATACAAAACAATAATATATTTGTAATGATTATCCTTTCCTCTTAGCCAGAACACTCAAAAAAGAGGTATGGTAAATAAATACAGAACATAAATAAATCGGAGGTATGGTAAATAAATAAAACCTCTTTTTATCTTTACTCCATATTCAAAAAAGAGGTATGGTAAATAAATAAAAATATAAACAAACCAGAGGTATGGTAAATAAAAAAAAGCTCTTTTTATATTTACTCCCGAGGTATGGTAAATAAATAAAAATATAAATAAACTAGAGTTATGGTAAATAAATAAAATATATTTTTTAGATTTACTCCACAAACCTATTTATATTTACTAAAACTAAAAAAAAGGTATAGAAAATAAATAAAACCTCTTTTCATATTTACTCTATAATCTGCTTTATATTTAGGAACACTAAAAAAATATGTTTTATTTAGGTGAATCCTATGGGCCAAATTATTATTAATACCTTGCAAAAAAATATTATTAGCCCAAATATTAATATCAAAAGATTATTATTATTATTATTATTAAATCCAATATTCATATTAATATATTATAATATTAATATTATTAAATTTAGTACTTTGGATTAATACGATATAAAATTTGTTATATGATAATATATATTAATATATATATTAACTCTAGATATATATGGGAATGAAGAACAAAGACATAGAATGATATAGGTGGAGAGATAGGGGGAGTCACAAGGGAGAGATGGAGATAAACAAAAGGAGAGGGGAGAGGAGGAATGCACAGAGAGAGAGGGAGAGGAGTGAGAGAGGAAGATAATGTTGAAATTTGCAACAAGAAACAATGAAATTGGCAACAATAAAAGACAAAAATTTACCACATACTAGTGTGGGATTCCAGTCACACATTGGTGAGGAATTCAGTTACACATTAGTGCTAAATGTTTGTGTCTAATCTATTTTTTTCTTAAATAAATTGGACAAAAAATTGTAATCTTATCTCATAACAACTTGTATCAGTTAACTAAGTCAGAAAGATTGAGTTAGCTCAATAATTTCGAGTTGAGGGTCAAAGGTGAGGCATGTAGAGTGATTCTATTATTTTGGGGATCCAGTTGCAGTTAATGCACTAGTGTGGTGTGAGTGTAATCAGTTAACTCAAATTAATTGAGTTAAAATGATTTTAACTAGTTCTAACTTAGTGATGAGCTAGTTTTAGGTCCAGTGAATTAAATTAGATTTAATTCACAAGTAGTGATCAATTAGATAACTGGAGATTCACTATTATTAGCTCCATGCATGTCAGTTCTGATGAAGACTCGGTTGAGACATAGGTTAAAGGGAAGATAACTATCAATTGTATTATTATAAAATTTCTCGGGCGCAATTATAAAGTCATAGGAAGGCCATGAAGGATTTCACAATCAAGGAAGGTTGGAATTCCTTATTAATAGGGATTTATTTGCCTAGGGATTGTGTGAGAAAGGCTTGGCTTAGCAGGGGCTAAGTATTGGCTAAGTGTTTGTCAATTTTTCCTGAGAATTTCTAGTCATTTTTGAGCAGGATCAGGGTGAGACAGTCAGGATAGTGGAGGATTTTCTCGGTGTGAGAAAACATTGTATTGTTTCATGATTCTTTGACTTTGTACAATATACAATAGAGGGTTTTTGAGTAGTTTCTTTCCCCAGATACATATTGTGTTGTGTGATTGAAAATTTATTTCTCTTACTTTCATGTGATTGAGCAATCGTGTAATATATTTCGCAAATATTGTAGAAGGATCTAATATATTGTTTTAGTACATCACAAGATCAGATTGAATCCATTGGTATAGATTTTCTATATAATTTATAAATTTTATCATAGAGCTAGGAATCAAAATAAAAGAGAAGAAACTGAGTTTTCCTTGATCATGTTCAAATTTTCATATTTATTCTTCAGGATCCAGCAGCAGATCAAGATGTATTTCAATGGCTTGAGACTCAAATTTGCACTAGAGGGAAATTATAGTTATATTTCATGGAAGGATAGGATGGAGGCATTGTTGGAGGATAACAGGTTGAAGGAATTCATATATTTTGATATTCCCAAGCCCCCAATAGCAGATGCCCAACCTCTTGATGCATGGAAGAAGAAGGTAGAAAAGGCGAGAAGGATCTTGTTAGAGGGAGTTTGAGATCATATTGTCTCGAGTCTCCATGGGAATGTGACTCTATATGCTATGTGGAAGCCCTTGACATATCTGTTTTAGAATAATAGTTGTTGGGTAAAATTAATTTCTTAATAAAAACAAATAATCACCTAATCATTAATTATCAATCCAAGGAACATATTTTTGTTTCAAGGCAATCAGAAAAATATATGCAAGAAAATACCAACAGCTAACAATGGTTCTACATGATTATGTTCTACACTATCAAGCTCATTCGAAAAGAAATAAAATGTAAGACTTGAAAAACAATACTAAATCTCAAAAACAGAAAGTAAATGACAGGAAAATAATTATGCTAATCACATGACTTGAATCAATACCAAATTAAATCACACATTACTGAATTGTAAATTTAACCTATTGCACCCAACATAATTCAAATTTTAATCTAGAACAATAAATTAAATGAAATTAGAAATTGCAAGAAACAACAAATTAATTTTTAAGAAAGGAAATTTACTTTAAAGAACAACAATTGAAATTCAAATAAATATGCATGCAACTAAACTATTTTATATGTTCAAGGAAGCACCTTGTCCAAGGTAGTGGGCCCAGTTGCCCAAGACTCATCTCTTCCTTGAGAAATAATTCATATCAGATTACAGGTAACAGATGTAGAACTCAATCAATAGTTTCCTTCATTGAAATATATGAGAGAAATAATTACATCATAATAAAGCTCTTATCTTTATATCATGTTCAACAATTATTCATCTCCTATTCAACAATTTTTCATTCTAATTCAGAAATTGTTCATTCCCCCCTCTTTGATCTCTGTTTTCCATTTAAATACATAGAGAGCAAAGGGAAATTACAACTAAATTGATTACAAAATGATTTACCATTACAATTATAGATTTCCTACAACAAATTGATCATAAATATCATATATGAAATATATTTCCATCATGATTCAACTGGAACAAGTCAAATCTGGTATTGCAATTGGAAGAATTTGGAAAACGACCACAACTGCAAATCTGAGAAAATTGTCTTCGAAGAACCTTTTGTTTCTCTCAATCCAGACTAGATTTTGGAAAACTGCTAGCTGGAAAACTGAATTTGTCCATTCTTGACAAAACCCGTGTCTCGGATTTTCAGGATTCATCTTCATTTGTTCGAAATTTCCAACGCAAAACCGTCACTTTTTATACCAACGAATTTCTGAGTTGGAATAGTTGGAGATCAAATTTCCAATCTGGAAGAGATCTTAAAGGCTAAAAGCGTGAGTGATGTTATAACATATTAATAAACCATATTTGACAAAATCATGCATAATAATTATCAATTTATTAAAAATAAAGTAGAATAAGTATTATTTATCCATAAGAGCATAAATAATTATAAAATGGAATTAAATGATAAATTATGATAAATAATGTGATAAAGGATGGTAGAAATGGATGAAATAGACGTTAAAAAGTGGTAATAATAATGACAATTTAGTGGCCCAACATACCCCCAAACTGAACATGTTTCATGTCCTCATGCCACCCAATGCCTCTATATTAACCATGTTGTAATAAAATAATCAAAATGCTCACCCCAACTCATGATATTGATGGAAAAAATAAATAAAAACTTCTTCCCCAAAGGCTTCTTTAAAACAACAGTTGTTCAATTCTAGCAATGTTGGTAAAGATGTAACAATTGGCACATTTACTTTCAATAATACGTATATGAAGTTGCAACAAAATATGATACAGGTAAAAACAAGCTTCATTAACCATTTTCTCAAAAAATACAAACCAGATTTTGCTGAAATTTTGCTAGAAGTTTTCTATTATATTAATGCTTCTCCACTCCGAAAAACAGAGAAATCCAATGAAAATATTTCAAGATATCAGCAAAATGGTTGTAGGTGAAAATGCATGATTTTTGCAATTTTACAAACTGGTTCAGCTTGAAATTTTCTGGGTTTATGTATTTTAATGATACCACTTTGTTATTCAAAAATCCAGTTCACAGTTTTAAAGATATACACGAATAAATCTATGCACTGTATAAAAATGAAATTGTATGGCTTAAATGAGGAAGAAAGGAGAAAAAATCCATCATGCATAGCAACTCCTCCCCCAAAATGGAGAATTAGCATGCCCTCATGCTATACTAGAAAGAAAATTGAGGTGGTTTCTACAATCGTTGTTGAAATCTGTGCTTGGTGTAAAACAATATGGAATAAGGGAGGTTTTGACAAAGAATAAGGAGATGAATGATAAATAACACTAATGGAATGGTCATAATAAATAAATGAATGAAAGTAACACTCCCCCAAACTGAAAGGTTTTGTGTCTCTGAAAAATGGGAAGTGGTAAAGAAGTGGAACTAATGTTTGAAAAATATGAGTGAATAATTCTCAATGGCTTTTCATGACATTCTCCTAAACTTTTAATAAATCAAAAACTTATGCTATTTACCTGAAGTTTTACCTTAGTAAAAATGTGGAATGGCATGTATGGAATAAATTTTTTTGAAGTTGATGTAGGTTGAGTTGATGCTGAAAGTGATGCTGAAGGCGAAAACCATGCAAGCTGAAGAAAAGTAATCATAAAGTGTAGGAGAGGTTTCCTTCACCCAAACTGATTAGTTTCCCTATCATTAAGATTTCTCTAAACCATCTCATAATTAGACGCAATCAATAATTCATTACCTCAATTACCTCATTATATATAAAAGTGACATAATCGTGTTGTGAATGTCATGGGATGGATAAAAAGGGAATATAAATGAGGATAAAAATGATGAGAAAAAGATGCATTCCCTATAACCATAAGCTTTGGTTTCTATTGTTACACCATTTTTTGGTCATCTAACCTTTTATCATTAGATGGACCCAAGTACACCATGTAAGACCAGTTTTACCCCAAGTAAAACTGCTTTCACTATGTTAATTAAGGAAACCCCAAAAGGAATAATTAATTAAACCATAATTTAATTATTATGCCCAGTCATGTTTAACCCAAAAACAAAGAAATTAATGAGATACACCCATAGTTATCTTATTATTTCCTAGGAATAATTATTTAAATAATATTCCTTGTTAAATATGACCAAATCAACCACTATTAATTAAATAAATCATTATTTATTTGACTATATCCCAACCACTTCCTTAAAAGGATAAATAAATCATTTATTTATTTATTCTTCACTAATCAAGGGATTTGACCCAAGTCAAACACCCTTTCCCTCCAACAAATAATAATAAAATATTCCATAGAGGTGGATCTAAATTTGATTAACATTATTTTAATCATGCACCAAGATCTAGAATGACCCAATATTTTGTTATAAATAGGAGGGTTTTCCCCATCATTCTTCACCTTTTGTTGCCTATTAGATCACTCTGGATCTATACACTTGGTCTCATTTCTACCATTTGCTCCCATTGAGCTCTATCTTCTACATTGGGTTTTCTACATCTACAAGAGAGAGAAAGCTTAGATCTGAAGTGCTGAGGACTACAAAGAACCCATCCCATTGAGGAGATCTGGATACACCTTCTTGTTTCCTCCCAGGTGCCCTGTAATATAAAAATTCATTCAAAAATCGTGTTCTTGTCTTGTCTGTTGGATGCATGGAGCAAACTCTTTACTTTTATGCTTAATGTCTTTCCATTTATAGATCTGTTTGTTGCAGCATTTTAACTACTAATTGCAGATCTGAAGATGTTTTGCAGCCTCTATTGTTGTTAGGGCTATTAGTTATGCGTAGCTAAAGTGGTTCTTTTTCGTACACTTCGACGAAGAATTCATACTAACATCTATGAGAACAAAAATTGTGAGAATTAGTTATCTCAGTCTTTTCTTCTCAAGGTTTGACCAATTACTTGGGATTCAAAATCAGAATTAGGCGTCTTTATTCTTCCCAAAATAATAGTAGTGTTGTTAAGCTATGAATAAATGGAGACTGATTGGGCAAAGAAAATATCTTTGGTTAAAGATATTAAACTTCTATAATAAAGGAAATATAGATTAGATGATACAAAATGTCAATTTTCAAACATCCTAAAAGTTTCATCCTTGACATGTAAAGTGAATATTTATAACTCATTAATAGATATAAACCATAAGCATCATCATCTAAGAACGGATTAACTATTAGCCCATGAACCATGAGTTCCAACAAACCTTATACATGCAACCGTAAGATTTATCAGCAATTAGCTTTGTGAAAACAATGTAACCAAGTAGATCAAAGTACTGAATTAACTTCGATACCATAGGCATGGCCACTGCTGCTAGCAAGAGTCCATAGCCTCGACAGGGATGCCTTTCGAACCCATTGAGATGCCAGTGTCTCATCTATTAGAAGTAAATAAATAGTTACAAGATAATTTCAATTTACTTATATTTTTACTGAATATCATTGTTAAGGCTTGGTAACTAGTTAATAACCATTCACGAGAGCTAACAAAAATGAACAAGCCGCCTCGTGATGAGACCTATTGTCCTTCAAATTTATAATAGAAGGTTGTTACCCCAGCTTGGTGACCAGCAGTGGTAATGTCACTTTATTAGGACCTATGATCATGGTAGGTCGGCTCGTGATGAGACCTCCTATCCTTCAGTTGACTATTTTTATTTAAAATTCAACTATGGTTATTTTTAATCAAAACGGGATTACTTAATATAAGGGGTGGCAGATCAGCTCCTTAAGATCTAGGGATGACATAAAACGTTTTGTAGTAAATATTTTCAACTTGGGTAGGTCTTCTTCTCAAAAAATAATAACCTTCAAATGACTGTTGATAAATATATTTTTCTTTGTTAATATTTGGGCTGAGGAACAATCCATTAGATAGCGACGGAAAGATTTAAGTGCAATTTTGTGGTAATCATCATATATTTTACAAAATGAGGGACTTGAAAAATTTTATAAAGTTGAAAATTGACATGGTGAAATGATATTTGCATAGTTATTCCTTAAAAATAAGATTATGTTTATAGATAAACAAAGTTAAATTGACTACCCAATCATTATGTCAAAGAGGACCTAGAACATTAAAAGTATTTCCAATTCACCAAGTGTTAAATGAAACATGGACAACCATGACTTAGGTAACAACAATTGTAATAGAGGGAACAATAGATGTGACTAAGGGAACAGAAATCATTCCTTTGAAGGGAACAAAAACTGTGACAAAGGGAACAAAAATCATTCCTTTGAAGGGAACAACAATTGTGACAAAGGGAATGATAATTGTTCCTTTGAAGAGAACAACAATCGTTCCTTTGAAGGGAAAAAAAATTGTTCCTTTGACTGAACATCAACGGTTCATTTTATAGAAAAATGACAATATGTGTGAAAGTCAGTAAAAAGGAAAAACAATTGTCCTTTTCGAAAAGAACAGTTGTTGTCCGAAAAACGGAATGACAGTTGTTTCATGCAAAAGGAATGACAAATGTGAAATACTCAAAGCATAAAAGAAACAACAACTCTTCTATCTGGGAAGGAAACAAAAAAAAATTGAAAAAGGGAATGACAGTTGTTCACCGCAAAAGGAACAACAACTGTAAAAACAAAAACCATGAAAGCAACCATGGTTGTTCATTTTAGGATTGAACGACAGTTGTGTGGATGTCGAAACAACAGTTGTTAATTTTGTTGAACAACAGTTGTTCATTCTATTTGTTATAGGTAAATTTGGGCACCATTCCTAATGACCTGGTTAACTGGACATCATCTCCAGAACCAATGAATAGGGTCTATCATCCCCTATCATTTCAGTTGTTACATGCCCTAAGACAAAGAACAAGACAAATCATCCATGACTTTCATTTGCAAAGGTTTCCAAGATTTGAATTTTATATTATATCATATGAGAGCTCACCAACGCTGCCTCTAAAGGGAATAATTGCATTGCATATGCAAGTAACCCCACTCAAGGGTGCTCTTCAAAGCAGTTCCCGACACTCATGGGTGCGTTGGTCACATTGGGAGCAAAATTCTCATTGTTCTGGAATCTCCACTTGGCCAGTGCCTTCTAAAAGAGTTCACATGTGTCAAACTTAGAATCCATGTGTCCATTTGATACCTCTGAGACTGGGAACATCTCTTTCATATTATTAGAAATTAGTTGATTTTAAAACTACCTTCAGCTCCTCTATAAATTGAGCACAGATCCTAGTGTTTGAGAAGGAAGAATTTGAGTAGAGAAATGTTGGTGGAATTTCAATTGAGGAATTGATTTGAGTGACATGCTGCTGGAGAGATGTGCATTGTGATGAGGCTGGGATGCTGCTGGAGATGGTGACACTAAATCAATCACTAGGTTGTAACCTCCCCTTCTATCCATTAATAAAGATTGTTGCTTACTTTCCCACATATGTATCTGTATAAGCTTTTGTCTTTCATATTATGAATTCTTATCTGATGTATATGGTTCATGTTTTATTGATTTAACTGAATAACTTGAATAGACGTCTGTATTATTGCTATCTTTTTTTGTTTAGCGTTCATCTTTGCAGGAAATATTTTGGCGATCTAACTCAGATTTGAAGCTACAGCAAGAGCGACAGAAGGAGAATAGGAAGCGGTTGGACTCCAATTAAGTTCTTTGATCTGTTCTGTGTGTCTATTTACTGTTAGGAAAAGTAGTTGCAAATTATTTAACCTGTTGTTCTAGATGAGCACTACATCTAGGGAAGAATTTTTTTTTCCGTAATCCATAATTCCACATAACACTATTGAACAAAAATGGTATGCGAAAGTAAATCAGAGAAAAAAAAATAAACTACAATTGTTCATTTTACTAAACAACAGCTATAGGTTTAACTGAACAATAACTATTTATTTTACTAAACAACAGTTGTTCATTTTACTCGACGACAGCTATTCATTCTATTGAACATCAAATTCTCATTTTACTGAACAACAACTGTTTATTTTACTGAACAACGGTTGTTCACTCTATTGAACAACAAATGTTCATTTTTACTGAAAAACAATTGTTTGTTTAACGGAACAACAACTGTTCATTTTACTGAACATCAATTGTTCATTCTATTGAACAACAACTGTTCATTTTTTTTATAAAAAAGCAACAACAACAGAGAAATACTCAAGCCAAAAAAAGGAACAACAACCATTCTAATTGGAAAGGGAACAATAGTTGTACCTGAAAGAGAGAACAAATGAGTTGTAAGGAACAACAATTGTGCCCAAAGGAATGACAATTGTGATTCGAGGATTATTTATCCAATAATATCATTGTTTTATGTTACAACCTTGAAACTACCCATGCCATTTTAAGCTTGTAAGCATGAATTATAATTGTGACTGTAGAAATCCCTCCCAAAAAATAACTCAATGGGTGATCCTAACAAGGTGACATGGAGAAGGAATAGTCATCCAACAGTCATAGTAACTTTACAAAATAATGAGGAATTAAGAGTGAATCATTCCTGATAAGACTTACCACAAGATTTTTTTTAATATGAGATATGAGACAACCATATACTTGATAAGATTGGGCAATAAAAGGATAGGTGTGGAGCATTAGCATGAAACTTAAGAACTTCCTTTTATTTTGATGAAGGAACAAAAGTTGTGACTTTGAACACCTGACACATAAAAACATAAGATAATTCCGAAAGGAAACAACACTTTATTGAAAATCTTGATAAATAAATAAATAACTTAAGTTACAATAGCTGTCATTTCAATTGCAGCAATGTTGTTTCTTAAGGGAACATCCATCTATTTCTAGTAACAACAATCTGTCAATGGTGATGAATGGAAAAAAATGATCTTTTGGAAAAATTATTTGGTGGAAATGAATTGAATGTTCAATTCTTCATTTTTCCTGTTATAAAACCGCCAAGAAATGGAAATGTCTTCACATCGTTTTCTTGTTGTTAAGTATTAGCAGGAAATTTGTAGCAAGGTCTTATAAGAATTTTTAGATCGTTACATCTAAAAAATATCAAAATCATATGATATTAAATTTCTTAATATATTCTTGGATTAAATTCCCTTATTTCATTAACATTGTCTTCAATAATCACTTTTTCATAAATGAACCTCCTTTATTCTCTTCAGACCTGCAAAAACGAGCATCTACCTGCAATAAAACATAAAATCATCGAAGAAGAGAGGTGATCGGGATCTCCTAATCCAAGACATATGAAAAAAATAACAAGTAGTTAGTCTGTAAAACAAATCCATAGAAAGATAAACAAAGCAAAATTTATTTGTCACTTTGCGGGAGAGCAGTGGTCGACCATACTAACTAGCAGCGTTTTAATCATAAATTCTTTTTTTTTCGTCCAATTTGAGTGATTCCAAAGCCAAGTGAAAGCTACTTCAAATAGATATCACCAATAGAAACATGTTTTAAAAATTCCATGATATGATATGTCAAATTTACTTATAACAACCTACATAACAAAGTCATTTTCAATTTCCCAACTTAGCCCAACAGTTGATATTTTAAGCATAAATTTTTCGTTTGAAAATGGATTGAATTTATTCAAATTGGAGCTTAAATTATTTTAATATATTTATCTCCAATAGAAAAAAAAAATTTGAGGCATGAATTGATGGATCAAATATGCGAGTGAACAACCGGAAAACATAGTTTTGAGAATGTTGATTTACGATAGGCAGTTAGTATTTTGGTCATAAATTTCTCATATGATATCGAAATAGATTGATTCAAATTTTCTTGTAAACTCAATTCATATGGGAATATACCATAGAACTGTCCCAACTGACTGTCCCAACTCTATCCCTGAGATGCCTACTAGACACCCTGTCATTGTTTTGGTTATAACTTTTTTGTTTGAGATCTAAATTGAATGGTTCAGATTGGGTTGTAAAGTAGACATAAAGAGCAACTTTGGATAGAAACAAGTTTTAAAAATATTCCCATTTGGTCCCTCAAAACATGATTGTCCCAACTATTTTTCCAAAAATTTCATGAAGCCCACAAACAATAAAATATGGTAAACAAACATTTTTCCCAAAATAGTGATGAGTATTTGGAGAAATGTGATTTTTAATATAATATTTCTACATACAAAAGAAATCCAAATATTTATCACCAATATCAATTTACACAATATATTGCAACAAACAAACATATTTTAACATATAAAGAAATATATTTATTTATGTGCTTATTTATTTTATTTTTTACACTAACCTAATTTACTTTGAAAAAGATGAAATATCTATATGTATAAGGGTAATTCCAATGGAACCATTTTTGAAACAAGGCCTCAAGTATATACGTACCCAAAATAGAAAAATACAAATTAATAAATACCAGGGCAGGAGAGACCAAGTTCCCTTGAAAAGATGGTGCCAAAAATTTCTGAAGTATGAAGTGATGTTGCAAAAAAATGATGGAGTGAAACCAATCTTCAATATAGCCTTGACTCTCTTGATTTCTCATGGTTTTCATATCATGAATTTCTTCCATGAATTCTGCAATTTCTAGATTTTAAGCCTTCCCATTCTCAATATAATTTTTCTGTAATGATGCCTATGAGATAGAATGGGTAATAAGGGTAGGTAAATTTTGCAGTTCAACACTATAAGCATGTTGTACGGGTTCATTGTTGTGAGTATGTGGAATGGATTGAGCAGGAAATTGTTTAGCGCATGGAGGATTTTGATGATGTAGTTGATTAGGTTGTGTGGATGATTTTGATAGAAAAGCAAGATGTTTTTGAAAAGTTGGTAAATAATATGGATGATGTGTTTCTGCTACGAGATGAGGGAGAGTATTCATGTAATCATAAGATGAGCCATGCCAAACTTGTGGACAAGATTGGTGGTTGTTATATTGAGATTTAAATGGCTTCCCTAACACAGGAGTATTCCATAATGGATTATGCAAGTAAGAAAATGGAAAGGAAGTGTTTTGAAACATACATGTAGGCCATGGTTTCCATGGTTGTGAAATTGTTGCAGCTTCTCCATCTCTTGGATACATTGTTTTCATCCCAAGTAAGAAAGAGAAATTATCCATGGGATGCTTCTTTTGGCAATGAGGAAAAAACACTTCTTCAAATTCTGTTTGATTTCTCTTAACCTGCAAAACATGCAATTGTGAATTTAGAGAGCCAATAAAATCAATTTTCAAATTTTCAAATAAATCATTGATTCCAGCTCTTATAACTCCAGTTCTTGCAGAAGAAAATTCTCTAGAATTCTTACTAGCCTTGGATATTCCTCTTGAATACCTCATGCATAAATCACAAAAATCATCATATGATAGCTGAAAAACATCACCTTTTCCTATCATATTTAAGAGTTCTAAAATTTCATCTTTGATTCCTTTGAGCAGGAGTGTTTTCAAGATCTCTTTTGTCAAATGCTTATGCTTTGATTTTTGAAGGTTGTATTGAAATCACTATACATATTCCTCCAAGATTTCATCTTCCCCTTGTATCATACTGAAAATATCTTCACTAGCCTTGCAATAGTCTTGGTACTTCTTCAAGAATACATTCTTCATGTCCTCCCATGTTTGAAGGCAGTTCCCACCAAGGATCATGAACCATCGGAGAGCTGCTCCTTTTAGAGTAAGAGGAAACACTTTCAACCTTTTATCATTAGTACAATAATCATATCCTCTACAAAGTAATTCAAACTCAAATAAAAATATATCTGGATCTTCATTTTCCAAACCATGAAATTTTGGTAGAGCGGATGAGGGAATGATGTGCATTTGTGTCACTCCTCCTAGATCTCTGATAGGAAAATCAAAAGTAGCAGTGTGTGTCATTTCTTCCCAAAATAGAATATGTTTTTCATGTGCTGCTTTGAGGCTCCTCCTTCAAATATTCCTATCAATTGGTTAGTGGAATGGGTGGTGCTTACATCACCACTTAAGTGAAATGATTAAAAAAAATCAAGTTCCTACCTTTAATATTCCTACTTTTAATCATGCATGCTATATGACCTAAGCCTAACTACTGAGAGCAGACCTCACCACACGTTAGCTAGGGTGCATGTGTATGTTCTTACCTTCCATATTCAACATCCAACCCTCTAGGAGTTAGGAATGCATCTACAACCATATATTAGTGTGGTAGTGCTATTTGACTGCCTCCCCGGAAACAACGCCAAAATGTTGGGTAAAATTAATTGCTTAATAAAAACAACAAATCACCTAATCATTAATTATCAATCCAAGGAATTTATTTTTGTTTCAAGGCAATCGGAAAAATATATGCAAGAAAATACCAACAAATAACATTGGTTCTACATGATTATGTTCTACATTATTAAGCTCATTCGAAAGGAAATAAAATGTAAGACTTGAAAAACAATACTAAATCTCAAAAACAGAAAGTAAATGAGAGGAAAATAATTAAGCTAATCACACGACTTGAATCAATGCTAAATTAAATCATGCATTTCTTAATTGTAAATTTAGCCTATTTCACCGAACATAATTCAAATGTTAATCTAGAGCAATAAATGATAAATTAAATGAAATTTAGAAATTGCAAGAAACAACAAGTATGGAAAATGTAGCAAACAACAAATTAATTTTAAAGAAAGGAAATTTACTTTAAAGAACAACTATTGAAATTCAAATAAAAAAGCACGCAACTAAACTACTTTAGATGCTAAAGGCAACACCTCGTCGAAGGTAGTGGGCCCAACTGCCCAAGACTCAGTTCTGTCTTGAGAAATAATTCAGATCAGATTACAAGTAATAGATTTAGAACTCAATGAATAGTTTCCTCCATTAAAATATATGAGAGAAATAATTACATCATAATGAAGCTATTATATTTGTCTCAAGTTAAATAATTATTCATCTCCTATTCAACAATTGTTCATCCTAATTCAGCAATTGTTCATTCCAATTCAGCAATTGTTCATTCCCCTCTCTTTGATCTATGTTTTCCATTTAAATACATAGAGAGCAAAGGGAAATTACAACTAAATTTATTAAAAAATGATTTACCATTACAATTATAGATTGCCTACAATAAATTGATCAGAAATATCATATCTGAATTTTATTTCCATCATGATTCAGCTGGAACAAGTCGAATTCGGTATTGCAATTGGAAGAATTTGGAAAACGGCCACAATAGAAAATTTGAGAAAACCGTCTTCAGAGAACCTTCTGTTTCTCTCAATCCAAACCAGATTTTGGAAAATTTCTCATTCGAAAACTAAATTGGTATGTTCTGCACAAAACCCGTGTCTCATATTTTCAGGATGCATCTTCATTTGTTCGAAATCACCAACGCAAAACCCTCACTTTTTATCCCAGCGAATTTCTGAGTTGGAATAGTTGGAGATTGAATTTCCAATCTGGAAGAGATCTTGAAGGCTAAAAGCGTGAGTGATGTTATAACAGATTAATAAACCATATTTAAAAAAATCATGAATAATAATTATCAATTGATTAAAAATAAAGGATAATAAGTATTACTTAACCATAAGAGTATCAATAATTATAAAATGGAATTAAATGATAAATGATGATAAATGATGTGATAAATGATGGTAGACATGGATTAAATAGACATTAAAAAGTGGTAATAATAATGAAAATTTAGTGGCCCAACAGCAGCGACCACAAGAAGTTGGTGCTAAAGGAAAAGCTCAGAAAGATCAAGATGGAGGAGGGCGAGACGATACCAACATACTTGGAAAAGTTCACTCAATTTCGGGATGATCTTGTAATTTTTGGTGTGACTGTAGTCGATGATGATTTGGTGAGCCTAGCACTTCTAGGCCTTCCCAAGAGCTGGCATAGTTACCAGGACTCTGTAAATGCGAGGGAGAAGTTACCAAACTAGGAGCATTTGTGGTCTGACTTGGTAATAGAAGAGATAAGGCAGAGCACCAGAGATGGGACCTCCAACACCAACAAAGTAGAAGATTTTGCATTAGTAGGAAAAGGAAAGAAAGCCAAGGGAAATAAGTCCCAAGGCGAAGAGGCAAAGAGGGACTTGTCCAAGATCAACTGTTTTGACTGTCATGAGCATGGGCACTATGCATCGAATTTTCCATAGAAGAAAGCAAGCAGGAAGGAGCCTACAGTTGTAGCGAGTGAAGCATTAGCTTCACATTTCGAGCTTGATTTTACTCTCATTTCATGCATGTCCAGTATTGTAATGGGATGCATGTGGCATCTAGATAGTAATGCCTCATTCCATATGACGGGGAATAGAGATATCTTCAGTGACTTGGAGGAAAAGGACCTCCAGTAGAACATAGAGTTTGGAGATGACAGGAGGTATAGTGTGAGCGACATAGGTACAGTTACCTTTAGAGGGATTTTGGCTCCCCTCTCAGACTAGCATATGTTTTATATATTCCAGGCCTAAGGAAGAGTCATGTCTCTGTAGTGGTATTGGAAGACCATGGTTATGATGTGATGTTTAGAAAAGGAAAATTTTTCCTTTAACACATAGCCACGGGATAGGTGTAACGGATCAGTGTAAGAGTCAAGAACCTGTATGCACTCGAGGTTGAGGAAGCATGCAAAGCTTTGAGGAGCAAAGAAGTGGTTAATGAATTTGTGGTTGAGAGGGAGCAATTATCTTTCAACATGCAGCCTCAGAAGTAGTCTCAGAAGGTTGTGGAGCAGCCACAATTGGAGAAGCAGAGAAGAGACTGAGTGGAAGATCCCACTCAAGTAGAGACCTCCAAGAGGGGGGAATTTTGAGCCACATGGGCAGAGGTATTATATGTAGCTATACCTCCAGGTGTGAGGTGGGGCGATGTGTAGATATAATCCCAAGAAGAAATTTGGGTAGGGCCCATTGAGATGGTGTGTCTCATGGATCAAACCTAGCTATGAGGAGCCCATAGTACAGTATTAGCAGGAAGGATCGATTATATTGATGCAGTCATATGATAGAAATACATAAATCAGAGTGACAAATGTCAGATACTGGATCAGATCAGAGTTGGTAGCAGTGCAGAGGGTAGAGATGCAGATGTCAGCAGCAGCGCAGAGAGTCCAGTAGACAGGTGCAGTAGAATCTAGAAGTTAGAATACTTTGATGACAAATGCATTATACTGATTTTGTTGTTCGGAGGCTATTCAGTTTTGGGAGTTGCAGGTGCAAACAACACTAGATAAGTGTTGCATGCAAAACATTCTAAAGGTACCATATCGAGATAGATTGAATGTCTTTCTTGTTGAGAGGAAGAAATTAAATTTGCAACAAGAAACAGTGAAATTCAAAACCAGAAAGGAAAACGATTGACCACATACTCGTGTGGGATTCTACTCACACATTGGTGAGGAATTCAATTACACATTAATGCTAAATCTGTGTCTCTAGTTTCTTGTTCCCTTAAATAAATTGGACAATAAATTGTAATTTTATGTCATAACAACTTGTATCAGTTAACTAAGCCAGAAATATTGAGTTAGCTCAAGAATTTCGAGTTGAGGGTCAAAGGTGAGGCATGTAGAGTGATTCTATTATTTTTTGGTTCCATTTGCATTTAATGCACTAGTGTGGTGTGAGTGTAATTAGTTAACTCAAATTAATTGAGTTAAAATCAATTTAACTAGTTTTAACTGAGTGATGCGCTAGTGTGAGGTTCAGTGAATTAAATTAGATTTCATTCACAAGTAGTGATCAATTAGATAACGGATGATTCACTATTATTAACTGCATGCATGTCAGTTATGATGAAGACCCAGTTGAGAGAGAGGTTAAAGGGAAGATAACTATCAGTTGTATTATTAGAAAATTTTCTGGGTGTAATTATAAAGCCACAGGAAGGACATGAAGGATTGCATAATCAAGGAAGGTTGGAATTATTATTTAATAGGGATTTATTTGCCTAGGGATTTCTTGAGAAAAACTATGCTTAGTAGGGGTTGAGAATTGGCTAAGTGTTTATCAATTTTGCCTAAGAATTGCTAGTAAGTTTTGAGCAGGATCAAGGTGAGACAGTGAGGATAGAGCAAGATTTTCTCGGTGTGAGAAAGCATTGTATTTTTTTTATGATTCTTTGACTTTATAAAATATATGATAGAGGGGTTTTGAGCAGTTTCTTTCCCCAGATACACCTTGTGTTGTATGTTTGATAATTTCTTTCTCTTACTTGCATGTGATTGAGCGACCGTGTTTTATATTCCACAAATATTGTAGAAGGATTCAGTATCTTGTTTTATTACATCACAAGATCAGATTGAATCCATTGGTATATATTTTCTATATAATTTATACATATATGGTAAGAGAGGGAGAGGAATACACAAATATGGATGGGGGAGAGAGAGAAGGAGAGAGGGGAGAGATAGTGAGATGATTGGAGGGCAGAGAGAGAGAGAGAGATATGGGAGAAGATAGAGGGAGGTAGGAGAGAAAGGGCAAGAGAGGATGAGAGAGGGAGTGATAGAGAGATGGATTTGGAGGGGTAGATAGGGAGGGAAGAATAAAGACATAAATTTTGAGAAGTGGAGAGAGAGAGGGAGTGACAAGGGAGACATGGAGAAAGAGTTTGTATGTTTAGGGATGAGATAAAGAGACAAATAAGGAGAGATAGAGAGAGGGGGGGTGACAAGGGAGAGATGGAGAGATAGTGTGTATGTTCGGGGGTGAGATAAAGAGACAAAGAAGCATAAATTGATAGAAGAGGGGAGAGAAGGAGAGAGGGAGGGATATAGTAATAGGGTTGGAGGGTGAAGAGAGAGAGATGTGGGAGAGAAAGGGAGGGAGAGTAAGGAAAAGAGAGGATGGGAGAGAATGCAGAGAGGGAGGGAAAGAGAGATGGAGTTAGAGGGGGAGAGAGAAGGAGGTAAGAAGAAAGACATAGAGAGAGAAACGTGGAGAGATTGATGGAGTGATAAGGAAGATGGAGAGATAGGAAGAGAGGGTAGCGGGAGGAAAGATAAATAGAAGCGGGGGAGAGGGAGAGAAGAGGAATATAGAGATATAGATGGAAGGTGAAGATAGGGAAGAAGGGAGAGCTGGAGAGAGGGATGGAGGGACGAAGAGACTGATAGATATGGAGTGAGTGTAGGTTTTAACCCTGAACAGCAATTATCTACACACGAATCTTAAACAGAAAATAAACAATAGCGAGAGCATAAAACATAAAACAGATCAACACAGAGATTTTCCCCTGGATCCCAAATCGGGACGACCAGCTTGATTTTTCATTATATTCCTTTTAGTGTTACAACACATATATATACATGCCGAAGCATACATAAACCCCAATCCATAAACCCTGGATTAGAACATAACCGTAGTTCCCTTGACTGGATCTACAAAAATACCAGGGGCCAAAAACCATCATACCCCAAAACCATGTGCAAAACCATGCACAAAACCATGGACGCGGACTACCCACCGGAAAGAATATAACACATACCCAACATTCTCCCACTTGTTGTTTTCTTTCCACGGGCGGCCACAGGAGGGCTTAGTCATTGGCCCAATTCTTCCACGCCCATTGTTTCTCTACACCAAGAGAACTTCTGAGTGCTCACAGACTTTGTCAATGCATCTGCAACATTCTTCAAAGTGTCCACCTTTACCAGAAACACCCTTTTAGCCTCAACCATATCTCTAAAAAAGTGATATTGAACATCAATGTGCTTTGTCTTTGAATGATAAGCAGGGTTCTTAGCCAAGAAAATTGCACTTTGGCTATCACAGTCTATCCTTATAGCTTGTTGTACCGACCCCATACTTGAACACAATCTTTGCAACCAAACTGCTTCCTTGCTTGCATGAGTGGCTGCTATGTATTCTGCCTCTGTAGTTGAAAGAGCCACTACAGACTGTATTTTACTCATCCAACTGACTGCGCCTCCAAATAAGCTAAACACATACCCACTTGTAGATCTTCTTTGGTCCAGATCTCCAGCCCAGTCTGCATCAACAAAACCACGAATGTCCAACATTATTTCCAATCCTGGTCTTCCCTGGTAGCACAAGCCATAATCACTAGTGCCACGTAAATATCTAAAAACCCGCTTCACTGTTGTCCAATTCTCCTTCCCTGGGTTTGACATAAACCTGCTCAATACTCCCACTGCATGTGCAATGTCTGGTCTAGTACAGACCATTGCATACATCAAGCTACCCACTGCCCTTGCATATGGAACACGGGACATATACTCCTCTTCTTCTTGTGTCTTGGGACACTGTTCAGCAGACAGCTTTACACCTACAGGAATAGGAACATTCATCGGTTTACTATCCTGCATATTGAACCTTTGCAATATAGTCTCGACATACTTCCTCTGGTTTAACCAGAGCTTCCTCTTTGCCCGATCTCTCTTAATTTCCATGCCCAAAATATAGTTTGCAGCACCCGGATCCTTCATGTCGAATTTGGAGAACAGTTGGGTCTTCAAATCTTGGATAATTTCTTTGTCATTTCCAATCAACAACATATCATCCACATACAAGACCAAATAAATAACACGGTCACCATTTAATTTAAAATAAACACAGTGATCCTCCTTGCTTCTGGTGAAGCCAAGTCCCCGTATATAGGTATCAAATTTCTGATACCACATCCTTGGTAACTGTTTTAACCCATACAGAGACTTCTTCAACCTGCATACCAGTTCTTTCTTACCCTTCACCATAAAACCTTCAGGTTGCTTCATGTAGATCTCCTCTTCTAGATCTCCGTGAAGAAATGTTGTCTTCACATCCATCTGTTCTATCTCAAAATCAAATGCAGCAGCAACAAATAAAAGTAATCTAATAGAAGTGACTTTGGCAACAGGAGAAAAAATATCACCAAAATCAATTCCTGGCACCTGGGAATAACCTTTCGCTACCAACCGAGCTTTGTATTTCTCCACCTTGCCTTCTACATTCATCTTCTTCTTAAACACCCATTTTCTCCTGATGGGCTTCCTTCCAGCTGGCAACTCCACCAGATCCCATGCCTCATTTTTGTGCAAAGATGTCATTTCATCAACCATGGCCTCCTTCCAGAGTTTTCCATCCTCTGAATCTACTGCCTCCCTGACAGTTCTGGGATCATCATCAGTTATAGTTAAAGAAAAATTTCAACAGAAAGCAGATGGACTATACCTTTCTGGTTGTCTTCTTTCCCGAGCTGATCTTCTCACAGCTGGAGTTTGTGGCTCTTCCTCTTCTAAGTCTTCTTATGTTGTAGAATTTGATTCATCCTTCTTTAGCTCAAACTCTATCTTCACAGGTTCCTTTGGTATGACTTCATGTTTAACAACATCTTTCACCTCTCTAAACACCACATCTCGATTGTACACAACCTTCCTTGTTTCTGGGTTCCAAAGCTTGTAACCCTTTAAACCATCCTTATACCCAATAAAGATGCACCTTTCAGATTTATTATCCAACTTAGTCCTTTTCTCTTTTGGAACATGTACATATGCATCGCATCCAAATACCCTTAGATGTGAAAGAGAGGGTTTCTTACTAGTCCATACCTCATGTGGGGTCTTATCTTCCAACACTGATGAAGGTGATCTGTTAACCAGATAGCATGCAATCTCCACTGCCTCTGCCCAGAATTCTTGTCCTAACCCGGTACCACTGAGCATGCTTCTTGCCTTTTCCATCAGTGTTCTATTCATTCTTTCTGCAACTCCATTTTGCTGAGGTGTGTATGGAGTAGTCTTCTATCGTGCTATACCACACTTCTTACAGAACTCTTCAAATTCCTTCTTACAGAACTCCCCACCATTATCTGTCCTCAGCACCTTTATCTTCTTCTCTGTCTGGTTTTCCACCAGAGCCTTAAATTCTTTAAATTTGTCAAAGACTTCAGATTTCTTCCTCAAGAAATATATCCATGTATTCCTTTAGAATTCATCTATGAAAGAAACACAGTACACAGAATTTCCCAGTGATGGAACTGACACAGGCCCAAACACATCACTGTGCACAAGTTCTAATATCTTGTTTGCCCTCTTAGCACCAGAAGGAAAACTCACCCGATTCTGCTTCCCATATACACAATGTTCACAGAAATCAAAATCTAGAGAACAATTAGACATACCTTCTACCATACCATCTCTATGTAGTATCCGAAGGCCCTTCTCTCCAATATGTCCAAGCCTTTGATGCCATAGCATGGTCTTTTCTCCAGAGACATCTAGGCTTTCCGCTCCACTTTCAGGAACCATAGAACTGTTACATCCATCAATAACAGTGCTACCTTGTAGCTTGTACAGAGTTCCAGTCCGTACTCCCCGCATTAGTACCAGTGCTCCCTGAACCATCTTGCAGGCATCTTTCTCGAACACTGTTTTTACACCTGCATCATCCATCTTGCTTACAGAAATCAGATTTCTGGCCAATGCAGGAATATGCAGAACACCGGGAAGTGTTCTAATCCTTCCACCTTGCAGCTTCAGCTTGACCTTTCCACGTCCGATGATTCTGGCCCTCCTATCATCCCCTAGGAAGACATCACCACCATCATATTTCTCATACTCGCAGAACCACTCCCTATGGGGAGTGAAGTGAAGGGATGCACCTGAGTCAATCAACCATGACTCATGATCTACATGTGTATTTGAAGAAGAAGCCAAATACACATCCCCACCTTCATCCGAGGTGGTTTTTGCCTCTGCAGAAGAAGCATCCTCGGATCCCTTTCCTTTCTCAGGAGCTTTAGATCTGTAGTCCTTTTTGTAGTGCCCTTCCTTTCCGCATTTCCAGCACACCTTTACAAACTTTCCAGGAGATTTAGATCTCCCTCTAGATTTGGATCTCCCACTCGAAACCTTATTCTTGTTTCTGTTCTGGGACCTTCCTCGTACAGATAAGGCATCTCCATTCCGACCCTCCATATTTCTCCGTCTCATTTCCTCCGACAGCAAGGCTGAGACAATGTCATCAAAATTCAAGGTAGTTGTATTGCTACCTATTGCAATAACCAGACTGTCCCACGAGTCTGGTAGAGAGCAAAACAAACTGATGCACTTATCTTCATATGAGATTTTAATATCAATAGATGACAGCTGACTTACCACAGTATTGAAGGCGTTTAGATGCTCTGTCATCGAGTCTCCATCCTTCATCCTCAGGTTATACAGCTTTTTCCGCAGGAACAACTTATTCACCAGAGACTTAGATTAGTACAAAGTCCCAAGTTTTTCCCACAAATTCTTTGCCGTAGCTTCCCCAGATACATTCAACAATACTGAATCTGAGACACACAACCGTATTGTGCTCTTAGCCTTCCAATCCAGTTTCTTCCAGTCTTCATCTGACATTCCCGTTGGTTTAGTACCTGGATCTACCGCGATCCACTGATCTTTATCCACCAGCAGATCCTCCATCTTGAGCTTCCACAACTCAAAACTCTGACCATTAAATTTCTCGATCTCTATCTTTCCGCTGCTCGCCATCTTCTCTCACCGCAAGAATCGATCCCGCAGATCTCCCACTGAACAGGGTCTACCTCAGGCCCGAACTAAAAACCCTCAGCAGCAAAGGCGTCCCCTTGAAGCCGAAACAGCTCTGATACCAAATGTAGGTTTTAACCCTGAACATAAATTATCTACACACGAATCTTATAACAGAAAATAAACAATAGCGAGATCATAAAACATAAAATAGATAAACACAGAGATTTTCCCCTGGATCCCAAATCGGGACAACCAGCTTGATTTTTCATTATATTCCTTTTAGTGTTACAACACATATATATACATCCCGAAGCATACATAAACCCCAATCCATTAACCCTGGATTAGAACATAACCGTAGTTCCCTTGACCGGATCTACAAAATACCAGGGGTCGAAAACCATCGTACCCAAAACCATGTGCAAACTCATGCACAAAACATGGGTTGGTCCGCATATGAGTGGGACCGCATACCAAAAATTTTCGTAGGGGGCATGCCCGAGCCCAGGGGGGCTAACGCCCCCTCTTATACCCCCCCGCGCGTGCTTAATCGTGGAAAGAATATAACACATACCCAACAGTGAGAGATCATGTGTGTTTAGGGGTGGTGAGATAGAGAGACAAAGAAGGAGAGATGGAGGGAGATATAGATATAGATGGATGGGGGAGAGAGGGAAGAATATTTCTAGCATTAAATGCATTGATTTCAGTGTAGACAATGATTTCTAATCCCATTTGATTGGTTACACTAGATGCATTGATTTTAGTGTAGATATTGATTTCTCATGATATTTGATTGCTCGCACTAGATGCATTGATTTCATTGTAGATGATTTCTAATCCTATTTGATTTCTTGCACTAAATGAATTGATTTCAGTGTAGATGGTGATTTCTAATCCTATTTGATTTCTTGCACTAGATTCATTGATTTCAATGTACATGTTGATTTCTTGCACTAGATTCATTGATTTCAATGTACATGTTGATTTCTAATTACATTTGATTGCTTGCACTTCCTATTTGATTGCTTGCACTAAGTGCATTGATTTCAGTGTAGGTGGTGATTTCTAAACCTATTTGATTGCTTGCACTAAATGCATTGATTTCAGTATAGATGTTGGTTTCTAATCATATTTGCTTACTTGCATTAGATGCATTGATTTGAGTGTAGATGTTGATTTCTAATCCTATTTGATTTCTTGCATTAGATGCATTGATTTCAATGCAAAATTTGTTTTATAACCTTAATTGATTGCTTGCACTAGATGCATTGATTCAAATGTAGACAATTTATAATCCTATTTGATTGCTTGCACTAAATGCATTGATTTCAATGTAGATGGTGATTTCTAATCCTATTTGATTGCTTACACTAAATGGATTGATTTCAGTGTAGATGTTGGTTTCTAATCCTATTTTCTTACTTGCACTAGATGCATTTATTTGAGTGCAGATGTTGATTTCTAAACATATTCGATTACTTGCATTATATGCATTGATTTCAGTGTAGAAGTTGTTTTATAATCTTATTTTATTTCTTGCATTATATGAAATGTTTTCATTGTAGATGTTGATTTCTGATTTGATGTAATTGGATGTATGATGGTACATTAATTTTAAAGTCATTGGTTTAATAGCATGCATTGATTTTAGTGTAGGCACAAAAAATATTGGCAATGTACATTTATTTTTGTGTTATAGTAATTCAACCTATTAATTTTGGAGAGCAAGAGAGACAAGGTATGATGTTTACTACAACATCTTGAGCTAAAGATTTAATGCTTTATGATTTCAATTGTCCTCTTCATATAATCAATATGAAAAGATGACAAAACTAACAAGGTTGACAATACGAATAGTAGAGAAAATATTTTGAGATTGATCACAATGAAGATTATTTGTAATTTTCTACATTATTATTATTCACATTTTCTATCATCAACACTATTATTGTCACTTTGCATCAAATTTTTTATTTCATCATTAAATTTATCAACAATATTTATCATCTCACCAAACTGAGGCAACTAAGAAAATTTAAAATTAAAATGACCAAGTTAATATTAGACATATTTAACATATTTAAAATTATTATATTAATATTATATATATTTAAAGATTATTGATAAAATTAATCATATCTTCAATAGATTTTCCTTGCCTACAAACCACTGAAACCAACTTAGATCCATCTTAACTTTGGATCTATCAAGCATCGAGAGGGATAAAATCTCTTGAGGTGCAAAGATTTCCTCAAGTTTTTCACTCAAAAAGTGGTTTGCACCTCGAGAGATTTGATCCCTCTTAGCACTTGATAGATCTAGAATTAAGATAGATCTAGGTTGTCGTACATAGGAACTTGAGACTTAAAACCACTTGAGACTTAAAACCCAAATCTCAACCTGTAAGCGATGTGCCAGGTCGATTAACCTCAATACTTCAATGGAGGTGGGACCGAATGTCCCATATGACTATTTAGCATGACCATAACACAACACTATACAAAATAATGGTCGAGGTTGCGCTGAAGGAGCGGAGGCGGTAATGGCTCAGAGAAGAGGGGGACGACCTCTGACCAAGAGCCCCGTGAGCCATTCGATCAAATCTTTGTCTTTACTGTCGGATAAATAATGGGAACCACAGGGGGATGGGTGATATGAAGAACGATGGGATCCATCATGTGTGTCCATCGTGGCATATAGAACCATGCTTCACTATAATTCATTGCACCCCTTAAGATTATCCACACCAATAGTACGCTAGACCATTGCTACTGGTGACGTGGAGGGACTTAGCTCGAAGGTTATATGACTCATATACCCATAAGTGACAACCAAGGGTGGGTCTAAACTATTCGACGACATGGATGAGACAAAAGGATCGATGAATGAGATGGTGGTGGGACCTCCTCCTTTGTGATGTCGGTAAAGGGGAAGCGAAACCTGCTCAAATCCAGACCATCTATTATTTGATGGGATCTAATGTCCCAGGTCATGGCGGGAACCTCCTATCATAACATCGGAGGAGGGAAGACAAACACCCTCCTACCATTGGATGTGAGGATTAATTACGAGTCATTGGATCATCGTGCAAGTCCACTTAACTTGGTGTTCCACGTAATGTCATAAATCATATCTACCATGCACATTGTTACGTGACGATGAGACAATGTATTCATAATGTGCATGTGATATAGTCACACCCATACAATTGAATAGCACACATTTAAAGCACATACGTAGGTATCGATGTACATCGATTAACTTATGATGCAAGGTTTAAGACTAGCAATTGCACCTAATGTTGCAAAAGAAACACCATAAGAAAGAAGTTAGAAGGAAAGCAATTGTAATTAATTTGATGTGGCCTTATATTTATGTTTTAAAGTCATTGGATATATATATATATATATATAATTGTTTGTAAATGCATTGGGAGTGCACTATTATAATTTGTTGCAGATAAAGAAGTAAGTGATATACAGACTTTTAGCGACTTAAAGATTGTAACTGATCGAGTTCACAGAGTTAGTAAGATAGGGAATTTAATTTTGAATCCCATTATGAGAAAGAAAATCAGAGAAGCACCCAATTTCAACTTATAAATAATGATGTATAGTTCATGATGATATATTAAGTTGAATAAACTTCCTATAGAATATTCCTGTCTTTTTGGAATATGATGTATGTTTACTTCCTATTTACTTGCTATAAATAATGATGCATATTTCATGATGATATATGAAGTTGAATAAACTTCCTATAGAATATTCCTATCTTCTTGGAATAATTATGTATATTTACTTCTTATCTTCTTGGAATAATGATGTATATTTACTTCATATTTGCTTGGAATAATAATGTATATTTCATGATGATATATCAAGTTAAATATTTCAGAACTTCCTATCTTCTTGGAATAATGATGTATATTACTTCTTTCTTGGAATTGATGTATATTTACTTGCTATTTTCTCGGAATAATGATTTATAGTTTCTACTCTGTCATGTGTTATGCATCATGAATTCATGATGGTATATCAAGTTGAATATTTCAGACACAACTTTCTATCTTCTCCTATCTTCTTGGAATAATGATGTATAATGATGTATAGTTTCTACTATGTTATGCATCATGAATTCATGATGGTATATCAAGTTGAATATTTCAGACACAAATTCCTATCTTCTTAGAGTAATGACGTATATTTACTCCCTATCTTCTTGGAATAATGATGTATATTTTCTAGTCTGTTATGCATCATTTTGCATCATTTTTCATGGCAAATATCGAGTAGAATATTTCAGACACAACTTTCTATCTTCTCAGAATGATGATGTTAATAATGTTACATCATTTTTCATGGAAAATATGTTAATTATGTTGCATCATTTTTCATGAAAAATATCAAGTGGAATATTTAAAATCATTTTTCATGGGAATATTTCAAACAAAACTTCCTATCTTCTAATAATAATGATGTTAATTATGTTGCATTATTTTTCATGAAAAATATCAAGTGGAATATTTCAAATTATTTTTCATGGGAATATTTCAGACAAAACTTCTTATCTAATTATGTTAGTGGATTATTGAAATAATGATGTTAATTATGTTGTGAATTACTTGAAATAATGATGTTAATTATGTTAGTGAATTATTAAACTTCCTATCTTCTTCGAATAATGATGTTAATTATGTTAGTGGATTATTAAACTTCCATTCTTGAAATGAGGAATGATGATGTTAATTATGTAAAAGCATATCTTCTTGGAATGATGACGTTAATTAATTCAAAAGCATCTCATCTTCACTTAAAAATATACAAAATAACCCATTCTTAAAATTTCTTTTTCTCATCATTGCTTTTCCATCCACAATTATGGTAATCCTCGGAGGATTAGAGAATTGCCCACAAGAAAAAGTTGGCATTCTCCCACTTTATTGCACCTATATAAATTTTAGTTTCACATGAATTTAATAAACTTACATTGATAATTTCAAGTCTTTTTGGATACAATTCAAGAACTCTTCCTTCGCCAACACTCAATAAAATGCATGTGCGTATGCTATACATACATCAAACAAGAATATAGCATACAAAAAACAAGATTATCAGTATATAAAGGCATAGTATAATAAAAATTAGAATGCTACGTAGAAATAAAGATTGGTGTCGGGCGTTGGGATGTTGACGGATGGTGTATGAAAGCCATTGTGACACATTATAATACCCTCTGGTGTCAATTACGATATGTTAGGTTGTGGTAGATACTTACGAGGAGCGTGGTAGTATATATATATATATATATATATATATATATATATATATATATATATATATATATATATATATATGTTTCATATGACACAATGCACATAAATAAAAGGATTGGAGTGGGTGAATTGTAACAAGTTTCATTAAATACACAGAGTTACATGAATATATGTACACATAAATAGTTACGAATAGAACTGTAATTCACAGTATAGAACAGAGGAACTCAATGGAACAAGCCATAGTGGCATGGTGGCATGTGTTCCTGAGTCTACAAGAGACTCTGCAGTAGTAGAGTACCATGCCACATGGTGCCATGTGGAGAACACATGGCATTATAGGGCAGTAAAAGGGGAAAACAATAAATTTTAAATGAATAAAAATTTTAAAAGGGTCTTTCATAAGAAGCCAAGGCTTGCTTTGAGAAAAAATTATATCGTTGGAACTTCCTTTTTGAACTAAATATAATGAATACATCCATAGAGAGTTTTAAGAAACCAAACGGAGGATCGACAATTTTTTTAATCCTATTTCTCTAAATGTACCAAGAAATTGGTTAACATAGTGGACACTTTATTGAGATAAGTGGGGTGTTTACACAAACTTACAAAGGAAGAAACAACATGATCCTAGTCTCAGTTATCTGGGCAAACAAAAATCTAATCAAATCCCATCGAAAATAGGAAGGCATGGATTTGAAACTAATAAAGCTAAAGGTAGTAAATCAATAAAAAGGTATAGGAAACTTGAGTGAGAATATTGTGAGAGGCGAAACTCTACTTATCACTCCAAAAAGAAAGGAAGACAACCTTGATCATTCGAAAAAATATACAACTAAAAGACATTGTTGGAAAAGGAGTGATAAATGCCTAATGATGGAAGAGTTTAGGAAAGAAAAACCCCCACCTTTCATGAATAAAATAAGAGTTATGAAGAGGAAGAAGCCTAGTTGTTGGTGATGAATAAATACTTCAAAGTACACAACTAATTGTAGAGGATGAAGTTCAGAGTAGCCATTTTCAGTTTAAAAGGTAAAGTTGATATATGGTGGGAGGACTTATGAAATTCCAAAGACATTAGAGAAAAGGAGTTGTCTTGGAATAACTTTGAAAAATATTTATGGGAGAAGTACATGTTAGAAAGATACTATGACAACAATATTAATGAATTACACAAGTTTAAGTTAGGATAGTTCCCTGCGAATGAACACACAAATAATTTCTTAGAACTACTCAAGTATGTGTTATACATCAAGGTTGAAAAAATAAAGATTCAAAGTTACCTTAGTGAGTTACCACTGTTACACCATTTTTTGGTCATCTAACCTATTATCATTAGATGGACCCAAGTACACCATGTAAGACCAATTTTACCCTAAGTAAAATTGCCTTCACTATGTTAAAATAACTTAATAAACCACATTTATTAAGTTGTTTATGGTCTAAACAGGAAACCCCAAAAGGAAATATTAAACAAACCTATATTTGTTTGATTTTCCTCATGGAATAATTAATTAAAACATAATTTAATTATTATTCCCAGTCATGTTTAACCCAAAATCAAAGAAATTAATTAGATAAACCTTTATTTATCTTATTATTTTCTAGGAATAATTATTTAAACCTTATTTAGATAATATTCCTTGTTAAATATGACAAAATCACCCACAAATAATTAAATAAATCATTATTTATTTAATTATCTTTCAACCACTTCCTTAAATAATTAAATAAATCATTATTTATTTGATTATCTTATAACCGCTTCCTTAAAAAGATAAATAAATCATTTATTTATTTATTTTTGACAAATCAAGGGATTTGACCCAAGTCAAATACCTTTTCCCTCCAACAAATATAATAAAATATTCCATAAAAAATGGATCTAGATCTGGTTAACCCATGCACCAAGATCTAGAATGACCCAATACTTTGTTATAAATAGGAGGGTTTTTCCTACCATTCCTCACCTTTTGTTGCCTATTAGATCACTCTGGATCTATACACTTGGTCCCATTTTTCCATCATTTGTTGTGTGAGCTCCCATTGAGTTACAACAAATCAGTAGAGCGCCTTGATGATGAAGGAGATGAAAATACATTGCAAGGTATGAAAAATCCTATTTTAGTTAGGTATATTTCGACATTAGAAGTGAAGAAATGAAGTAGCAAGGGGTGTACCTTGTTTAATATCTAGGTAAAGAGTGTGATAGAGGGAAGAAAAAACAAACTTGATGATCACCCCATTTTGATGCAATACAACGATGTATTTCTGGATGAAATACCAGGTTTACAACCTAAGAGAGACATCAATTTCTATATTCAATTAATTCCCAGTTTCGTGCCAGTTTTTAGAACACCATATCACACGAGCACACCCAAACTGGTGGAATTAAAAATATAGCTGAAAGAGATTTTTGAAAAAGGGTATATCAGTCCCAGTGTATCACCTTGGGGAGAACCAACACTATTTGTGAAGAAGAAGGATGGTATATTACGACTATGTATCGATTAGTAGAAACTGAATAAAGAAAAAATAAAAAACAAATACCCACCTCCAATAATTAATGATTTATTGGATCAACTAAGAGGAGCCACCATTTTTTCTAAATTTGATTTAATATATAGTTAATGAGCCTTAGTATTGCAACAAGAATGTTGCAACTACCCAGGCTACCAACTTTAATTATCAACCCAGGGTTCGTACAAACTTAAGAAGTATCAGATCTATATGTGAAGCATACAATGCGTACATATTTTGTTGATATTATGTAATGACGTGAATTTCATGAAATCAAAGCCTAAACTAATTGTAGAAATGGAAGTGTTTCTTTGAAAATAAGTTGATCCTAGGAAAGAACAACAATTTGTAATTGAAATCCTAAGAGCATGAATTCAAATAAATAGGCCTAATATACTTTGTAAAAATGCATGTCCTATGTGGTGTTTATTCTTCCTCAATCATGGATTTAGCTCCTAGGGGTCATGTTTCAAGCCTAGGAGACACAAACCAAGCTTTGCGAGAAAATTTGGTCGAGTTTACATGTGCTACAAGAGTGCTACAAGAAACTCTGTTTTTGCTACAGGAAAGTCTATTTTGGAAATAAATCACCTAATGACTAAGTAAATCAAATTAAAATGGGATGGGAAAATATTTTTTATTAATTATGATGTCTTATTTTTCCATTCCAAGTGGAATCACTCCAAAATACCTATGTTAACATGTGCTAAAAAAATAACAGAAAATTACTACTCTAAAATCTGTAAATTCAAGAACTAGTGAGCTAGTTAATCTATCAAATGCCTAACTTAATCAAGTTCAAATGAAATGGGGTAAATTTTTTTATTAAATTTAACATTATTAGGACATAATACAAGTGGAATCAAGTCAAATGGATCTCATTAACCCATTCTAAAAATTAGCAAAAATTTACTACTATTTCGCTACAAGGTATTTCCAGAAATCTGATATTCGTGAACTAGTAACCAAATCCAAGTAGATTAATGATTAAGACGACCTTAAAAATTTATTCCAAGGATGAATAGTGTTTTTGAACCTGTAAAAACTTGCAAAATAACTCACTTCAATCATTTAACTCAATCCTACAACAAGAAAAGAAACAATACTAAATGTAGAAATATGAAAAACAGAAACAAGAGATGCATGTGAATAAGAAGTGAAAAGAACATAAAGAAATTGTGCAAAAGGGCTCTGAATATCCTGGGATGGAAATCCCAAGGAGGACTCAAAGTCATATGGAATAAAACAAGACTTAGAAGGTAAAAATGACACCAATCTTCATTATTGAATAAGTCTAAGTACATCCCTACAAGAAAAGAAAGTGGAGCTGCCAAAAAACAAGTTTTCTCCACAATAAGACTAAAAAATACATGCCCCTATAGGCCAATTTGAATCTTTACTTATACAAAATGATGAGGAAGCATTCCCCTTGAAAGGAGGAATATTTCCCCTCCAAAATCCCTCAAATAGTGGATCTGGTTCCCAACGCTAGGGGTTTGCAGTAAATGACAGGGAACACATTCCTAGATTTTCTCAATCATCGGAGTTCCAGAATATCTTTAGAATTTTTTAATAATTTCATGATATTTTTTTCATTTATTCTCCAATATTGATCCTACAGTAGTTTTTAGCAAGTCCCTAAATTATCTCCTTCTCCAAATCTCCATAATTTGCCCAATATTCTCACAATATCCTTCGAAAATAAATAATATTAGGCACAAATATGAAATTTTTAAACCTTCCTAAGAACATATTAAAGCTTAAAAAACATTATTAAGTGTAGAAGGAGAGATTGAATATATCTTTTATGTGTCTAAGAAAGGTTAGATGGGCCTTAATTTATGTCTAATTTAGAGGCCCATCATACCCCCCTACTGAAACTGTTGCTCATCCTCTAAGAAAGCTATTCATCATCCTTGTCTTATGGTTCTTTGTGTATGCTGGCCTATTTCATTCTTTGTTTATTGGTCCATGTGATGCTCTTCCTGCTGCTCTTCTTGCTACCCTTCTATTTTCATTTCTTCCCCTATCTCAGTTTCCCATTAAACTTCTAATGTAGGTTCAAGCTGCTTCTTTCTCTAAAGTGATTCTTCAATTGCAATGGTGTGAAAAGTCAGGGCCTTGTTTGTGCCTATTGCTGAGGAGTTCCAAACATTATCTATTGCATCGAGCTGGATTTTTGTGATAGACATGGCTATCTTTCTTTTAATGTGTTTTTTTATGTATTTTATGAGTTAGCAGCTTGTTTCTAAGTGAGCTTCTTAACCTTTTTAATTGTTTTTTCTTCTTGCAAGTGTTACATGGAGGTCCTCAGGTGCCTTTGATGGTGTGTTCATCCTCCTGGATTCTATTGGAGGTCCTTTGAAGCCATCTTCATCAACTTACCCTCATATTTTGACCTTGTTGTGCCATATATAGAATTGCTACATGAAAATTTTCAACTTCCTGTAGCAGTCTTCACTCTGCTTCTTGGGGCTCCATATTTCTTAGAGATGAAGTGAAATGGCTTATGTAGGTTAGGTTTGGAATGATGGAATGGTTGGAGTGATGTAGAGGTAAGGGGAGAGGTCCCATGCCAAGGTATAGGTGTTCTAGTTGCTAGTGGCACAACATAGGGTTTAGGGAATGAATCCTTGTGCATGGAGTGAAGTGAGGGTTCGGAATGGTAGATATAGGAAAAAAATAAATTATCATGATATTTTTGAAGTTTAGAAACATTTTAGAGAGCTACTTTCCTTGTAAATAATTTTCCTGTAGCATTTACAGGGTTTCCTGTAGTGCTACAGGAATCCTGTAGCTGCTAAGACATTCCTGTAGCAATTATAATTAGGAGTAAAAATGGAGTTTTCTTCCTACTTGAAAGGTGGAATGAATGAATGGGTACATGCTATATTTTTCCATGGAGTGTGTAATCATAGGAGAAAGAGAAGAGAGGAGGAAAACCACCTTTTATCAACAAAATTTGTCATTTGTATTTCCTGTAGCAAATATTTTTTTCCTGTAGAAAATCTATTTGTGCGTGTTGACCTAGCCTAGCATTTTCTATTTGTTACATGCCACCACAAGACCCTTCAGAAGCTTGGATATTTTCTAACCATCACTATTATCACTAGCCTTTTTATGCCTATTTTCACATGCTCAAACCTTAAAGGAACTACTTTAGCCTCTTTGCACATGATGAAACCCTATAAAAGTTTATTGATAACTTTTCCCTAATACTAAAATCCTAACCCTAATGATTATGTGTGGCTGTGATGGTTACTCCAAGGGAAGCCTCTTGTAGAACCAATCATCAAAACTACATCCTCAACATCTTTCCTGCGAGTCTGACTCATAAGCAACGAAAATACAAACATGTGCTTATGGGGAACACTAATCAGTTCAGATGACTCATTATTGTACCCTGAACCTTATATATAGCATGGTCTTGAGTATTTCCTAGTATTTTTTCATTTTTCCTTGCTAGTTGTAAATGAGATGTGGAAGCTTGGCATGAGAGCAAACCTAAATCAAAATATCTTTCAGTTTATGTCAAACAAAAAACAACCTCTCTTTCCCATAAAATAATTTGGGATCCCTCACCCTCCCTGGCATAATAAACACCCAATAAATAATGCCAATGTGCACATGAAAGAAAATAAATTAAATAAAGGGTAAAGGATTGAGAAAGGACTTCTGCACAGAGAGGTCATGTAACAACTCCACTGGGGTACTGACCAAGCTCGCTGGCAACAAAGAACCGTTTGTGATTTCTTGGAGTGACTTTTTTGTATTATTGAACATGCACGCTAGCAATGGAGCAACACCAAACTCATTTTAAATTTCTGAATATAATAATCCATGTGCCTTGATCTTTACCTCATCATTAACGATTGGTATGAGTGAACTTATGATGTGGTGTTTAATGACTAATAGGACCCAACTAGAAAACAGGGTAAGGGAACATCTGTAAAAGGTTTAGAAGCCCTAGGAGTACCCATAGTATATGTTCCATACCTCCTTGAAATATTATCCAAACTCAATTTATTATAGGGATGTAACCATATATGTTGGATTCTACCAATGGTTCGCCAATTGTTGTATTAGTTACAACAACAACCAAAACTTTGGGCATATTCAAAATTTTGAGTCCCCCTCTACTAGCCTTAATCCATTAGGGTTATGATCTAGTTTTCAATTAGTCAATATCCCTATGACTCATTTCTATCAAACTCTATTGGATCCCCCACTCAATTGATGCATATTGCATCCATTCATCATTTTATCTTGTGTGTGCTTATGATTACATTAGGGTTTTAGGGATTTCGTTGTTTTAGTGATGCATTAAAAGTATTATGCGCCAAGCTCTTATTTATCTACCATGTGCACTATAATCAAACGAATAATTTTTTTATTAATGGCCATGGCATCACTTAGCTACATTAGGTTTTATGAAGCTATCAACGCTATCATGCATATTCACAACCATCTGTTGTCATGATTAAGGATGCAACCATGCTTTGAACTAATCCTTTCTCTTTAGAATTTATCTTCACTTCAAGGAACTTAGTATTATGATTTCCTCATCATCATGGGAAAAACATGATGTCAAAGTTAATTACAATTAGTAGGCTCATTAATGCGCCCAAATGTTAAGTTGGTTTCGAATTTAAGCATATCTTGTTTTACCCATATAATTTATTTGTATTTATATTATCGCCTTCAATGGTCTGAAATGAATTGTTTTAATTGTTTTAATAATTTATTCCATTTTTCTTTGCAGGGATTTAAATGGAGGTGTATTGGGCACATCTTGAATGAAGAAGGATGAAATTGGACATTAGGTAGAAAAAACACCACTTATAGAGGAAAGCTTATTTAATATAAAATATTGACTTCATGAGGCTTTGTAAAGAACAACATTCCACAAGACAAGGAATATTCTTGATACATGGAATGTTGGGTGTTTATTTTAAATGAACATGATTAATGCTTTTGTGCTCTAAGAGATTGTTGCTGTTATGGTTCCCATGATTTGGCAGATTTTGCAATACCAAATGATGAGACAACATCAAACCACTTTTAGATCTCAGGATCTAGCCCTCCTGGATCCAGAGAGGGATCTCTCTATAAATGCAAAGAATGATGTAACTTGAAAGCTAAATCTGAGGTATTAGGCTAGCTATGAAGCATAAGGGTTTTGATTTTTTTGTTTGGTTGGAGATCATTAACTGAGAAGGTTAAGGAAATGAAGAAGGATCAGAGTAGCAGGATGTTTCATCATGGAAAAATAGGTCAAGAGAAGTGCCAATCCATTGGGCTATGGAGTCATGAAAGGGGATTACTTGCATAACAACTATCCAAGGGTTTCCATAGGGCAAGTCATCTATACCAAAGGATCTTTTAGATAGATGGTGATATGGAACATTAAGAGTGGGTGAAAGAATGAAAGAAACCTAAGGGCAGCCTAAGATTAGGTAAGTGCTTTGAAACTATCCTGCTTTTAACATACTTCAAAGGAGACTCTCAATAAGACACAAAGGGTAGCTTAAGATCAGGTCAGATGTCATTTAAATCCAGGCCTGCTTTCAATATAATCTAAAGGAGAACAATCCAGCAGTCCTCATAACCACTTTCAGAAAGGTAGAAAACATTTAAGATTAAACATAGAGCAAGGCCTAAGATCGTAGAAATACTTTTAACTTTCAATTCTTTTGACACTAGCTCAAAGGGATCTTAGAAAGGCCAACTGTTGGAAAAGGACCCTAGTGGATAGGGCTAACTCTAAATCCCCAGTATCCAAATTCTTCCAGCTGAAACCAATCAAGAACATCTAAGGAAACAAACTCTAAATTCTTACATTAGTAAGAATGGACCAGCCAACTTCTATACTGGTTAAATTGTGTGAATTTGTTCTCAGATAGACAATCAGCAGAAAACATTAAAGATAAGAAGAGCAGGAAGCATTAGGGTACTTGTAGCAGTATATCCTAAGCCAGATTACTGATTCTTATCAGAAAATAATGGACAATGTGAAAGACATGAAATGAGACAAATCATAGTATGGAAAACATCACCCGTAATATAGACCAGGATCCTGTGAAATTTTCTTTTTCAATTGATGTGCAAAACCAGTCACATACTTTGAGATCAATGGATCTTTACCATCCAAACTTCTCCTCCTAGCCTACTAAATTACAAACTACTAAGCTACTTCCCCCAATAATAGTTCTAACAGTCAATATAATCCCTCCAACCAACAACATTTTCAATATAATTTACAGGGGTTCTTATAGAGGAATGAGGAGGTGAAGTAATAGGGGAGATATTTGGCCCAATTAAATGAATAATTTAATGTCTCTTGGCCTCTGGGAGGCTTGATGGATAAGAAGTGACATGCTCCATACTTCATTAAATGGACCTTTGCTTGTATTCGCACTCTGGCAGTTTGTCTTTGACTTTCGGAGGATCTGGTGTGCAGGAAATTACTTATGAGCTGCATATATGTCCATAAATCTGATTGCCTTGGAATGTGACCTGAGTTAATCAAAAATAGGACTACAGGGGCAGTATAGGTCGATGGAAAGTGACCTCCTCTCTGACTTGGCGTGTAGAGGCTTCTCTGTTGATGTGTCCTTTGTGTTTTCACTGATCCGGCTTTGATTATGCTTTAGGCACTGATACTCTCTGTTTAGTTGATGTTCACTGCATTTTAGTTGTATTTCAAGCACACAGGAGGTTCCATGATATCACCAAAGCTCACACGACATGGGTAAAATCATAATTTGAACCCTGTAGGTTATCTTTCTTTGCGGTTGAATGGCATGCGTGATAATTTAAAACTGTGGGAGAAAAAATTTATAACCTGAAAAAAACAAACAAAATTCAAGAAAATCCATTGAAAATGGGCTAAGAAATTCTTTGGGCGGTTGGGGAGTGAAGTCAAAATAGAACCGTCAATTTATATTAATCAATGGAGATCTACGGCTGAGATCCTTTCGCAAAGTCATTTAGAAAGGTCAGATGGATGAAAGTGGGAGGGGGGGAGGTTAGATCAGGGCCTTCAAATTAGAGTAATCAACGGCCAGGATTTAAAACTAAAAATACATTGCGGAAGGGAAAAGTGGTGAGGCGAAAAACCGGAGTGGTTTTCGTGCAACTTTGGACCGGGTTTGAAATTTTTCGGAAAAAACGCGATACCATACACTGACTGCCACGTGGAAAACTAAAACCGCTTATATCGTGAAATTTTGGAACTTTAAATCTTGGGCACAAAAATTATGCGATATGCAATGGTGGTCGTTGGATCTGGGACTTCAAATCCGACGGTGCAGAAGAAACACGATGAGTCGGAAGCTGCAGGGTTAAAAGGCATGCGAGGTTGAATTAGGACCATTAGATCTGCAGATCGGACGGTTGAGATTAAAATAGAAAGCATATTTTTGGACTGGGTGAGTGAATGAGCAAAAATATGATAGTCGTTGGATCTGTAGGAATGGATGGTGGAGATTAAATCAGGGATCGCACATCGAAGGTGGAAAGCGAACGGGACATTGGATATGCGATGTGCGATTAAACGCTGACCGTTGGATCGGGGGCAAGATCAATGGCGGAGATCTAATCGACGATTAGTGAAGTAGTAGAACGGAGAAAGGAGAAGGCGAAGTGTGATGAAATCTGGGGCATCAGATCTGGGAGGATGAACGGCTAGGATTTAATCGCATGGGAGAAAAGGAGAGAGGCCAAAACACTGAGGTTTTTGGGTTTGCGATTTTGTGATTACGCGCTGACCGTCGGATCAAAGGGGAGATCAATAGTCGAGATTGGGTCTGAAGGGGAATGACGGAGGGACCAAGGGCGGGGCGCGATTGAATGCTGGTTGTCGGATCGGAGGAGATCGGCGGTCAGGATTGCAGCGAAGGTCGAGGAGAGGAGGACTAATCGCATTGGAGATTTTGGAAGAACAAAGGAAAGTCGGGAAAGGAAGCTTTGACTGCGATTAGCGATTGGTGCCTGGTTATGGCTCTGGGCATGTGTGGAAAAGGGGCTAAGGGCTAAGCCGAGAGGGGCTTAAGGCCTAAATGTAAAAATGAGCGTTTTAGTCCTAAATTTAGAGTTTTTAAAGCCAAATGAGGGGTTCCAGTAGGCAAAAGGAGGGATTTTTAAACCAGATAAAGGGAAAATTATAAGGTTTAAAGGGGATTCAGGTGATATGGAGGGTTTTGAGGGGATGAAATGGAGCAAATGGAGGGCTTTTTGAAGAATTCTTTTTCTCAAAACAGCTAGGCTTTTTTCAATGGAAACAACAGTGAAGATTTTTCAAGGAACACAAGGTACATAGAGGCTTCAAGAATGAAAGGTTTTCAAGGGAAATGTTTCTCTTGAAGGCTCAGAAAAAATTTTAGCCACCTGTTTGCTATGTCAAAAATTGATAGGTGGCTCATAGTGGCTCCACATGGGGATGGCATCTTCTTGAAGGTGTCAAGAATCTCAGAAAACAATCTTTGGAGTAGGCTAGATGCCTGGTACCTGACACATATTTTTCCTTTCTTTGATCAGCTGCCACAAATATTGGTGGATATTAAATCAGCAGAAAACATATTCCCAAACAACTACCTACCCATCCTACTGTCCTAACATTTTTTCTTCAAGGTGCATTTAGAATTGCAAACATTTTACATCATCAATTTTTACAAATAGGAAAATAAACCTATCTAATGCTACCCTTATTTCTCCATGAGACCAGATTAAACAATTGGACTCATATCTTCTCTACCTAAACTACTATATTCTAGGATTAAAATATCTAGCATATTTCTTTCTCTACATTCTAAAATAGAAATTTAAACATAGTCAAACCAGGATTAGATTGTCTGGCTTGTTGTGGGTCCATGGCATAAAAAAAAGCGGCTCATGAACTAAAACTTTGCATAAATTAAAAAAAAAATCTGACTAAATGCTCACAGGCTGAGATTTATTGAGCTTTCTGCCTGTCTCCATAGAATCTAGCATGCTCTGGGTGATGCAAGCAGCTCCGGTGGAGACGATTGACGATGGCAAGGATAAACGACGGACCTATGCTGGGAGATAACCCTGGGGTCAGTACGCTGTGGGTGTCAAGAGGTGTCTGAACAGTGGTGACCCTAGCCTCTGTCTGGCTCTTACAGATCATCCTTGAGAAATTGTTCAATGGGGCATCCATGAATTACGCCATGGGATCAACAAAAACATTAGCAACTTTCCTTCTAGGCTTCTTATGATAGTGGCATTTATACACATCCTTGGCAGTTTTAATGCCCCCACGTATATGATCATGGCCTCTGAAATCACAATCATCCTTTTCCTGGTCAGGAGTATTTGGCAGATGAGTTTCAACCAGGACTACCTCTTCTTCAACTGGACCAAGAAAATATTTCTTTGAGAAAGAAAATCTTCCTCATCCTCATTGTAACCTGAACTAGAGGACTCATCATATTTGGCAGTGTTGTCCTCTTATAACCCTGATAGGTTCTGCTAGAGTGGACTAAAATCTGTGAAATGACTAACATATTCTTGAGCAAGGGTTTCTTTGATTACCTCAACCCTTTCAGGAGAAGATTCAAGATATTCATCTTGCTCAATATTTTCTTCATTTCTTTCTTCCTCATCCTCTAAGCTAGAAAGATGTTGGCTTCCATCTTCATGGCAATTATTACTGATGATCTGATATATAATAGAGCGAAGATTCATTGAATCTTCGTCTGCTCTCAGGCTTTCAACACTTTCCTCATCAGTATCATAGAGAGCCTGCATTGGCTCATTGCTTTCTTGAAGTTGCTGGTCATGATCTTCCTCCCATAAATCTACTGATGATGGTCCTGCAAGCTTAGTTTCCCTTTGGAAAAAATCATCATCAGATAGATCAAAACTAGGAAAATCATAATTATAAGCAGTGTTACCACTCAAACCTTCTGGACTCTCAGCAAGTCTTTCTTCAGAACAATCTGCAAGTTCATCTTCTGATCTAAATTCTTGTTCATCATACATGCTTTGCATGTTGCTTATGTCTTGCAGAGATCTGGTTTTCTTTTCCTGAGGATAAGGCGTGGGTCTTTTCCAATCATCGTTTCTAGTTTCCACCTCATATTCTTCCTCTTCTATGTTTAGCAAGGTGTTGGTTGTCTCTATCAATTTTTCTAGCTTGTTTTCTAAAGAGATCAGCCTTATTTGATCTACTTGGTCCTTATTTATTGCTTTTAATTTTTCCTAGAGAAAGACTTTTAATTTTCAATGCTTTTGACACTAGCTAAAAGGGATCTTAGAAAGTCCAAATATTGGAAAAGGACCCTAGTGGATAGGGCTAACTCTAAATCCCCAGTATCCCAATTCCTCCAGCTGAAACCAATCAAGAACATCTAAGGAAACAAACTCCAAATTCTTACATAAGTAAGCATGGACCAACCAACTTCTATATTGGTTAAATTGTGTGAATTTGTTCTCATATAGACAATCAGTAGAAAACATAAAAGATAAGAAGAGAAGGAAGCATTAGGGTACTTGCAGCAGTATATCCTAAGCCAGATTATTGATTTTTATCAGAGAATAATGGACAGTGTGAAAGACATGAAATGAGACAAATCATAGTGAGGAAAACATCACTCGTAATATAGACCGGGATCCTGTGAAATTTTCTTGTTCAATTTATGTGCAAAACCAGTCACATAATTTGAGCTCAATGGGTCTTTACCATCCAGACTTCTCCTCCCAGCCTACTAAATTACAAACTACTAAGCTACTTCCCCCAATAACAGTTCTAACAGTCAATAGAATCCCTCCAACCAACAACATTTTCAATATAATTTACAGGGGTTATTATAGAGGAATGAGGAGGTGAAGTAACAGGGGAGATATTTGGTCCAATTAAATGAAGAATTTAATGTCTCTTGGCCTCTGGGAGGCTTGATGGAGAAGAAGTGACATGCTCCATACTTCATTAAATGGACCTTTGCTTGTATTCGCACTCTGGAAGTTTGTCTTCGACTTTCAGAGGCTCTGGTATACAGGCAATTACTTCTGAGCTGCATATATGTCCATAAGTCTAATTTCCTTTTAATGTGACCTGAGTTAATGAAAAATAGGACTGCAGGGGTAGTACGGGTCGATGGAAAGTGACCGGCCTCTCTGATTTGGCGTGTAGAGGCTTCTTTGTTGATGTGTCCTTTCTGTTTTCGTTGATCCGGCTCTAATTATGCTTTAGGCACTGATACTCTCTGTTTAGTTGATCTTCACTGCGTTTTAGTTGATTTTCAGGTGCACAGGAGGTTTCATGATATCACTAAAGCTCACACGGCATGGGTAAAATCATAGTTTGAACCCTGTAGGTTCTCTTTCTTTGTGGCTAAATGCCCTGCGTGATAATTTAAAATTGTGGGAGAAAACCTTTATAACCTGCAAAAACAAATAAAAGTCAAGAAAATCTATTGAAAATGGGCTAAAAAATGCTTTGGGCAGTTGGGGAGCGAAGTTAAAACAGAACCGTCAATTTATATTAATCAACAAAGATCTACAGCTGAGATCCTTTCGCGAAGTCATTTAGAAAGGTCAGATGGATGAAAGTGGGAGGGGGTGAGGTTAGATCAGGGCCTTCAGATTAGAGTAATCAATGGCTAGGATTTAAGATTGAAAATACATTACGGAATGGAAAAGTGGTGAGGCGGAAAACCGGAGTGGTTTTTGGAGAACTTTGGAGCGAGTTTGAAATTTTTCCGAAAAAACGCGATACCATACACTGACTGCCACGTGGAAAATTAAAACCGCTTATATCATGCAATTTTGGAACTTTAAACCTCGTGCACAAAAATTACGCGATATGTAATGGTGGCCGTTGGATCTAGGACTTCAGATCCGACAGTGTGGAAGAAACATGATGAGTCGGAAGCTGCAGGGTTAAAAGGCATGCAGGGTTGAATTAGGACCGTTAGATCTGCAGATTGGACGGTTGAGATTAAAAGAGAAAGTGGAGTTTTGGACTGGGTGAGTGAATGAGCGAAAAGATGATAGTCGTTGGATCTGTAGGAATGGATGGCACAGATTAAATCGAGGATTTCACATCGAAGGTGGAAAGCGAACGGGACATTGGATGTGCGGTGTGCAATTAAGCGCTGACCGTTGGATCGGGGGCAAGATCAACGGCGAAGATCTAATCGGCGATTAGAGGAACCGCAGAATGGAGAAAGGAGAAGGCGGAGTGCAATGAAATCTGGGCCGTCAGATCTGGCAAGATGAACGGCTAGGATTTAATCGCATCGGAGAAAAGGAGAGAGACCAAAACACCGAGGTCTTTGGGTTTGCGATTTTTCGATTACGCGCTGACTGTCGGATCAAAGGGGAGATCAACGGTCGAGATTGGGTTGGAAGGGGAATGACGGAGGGCCCAAGGGCGGGGCTTGATTGAATGCTTGCTGTCGGATCGGAGGAGATCAACGGTCAATATTGCAGTGGAGGTCAACGAGAGGAGGACTAATCGCATCAGAGATTTTGGAAGAACAAAGGAAAGATGGGAAAGGAATCTCCGATTGTGATTATCAATTGGCGTCTGGTTATGGCTCTTGGAATGTGCGGAAAAGGGGTTAAGGGCTAAGCTGAGAGGGGCTTAAGGCATAAATGTAAAAATGGGTGTTTTAGGCCTAAATTTAGTGTTTTTTAAGCCAAATGAGGGGTTTCGGTAGGCAAAAGGAGGGATTTTTAAACCAGATAAGGGGAAAATTATAAGGTTTAAATGGGATTTAGGTGAGATGGAGGGTTTTGAGGGGATGAAATGGAGCAAATGGAGGGCTTTTTGAAGCATTCTTTTTCTCAAAACAGTAGGGATTTTTTCAATGGAAACAGCAGTGAAGATTTTTCAAGGAACAGAAGATACATAGAGGCTTCAAGAATGAAAGGTTTTCAAGGGAAATGTTTCTCTTGAAGGCTCGGAAAAATTTTCAGCCACCTATTTGCTATGTCAAAAATTTATAGGTGGCTAACAGTGGCTCCACATGGGGATGGCATCTTCTTGAAGGTGTCAATAATCTCATAAAACAATCTTTGGATTAGGCCAAATGCCTGGTAACTGACACATCCTTTTCCTTTCTTTGATCAGCTGCCACAAATATTGGTGGATATTAAATCAGCATAAAACATCTTCCCAAACAACTACCTACCCATCCTACTGTCCTAACATTTTTCCTTCAAGGTGCATTTAGAATTGCAGACATTTTACATCATCAATTTTTACAAATAGGAAAATAAACCTATCCAATGCTACCCTTATTTCTCCATGAGACCAGATTAAACAGTTGGACTCATAGCTTCTCTACCTAAACTACTATACGCACAAAGTTCCGCCATCTGTAAATTTCTTTCTCTACATTAAAACACAATTTAAACACGGTGTTCGAGCTAAGTGAAGGCATGAAAACTGCTTTGTGGGGAATTGGCATAAAAACAAGCTGCTCATGAACTAAAAATTTGCAGAAATTAAAAAAAAATCTGACTAAATGCTCACAGGCTGAGCTTTATTGAGCTTTCCTACCTACCCTACTCTACTTGGGAATATCTAATGCTCTAGGTGATACAATAATGCCAATGCAGCCAGTCAAGCAGTAACAAAAAAGGATAGAAAAACTAACTCTTGTCAAAGATAACCATAGGGTACTCTGCATGTAGGTCTTCAAAACTAAGGCCACGAGCAGTGGTGACCACTTCTAATGTATCTGTCTCTTGCAAAGGATCAATGCTTGAGAACCTGAGCCAATTAGGGCATCCATATATTCTGCCATAGGATCAACAAAAACATGATGTAAACTTTCTTCTTTAAGGCCTTCCATGACTAGTAGGCTATCTGCATCCCTGACAGTTTCAATCATTGCATCTACAGTGTGGCCTCTGAAATCACAATCATCATTTTCCTGGTCAGGAGTATTTGGCAGATGAGTTTCAACCAGGACTACCTCTTCTTCCACTGGACCAAGAAAAATATTTCTTTGAGAAAGAAAATCTTCCTCATCCTCATTGTAACCTGAACTAGAGGACTCATCATATTTGGCAGTGCTGTCCTCATGTAACCTTGATAGGTTCTGCTGGAGTGGACTGAACTCTATGAAAATATTAACATATTCTTGAGCATGGGTTTCTTTGATTACCTCAACCCTTTCAGGAGAAGATTCAAGATATTCATCTTGCTCAAGATTTTCTTCATTTCTTCCTCATCCTCTGAGCTAGAAAGCTGTTGACTTCCATCTTCATGGAAATTATTACTGATGATCTGAGATATAACAGAGTGAATATTCATTGAATCTTTGTCTGCTCTCAGGCTTTCAACACTTTCCTCATCAGTATCATAGATACCTTGCATTGGCTCATTGCTTTCTTGAAGCTGCTGGTCATGATCTTCCTCCCATAAATCTACTGATGATGGTCCTGCAAGCTTAGTTTCCCTTTGGAAAAAAATCATCATCAGATAGATCAAAACTAGGAAAATCATAATTATAAGCAGTGTTACCAATCAAACCTTCTGGACTCTCAGCAAGTCTTTCTTCAGAACAATCTGCAAGTTCATCTTCTGATCTAAAATCTTGTTCATCATACATGCTTTGCATGTTGCTTATGTCTTGCAGAGATCTGGTTTGATTTTTTTTAGGAAAAGGTGTGGGTATTTTCCAATCATCGTTTCTAGTTTCCACCTCATATTCTTCCTCTTCTATGTTTAGCAAGGTGTTGGCTGTCTCTATCAATTTTTCCATCTTGTTTTCTAAAGAGATCAGCCTTATTTGCTCTGCTTGGTCCTTCTTTATTTCTTTTAATTTTTCCTCCCTGCACCACAGGTTGTATTTGACAGTAATTGCTATTCTCTACATTTCTTCAAGGCTTGAAGGTTATCTTTCTCTTATATGGAATTCCACCTCAGGGTCAAAATAACTCAGATAGTGCAATAAGGCCCATCCCAAGGGTGGTTTTATCTCAGAAGGTATTGCATTGTATACCTTATTGAACCTGGCTGAAAAGTTCTGTACTGTCTCTCCTGGTTGTTTTCTCAAATTCTGGTATTCTTCTAGGATGAGGAAGACATTTCTCAGGACTACCCATCTATCAAGGAAAACTTGAGCAAACTACTGAAAATTGATGATGCTTGCAACTGGAAGGTTTTTAAACCAACTCTTAACATTTTCTTGTAATTACAAGGCAAACATTCTAAAATGCACATCATCTTCTTCTATTTCATATAAGTCATGTAAATCTTCAATATTTTGAACATGCTGCCCAGCAGTGATCTTTGAATTTTCTCCATCAAAAAGGGGCAGCTTATTGGTAAATCCTGCAGGAAGGGGTTAGAAGATAAGAGGCAAAACCATAGGCTTATATCTTTCTATGACCTTTGTGGGTGTAGGCAGTGTAACAAGGGGCCTATGACTGCTTGAAGTTTCATTAGGGGTCAGAGATACAACATGAGGCTCTTGCTTCACTGGGCTTTTCATAGGTGTATGGGTCTGCTCATGGTCTGAAGACTGAGGCTCTAGATCTTTCCCATAATCAATGTGGATCTCATATTTGTACACTTGATCAGGCTTAAAGTAGGATAGTACGCAGTGGTAGATAAAAACAATGAATTCTTTAAACCAAATTCAGCCTAAATGTTCTATCCTTCTATAAGGTCTGGCCATATTTCAGGTTCTTCCTCCAGTGGAGTCGCGAGGTGGAGGATTCTCAATGTTTAAATGAAGGTTATTGTCCACCATCAGCAATAGAATACCAAATCGAGGTCATTTGGTCTATTTCCCCAGTGGAGTCGCCATTATGTTATGGTTCCCATGATTTGGCAGATTTGGCAATACCAAATGATGAGACAACATCAAACCACTTTTAGATCTCAGGATCTAGCCCTCCTGGATCCAGAGATGGATCTCTCTATAAATTCAAAGAATGATGTATCTTGAAAGCTCAATATGAGCTATTAGGCTAGCTATGAAGCACAGGGGTTTTGATTTTTTTGTTTGGTTGGATATCATTAACTGAGATGGTTAAGGAAATGAAGAAGGAGAAAAGTAGCAGGATGTTTCACCATGGGAAAATAGGTCAAGAGAAGTGCCAATCCATTGGGCTATGGAGTCACGAAATGGGATTACTTGAATAACAACTATCCAAGGGTTTCCATAGGGCAAGTCATCTATACGAAAGGATATTTTAGATAGATGGTGAGATGGAACATTAAGAGTGGTTGAAATAATGAAAGAAACCTAAAGGTAGCCTAAGATCAGGTAAGTGCTTTGAAACTATCCTACTTTTGACATACTTCAAAGGACACTCTCAATAAGACACAAAGGGTAGCTTAAGATTAGGTCAAATTTCATTTAAATCCAGGCCTGCTTTCAACACACTCTAAAGGAGAACAATCCAACAGTCCTCATAACCACTTTCAGAAAGGTATAAAACATTTAAGATAAAACACAGAGCAAGGCCTAAGATCAGAGAAAGACTTTTAACTTTCAATGCTTTTGACACTAGCTCAAAGGGATCTTAGAAAGGCCAACTGTTGGAAAAGGACCCTAGTGGACAGGGATAACTCTAAATCTCCAGTATCCCAATTCTTCCAGCTGAAACCAATCAAGAACATCTAAGGAAACAAAATCCAAATTCTTACATCAGTAAGCATGGACCAGCCAACTTCTATACTGATTAAATTGTGTGAATTTGTTCTCAGATAGATAATCAGCAGAAAACATAAAAGATAAGAAGAGCAAGAAGCATCAGGGTACTTGTAGCAGTATATCCTAAGCCAGATTATTGATTCTTATCAGAGAATAATGGAAAATGTGAAAGACATGAAATGAGACAAATCATAGTAAGGAAAACATCACCCATAATATAGACCAGGATCCTATGAAATTTTCTTGTTCAATTGATGTGCAAAACCAGTCACATACTTTGAGCTCAATGGCTCTTTACCATCCAAACTTCTCCTCCCAGCCTATTAAATTACAAACTACTAAGCTACTTTCCCCAATAACAGTTCTAATAATCAATAGAATCCCTCCAACCAACAACATTTTCAATATAATTTACAGGGGTTCTTATAGAGGAATGAGGAGGTGAAGTAACAGGGGAGATATTTGGCCCAATTAAATGAATAATTTAATGTCTCTCAGCCTCTAGGATGCTTGATGGAGAAGAAGTGACATGCTCCATACTTCATTAAATGGACCTTTGCTTGTATTCGCACTCTGGCAGTTTGTCTTTGACTTTCGAAGGCTCTGAAATGCAGGAAATTACTTCTAAGCTGCATATATGTCCATAGCTCGGATTTCCTTTGAATGTGACCTGAGTTAATGAAAAACAGGACTTCAGGGGCAGTATGGGTAGATGGAAAGTGACCGGCCTCTCTGATTTGGCGTGTAGAGGCTTCTATGTTGATGTGTCCTTTGTGTTTTCGCTGATCCGGCTCTGATTATGCTTTAGGCACTGATACTCTCTGGTTATTTGATGTTGACTACGTTTTAGTTGTTTTGCAGGCGCACAGGAGGTTCCATGATATCACCAAAGCTCACACGGCATGGGTAAAATCATAGTTTGAACCCTGTAGGTTCTCTTTCTTCGCGGATGAATGGCCCACGTGATAATTTAAAACTGTGGGAGAAAACCTTTATAACCTGGAAAAACAAACAAAAGTCAATAAAATCCATTGAAAATGGGCTCAGAAATGCTTTGGGCGGTTGGGGAGCGAAGTTAAAACACAACCGTCGATTTATATTAATCAACAGAGATCTACGGCTGAGATCCTTTTGCGAAGTCATTTAGAAAGGTTAGATGGATGAAAGTGGGAGGGGGTCAGATTAGATCAGGGCCTTCAGATTAGAGTAATCAACGGCCAGGATTTAAAACTGAAAATACATTGCGGAAGGGAAAAGTGGTGAGGCGGAAAACTAGAGTGGTTTTCGCGCAACTTTGGAGCGGGTTTGAAATTTTCCCGAAAAAACGCGATACCATACACTGACTGCCATGTGGAAAAATAAAACCTCTTATATCGCGCAATTTTGGAACTGTAAACCTCGGGCGCAAAAATTATGTGATATGCAATGGTGGCCGTTGGATCTGGGACTTTATATCTGATGGTGCGGAAGAAACACGATGACTCGGAAGCTGCAGGGTTAAAAGGCATGTGGGGTTGTATTGAGTAACCAGCTCCAAAAATAGAAGAAAAGAGATATCAACGCCTTAGAAATAAGCCACTTCGAGGGGGCAACCTCCAATACATTACATAAATGAACAATTCTTGGATGATACAATTTACAAAACCTCCTTTCTATATATAGGAGTCCATGTGGCCATAATGTAATCCTAGCCGACCTAACAATATTAATTTAGGGGCACAATAATAACAAAATGGGGGTTATAAGGGTACAATAATAACAATAAGGGGGTTACACTAATAACAATAAAGGACTATACTAGTAATATAGGGACCTAACATGCCCCTCTCCTTCAAAAAAGTGTTGTCCTCAACGCTTGAGTAGCTCTTGGTGCTTTTGTATAAACTTCTCATCCTCCCATGTAGAATCTTCAGTGAGTAAGTTCTTCCACTTGACGAAATACTCTGAAATTGATCAATTTTGTAGCTGTCGAGTTCTTGTTTCCGTGACCGCTTCAGGTTCCAATATGATTTTTCCTTCCTCATCAATTTCTGGCAATATTGTTTGAACTGGAAGATTTTCACCTATAACCTTCTTTAAGCATGAAACATGGAAACTGGATGCACTCGCGAAGAAGCAGGAAGCTCCAATTTGTATGCCATAGTACCAATATTTTGCAACACCTTTTAAGGACCATAGTACTTTGGCGATAATTTATTATCCTTCTTAGCTTGCTTGAGGGACATTTGTTTGTATGGTTGTAGCCGTAAAAATACCCAGTCTCCTACATCAAAACTTCTCTCGCTGCGATGTTGATCTGCTTGTTGTTTCATTCGATTTTGTGCCAAATTCAGGTTATACTTTAAGAGTTGGAGAACTTCTTGTTGATGCTCGATGTGATCTTCCACTGCTTGAACCTTCGAATTTTCCCTTAAAGATGATGTGATGGATGGTGGATGATATCCATAAAGTGCCATAAATGGGGTCATTTTTGCTGCAGTATGGAAGGAAGTGTTATACCACCATTCAGCGAGAGGCAACCACTTGACCCATTGTGTTTGTTTATCAGATACAAAGAAATGAAGATATCATTCCAAACATTTATTTACTATCTCAGTTTGACCATCAGATTGAGGATGATAAGATGAGCTATGAGCTAATTGAGTACCCAAACAAGAAAATAGCTCCGTCCAAAAATTTCCAGTAAAAATGGGATCTCTGTCGCTCACAATAACCCTTGGGCTTCCATGTAGCTTTTGAATTCTGTCCATAAATGTAGTAGCAACCGTACTTGCTTTAAATGGATGAGATAATGCACAAAAGTGTGCATACTTGGTAAGTCTATCAACTACCACCATGATGACACTCTTTCCTTCTGACTTAGGTAAACTTGTGATAAAATCCATTGAAATCTCCTCCCAACGTTGACTTGGAATGGATAAAGGTTGTAGAAGTCCTGGGGTCTTAATTGTTTCCACTTTATTCTGCTGGCAAACCAAACATTCCGCCACAAACTTTCGAATATCAGATTTAAGGCTATCCCAAAAAAATTCTTTCTTCACCCTGTGGTAAGTTTTTAAAAATCCCGAGTGTCTTCCTAAAGGAGAAGTGTGCAATTCCAGAAGAATCTTTTGTTTTAGTTGGGAATTCTTACAAAGATATAAGCGATCTTTATACCATAAGGAATCATTTTTCCAACTAAATGTATCAGATGTACTAGGATCTTGCTGCAACTTTTGAATGAGTGTCCATACATCTTTTTCCTTCTTCCATTCATCTCTTGCTTTGGTTATCCAATCTGGTTGGATAATAGAAATGGCACAAAGCAATGCTTCCACCTCTTCATTCTTTCTTGAGAGTGCATCTGCAATAACATTAAGCTTTCATTTTTTGTAGATTATTTCAAAGTCATAACCCAACATCTTTGTGACCCAATTTTTCTACTCTTCTGAAGATAGTCTTTGTTCCAAAAAGTGTTTAAGACTATCATGATCAATTTTTACCTTGAAGTGTCTTCCCATTAGGTAAGTTCTCCATTTCTTTAGTGCATGCAATATTTCTAACATTTCCTTCTCATAAATAGGTTTCTGTAAATACTTTCCTTTGATTGGATGACTTTCAAAAGAAATGGGTCTTCCTTCCTGCATTAAAACAACACCAATTCCATTTCCCAAGGCATCACATTCCACAATAAAGGTTTTTGTGAAGTCTGGCGTAGCTAAGACCGGTGCTAGGCACATTGCCTCTTTAAGATGTTCAAAGGCCTTAGTTGCTTCAGGAGTCCATGAAAATGCATCTTTCTTCAATAATGTTGTTAGAGGTGCTGCCATTCTCCCATAATTCTTAACAAACTTGCGATAATACCCTGTTAACCCGAGAAATCCTCGCAACTTCTTTATGGTTGTGGGGACTTTCCATTCCTTAATGGCTTTAATCTTGTTAGGGTCTACTTTAACACCCTCGTGAGATACAATATGACCCAGATATTCCACCTCTTGTACTCCAAAGAAACATTTGGATTTTTTTGCATATAATTGTTTCTCCTGCAATAGTTTGAGCACCCTGCCAACATGTTCAACATGATCCTTCCAAGACCTGCTATAGATTAGTATATCATCAAAAAATACTAGCACAAATTTTCTAAGGAAGGGTTTGAAAATGGAATTCATCAACCCTTGAAATGTAGAAGGTGTATTGGTAAGGCCAAAAGGCATGACCAAAAATTCATAATGACCCTCATGAGTTCGAAATGCTTTTTTTGGAATATCTTCAGTCTTCATTCTAATTTGATGATATCCTGAACGAAGATCCAACTTGGTAAAATAAATTGCTCCATGTAATTCATCCAATAATTCATCAATCACAGGAATGGGAAATTTATAATTAATGGTGAGCTTATTGAGCTCCCTATAATCCGAACACATTCGCCATGATCCATCCTTCTTGTGTACCAATACTACAAGAGCGGAGAAAGAACTTTAACTAGGTTGAATTATACCCGCCTCTAACATTTCTGCAATCAGACGTTCAATTTCACTATTTTGGATGTAAGGATATCTATAAGGCCTAATGTTTGGAGGAACACTTCCTGGAATCAGATGAATAGCATGATCATGATCGCGAATAGGTAGGATTCCTTTGGGAGTTTCAAACACCTTGGAATGATTGTCCAAGACTTGTTGGAGATCTGCAGAAATAGATGATTTTGATGTTGGAACTTCTAGTGAGCATAATTGTGCAATTACGCCTCGTTGTTCTTTCTTTAGAAGCTTTGTCATGACATTAAAGCTTATTATATTTCCCGGCTTCCCTGCAATACCCCGTAATTCGACTTCCTTTCCTTTTGAAAAAAATTTCAAGAAAAGTTCTTGAAAATTAAAAGCCACTGTCCCCAAAGATTGTAACCATTGTACTCCTAGTACAACGTCAGCACCTGCCATAGGAATGGAAAGAATTGAAACTAGTCAATACATATTCCCCCATGGTTAGCTTGATATTATGGCATTTTCCAGAGCAATCTATAGTTCCTCCATTTGCAACCATCACTTGACATTCTGGTGCTGGGTATAGGAAACAATTTAATTCCTTGGCTACCTTACAATGAATAAAATTATGGGTGCTACCTGAATCAATCAACACTATTACCTTTTCTTCTTGATTTGTCCTTGTATCTTGAGAGTTTGAGGAGTGGTAATTCCTGCCAGTGCATTACACGATATGGTCGGATTCATTTCTTCCTCTTCTAGGGTTGGTTCCTGGTGTATATCCTCTTCTTGTTCATTTTCTTCTTCCTTTTCACAATCTATGTAAAATAATTTCTTCTCAGCACACTTATGACCTTTAGTGTATTTGCTATCACAACTGTAGCAAAGCCCTTTTTCTCTTTTTTCTTCCAATTTTTGTGGTGTCAACCTTGTAGGTTGTGGAAATCTAGGTGTAGTAACACTTCCTTCTTTATAGAATTGAGTGGTAGGCTTCCTTGTCGCCATAATTTTACATTCAACTTTTCTTGCCAACCTGAATGCCTTCTCCAATGAATCAGGTTCCAGAACGCGAACTTCATGTTGAATGTTATCCTTTAAATTGCCTATGAAGAGATCAATCCTGTGTTCCTCTGGAATATCAGTTACCCTTATATTCAATTTTTGGAAGTCCTCAATGTGCTTCCCCACTAAACCTTTTTGTTTGAGATTTATCAATTGGCTAAAGAAAGTGTTGCTCTTTGTATCCTCATAATGTGCTATCATTTCCTCCGTAAAAATTGACCAAGTGACAATTTTTTTATGGGAGCAAAGCCATCGATAACATACAAATGTATTTTGTTCTAAATGTAAAGTTGCAATGCGTACCTTTTGTGTGTTTTGCATGTTATGGAGATCAAAATATTGCTCCATCTGTAGTATCCATGTTACAGAATCCTTTCCATCAAACTTCCTCATATCCATTTTTGGAATATGGTGGTTCTTCCCGCCAACATTAGAGTTTATGAAATCACGATTAACATTTATTTTGTTCTCATCATGAGGTTCTTCTACTATCTTTTCACCATTAGGAAACATTTCTTGTATCAACATTGTCAAACCTTCGATGTCTACTTTGAGATCATTCTTCATGTTTTCCATGTTGTCTTTCATGTAATCCATCTTAGCTTCCATGCCAGCTTCCATGCCATCCATCTTAGCTTCCATGACTTTCTTCAAACTGTCCATATTCACTTCCACACCTTTCTTTAAAACTTCCATTTCATTTTTTGTTGCTCTTTGCGAGAGTGAAATTTGTTGCACTTGCTCTTGTAATTTTGATAGATCATGTTGCAATTCTTCATCTTCATGAGTCATAGTAGAGCCTTCTGAAGGCTTAATGGGTGTTGAATTATTTTTATGGGGCATCTTTTAGAACCCAATACTGCTATATATTCTACAATATTCCCTTGGAATAAATTCAAATTTATTCTTCAAAGAAGACTTATGCAATTTGGAAAGAAAAAAATATACACACCTTTTTCTTGCTTTTGAGGAGCTCGATATTGAAATTGGATAATCTCTATGATTGCAGCACTTCAATATTCGAATTTTAGTATCAACGTAGCCCTATGAATTATCTTTCGAATGCCACAGGTCTGACCTGATTTGGATTCTCCAAGACAAAGTTGTGTCCAATCTCCCACAATGACCTAATTCTGGACTGGTTCAGTAGAGCGAACTTGTACGACTTGCCACGTGTCACTGTTTCATCCTTTGTCTCTGAAATTGATAGCCAAGAAACTAAATTTTGTGTACTTGTGACCGCTTTTTATGGCACTCCAATCCTATGCCCAGAGAGAGAGTTATTGAACTTTTCCCACGATCACCTATTTGAGATGAAATTCAGGAGCCTGAAAAAGCACTACCTTCCACAGATCATATCTCCAAAAATGTTGTGGACCAAGCTCTGAAATTTTTTGACGAATTTCCTCAGGATTTTAGCTTCGCACCATATGAATTTCAGATTCTGAACCTTCGTATAAAAAACGTTATAGCGCAAATTCCACGATGACCTGTTTAGGAGCCTGAAAAAAGACCTAACTTCCACAGACGATATCTCTGAAAATATTGCGAAACAAGCTCTGAAATTTTTAGGAAATCTTCATCCGGATTTCGGCTTCACACCCTAAACATTTCAGCTTTTGAAACTTTGTAGAAAAAAATTTATAGTGAAAATTCCATGATGACCTGTTTGGAGCAGCGAAACCCTAGAATCCAAAGCTCTAATACAAAATGTTGAGTAACCATCTCCAAAAATAGAAGAAAAGAGATATAAATGCCTTAGAAATAAGCCACGTCAAGGGGGAAACCTCCAATACATTACATAAATTAACAATTCTTGGATGATACAATTTACAAAACCTCCTTTCTATATATAGGAGTCCATGTGGCCATAATGTAATCTTAGTGGGCCACAATGTAATCCTAGCCGACCTAACAATAATAATTTAGGGGCACAATAATAACAAAATGGGGGTTACAAGGGTACAATAATAAAAATAAGGGGGTTACACTAATAACAATAAAGGACTATACTAGTAATATAGGGACCTAATAGGTTGAATTAGGACCGTTAGATCTGCAGATCAGACGGTTGAGATTAAAAGAGAAAGTAGAGTTTTGGACTGGGTTAGTGAACGAGCGAAAATATGATAGTCATTGGATCTACAGGAATGGACGGTAGATATTAAATTGGGGATCGCACATCAGAGGTGGAAAGCGAACGGGACATTGGATGTGCAATGTGCAATTAAGCACTGACCGTTGGATCGGGGGCAAGATCAACGGTGAAGATCTAATCGGCGATTAGAGGAACAGTAGAACGGAGAAAGGATAAGGCGGAGTGCGATGAAATCTGGGCTATCAGATCTGGCAGGATGAAAAAATAGGATTTAATCGTATCAGAGAAAAGGAGAGAGGCCAAAACATCGAGGTCTTTGGGTTTGCGATTTTGCGATTACGCGCTGACCTTCAGATCAAAGGGGAGATCAACGGTCAAGATTGGATCAGAAGGGGAATGATGGAGGGCCCAAGGGCGGGGCATGATTGAATGTTGGCCGGTGGATCATAGGAGATCGACGGTCAGGATTGCAGCGGAGGTCGAGGAGAGGAGGACTAATCTCATCGCAGATTTTGGAAGAACAAAGGAAAGTCTGGAAAGGAAGCTCTTATTGCGATTAGCGATTGGCGCCTGGTTATGGCTCTGGGCATGTGCAGAAAAGGGGCTAAGGGCTAAGCCGAGAGGGGCTTAAGGCCTAAATGTAAAAATGAGTGTTTTAGGCCTAAATTTAGTGTTTTTTAAGCCAAATGAGGGGTTCCGGTAGGCAAAAGGAGGGATTTTTAAACCAGATAAAGGGAAAATTATAAGGTTTAAAGGGTAAAAGGTGAGATGGAGGGTTTTGAGGGGATGAAATGGAGCAAATGGAGGGATTTTTGAAGCATTCTTTTTCTCAAAACAGCAGGGCTTTTTTCAATGGAAACAGCAGTGAATATTTTTCAAGGAACATAAGATACATAGAGGCTTCAAGAATGAAAGGTTTTAAAGGGAAATGTTTCTCTTGAAGGCTCAGAAACATTTTTAGCCCCCTATTTGCTATGTCAAAAATTTATAGGTGGCTAACAGTTGCCAAGAATAATTAAGATCCATGTGGCCACCATAAAACTAGCACGCATTCCAAAGTGATGCATGGAGTATAAACCATAAAGGGTGTGTAAAATGTGCTTAAAGTTTTCCACAAGAGAGTGAATCACACATACCATCAGATATATGTATCAAAGAGGATGTTCAAAGGTCAAAGTGATAGAAACACATTCAAATCTATCATGTGGATGCAAATGAAAGAGGGTCTCATCTTTCATGTGTGCAAAAGCCATGTTTAAAGTATAAAAGGGGATTTTAATGGTTTCACATTATAAAATGCTTTAAGGACCATTAGCCAATGTGATCATAAATTCAAATTCATACAAATACATGTCTAATTGAATACGAAAAGGGTGATGCTTTGTAAAATCGTGAAGGCTATTGTATGCCATGGGAACATACACACCTTGGAATCCTATTTGTTGAGAGGAAGTATGGTCAAATGTAATTTTATGGGATATATATATTTGTCCTAACCGTATTGAGATCTGGATGTCATACGCTTGGACAATGTTTTATGAAATTTGTATATAAGACCTTCGCATATATCCAAGACTATTATAACTTTGGGCTACACAAAAAAAATTATGGGTGAAGGCCATGAATGTTGGAAACATATGTTTCCTCTACCACAATAGTATGCAAGACAAATGAACTGTAGAGCTTGTCAAAATCATCAAGCAATCGACCTATCTCACCACTCTAGAAGATAAAAATGGTTGACGTAAGTCACACTTTGGTGTTTTCCCTTCGCCATTCATTATCGTGATTTGCGATAAGGAAACAAATGTGACTTAGGCATGAGTTATTAAAAGTTGCAATTTCCCAATTATTAAGCGATTGACTCCTACATGAGATATGTGATTTACCCTCACATATGAAAATGTGACTTAGGAATAATATATAAACCTGTGATATATGCTCTTTGGAGAGCTCTTTATTTCAGAGTATACAAAGGCTGAAAAAAACATAAGTGGCACCTTGTAAAATGGACACACTTAGGAAGTGTTGTAAGCAGCAACATGCAGTAAGCAGAGCCAACACTCGAATGATAAGAGGCGTTTCAAATGTTACATACCCAATGGAAGGGAAAAGAAACACCACCTTGTGGTTATCATACCATAGAGCCTCCTGGATGTCTATATTGTCATATATAATTGTAGAGATGACATAATTAATACTCTGAATGACACCTCTCAAATGTCATGAAGAAAGATTTTTTAATTTTGGTCACATACATATTACACATTTTTCGAAGGCATGACAATGTGCTAAGTTTCGAGATACGAGGTTTAATGGTTTACTATAACAATGCTTGGAATCAAAGAAATTTAGGGTGTCCAAACTATATGTTACTCACTAGATCGAAAGGCATACATACAAATAACATTTGGAAGACATATTGGAGAATGATTTTTTCTTAGATGATCACCACCAAGACAACAATGCAAAGAACTAGCAAGACTAGGTAAAGCACAAGTTCTACGCATCGCACTTCTGAATACTTCTAGGACAGGATCATTTTTCCAAGTTCACGTGTAAGTCACAAAATCACATTTTAGTATTGGAGATGACATCTTGAAATCCAAAAATTCTTGAAGTTGCGACTATGTGAGATCTGTAGGTCACAATATTCTCCAAGATCATCAAATCACATTCCATAGCCTCAGACATATGTCCAAGAAGTGCGATCTTCCCTCCACTATGACCATGCAACCACCACAAGTCACATTCCTTTCTACAGTCTTCATAGATTGTGATTTCCCTTATTAAGTCACATTTTCCACTAGCGACCTCCTTCGCCTACTCTCTGTTTTTATTTTTATTGTCTCAAGAGATATTTACTTTTGTTATTCTTTGCACCCAGGCATGACCCATGACCTCTTCCTTGAATATATTTTTTCGTGAATGCCCCATTCTCACTCAACTTTCGATTTTAGTCTCCACATGCCCCAAACTCTCCAGCGACGTACAAATCTAGAAAGCACTAAATGTTTGCTCAATTGAATAAAAGGTTTGTATAAAGGAAGTATCCATCGATGGAAATTTTTGGAGGACATTCGATATTGCGTGACCACTCTAAGAGTCTAGTGTCTTGCCATAGAGGATCATTAGGGGGTATTTTATTTTATAAATGAAGAAGTGAATAAATTTGTACCTATCATGACAACCATGACCATTAAAAGTTGAACATGATGTGAATCCCTTCAAGTTCAATAAGATGGAAAATATTCTGACAACATAGAGAGTATTACATCAATGTTTTGTGAATCGTTATTAATACGCAAGTATGTGGAGGGAGAAATTGCGCAAGGGAAGGAATAGTCATATATAGAGTACGTGGCTGGTGGAATGTGTCATGATAATTTTACTACGGTCCAGAAATTTCAGTGGCATTTTTCTTTTGGGAATTTCCAAGAATTTTCAATTATCCCCTTCCTTAGTTTCATATAGTCTTTAGTTGAATGCAAAGGGATGACCAAAGATGTTGAGCAAGTGAAATACAATACTATTCCAAGAATTCATTAAGCAATTAGGTAGATTACACTAGTACAAAATGGCTAATTAGTTACTAAAAAAACGACTAAATTTTACATATAAACAACTATTTTTCGGTCGGTGTCCAATAGTAGCTAATTTACAGTATCTTATAACGCGACCAACTTTTGGTCGTTTTTAGCTTAGCCGTAAATTGGTTATCTCAACTTTGTTGTTTAGTAGTATATTTGGTCATTAATTTAGTCACTTATTTGGTCATTAATTTAGTCATTGATTTGGTCATTAATTTATTCATTGATTTTATTATTAATTTAGTCACTGATTTGGTCATTGATTTAGTCATTTATTTAATCTTTGATTTGGTCATTAATCGTCACAATTAATGACCAAATATACAACAAAATATATTACTATATGATCACCTGAGAAAACCAATTAATGACCAAAGAAATATGACCAAAATGTTGCTTTTGTTATAAGATACTGTAAATTAGCTACTAATAGTCATATATATGCAAATTTTAGTCATCGTTTGAAACCAATTAATAACCGAATAAATATGACTAAATTTTTTGTCGTGTTATAAGATACTGTAAATTAGCTACTAATAGTCGTATATATGCAAAATTTAGTCATCATTTGTAATCACAAATTTATCATTTGCAGTAGTCATTTATCCTTTTTTGGTAGTTTCATATTCATTATATAAACGACTAATTCAGTATTTTATATTCATTTCATTTAGTTTCATTAATAGTCATTATAAATGACTAATTTAGTCGTATATTCATTTTGTTTGTGTTCATCATTAATCAATATAAACTACTAATTTAGTAGTTTTTAATTGATTTTGTATTCATTATTAATCAACATAAATCAATTTGTATGATTTAAAAAATGTCATACAATGTGCATGTTCATCTAATATGAAAACACAAAGTTGCATATTTTAATTACAATACTGAACAATAAGTGCAACTATAAATAATTTCAACTACATAAATTATATTATATGAAATGTTGAAGTATTACAATATGAGTTTCCAACTTAATATTGGTTGGACTACAATTTAGACATGAAATTTTGTTTCAGCACTTCAAAAAATTATCGTTGTGTTTTCAAGGCATTGCAGGTGAATTCACCAACTCTGAAAACTTAACCATCAGTCTTTGTATGTGTCTTATGCGAGATATTGGCTCCAAGGGTATCACCAGACCAGTTCTCCTCTCCCTCTTTTTTCATTTGTCGCTCAAATGTTATTGCTCCCCTCTTTTTTCAATTCATGCTTCTTACCATCAATAATAAGTTCATTTTCTGAAAACAAAAGAAGATACAATGTAGATTATAAAATATGAAAGACAATGAACACTAGAATATAAAATAAATTAGACTATAAATAGTTTATACGACATATACCTCAACATCAACAATGTCAAAGCCATTTTTCCCATACAAGTAAGAAACTCGAACAAATTTTCTTCATTAGGGTGATAATGGTCACTATAATGTGGCCAGATAGCCTGTATAAACAAAGCAAATAAAATGTCACCATATATAGAAAAGAACACCTTAGTAACTTAGTATTCAACTTTCAAGGAAAGCTTAGGAACAATCATGTTAACTGAGTTATATGCTAAAAAGCTCAAGTTGTAGATAACTTGTGAAAACAAATAATCTGAGGTGTGATGTTTAATCCTTGTCATTTTATTGACAACAAAATTTCATTTTCTAAAGCATGAAATTAGTCAAGTATATAAACATGTACTCAAATAACAACATGAAAGTAACTTTTTCTGATAGTCATGAAAACATTTTAACACAAAATAGCAATAAGGATTCCAATCAATATAGTGTAATACTAATTTTATCTTCAAACTTTGGTTGTTGTTTAAATGAACATGATACTAAGTATTTTCAATTTCATAGTTAAAAGACAAAACAAAATCAAAAAAAATGTCCAAAATACAATCAAACAATAAAGAGTGGATATTATGGAATCGAAACTGCAATTATAAAAAATTTGTTTACCTATCCATCGATGTCGTGTTTGGCATTCCTAAAACACTTTCTTGCCCAAAATAACCATGAGGTGAAATAATCACAACATTAAAAACCATAGGAATTCCTACTAAAAAAATTTCGAAAGTCAATGGCTTAGGTGTCTAAGTGATCTCTAACAGCGAATGAACCATATCCAAGATGTGATATGCATTTCCTCCCCATCCTTTTTCCAATCACATTTCCTGTAACCTGTCCACAACATAGACAAGTAGCAATCAAACAAATACATTAACATTTATTTTTATCTTTTATATCTATAAAATTTGAATCGGATTTGTTTCATAAACATATTAATTCATATTTAAAGTCTTCCTGACATATGAGAAAGTATCAATCAAGTAGGACATCAGAAAAATAAACCTCAATGAGGTCCTCAAAAAATTTCTATAATATCAATATTTTTCTTGTTGTGATATCTTGGGAAGAAAAAAGAACATATCTGCAAAATAAAAATACATATATTACTTATGGTAAAACGTTGTATATGGTGTATTCTTAAGCAATTTTTTAAAATGTTCCTCCGCCTTTAACAAAGTGAATTGTAGCTTGGTTAAACTATGTATCTTTTCATTCAACATCAATTTTTGCAAGATAAATGTCACACATTATTCTTTCCCATTTCTCAACATGCTACATATGATAAATTGAAATTCACATAAAACCAAGAGCAAACCCTTTTCTAACCAAAACAAACAAACAAACAAACAATGTCTCTAATAAAATATCATTATAATATTAGAAAATGAAAAGAGGGTGGACCATTTTTGTTGTTTGACTTTACCTATTTTTGTTATGAAAGTGCTCGAGCTTCAGGACCGAACAAATGTGAGGGAAGTCGTAAATGTGAAAAAAATTATGTTGACCTAATTTGTAGACTTCTTCAAAATGATGTGAATAATGCCATTTTTGGATGTGGTAAATCTCGTAATAAGAAATGGCTTGTATTCTAATAAATTACATTGCAATAACTACCATGGGCCTCCACGGGTTCTAGTTCCTCAATATGTTAATCTTGATGATGAAAGAGAGATGGCAACGATAAGTATGGGTGGTCCTAGTTTGTATGGTGGATATCTTCAAACCAAGGTTGTCATCTCAATGAACCTAGGTTCTAACATGGTAAACCTAGATCTAGTCTTCACCCAATTTCATTCCATCATACTTTTTCAAGACTCATGAGGACATAATGGTCCTTAGCTTATAATAGGGTTGCTTTTGAAGTTATAGATAAATCTTATCCAAAGAAAATGGATTTTTGGGCTCCAAGAGATATGGATAATTTAAATGATAACAATTATATGTTTTTTCCCAAGATTCAAATGTAGGGATACATTTTGTGGATTTTACTAATAAATAGAATGAGAGAAATAATCCATGAGGAGAATCTACTAGTCATTGTGATTAGGGAAATACTCGGAGATAATAAGACTATTTAGGTTCAAATCAAAGATGGTGTTGATTCTTGTAGCTCCTCAGTTGTTCGTAGTTTTTAAGGTAGGAATTTCAGTTCTTCAAGGGTGGGGTCCTTCAACATAATTGCATTTGCCTTGGTCCTATCACCCAAAAGCAAAACATAATCAATAAAGAGTAAATATGTCAAGTTTAGGGCAATTCCTATTTGTATAGTTGTCAAGCTTATAATTCTTTTTGACTCTGTTATAACTCTGTTGAGACCACCTACTCTACAGTAAAAAAATAGCAGAGGAGCCATTAGTCATACCTACCCATGGTCTCTTGTAGGCATGATAGAAGAATAGGCTGAGCCATTAATTAGAATTGCAAAGATATTGAGGAAAGACAATTCATTATCTAGTTAACCAATTGCACATTTAACCCTATATGGATGAGTAGCCCTAAATAAAGCCAATTTTCTCTATCATATGCCTTGGAAACACAAACTCACTAACTAATTGTAATTTTTTGGTTTGATGTTATAAATTCCTTCTTGGGCTACTCTTATTCCGTAATGGATTTGTCTCCCAGGAAGGATGCAAAATTGTTCTAATGACATGGAATCAACTTAGTGGATTTTGACCCTAAATGCACTAATTTTTGCAATGATTTTTTAGATTCAATTACATAGTGATATGGGTCTGAAATCATCTCATCCTTGTCTATTTTTTTGGGATTAAAGTCTGAAATGTTGAATTGAAAGCTCCCAAATACTGCCTGTGTATTTTAATTTGTCAGCAATTCTTAGTTGGTCTGTTTGAAGGAAGTCATAGAACTCCTAGAAGAATTCTATTGTCCTGCGAAGTGGCTGAGGGTTCTTATAATTTTGGAAACAATGCAAAATATTTTGTAATTCTTCCTTTGATATTCAATCCATCAATGCCTCATTACCCACCTCACCTACAAAACAGGGGAAATATGAAGTCATCTTCAACTATCTCTCTTAAATTTATTCTATCATCCTCTTTATAAATTCCCTCAAAATGGTCTGTTGATGAGAAAATTTCTCCTTGAGACGAGCCACCTTCTCATGAGGCAAATTTCATTGATAAACAACATCTTGAGGCAATTGTTAATTATAATTATGAGATGTTGAAGAGAGAAAACATTTGCTATTTAGTAAAGGCTATGCACGAATTTTAGTGATTTGGTACAAGGAAAGACATGAGCAGTGAGGGAATTGTGGAGATTCCCTAAAACTCTTTTCCCAAATGTGACACGTGAGGATGTATGCTTATTAAACAACTATATTTGAGAACGTGCACCATTTTGAAGGCAAATCTATTTCGGATGTAGGCGCGGGAAGTTTGACGCAGGCTCTTGCACCCGACCCGACAACCCACCTGCATACCTATTACTATGATCTATGTGTTTCCCCACTTGTCAACTGCAGTTGCTCTGATTCTCGATCATATTGTGGCTAACAAACCGTCACTACGGCTTCAACTAGGCTACTCGACCACATGTGTGGTGGTTATTAAACATGCACTGACACAAGTCTAGCTAGCTCTGATAGCACTCCATCCACAAACTAATTATGCTGACAGTTGCCCTTCTATCGGCCATTTGTGTGTCTTTTCCCTAGAGATTTCTAAAAAGTTGAGTGGTGTCGACTATTCTAGCCCGTGTTGCTTCCTTCTTAGTGATTTCCACCTTATGCTTCTTGTGGTTTTTTTTTTTCGAGTGTGGGCTTGTGTGTGGGCCATAGTTCTTCCACCAACGACTGTCGACCATACCCTCCCACCTCTCCTGGAAAACTACACTAGAAACTATGTGCTTCATCAAGGTGATGTTGGTAGATCCTTTTCTACCAACCAGAAAGTCGGCCACCCCTTCTTCGCATAGTTTCCTTTTCCTATTGGCATCAAGGTTTGACCCTTATTTCAACCACTCTATTTTTTCCATGACTGACACAGCCTTGTCACTTGTGTTAATTTATTCAACCCCTATACAACATACAAACTGATCTATATGACCATTTTTCAATCCTTAAAAAAAAAAAATTGCTTCAGGGCACTATACAACTGATTTACTTCGGTCCTAAAAACACATTATCTTGCAAGAAAAAATCAAATAAGACCCATAGATGACAAAATTAGGTTCCTATCAATCAGTGCAAATCTTAACAATGCCCGACATAGGGCAGGGTTGTTCAAGCATATAAAATAGGATAGGTTACAAAGCTAATAGGTTGTGTAACAGTAATATTTCAAATCCTTTTGTTTACTTCATGTATATCTCTACAAGAAGCTCCTTTAAGGTCAATAATGTATTACTATATAATGGTAGAGATTTTTTTATTCCATCAAAACTCATGTAAAGGATGGAAAGACAAACGTGTGCAAGAAAAAAGTTGACGGTGAGATTTTTATGCATATTTAGTCAGATCACGAGCTAAAAACTAACCAACCATTCACTTGTCAACATGAGAGAGCACAGATAAACCACAAAATTGATCAGGAAAAACTGTGAGCGGTCTACCTTGAAATTTTCTTAATTACACATGTCTACTAATGCTGCTGGATACAAACATTGAATGTTTTTCTTCTTGAGAAATCCCTCAAAATCCCCTCAATTCTTGGGCATGAAGCTTTATAAATGAACTCCTGATTTTTTGTACAGAGCAGATAATACAGGCTCCCCCTTCAATCTCTTAATATCTTCCAAAACAGTTCCAGGAACTTCTATTGCATGACCATTTTCTAATAAGCTTCCTGGCTTTGTACCCCCATCCTTGATTTCCCTTGCTATATCTTCAATAAATAATATCCCTTCAACAACCAGTCTTGTGATAATCCTGCCAAGGAACTCAAGAGCCTTGGGCGCATCAACAATAGCATCCTCCAATGAAAATAGTACAGTCTCCAACCTAGAAACATCAAAAATATATATAGTTATAATTCATAATTGCAAATTACCATAGACTGTAGCAGTCCTGCAATAAATTTAAACTTGAATAAGAACAAACACAAAATTTCACACTACCCTTCAGTAAGTTGTCCTTGATTTAGAAAGAAAGGCTCGGACTTGCATAAATGTGTAAGTAGATTCCCCAGAAGATCAATTTCAACATCTTTCCTGGCAAAATAATCTAATATCCAAAGAGAAACCATAGTTGAATGGAACAATGGTGCTTTAAGGTCAGCTACACAAAAAGTTTCCTCCTTCAAATCTCTCACACTAGATGGTATGTCATGCAAAATTAAGAAAAATTCAGGGAAACATGTCGACTTCTCTAAAAGACATAGTGAAAATGCATGGAAGCTTTGTAAAGGAATTCACCTATAATATTCTTTAATTTCCATTTTAGCCTTTTTCCTAAGTTGAACCTCAATGAGTTGTGAACTCAAAGTTCTTTCAGAAGAATGTTCTTACAATTGAAATTCAACATTTGCAGTCTTCCACGTCTGTCACCTGATGAGTATGAATTCTTAAACTCTCTTACGTCATTATCCAAAACATTTATTTCCTGGACACATCATTTTTCAAATAAAAGCTTTTCTGCAGCATAAGTCCTTGTCAAAATTTCATCTCTCATACCAACTGGCATCCAGTGATAACTGCGACCTAAAATCGGACCTGCACTTGTTCATTTATTACTCATATATTTGAATGGTGGAATATCTGCTAGAGCACTCTTAGCATATGGCAAAATTTGAGCCCTCCATCCTATTCCCTTGCCAAGACCTCCCTTAGGACCAAGAGTCAAGTGGCCATCATCAGAAGCTCTGTGTGTTGAAGGGCTTTGCATAGACTGAATTTAAAATTGAGCCCTATCCACAATCCGAGCATCTTGACTAGTGAATCTACGGTCACATGGTCCCATATGGGGTTGTGGCTCTTTAATCCCAACCATATGTGGAAGCGAACCCATCTGTGCACCTTGCATGTAAGGTGGCATTGCAAGTCCTCTCACACCATGATCAAGTGGTGTCACAAGTCTCTAACCTGAATGTCCCATATTGGTACCTCGAGAGAGGCCTCCCTGTCCATGTAGTTCTTGCACAGCATCCCGATGCACTTCCTCTATTTTCTTGGGGTTCTCAACTTTCCTCCTTTGTTTCCATCCATTCCTCCTCAGATCAATCAAATCCTTCAACATGAACCTCAACCTAGAGGGAAGCCCTTGTTTATTGGACATTTTTGTCATCCTATCGAAGTAAGCATCAATATGTTCCTTGGCCTTTGAATGGTCAATCATATGACCAATAGTGCTCATTGGTTTGCACAAAGCTTCAACATTTTCCTCCTCTAGATGTTGAAATTCACCAATTAATTTCTTGATGCATGCATGCATAATTCTTTCGGTCAGCATACTTTCTTTATAAAACTTACTAATAAACCTTATATTTCCTAGCATTCGTTGTCGTGCTGTAGCCTTCTTCTCCTGTCTTTCTTCTGCTGAAAGGCTTTTTTCACCATGCTCTTCTTCCTTCTCAGCCTCTGCCTCTTCTCTTTCATCTTTTTCAAATTCTTCCTGACATTTGTTGAAAATAACTCGCTTGAAAACAACCTTATCATTTTCTTCATAAAATTCTAGTATTCCCGTAGCAAGCTGAAAACAGTATTTTGCATATATTTCACAAAAAGTCAGCTCCATCAAGGCTTTGTCAAATATTTTAGATATTATACCATGAAGACATGATGCAGAGTCCATGTTCACTTCTTTGACCTATTCAAAAAATTTCTCAAAGTTTTGGGGCATTAATTTATTAAGGATAGATTTAATTTATCTTTGTTTCAATTGACCCTCATCAGAAACCTTGCCCACTTCATATCAGTTCTCTGATATATGAATTGTGGGCAGAGAAGGATGTGGAGGAGGATGTGGAGGAGGAATCAAAGCCTTTTGCGAACCAGAATCACGCTGCCACCTATCAGCATCAGAATTATTTCTCACTAGTCCAACTTGTGGAAGTGGTGCTTGCACATAAGGCCCTCCAGGAAGGATGGCATTCAAACTCATTTGTCTTGCACAGGTATTTCTTGAAAAGTCAGCATTATAACCTTGGCCAGGTCGAAGCACAGCAAAGGAACCACTAAGATCCCCATCCATCTGCATATCACAGCCATCAGAAAAAACATCCACCAGCTTGGCCCATCTATCATCATCCAAACTAGCCATATTGCTCCCACGACGTTCAAGTAGATAATTCCCACTCACCTGCCTATCAATTCCTCTTGCAGTACTTGCTAATGCATCAGCCTTTCCTACATGACTTGCAAGTGCTTGGGAATTTCCAAGTAATTCAATAGTGTCTGGACAAATTTCAAAATGATTTGGTAGATCTTTGCACTGATCCTTGATTGCCAACAAAAAATCTCTGGAGTACTTTTTGTCTCTTGAACATTTAGTAACTAAAATAGCTACTTGATTCATAGGAGTTGAAAGCTCAGCTGCATCTTCCCAGTCATCCACTTCTTTTAGGACTTGCTTCTCAAGCTCTTTTGAAGAATTTTTACTCTTGACAACATTGGTTACTATTTTGGATGGTTCTGGAAGGTTCACATCTTCCTCCTCCTCTTGAACCTTGTAAGCATTATATAAATCCCTATGGGAGTTGCAGCATTTTCCTTACTGAAAAATCCTTCTTTTTATTCTTCTTGTTGACAACTACTACCTTGGTAGCATCACCAATATTTGCAACATTATTCTTTGTAGAAACATTGGAGGAACTTCTATTCTCCTTTTCTGTCAATCTAGCTACTAAATCCTGCTTTCCTTCACTTTCAACGGGCAAATATGGCACCTGAAGTTGAGCAGACATTTCACAAATATCGCTATTAGTGGTGGATACTTGACCCTTATCTTGTGCGTCAACTGCCTTCACATTGGCAGCTGAACCTTCCCCAAGTAATTTAGCACTATCATAGTTAACCCTACCATTGTTTCTATATCCAGAAGATTTTTTGCAGTCAACAACTTTGTTGCTAGACAGAAAACCTGGTTTTTCCTCCAAAATAGCCATATCAGCTTTAGGAAGCCTTGTTGTAGCTTCTGATTGTAATTCCCATTCAGACACCTTGCCTGTATCTGTTGTTGACTGCTCAGATACAAATAACACTTCACCCTTTTTCTCTTTGAGAAGATTTTGATCAACAGCCACTGTGCCATTGTCATGTGTAGCCAGTTGAAATGCCAACCTACTCTCATGCATTCCATTGATTTTGCTCTCCCCAGCATGCAAACTAGCTTTTTCTTTTCCAATGATAGAATTGGAAAAATAAGTCAGCTCTTTTTTTATGTCAGCATCAGGTGAACTTGACAACTCACATGGGGAATCAGAAACCACAACAGTCCCATGCTCAGGATGGAGAACATTTCCAAGATCTTGCTTCTCTCCAATTACAGAATTAACAAAATTATTGTTGCAGCTTTGTCTAACATTATCGCTTGTTGATTCTGATTGTTTATTCTTCACATTTCTAAGTTTTGAATTTGATTTAATGGGGTTGTGATCTAGCAGCAAGCCAGATAACTGATGATGACCCAGGTTCAGGATCTAGATGGCATACTACCCATGATAATCTCATTGAATCAGTTGGGGTTACTGGGTTGGGTTAGGAAAAGTGGCTCTCATGGACATCTGGGAAGGCTCCAGCATGAATGGCCCGGGGACACATGCATATTTATGGTATTGGAAAAGATAGGATATAAAATTGTTATAGCTTTTGAATAGATGACACAACCTCTTCTAGGCCTATTGTCCATGGTTGAATATGCCTCTTGCATTTTCAAGCTCAAAGAGTTGGCATAACTGGTCATTTCCAATTTTACTAAGCATTTTGCTAGTTTCATGCCATTAGGTTCCAATTTTGAATCCCATGGGTGAGGTGTGCTATCCACTAGTTTATATTGGGGTTTGCACAAAAAATCCAGCATATAAAAATGAAGGAAATAAGGGTTCTACTTCATGTATTTTCACAGTTGGCTGATCCCATGGAGTTAACAAGGTAGCTCTATGCATCAACAATGGAGAAAATCAATGACAAATAACAGTGATTGTTTATTTTGAATCCTTGGTACGAGATCACAGAAGACAGTAGTCAGATTCAAATTTCAAAGAGGACAACAATCATTGAAGGCACAACAAGTCTTCAATGTGCGGAAGAATTCATCCTTTTGAAAAATTTTGTACAATGCAGGAGGGATATTACACCTGTCTCCACGGCACACATAATTAGTTAGAAGTATTCAGGAATTTTTTCATACAGATATCAGCATCACTCAAGCATTCCTTGAGATCTTTGGCCACAAACAATGTAGAAATATAACATGTCAGAATCAGCTTCCTATGGATGATTGCAGCTGTGAAGTTTGTAGCACAGAGAGTGGATTATGTAGCCTTTACATGTGTGTTATTTGGAGCAAACTTGACTTTCAAGTGAATACTTGCTGATGGGTAGTCTGTGATCTTTTTTCCCACTAAACATAGACATATTGTGCAATCAGTGAAGGAGAAATAAGCATGGGTATCAGTATTAAGGGTTGTGCAGGGTCATCCAAAATGCTTTTCATATGTATGGCTTGTAAGAGAACACTGGAACTATTAGGGTAAAGCATGTTTTTCAGCAATGTGCACCTGCTTGTGATAGGAAAACCCTTGTGAAGGAATTTGATTGTGTTCAGAAGATATTTCATGGAAGTGAGAACTCCAAGGGGAGAAAACTATTTTGAAAGTCCAAAGAATTATTGGAAAGAGTGGAGTTGATGATGAGGCTACAATTTGTAAAGTGATGCAACGTTTCTTTGAAGAGTAGGAGATATGATTATACTTGGGGACCTCCTTATTTGATTTTGAAATACCTTGTTTGATCCAATGATATGGAAAATAAAGCCTTGTTGAGAAAATAGATTGTCATCATTGAATCAAGAAACTTGTACATAGATGCACACTACATGATACTCTTCGCATTAAGAGTGGTGTTTGGAAATGGTATTTTATACAAACCTTAGATCACATTAAGTATTTCCTTCCAAGTGGAGATAGTGGCATCATTATAATACTTGATTTTCTAGGACAAGCAACGATTTTTCACCTATAGCAGACTTGGAATTGAGGCTCTTAGGAAAAGCAGTACTGGAATTGTCGAATATGCTTACTAGAAAACAAATAATTTTGAAAGGCCTTCATCTTACTATGTGAAATAAGGATAAGTTTTCAAAGATGTTGAGGATTAAAAAGATGAAACTGATGCATCTTACATACATTTAGCACAGGTCAAGTGGCAGACTCATTGGTAGATTTCAGTTGCTTTTGAGAGAATAATCCAAAGGAAAATGGATCCCAAACAACCCTTGTTCAATAGCACAGACCTCAAAGAGAGAGGAATTCTCCCATCCTGATCCATAATTATGGTGATAAGGGGACTTAGAGTGTATATATAAGTATATGTACATGTGCCACATTGGAAAACGTTTTGATGAGCCAACCTACAAAATTGGAATAGACCAACCTGTTCATTTTGGAAGCCAACTTGTATACCTTGTTTTGGATGTATTACAAATTATTTTTTCAGCTAATTTGAAATATTACACACATTTTGTGGGGTCTATACCTACAATTCCATTAGAGGAACCCGAGGAGCGCTGGTATTCATGACATGGAGATTTCACACTTGGTTTGTGGGCCTCCTTTGAGGAGAAGCCCCCTGCATGGAGTTTTCATTTATATTTCATAGACTACATATTGTATGTGGTAACCCACTTATTCTCTTTCAAAATATGCAGGCATGTACAAACCCGTATATTCCCCTTGAAGGCTGGAATGCCCAGTCTAAAATCCCTACATTCACCATTTAAAGAGAAATTGGGTTTGGCTCGCGTGATTTAAGGAGGAGGAATATCTTTGAAGACCAAATTACTCTATAATTTTAGTTAAGTCGTTACTCTATGATTTCCTTAAAATCATAAATAAGTTATGCTAGATCTTCAACGGAATAAATATCATGATGTGGAGGGCTAATAAGTCCCACATTGGTAGTTTAGTTTCTTGTAACATCAATATCACCAATGACTTTATGGCCAATGGAGCAGCATCCATCACATATACACATGAATGCAAAGATTTTCCACTCATCCTGTAGACCTTGAAACTTGATAAGAGTGGACAGAATTTCGGGAAGCTCAGGCACAAAACAGAGAAGTCACAGAGCATCTTTGATGTGCCAACTTCCAAGTGACATTGAATGAAGACAACTTTAATTAAAATTTTGAACCACAGGAGACAGAGGAAAATAAGTTTGAACCACAAACTTTTGAAAATTTGGCTACAGTTTACAAATAAATTGATGTTTTTAAGTATTTCAATGTGTTTGTAACAGTGATAAGTGTCTTTGAGATTACAAAAGTAGTGTCTATGTCATGACAAAATCAGTTTTTCTGTCTGCCTTTTTGGAAAAATATTATTAAAGGATTATCTAGTAAAGGAAAAATTTGGAAAGGGAAATGACTCTCTAGTTGGCAAACTACAATTGTCAAGGTCTATTCTACAATTGGCCAATTCTAAAAATATCAGCAAATGTGTAGTCCGATAAGGAACATAAAAGACCAAAAAATATTATCTTGTTGGCCTGGAAGAGTGTATAAGGCTTGCAGCAGCTTGGGTCTATGTTATGGGGGATTGGATTAATAAGGCTTTAATGGAAAAGATGGTCCGACATATTTGCAAGAAAACAAGCTTTAAGGCAAACTACACAGGCACCATATCCCCAGAATGCCTGCTCCTTCATCTGTGCTTCATTTGATACAACCTGGACATAATTGAGTATTATATTTTTTGGGATAGCAAGGATGGATCCAAGGCTAATTTTGTGAGAACTCATGGAACTTGAAGATAACACTTTCTAGCATGGAAGATTTAGCAAGTCCAAAGAGGCCCTTACAACAACTCTTGGGATCTAGTGTTTGGAACTTTAGGTATGAAGCTGAAGATGGACACCTTTAAGGAGAGACATAGGAAAATATTGGAGGAATTTAGAACCCAAATCAATAGAGATGCAACAAAACACTCAACAAAAATCCTATAAATTTCAGAATTCCAACGAGGGGGGACATGATGACTGAAAATGGAGAGCTTCCAAGATTGGATTGTACACGGTAAAGAGAGGCCATGAAAGAAGGTGCAACTTCAACAAAACCTAGAAGAAGGTTTGGGTGAAGGAGGACTTGACTAAAGCAAAGACTTTATTACAACTATCCACTGAAAAACAACCTAACACGGGATCATATCCTGAGGAAAATGTTTCCTTGGCCCTTCTTAATGCCCCCTTTGCCTCTGCTCCTTATGTGTGAGTACCCTGTTGTATTTCAAGTCATTTTAGAGAGAAACATGACCTCAACTAGAGATTTCCTACCTTGTTACCAGATCTCTTTCAAAACTGGCATATGATATCACAATCCCCAAATCTTAAAGAAATTTGGAAACATGTTGCCAGCTATGGAAGTTTGGTTAGAAAGAAACATAAGGATTTTCATATATCAGTTTATGAGGAAGCCCTTGAGAAAGACTAGTAGCAAGCGTGGGGAAATTTATAATTGAAATAGTAAAAGCCACTGTGTCTAGAGAGACAAAATCCCCCAGTAGATGATTGTTGAATTTAAAAACCAAGGTAGCTTGAATCCTCCATCCCTGACAAAGGAAGTAGGACCTGCCGTAACAATCAAACTAAGAGACAAGGAGGATATTTAAGACACAATAGACCTATGGGAAACTGTAGCAATCTAGCTAAGACAGAGGCATGACCAAGGGATTAAATCTGTCTTTTCAAATAGGATTTGCTCATTTGAATTGGAAGAGGACTTTTCCATAATCGTCAGAGCCTGGATGAGTAGTCAAGGGGCTTATGTTTCATTCAATATTGAATTGCATTATAGACGAAGCTGGTGAAATTACAAGCAGGTTCACATCTAGAAATGTAAATCATTACCCGAAACATCAAAACATAGCAACTGATTTGCTTTTCCAATAAGGGTTTGATATGCTGGAAAAGATGGGAATGTTCTTCTACTTGAATAAAGGGTTGGGAGTAATTAATATTGATAATATCAAGGAAAAGCATCAAAGTTTTAAATGGCACTATTATAAGGTACTTCACATTTAATCTCATCATGAAGCCTGTTGTAACACCCCTAGGATGACCCCTATGTGTGATGTACATATTATGTTTAGGCTGGTGACCCGTGAGGCTGTTGGAACTCTTGGAAACCACAAGTCTTTGGAACATCCCTGGATGGTCGAGTTGGACACCTTGGAAGGGTAGTGGCATGTGCCGATGGACTATGGATGTAGAAAAGGGGTTGCACTACTTGGGTTGTGGGGTTAATGGGGAAATGAGCTTATTGGTTGGATGTTGTTCGGTTTAATACATTTAACTGCTTATGTACAGTAATGGTATGTACCTAGCTTTAGATAAGCCATTTTCCTATGGAGTCGAAGCCCCAGCCTGGGGGTGACCCATTGTTGAGAAAATGTGAGCATTGTGGTCTATGGTTGGGTGGAAGTTGGAACATCTGAAGATTTGCAGCCAATTCGTGTCTCTTATCAGATAAGTGTTTATCTTTAATGTTTTTATGACTTCTGTTATAATTAATTATATATTATTATTTACTGCATGTGAATAGTAATATAAATGGTGTTATTATGAAATTGCATTTCTGTATATGAGTTAAATGCATCATAGAATGCATTAAACACAGATAACATATGTTACATGAGGTGAATTGAAGAAAAAAAATCACAAAATAATGGGTTACATAGGTAGTTAAACACCATAGTAGGTGACTGGGGGCATTACACTTGCAAGATGGTGACTCCTTATGGGGTAAGAATGGAAGGAGTTTTTATTCAGATCAAAGTCATTTCTGCAGTGCACTGTCTGCATATTTTTCACCTCAGCATCCTTTGTTTCTCTTAATAGTTTGGTTCAATAGCTGACGAGTACCTTGTGATTGAAGATTATAAGCAATAAGACATCATGTTGAAGAAAATTCTAGAGACGAAAGTAAAGAGGTCATGGAGTGGGGGATGGATATTTGAACCCCTGCCTGTGATCCCTCAAAACCACCAAGGCTAAAAACCCCCCTCATTAACAAAAAGTTGTGTCTGAAAGCAATGGAAGTTCTAATGATGTGGAAGGGCGGCTGCATGAAAGGAGGATACAGAACATAGTAATTATGTAAGGGGTGGCTGCTAGAAGAGAAATTGTAGGAAGAGTCATAACAAGGGGGAGCATGGATTATCTAATGTTTGATTCAGGATGAAGGAGGAGCCCCACACAAATGTACCATATCCAAACCATGATCTTCTGCCTGAACACAATATTGAGTAGCTTCTGGGTGAATCTCTGCTGCAGGCCAAAGTAGCAAAGAAAGATCGATATTTTCAAGCTTCTTATTACTGTCTATAACCACTTTATCCATCTCTAGCATATCTGCACAACCGAACATATCATGTACAGTTCTGAAACCCATATCAGACAAAGTTCACGATGCTTTCTGTTAAATCTTCAAATATGATAAATATCTTATGATAACTTATAATTTGTAGCATGCACTCTTTCTAGCGGAGGAGTCATTATCATGCTCAAAAAGTGAAGAAACTAAGTTTGAACACACAATTTTGTTTTATATGGGCTAGGTGTAGATTAAGGGTGCTTTAGTCTGAGATCAGGTGTGGCACTAGCCTTATATTCTAGATTTTTGGACTTATTATGTTGTTGGTTTTCCTTCAGAGGGAGTTGAAACCCTGAATTGCTTCAAACTCTGTCAACCTTGTGTATTGATTTGTTTTTAAGGACACTTTAAACAATGTCACAAGATGTAATCCTCATCACCAATGCTAAGAGATGAGAAATTAAGTGTTATATGACTCATTTTCAGAGCATATAGATCATCAAACAATGGTGCAATAAACTTCAGGACTTGACCACATAAAATACATAGAGAAACAGTGAGAACCAAATAAAATTTTGTATGTCAGTGACAAATTTGAGTATGTTGTTGAATTATAAAGTGGGTTGTTGAGCTCATTGTTTTTCTTGCATTAGAAGGTGTTTAATACTTCATTGGGAAAAAAAAAATTAAAATAATCAAGGTGTAACATGGCACATTTCAGACCTTGCTGCAGAGTGAGTAAAATGACATACAAGAAATAAATCACATGCATTGAGGTGTTAAATGAATAACCAGGAAGTTGTTCATACCATGGATCATGTAATATCCACCAAAAAAAAAATTAGATCTGAAGGCTTGAAGTTAACCCTAGACATCAATCTCAAATGGCATGAATTGTTCCACTTATTATTAAGTAGGTTGTTCACCCTATTTTGACATTAATTAGTCTTCTTTGAGTGTTTAGATCATAAAGATATTTCAATATTGGCACAAGTCATTGTTAATTGACCTCAAATGATCAATACATATTCAATTTTCCCAAGCATGACAACTCAATTAAGTTCTTGTCTTAGATCCAAGATAAGTAAATGGGTGAAATAAAAATATAGAAAATTAAATAACCTTGGATCTAGTGACCTAGATTTAGAGATATAGAAAGCAAAACCCTCCAAAGAATTCAGAGCAATATTACCTTTTCTAATGAATCATCAATAGGGTAGTTCAACCATGAACCCATTACATCTTCATGAATGGAACTAGAATTAGTTAATGACATGTCATGTACAACTGACTCCAGAGTATTATCCTATCCATAAGATAAGCCTTCGCAGGTAACACAACATCATCATTTTATAGTGTTTTGACAGTGGAGTTGGAAAAGGACGCTTGACCACTTTTTTCACAACCTGACCATTTTACAAAGGAGTTCTTCGCCATCATTCTCTACATCTTGGATCTCTTATGTAGTTGTACATAATCCCAATTCACCCTTGTCACATCTTAACATGCTATCCATTATAAGTTAATGTTGAGGAAGATTCCATTTTTTAGGCATGAACAAACTCTACAGATGGATGCATAGGAAGTGCATATTCCAGTTTTTGGAATGGTAGAATATTATACATGAATCAATAGAAAGTGAACACAACCTGTGAACTATCATATTTTGGAATAATGGAGATGGAAAACAAAGTTTTGGAAATGACACTCTGATTGTACTTTGAACCCATTATTGAATGCAACCACATTCACACGTAGGCGGTGGAACTAGAATATTTCCAGCAGTTTATTGAGTACAAAATGCATTTATGTCCAACAACTTGTTAGATTAAGACATGGAAAATCAACCAACAACTAAAAATTAAAGAGGTTGATCCCAAATGTTCTGGAATGCATTTTGAATACCTTATTTTTAAGTTGGAAATTACACAGCATTGAGTTCCATGCTTCTTTAGTTTCATTTTTTTTTTATAGGAACATATATTGGTTTATATTAAAGCCTTGGCATGAATGCCTCTAATCAGGTTACATAATATGAGAGCAAAGCCTAGTTTTCCTCTCCTACCAGGAGCTCAATGGCTCAGACACTTATAAACCGGTGATTCTTACATACAGCAATCGAATCAATATCCGTAATTTTACCAAGCTTGTGGATACAAACAAACTGATTCAGTAAAATGCAATAAAACATGTAAGCAAAAATTTTAAGGAATGAGATCCCATGCTTCGTCCCTTTCTCTTAGAAGAGTGCCGACAGAGAGGAGGACTACTTTATTGGATTCCGAATCTGCATCCTTGTTATTCTCCCTCAACACATGGAAGAATTTCAAACTCTGAAAATTTTTAACCGGTGTTTTGATTCTTGCCATCAATCTTGCAAACCTGAAATCTATAGGGGTAGAATTATCCACTATAGTTTTTATAATGGACTGAGAATTTCCAATTACATTTACCTCTTTGATTCCTAGGTCTTTGACTTGCTTGAGGCCTTAGAACAGAGCCAACGCTTTTGCTTGGATGCTAGTGTTGTGTCTCAAGCCCCAAGCATAGCTATGCTCGATTATGCCTTCTATATTCTTTATGACACCTCCTACACCAACTTTCCCTAGATTGGCTTTGGCTGCCCCGTCAAAGAATAAGGAGTGTTTGGATTTCTTGTTAATCCAATCTGAGAATTCTTTCTCAGTGACTCTAATTTTCCATTCTTTGCTTGGATTACTTAACCTTACTACTTCAGAAAACTGGAGGCCCATAATGACGCCTCATTCAAAATCCTGCTGACTTAAATTTGTATCCTCAAGCTGATCGCCCAAGATTTCTTTCAACTGGCATTTGATCTTGATCATGACAATATTTGCATCCTGCACTTTATATCTGAAATTCTCTTGTTCCTCTCAAGCCAGATTTTCCAACAAATGATCTTTGTCAAGGAAATCCAGGCAGCATTAAAACATTTGTTTTTTGGAATGACTCTTGGATATCTGTGCAGCCAATTGGCAAAAAAATCAGTGATGGAGATGGGAAATGTGAAATTGATTCTCCAAGGGCCTAGAAGCTCATTCCAAATCTCTGTTGCGAATTTTCATTCCAGCAATAGATGGCGGGCATTCTCTCCATTTTCTCTGCACATTATACATCTGGAAGGCCCATGGAAGCCCCTTTTCTTCAATTTGTCTTCTGTCAGGATTCTGTTGTGGCACAAGATATTTTAGGAATAGACGTGTCGCTCCATATCCCCTTCCAAGGCGCGGGATTAGGAGGGACGTGGGGTTGTTCCAACAGTTTTATATATCCTTGCACCACAGAATAGCTGCCCGAATGAGAACCCCAACCGTGTTTGTCAAGTATCCTAGCGTGGATCGGGGCCATGCCCTTCAAATGAGTGAATAAGTCAGCGCAGTCCAGATTCAACTCCGTTGGCACCTAAAGCTGCTTCCAACTCTGCCAATTACAGATATCCCAGCACAAGATGTCCCACAAATTTATGAAGCCAGCATTGGACATCCAAGACCGCAGCGCATGCAGAGATCTGATTTTAGCAAGTGGAGGATTATTCATAATGCGAACCTCCCAGATATTAATTTGTTTTCCATTCCCCGGGATCCAGAACGCATGGTGGTTGATCAACGGAGTGGCTTTAGCACAGAGCTTGAGAAAGTGCGATCTGTTTTTTGGGAGGGGTCTATCAAGACAGTGTTTCCTTTGGCCACAGAAGTATTTCTTCCATAATGCAGTTTGTGCCCAACCAGGATTAGGAGCTATAATCCTCCAAATGATTTTTGCTCCCATAGCCACGTTTTGAGTGCAGAGGTCTTTGAAGTTCAAACCACCTTCCATCTGGGGCTTGGAGACTTTGTCCCAGCTAACAAACGATATTCTCTTCTCATTCTGTTTACCCCCTTTCCAAAAAAAATTTCGGATGAAATCCTCTGTTAGAATTCAAGAAGGAGCCAGCAAAACAAAGAATTGAAAAATTGGGAGACTGCTGAGAACAGCCTTGATGAGCATTGACTTACCTACAAGGTTGAGCCAAGAGAAACCCCAGGCCTGGATCTTAAGTTTGAATTTTTCTAACAGAGGGAGCCAATCTCTACTAAAGGTGATCTTGTGGAAGATTGGGAGGCCAAGATACTTGAACGAAGACCAGTTGGAGGAGGCAGCAAAGCCCAAACATCTGGAAATGGAACTGAGAGTATTGGCCGAAATTTTCCAACAGTATATATATGACATTTCCCCTTATTTAGTTTATTTCCCGTTTCATCACAGTAATCATCCAACACATCTTTGAACCTTGATGCCGAAAGCACAGAGGTTGCGCCCAACAATAGAGAATCGTCGGCAAACAAAGCATGATTTATATTTTTGACTCCTCTTGCAATGTTGAGACCCATAATCTCTTGGTCTTGCTGCTTCTTGTCCAAATAAAAGCTAAGAACAGAAGCTTAAAGGACAAATAGGAGGGGGGAAAGAGGACACCCCTGCCGAAGCCCTCTCGTAGCTTTGAAGAAATCTGTTGCTCGCTCATTCACCAGAGGGGCGATCCAAGGCTCAGAGATACAAGCCCGAATATAGTTGGTAAATTTAATCCCAAACCCAAGCTTATGCATAACATCCAAGAGAAAGTTGTGTCTAACACAATCAAAGACATTTGCTAGGTCTAGTTTGACAACCATACCCTTTTCTTTTCAATGCAGGCTTGAATGGATCGCCTCTTGAACTAAGATGAAATTTTCCACAATCTGCCTTCCATGAACAAAACCACCTTGGCTCTCTGGGATAATACTAGGAAGGATACTTTTCAATCTGTTGGCAATCACTTTGGTTATCGGCTTGTAGCCTATGTTGCATAGAGAAATAGGGTGAAATCTGTTGAAATTATTGGCTTCTTTTTCCTTAGGGATGAGGGAAAGAAAGGCAGAGTTAGTGCTGCCCCCAATTTTCTGACAGGCTTGGGATTTCAAAATCATTTTGTACAAATCCTTTTCCACTATCTTCCAACAAGATTGAAGAAATCCGGCTGTAAAACCATCCGGTCCTGAGGTTTTGTCAGGTTGCATAGCAAAGAGAGCAGCCTTTATTTCTTTTTTAGAGATATTTGCTTCCAATAACTGATTCATCCTGGAGGTAATCTTTGAAGGAACCACATCTAGGAATTTAGAATTCTGGACCATCACCCCTTCTTCACTGTAAAGATTTTTAAAATGAGAGAAGGTTTCCCTTTTAATGCTAGTGAAATCATTGTGAGTTATGGACTCTTCCTTGATTTCTGAGATGGATTTAAAGCTTCTCTGCGCTTAGGCTTGCTTGTGGAAGAAGGAGGAGTTCATGTCTCCCACTTTAAGCCAAAGACTGCGAGATTTTTGTCTCCAATATTCTTCCTTTGACAGGCATGCCTTATGAAACTTTTGTTGTAAATCTGCCTCCCTATCTAGAACTTCTTTTGTAATTTCTGCATTTTCCAAATGCAAGTGATGGAGCTCCAGACTATCTTGGATTTGTTTTCTTTTAGTTACAAGGTTAGGGAGGGATTTGGCCCAACCTTTTAGAATAGCTTTCACTCTTCTGAGCTTCTCCTCCCAAACGAAGAAGGAGGATCCCTTGACAGGAAACCTACAACATTCCTTAACCTTATTCATGAAGTCCGACCCCTTGACCCATAAAGGACTAAATCTAAATGGAATAGGGTCGTGATCAATTTGGGCCAGCAGTTCAAGCTTGATAGGTTTATGATTTGAAATGCTGCAAGGGAGAATATAAATTCTAGCCTCTAATCCTAAAAGGAGAAAAGAACTTTGAACGATAAATCTATCTAGCCTTGTAGCAATATACCTCGGACCGACTCTTTTGCTTGACCAAGTGTACTTACCATTAGAGGGCTTGATGTCGAGCAAGTCCCAATCCTGCATGAGGTCCTCCACCCATTCCCTTGCTGGATCCCTTACGATGTTGCGTCCTTGCTTCTCTGACAAGAGCAAGGTGAGATTAAGATTGCCAGCAATGATGGTGTTTTCCAAATTCTCCATTTCTACCATATTTTTGATGGAGTCCCAGCAGGCCTTTTTCTCCCTTGCATTTACTGGGACATACACATTGAAGAGACTAATGACCTCCTTTGTATCAAGAATTTGAAGTTTCAAGAACAGCCAATGAGTATTTAGGATCTCAATGACCAATGATAATTTGCTAATATTCCAAAGAGTGCCCAACCTGCCCGAGGCTCCTCGAGCAGAGACTGCCTATCCTCCACCTTTATTCCAAAATTTCTTACTTATTTGGAGGAAGTCTTTGTCCTCCATTTTTGTCTCCTGAATAAGAAGTTTTTCTGGGGTTTCTATCCTTAGAAGACTTCTTATTGCTTCTTCTTTCACTCTGCTCCCCATACCTCTGCAATTCTAGGAGACAACCTTCATCACTTACTTTTTTGGGTGTGATGAGCTCCCTTGGAGCCCTGTGTCTGGTTTCTTTTCATCTTTGGAGTTTTGCCAAGAGTTTATCGCGGGTTGGTTGACTACCCTGGAGCTTATCTCTATAGGTTTCTTGTTCTCTCTTTTCTCAGGCAGACTTACGGCCTCTTATCGATCTTCTAGATGAAGTTTGTGAATCCCCTATTTCTCCTTCCTCCTTTGATTCCTCTCGAGACTTGTTCTTCCTCTTCAGCTTCTGCATGTTTTTCTTTAGGTCTATCTGAGGCACTTTCTCCTTGCCTCGAGCTTGAAGGGGTCACTTTGTATGGGGTCACTTTATTTTGCATCTCAACCTCCTGGGTGTCCTCTAAAGCTGAGCTTAAGGGCCCAAATTTGTTTTCTTGACCATTCGAGGGAGGGGTTTGTTGAACAGTAGTCGGCTGAGGGCCTTTACCATTTGGGACCCCAGATTTGGGGGTTTTATGGGAGGTCTTTGACTGCTTGATCTGGTTCCAGCCCTCCTCCTTCCCTTTCTTCATCTCTCCATTGCTCGGGCAACCCCTAGCAAAGTGACCGTAAACATGGCATTTTCGGCACTTGAAGGGAAGTTGCTCATCGTCTAGCTTTTGCACATGAGTCCAACTGCTGACATTGATTTTTATTTCCTTCGGAAGGCCCACCTCTAGATTTACCTCAATGCATATTCGAGCACAGTCGTATTGATCCTTGTTATTTTCCTGGTCAATAAATTTACCCAGGGTGTTACCTATGTGCTTCAGATAATCCCATTTCCAGCAATGCACTGGGAGATTCAGAAACCTAACCCACACAGGAATAGCCATTGGTACATCCACTGCTGGGTCTAAATCCGGCATCCACTTATTGAGATACAGGCCCTAAAGTCCCATGAAGTAAGGGCCATTCTGAAAGATCAGGTCTTTATCCTCTTTTGAGATGAATTCGAACAAAAAATAGCCTCTCCCCAAGAAATACGAGGTTCCAATGTTCTTGATCAACGGTGTCCAGTTTTTGACAACCCAGTTCACTGTTGTTTTTGCGGAGGGCCAAAGACCCGTGAACTGTCCCATGAGAGCGCAATCCGCCACAGACAAAGCTACCTAGATTGAACCCTCAAGGGGAAGGGAGATTTCTAGAATAACAACTTTTTCCCAAACTTGGCTGCTTCAGTTTTCTTCTTCTTCGGCAGCGTAGCCAGCAACGAGTTGAACGCATCCTCAGCGGATGGAGGAGATGGGGGAGGAGGAACCTAGGGCGAGCCCAGAACCTCCATGGAAGCGTGGAGAAGCCCTAGCTTCAGGCGTGTGTGGGCTCATAGGCAGCTGTAGCAACAGCGCGGCTCTTGATAAAAATCCCTTCTTCACTTTCATGATTTCCTCATCCCACACCAATTATCGGCCCTAATGTTTTCTTTTGAATTTAATCCCAAACTAGTGTTTTCTATTTCACATGTGGAAATAAAGAAAACAATTTTTTCAATGTCCACAAATTACCAAAATAGGTCGATGGGACAACTATCTAAAATCCTTCACAAGGTGATAAGCCCAGTGGAAAAGGGAAGTGTCACCATTATTCCCGAGGCAAAAACTTTCCTCATTTTAGTGAAACTCTACCTATGCCCTTCTCCTAGGCCTATGCATCTGCACAATATCCATATCCAGCTCCCTTGCTGCCATTCGCATCAATACAACCTCCCTACCCATCACCCTGTATCTCCTACTGTCATTCTTGTTCCCCATCACTCTCCCCCAACACATACCCTCGCAAAAAAACTTCAAATATATGGACAATTTACTTGTTGCATTCATTGATTTTAATTAATTTATCACACATATTTAATTGTTATTGTCACAGATCAGTCAAAATTTAATGAACATGTTGGTAGATTTATTGCATATTTTGAAGGATTTAAGACTAGATCCATGCTTCTGATTCACTAATTTGGAAGGTTAAGTGACAAATTTTGGATTCTGGATCAACCAATTATCCTAGATACATGCCCTAGAACTAGCATTCACTAGCTTTGACGTGAGGATTATTGTCGGCGACAGTTGTAGCTTTTCTAAACTGTCCAATCAAACCCCTTGGGATTTATTCAAGGGGAAAAGTGATTGACAATACTACCTGTCTGAAATTGGATTAGGAGCAGAGAAAAATTCACTTTGAGAGACCATGGATTCTTATACAAATCAACAAAGAAGAATTCCCACTGAAGATGATGAAGCCCACAACTAAGAAAAAGTAGTGTTCTGAGTTTTCACATTTACATTAAGGAAAATCCTAGTTTTGATATTTATAGTTATAAATTGCTAATATCTTTCCATTGAGAAATTATACTTTCAATTATTGCTATCTTTGAATGTATATCTAGCTTAAAGTTGAAAAACAATTTAAATAATTTCTCCAATATTATAATGTCCTATGATTTACCAACATCACAATGGATCCATAATGACACTCATTCTATGTTTAAGATTCTAAATGATATGCAGTTTCAAAACAAACCTGTGACGCCCATGGGGAAAATTTTTGATGCACTTCACTCACTAGATCTCCCTTTATAACCAAGTGTATACCCTGTCCATTCATAAAAGTTGTTAAAAGTCACCACTTGTTAGCAACACTAAAATTAAGATGGGGAGAGCCATGCCTTAAAATTACCCATTTCGAGAGGTAAAGTATAGTTCATTTAGTTTTGAAATCATTTTCAAAGTTCAAGCTGCAACTGCATACATAAAATACACTTCTAGTTGGAACTTAGTTTAGATCATATATGATTGTGAATATTCTATTGTATAAGAAAGAACGCACCTAACTCATCCTCCCAGTGCATGTTATCTTTGATGATGCAACATTTCTTCTACTTAAATGTTGTTGATGTACCAATGAAAGGGTTAAATCTCACATCTCTACTTGCTAGAAGTCCCAATAGGGAATCATCTTGAACTATTAGGACCAAAAACATAAGCTCCAAAAGCCTACAAGCAAAGTCATTAAAGTAGATTATAAGGATTGTTTCCCTTATTGGTAGAGAGAAACATTTAAAAAATATAAACACGTAATAATTAAACATATTTGAAAAATGAAACTTCCTTCTATGAATCATTACTCTTAACCAACCATATCCTATTCATCATAAAAAAATTATCTGAGAAGGAACTAAATCCTAGCAAGAGGATATAATGTCATTGTAAATTATTTATTAAGTACAACAATCCTAGCCTATATTGCTTTATGTTTTGATTTTAAAAGTAAATTTTGACAACATCCTGGTGCATCGGTGTTCAATAATGACTTTGTATTCATATTGGTTCCATATTATCTTGAGTTCTTACATTAGAAGGTAAACATGCAATGCTCAGTGTTCTCGTTTTTCTAGTATTTAGAAGACGACCAACATGTGAGAATGAATTGCATACATTACTGAAATGCCTTTTTTATGAGAGTATAGTTGCAATTATAAGTGTAGCATATGTAACTCAATCCAAGAAGTCTAAAAAAGTTCAAATTCTTCAAAAATAATGCATGTTGGTGAAAAAAGTTCAAATTCAATATAATTCAAAATACATAACAGAAAACTCTAAAACAAAGATAGGTTTAAAGAGGATATAAGTAAAGCACAAAATCATTCATGAGCCTTACAACACAAACCATCCCTAAGCCTTGAATATATTTTTAACATAATTTTGGGATCAGCTGGACTTATTATTTACTGATATTTGCTACGTTTTTTACTCATCCAGGCCTCATTAAAGAAATATGTTTGTAGTCTGGTGCTTTCATTTGGTCACATATTGATACCAAATGAAAATTTGTAAATTGTAGGAGTCTTTAGGGTTAGGTAAAGTAGACCATTAGGAGGTTGTAGAACTTGAGTGGGCCTGACAGTAACGAACATGTGTTTCATAAGAGGCCAACGGATCAAATCCAGAGTGGGGTAGAATATATACACCTCAGTAGAATTTTGCAGTCAAATCACTAGGTGAAGGTGGGTCCTTTGTCCCTTGCCTCAGAGAGAAGAAGTAGAATTGATGAAATATAAAGTTCTCTCAAATTTATAGCTTATCACTCATGCGAAACCTACCCAAATTTGATTTCTCAAGTAGTCTAAGGAAAATTTGGGATTTTATCTTGAAAATAAGTTCCAAAACCCTCTCACTGTAGTCACTGTACAATGATCTATGTTTCCAACTGCCTTTTTGCAGTACCTTTTATATTTCTCATACAGATAACAAGGGCTTGACTAGTCTAACTGATAGCTTGCACAGAGGTAGTTCTTTATTTTACACCATTTTAGTTGTCTTTGATCTTGAAATCCTGTGTACTGTTCAGAGATTCCTACAATGCAAGAAAACTATGTCATGGACTAAATCTGGTAAGTATCTCATAGCCGACATCTGCTTTGCCACTATTGATAAACATTTTATTTTTTTCTGAGCTCAGTTTTTCTTAAGTTTTCAACCTCAACACTACTTCACTTTCTATGATACGCTTTGGTATGGGTGTTGTTGTGAGGTTGCTACAACTGATCCTGGAAATAATTATTTAGAAGTATAAAATAACACCACGTGGGCTTCATGTCATGTTAGCAGCACAGTCACCCATAAATTGTTGTAGGAAGAAAATTTTGGGGAATTTTCTCTCATTAGGGTTTGTTGGGTACGCTAAAAGGTAGATGGATAGTGGATGTTGAAGAGAATGTAGTCAAGAGGACGCATCACAGGAAGTTAGAGTCAGAATAAAGAGGATGTCTGTTATTATTGCAAGATGTAGAAAAAACAGGGATAAGAGCGAAGTATCAAATATTTGTTATCCATGCCAGAGCACAAGATGAATTATGATACGATCTGAGCAGGACTAGATCAAGTCATGTTAAACTTCTCTTTCTCTATGCAAAGCCCCACATCCAATTTCATGATATTTTATTAATCACATCGTTCTCTGGTTCATCTAATCCAACCAAAAAAACAAATTACACAGTGGATTCCATCACGGCTACTATGTTTGATCATCTATTGCAGTTAGATTATCAGTAAACAGTTTCTTAAATGCTTACCTTTTGAAACCGAGTAATTTCTTCATCATCATTGCTAGAGTTGAATTCTCCAATGCATTACCAGTATCGATGGATCCCCTCTGTAACTCTTCTCTACTGTGTTGGTAACGCTGTTTTAATATCAAACATCGTTTTTTCCCTCTTCGAAAAAAAACATAATATTATTTTTGTTAATTCTTTCCGCCAATCTTCCATGGAATATACCTTCTTGACATTTAAATGAGTGGGAAAATGATATTCAAATTAACAAAGGCCAAAAAATTTTATCATAATGTAAAAAAAGTTATTCGAATATAATAAATATTTTTTTTAAGTTATTCCAATATTATAAATATTTTACCTTTTTTAAAAGAAAGGTGGAAATTATGTTAAGTTTGTACGTCATTTTGTCTTTTTATTTTTGTATTCTTTTTATTGTAATTTTTTTATTCTTTTCATTGTATATAATCAATTTAGATCTATTTTAACTTCTGATTTACTAAAATCTAGATCCATTTTAACTTTGGATTTACCAAATTCTCAAAGGGATCAAATCTCTTTTCACTCTAAACGAGGTTTGCATCTCAATAGATTTGATTCCTCCCTCTCACTTGGACGTAGATCTAGAGTTAAGATAGATCTAGATTGATTTAATTATTAATTATAATTAATTATAATTATTGATTTTACATTTTTAAATTTTAGGATTGTTATTTTATTTTGACGAAGTTAAAATGTTAAAGTTGACATTAATTACAACATCTCTACCATGGAAGAGGAATTAAACAATGGAGAAACCCTAGAGGTCCACAGAAAAATTGTAGGTGAAGAAAGGGTCGTGGAGTTTCAAACTAGAGAAGGGCATAGTTTTGACGAAGACTAAACAAGCTCTGGACAATGTTAAGCTCTGATATCCTTGTCAAAACACAAATTAAAGTTAAATTGTAATCATGAATTTTTTATCCACGTAATATATAGTTTTGAAGTACAGAGATGGCCACCATGATAAACCCTTTAAAGACACAAAACCACGCGTCAAATATTATTTCCAGATGAGATGTCGGTTTCTTACTATTGGAACCACATGGAGGAGGAGGAGTTAGTGGAATATGAACCGAAGGGAGGGGGGAGGAGTGTTCAAAAAAATTAAGCTAGTCCCGAGGATTTTATACATTCACATTTGGAAGTCATGTTAGAAGGTTAGCATATTGTGATTTCTAGGCCTATCAGGTCTTTAGAAAGAAAATTTAAGAATTCAATAGGAGACCATCTTGAAATTCGAAGGCCCTAACCCTTGCTCCGGCCACACACTATTCGGGTCCTTTAGGTTTGGTCAACCTAGGGCCCAAGGAAATTTTCTAGGGACTGGAGAACTCTTCTTGGGGTTCTTTGGCTCTGAGTTTAGTTTCCCTACCATCCTAGAGATCAAAGGAACACATACAATGTGCTATGACTTCCTTAGGGTTTTCATAATTTTTTGAACACATTGGGGATTCTTCGCTCTCATAAGCCTCTCTGATTTGTTTTATTGTTTGTCCTTAATCTCATGAAGTATCATTGGCCTCGCTCTCCTTGGGTTAACTAGTGAAGGAGATCCTTGCCTTGGCAATAGAGGAAGATTAAACTAACGTCGTGAATGGTGCTATGGTTTTTGAGGATAAACACTCTTGTGAATAAAAAGGAATTGTGATTCAGAAGGAATTTTAGAAAGCAAGGAAGAGGAAAAGAAATTGTAGTGTCAAGAATAAGAAAAAATTCTTCCTTTCTCTGTTGTTGGGAGTCGACATCCCCAATCAGAAGATTGAGGAAATTTCCCAAAATTCTCTAGTGGGGTGAGTAAGGGGTCGAAAATTCAAGTCCTCAACCCTAAAAGCATGGGCGGACAAGGAAACCTCGCCCATTGTTAAATGTCCTCCAAAGGTTTCACTACTAGCCCAAGGTTGGATTTATTTGTGCTTCAAAGATGCGGTTGACACCCAAAAGGTACACTAGATGGTTTGGAAAATTGATTCATCTCTTATCATTTTTAGTTTTTCGATGCCCTTCTTCGATGCAAAGTAGGAGAGGCTACATATGTCCCCAATATAGGTTCATCTTCCAGGTCTACCTCCTAAATATTGGGATGCCATAATTTTCAAAGATAGAGGTAACTCAATGGGATCCTATCCGGACCATGAATTTATCTTGACCATGAATTTGCATATTTGGAGATGGGGATTAAGACGTACTCTCGCACTTTCGCTAATATGAACCTTAGGAAAGTGCTTCTAGAAGACATGGATTTCAAGATCGGGGTGGAGTGTATTCAGATACTTGATTATGAAGGAATTTCTTTCATGTGTAGGCATTGCCATAGGTTTTGCACCTACCTAAAAACTATGAGCTTCCCTTTTCTGCGAAGGACCATATATCCAAAGGCAAGGACTTGGTGCAAGGACATATTGGGTCAAAAAAGGGTTATGGATTGGAGGTTTTGGGTGCCAAGGAAAAGAAAGTTCTAATAGATATTTAAACTTTCATTTCAATATCCGTGATGAGAGTTGGGTCAGGCACTCACTATTTCAAAATCATTTGTCATAAATTAAATTTCACCTTGCCATCTCCCCCACAAAGCCTTGCATCACACCAAGCATATTGTGCACACTTGAACAACCAATATGTTGGCTAAATCAATGTAAAATAAATACCATGACCTGGAAACTCGTGCTTCTCTCCTTTATCCTCAATCACAACATTAGGGCCCTTAAAAAAGCAAGACGAGTAAATACCTCCCCACCCATCTATTGTCCATTATCTATTGTTTGACTTTGTTGTTGTCCTTGGAATTTCAGGATGTTCCAGGAATTTATAACAATTTGGATAAGTAATTGTTTGATCTTGATGTTGTTCTTAATTTTTCATAATATTGCCTAAATATACCATTGAAATGAGTTCAACAGCTTTAGGTTGGCCAGGAATTGTAACTTCTTCCACCAAATTGTAACTGGATTAATTTTATAGAATTCATGATTTAAGGGTGGCAGCTAAACCTCTTTATCATTTGTAGAAAATATATCATTAGTGACCTTAATTTGTCCCACATATTATCTGATAAACACCAAAGGACGAAAGCAGAGTGATTGGTGTTATAACGATCTCTTCATACAATGGAGGGGTCCCTAGTCAAGTTGGTCCCAAAATGTTTGTAGCAATACTGTCTAGATCCTATCAATCCATTGTAGCCTCACGCTCTCTGTAGTTTTATATATACACATCCAAATCAACATGTTACGTAGATGGATGTATTGTGTGAAGTTTACCATCAACTCAAATTGAAATTACTCATCATCAATCTGCGATGGGCCACATAATATTGATATGGTCGGTTTGTGGCTAAGATTATAGGGCATGAGAGTTTTCACTGGATTGGATACCTAGATTCCCAAATAATTCTAATCCTCTATTGGTAGAAAACCGTAATGTTTGTTTGTAACCTCAATTCCATTGTGCCATCAATCATTTGTTTGAAGGCCTAAATTTATGCAAGGTTGAAAAACAAATCAATTAAGCTGTGAAATTGTGTTTTGAATTTGCAAATCGTTAGAAAGATTAATGCATTATCCAAAAAAAAATTGTTTAAAACTAATTGACACTTCCTCTGAAGATGATCAAGTTTTAATGGATAAGAGAACTGAAATTCAATGGATCTAGCAAGCACCGTGGGTAATCACAATGCTACTTCCCCATCGGCACAATTCTTATATTTTTTAGACACCATCGGCACACCTCTTTATATATTTGTGAGACAGTTGATTCATTTGTTGCGAAAGTAGGGAACTGAGTGGAGGCCCATATGGGGATTTTGTCTTTGGATTTTATAAATAAATACAAGGAAAGTTCCAAATCAATCATTATCCTCTTCTAATCCCTTTAGAGACCCCTTTGTCTCTAAATGTTACACTTCGGTATCAAAATTGCAATTTTCCATTTATGGAGTGACACAATTAAAAATTACTAACATAAATGATTAATTAATATACTTGTTGTACTTGTTATTTGGTCATATTTTTATTCTTGGACTATAATACCCATTTACATTAATCATTATTAATTTTGTCACTTATTATCTAGTCATATATTTTAATCCTCACTAAATTAGTCATTTAAGTTAGTCGCTTTTAGTTTAGTCACTTATTATTTAGTCATATATTTTATCCCTAGATTAAATTAGTCATTTAAGTTAGTCGTTTTGAGTTTAGTCACTTATTATGTAGTCGTATATTTTATTCCAAGACTAAATTAGTCATTTAAGTTAGTCAATTTAGTCCGGTCACTTAAAATTGCTCAAATTTAGTAGTAATTCACTTGAAATAATTGTGGTGACTAACATTTTTAGTCACCTGGTCATTAATTTCATCATTTTTTACTAGTGTTAGTTATGCTATGACTGGATTTCTAGGCCATTCACCTAATGTAGCATGCAACTTAGTGGTAAATTTGGCGATCACAAGAATTCGTGTAGCACTGTTTTTTTAATTGGGAAAGTACCTGTTAACACCCACTAGATACGACACAATAAAATGCACAACAGTGAAAAGGGTGTTGAGAACAGTTCAACAAACACTGCATTGAGATATTAGGTAGGTCACAATTCACATTTCAAATCCTTAGATGTGCAACCAAAATGTGACCATCCCCATCATGTGATTATGCGACCTCCCATTAGTGTTGGTGTACATGCACCTAGATTAGCTTTAGTTCAACTCTAGAGATTGCATGCAATGCACACTTGTCTTTAACTAGTTAATTTGAGTGCTTTACATGCACATAGTTAGCCTTAATTAGGTTTAGCTCAAACCTAGAAATTGCATGTGATGTGCACTTTCTTTTAGCGAGTTAACTCGAGTGCTTACATGCGATGTGCACTTGGCTTAGTTAGTTAATTCTAGTGCTTGCATATGGTGCATGTGCATGTTAGAATCTTGTATTTCACAGTTTCACTAGGTGACTGATTATTTTCTCTGGTCTTTCATACTTTAAATAATATTCTATGGCTATCATTTATTTTCAGAAAAAATGGGAAATCCTGACTTCCAAGAGCTTCAAAAGAATATTTTTGCCTTTCAGTTCAATAGAAGGGGAAAATGTTGTTGATAAGGTGTAATGGTGATCAAACTGAATCTTATTGACACTCACAACCATGTGTTGGAAATATTTTCATGGATGCCAAAGGAACACAAAGTAGCAGCAATAGAACTATCATTAAGACAAAGTTAAAGAGAAACAAAGCAAGAAAAGGAAAGCTTCATTTTATGTTTTAAAAGATTTGATTGGCTGCTAGTCTAAATGCGCCTATGGAAAAAGTTATTTGTATGGTTTAAATCATGATTATAAATTCATATCCTGAAGCTTTAAACCATAGCAATATATCCCTACCATAATTTCATTTCATTCCATTTCCCTATATTTACATTTCATTCCCCACTCATATGTTTCCATATATTTCCATACATTTCCTTACGTTTCCTTTCATAATCTCCCGATGCATTATTTATAAAAAATCACCCCATCACTTATCCCTTTTCATTTTCATGTTTTCCCTAAGTCATTTCCCTTTTATTTCATCACCATACACCAAAATCTCTTTTCGCATCGGCCAAATCACAAAGTTTTTCAATTTCTTTATCCTACAAACCTTTCAAAATGCGATTTGCAGTGAAATGGGACCCATTCACCCGTGGTGTACAAATAAGCCTTACTTGTTGCCCGCACTTCACAGCCCACAGGTTTTAATCTTACCTCTTAAGACTTATGCCAAATCTTGTTTTTCCGTCGATGCGATGAAGTGGGACTCATCATACCTGACCGCATTATCGAAGCCATCATACCTTACCTTTTCTGCCTTTTTCCGCTAAATATTTCTATTTTACCTTTCATCTCTATCTCATTGTTTTACCTCTGCCTTCCCATTTCCCTTATTGCGATTAAAGTGGGGTCATTCTCCCTGACACGTCACCCTTTCCTCACCATCCATCGCATTTTGCAGGTAATAAATTTTCGCATCTCAACAAAACGTTAAAACTTGCGATCGCCAATTTGCGATACATCACATCACACATTTTTTAATTTACCATTTGAAAGAGCCCGAAATGTATTTTGTTTAACTTGCGATGTGGTTGGCCCCACCAAATTAGCTCCGCCCCCCACTTTAGGCTACTTGAATCATAAGCCTTACTTTACCGTAGAAGCTTTCAGACTTGCGATTGCGATGACAATGGGTCCCTCTCCCCACACTTCACATATTTTAGAGTTTACCTCCATGCTTATAAATAAACCTTAAGAGTTGTGATCTGCGGGTTGTGGTCTAGTCCCACCTTACTTGCCACGTCACTCCTCCCTCCCCGTAATTCGCACTTTGCAGGATTTAGAGTTTACCTCCGCCACTTATAGCTAAACTTTAAAATGTGCGATTTGTGATGCGATCAGTCCCACCTTTCCTCCACGTCACCTCCCTTTTCACATCGCATCACCAATTAGATTCTCATATCTTAAATTGTAAAACATGCGAAGTGCAATGCAGGCACAGATGCAATGCAACTTCTGAACTAAAATCTGAACATTTTCAGGTCCAGGTATATGAGTTGTTATGTTGTTTTGTTTGAAAAAAGGGTTAAACACGACATGAAGGAATTGTGGTAGAATAAGTGTGCCACGTCATTTCCCTCCACCTTTCCACTATCTCTACTCACCCCCTCCTCATTTGACGGTCCTTGTTTCATTTTGCACTCCCCGTAGCTTTCAAACTTTAACCGGGGGGGGAGGGGTCCAAAATGGGTGGTATCCCTTACCACCATCCCCTCTACGTGTCACACCTTCACAATTTCGCACCCCCCTCTCCATTACCGCTTACCACTTGAGGCCCCCTCCAAAAATTTGTTTCCACCGTCCTCCCAAACTGCTGTCGCCTTGTGACTATTGCCAATGGTGCCACACCACGTCCTCCATCATCCGTCCCTGTTTTCCAACCACCATCCCTCCACAGACGAGAATATGAAGTTTGAACATCATTTTATGAAGAAATAAGGGTTAAACACGGTTGAAAGGGCCCAGGTAGCAAAAATACACCAAGGGTCGAGTCGGGCAAGGTGTCTTTACAAAATTTTTATGTTATAATGGCAAAAATGGAAAAGGCAGAAAAGCACATCAGAATAGTCACTAATCGAAGAAAAGTAGCCAACGCTACACCAGACTTAATTACCCAATGCCGATTTTCTGAAGAGCAGGGCTAGATTTCATAGGCACCACTGGTTACCTCTTTGTGATAATCACAACCACCTTCAAGATTATTGTTTGATCTTCCGAGGAGCCATTGAAGCATTTGGATCTACGAAAAGTTGTCCAAAATTAATTCCAGAGGCAATGTTTTTTCAGAGATTTCTGATCAGGACTTGCATGGCCACACTTGTCCATTTTCTGTTAAATTGTAATCAATGAAAGGATGTCGAATAAGGTCGAGCAACCGACTTAGTATTTAGATAAATACTTCATACCTTAGCAGTATCATGGGTTAGAAAATTGGACCCTACTGAAACTTGCATTGTAAGAAGTATTGGAGCACTGTAATTGTTTCAGCTGGACATCAATAATAAGAAACCATTCACAGGATTCCTAAGCTATGTTAATGGTGATTTTTTCCTCTATATTAATGCTTTTTCCTCTGTCTTTTCATGTTGTGCATCAATTTATTTGATTTCAAAATAGAAAATTTATATTAAGATTTTCTAAGAGAGCACCTTAATTATGTCTGTGTTTGTTATCTCAATGTTTTCCCCTGTGACCTAAATGCAGAATTCAGAGACGGTCTGCTATACATTTACGTTAAACCTTAATCTCATTCTCCTTTCCCATTTCACATTGCTCATAATATCCACTCTGAATAGTTAGCTTCCCCTGTGAATTCCCTTGAAAATTTGATGTACAATTCAACCTTTTATGACTCCATAGCCCAATGGATTAGCTTCTGCAAACCTTCTTTCCAACCACCCAATCAATAAATAAAAAAAGCCTCATAATCTCTATAACTAGCCTAATATCAACATTTAGAATTATCAAGCTAAACCATAAAAACAGAGAGAGCCCTCTCTGAGTCTAGGAAGGCTAGGTCCTGGACTCCAAAGTGGTTTGATGTTGTCCTCTGTCGTTTATTCTTGCCAATATTACAAATTACGGAGCGATAACATAATGACGACCATACTAGGGAATTATTCAAAAGCTCATCATTCATCAGAACTTAGAAACCCGAGTCAAAATATTGTATGATTCATTTATTTTCCAAGATTTGTATCTGGTTTTTGATGGTGGATAGCAAACTAGACACAAGAAGGCTGCATAATTCACCTGGAAACTCCATGATTCAAAGAACCTAGCTTTTGAGCATTCATGGCAACTCCACAACATGCTAACTAGAGTTCCTGCTAACAAAAATGACAAGGTTTGTGGCAGAGCTTTTATCTCATGAAATTTTAAATGCATTCAAGACTTGGTTATCAAAATTTCATCTTGATGAAGATTTCCTAGAGGCTATCTTTCTTATTTTGAAATCAAGAAAATTTAGTCCTGAAGCTAAAACATGTTTTCTAGAGATAGTTGTTGAACAATATGAAGCTGGTATTGAACTTTTGAATTCTCAAATTCAGTCATATAATTTCCGAGATCCTAAATAATTCTTGGAAGGTCTTCCTTCCCCTAAGCAAGAGGAAATTGTACTACTTCTTGACTTACATATTAAGGATGATTGTGCTTTCAAGTACCAAACTGAAGAAGAGGTTTCAAGGTTTAATATTGGGGATGCAACTAATCAACTAGTCATTGAAGGCCTAGAAGCAAATATTTTACATCATGCTTTTATTGATCCTATAACAGATTATATGGAGGTTCTTTTTAGCTCAATATTTCAAACATGTACTCCCTATAAGGATCAAATACATCATCAGTTGCCATTACATATGATAACTTTGGTTAGGAGGACACATAATCAAGTTATACTACTGATTTTCCTGACAAGTTGTCAAGTTTTCCATCTGTTTCTACTGCTACTTGACTAGCTACATTGGAATTATTGTATCATTTAGAACAATAGAAATTTCAGTAGGTTAGGGTATGCAGGTGTGCAAATAAGCTCAACACTCTGAGCATCTTTCAAATTTCAGTTTTAGATTTCTTTTCATTTTCATATCAATATGTTTCAGACTTTATTTTAGCTTAGTTATGGTTTCACCATTCAAGTTTTTAGGGTGCAGTAGTATGTTCAGCTTGATGGATTGTAGTGGATAATTTCAATTGTAAGTTCAGTTCATATTTCAGTACGCTAATAAGTTGGATGGCGAAGCATGTCGTCTATTTTTATCAGTCAAAGTCATGAGGAACAATTATCTAGTTTCCAGTCACTAACTTGCCTGAGAGATCAAGATACAAGATGTGGGATCAACTCAATAGAGCAGGCTACTAGTCTACGGTGTTCTTGACACCTCCTGAAGGAGCTACGATCCCCATCTAGAGCCACTGTTAGACTCCTATATTTCACAGTATCACTAGGTGGCTGATTATTTTTTCTAGTCTTTCATACTAAAAATAATATTCCATGGTTATCATTTATTTTCCGGAAAAATGGGAAATCCTGACTGCCAAGAGCTTCAAAAGAATCTATGTGCCTTTCAGTTCAGTAGAAGGGGAAAATTTTGCTGATAAGGTGTGATGGTGATCAAACTGAATCTTATTGACACTCACAACCATGTGTTGGAAATATTGTCATGGATGGAAAAGGAACACAAAGCAACAGCAACAGAACTATCATTAAGACAAAGGTAAAGAAAAACAAAGCAAGAAAATGAAAGCTTCATTTTATGTTTTAAAAGATTTGATTGGCTGCTAGTCTAAATGCGCCTATGGAAAAGGTTATTTGTATGATTTAAATCCTGATTATAAATTCATATCCTAAAGCTTTAAACCATATAAATATATCCCTTCCATAATTTCATTTCATTCCATTTCCATTTATTTACATTTCATTCTCCGCTCATATGTTTCCATATATTTCCATACATTTCCTTACATTTCCTTTCATAATCTCCTGACACATTATTTATAAAACATCACCCCATCACTTATCCCTTTTCATTTTCAGTTTTTTCCCTAAGTCATTTCCCTTTTATTTCATTACCATACACCCAAATATCTTTTCGCATTGGCCAAATCGCAAATATTTTCAATTTCCTTATCCTACCAACCTTTAAAAATGTGATTTGCGATGAAGTGGGACCCATTCACTCGTGGCACGCAAATAAGCCTTACCTGTTGCCCACACTTCGCAGCCCACATGTTTTTAACCTTACCTCTTAAGACTTATGCCAAATCTTGTTTTTCTGCCGATGTGATGAAGTGGGACTCGTCATACTTGACCACATTATCAAAACCATCATACCTTACCTTTTCCACCTTTTTCCGCTATATCTTTCTACTTTACCTCTCATCGCTATCTCATTATTTTACCTCCACCTTCCCATTTCCCCAGTTGCGATTAAAGTGGGGTCATTCTCCCTGACACGTCACCCTTTCCTCACCATACATCGCATTTCGCAGTTAATAAATTTTCACATTGCAACAAAACCTTAAAACCTGTGATCGCAAATTTGTGATATATCACATCGCACATTTTTTAACTTACCATTTGAAAGCACCCGCAATGTATTTTTTTTAACCTACGATGCGGTTGGCCCCACCACAGTAGCTCCAACCCCCACTTTAGGCCACTTGAATCATAAACCTTACCTTATTGCAGAAGCTTTCCGACTTGCGATTGCGATGAAGGTGGGTCCCTCTCCCCGCACTTTGCATCTTTTAGAGTTTACCTTCATGCTTATAAATAAACCTTAAGAGTTGAGATCTACGGGCTACGACCCGTTCCCACCTTACTTGCCACGTCACTCCACCCTCCCTGCAATTCGCACTTCTCAGGATTTATATTTTACCTCTGCCGCTTATAGCTAAACTTTAAAATGTGTGATTTGCGATGCGATCGATCCCACCTTTCCTCCACGTCACCTCCCTCTTCGCATTGCATCGCCGATTACATTATCATATCTTAAACTGTAAATTGCGATGCTGCCACAGATGTAATGCGACTTCAGAACTAAAATCTAAACATTTTCAGGTCTGGGTATACGAGTTGTTACACTGTTTTGTTTGAAAAAAAGGTTAAACATGACATGAAAGACTTGTGGTAGAATAAGTGTGCCACGTCATCGCCCTCCACATTTCCTCCATCTCCACTCACCCCTTCCTTATCTGATGGTCCTTTTTTCATTTCGCACTCCCCGCAACTTTCAAACTTTAACAATAGGGGGGGGGTCCAAAATGGGTGGTATCCCTTACCACCATCCCCGCTATGTGTAGCACCCTCACAATTTCGCACCCCCCTCTCTGTTACCGCTTACCACTTAAGGCCCCCTCCAAAAAGTTGTTTCCACCGTCCTCTTAAACCGCTGCCACCTTGTGACCGTTGCCAATGCCGCCACACCATGTCCTCCATCATCCGTCCTCTTCCGCTAACCACCATCCCTCCATAGATGGGCTTATGAAGTCTGAACATCATTTTATAAAGAAATAAGGGTTAAACATGGAAAAATGGGCTCGGGTAGAAAAAAGACACCAAGGGTCGAGTCGGGCAAGGCATCTTTACAAAAATTTTATGTTATAATGGCAGAAATGGAAAAGGCAGCAAAGCGCATTAGCGTAGTCACTAATAGATGAAAAGTAGCTAGCGCTGCACCAGACTTAATTACCCAACGCTGGTTTTCTGAAAAGCAGGGACAAATGTTAGAGCCACCACTGGTTACCTCTTTTTCACCATCATAACCACCTCCAAGCTTAGTGTTTGATCTTCCGAGGAGCCATTTAAGCATTTGGATCTACGAAAAGTTGTCCAGAATTAATTCCACAGGCGGTGTTTTTGTCAGAGCTTTCTGATCAGGCCTTGCATGGCCACACTTGTCCATTTTATATTAGATTGTGATCAATGAAAGGTTGCCAACTAAGGTAGGGCAACCGAATTAGTCTTTAGATAAATACTGCATACCTTAGCAGTATAAGGGGTTGGAAAATTGGACCCTACTGAAACTTGCGTTGTAAGAAGTATTGGAGCACTGTAACTGTTTGAGCTGGGCATCAATAATAAGAGACCATTCACAGGATTCTTGAGCTATGTTAATGGTGATGTTTTCCTCTGTATTAATGCTTTTCCTCTGTCTTTTCATGTTATGCATCAATTTATCTGATTTCAAAACAGAAATTTAGATTAATATTTGCTAAGAGAGCACCTTAATTTTGTCTGTATTTGTTATTTTAATGTTTTCCTCTGAGACCTGAATTCAGAATTTAGAGATGTTCTGCTTTGCATTTGAATTGAACCTTAATCTCCTTCTCCTTTCCCATTTCACATTGATAGTAAGATCGAGTCTGCATAGTTAGCTTGCCCTGTGAATGCCCTTGAAAAATTGATGTACAATTTTTCCTTTTATGACTCCATAGCCTAATGGATTAGCTTCTCCAGACCTGCTCTATCCAACCACCCAGTCAATCAAACAAACAACCCTCATACTCCTACCATTCATGTATGGGACACATTGGGGTTAGATGTGGAAGCTACAGTGTCATCTCTATATGTCTCCCTTTTCTCAGCCCTCATTCTTGCTTTCTTCTCAATCAGGTTAGCCTCAACACTCACTGCTCCTTTTTGCATGTCTTCTAATGTGTTGTAATCTCTCTCCCTAAGTTGGTAGGCCATGTAAACATCAAATCCTTCAAGATATTTCACTATAGCCATACCTTGGGGAGGTTTCATGTGTGGAGGAAGAGCATTGTAAATGCTGTTGAACCTGGTAGAATAGTCATGGACACTCTCTCCTACGTTTCTCTTCAGGTTCTTGTACTCTGCTAAGATTTGGAGAGGGTTGGCCTTAACTTCCCATTTATTTAAGAAGGTCTGATATAAGGAGGGTAGATCTTGGATGATATTAGGAGATGGGCCCTTAAATCATTTATTCACATCACCTCCTAAGCTCTGGGCAAAGATTCTCATTTTGACTGTGTCATCATCTATCTCCATGTAGTCAAAATAATCTTCCATCCTGTCTACATGGTAATGAGCTGTGGTAGGCTCTTTCGCAGTGAAGTGTGGGATCTTTGATTGGTAATCATTGGGTAAGGGTACTAGGGGCTGAGGCAATGTCAGAGGTGCATGATGATGTTCTGAGGAGGTAAAGGGTCGGCTTGAGCAGCTGGTATATGGATGACAGGGATACTGGGACCAGCTGGAGTCTGTTGAGCTGATTTAGGGTGGCAGAACCCCAAGTTTTGAATGAAATGAATATTGAGAGGTGTAGATGGAGGGGTCTCTCTCTCCCTAATGTGTTTACCACTATGATATGGTGAACCGGGAAACTCAAACTCTAGACGATCTGGAACACTGAATGACCTAGTTTTAGGAAAACTATTTTGAGAGTCTAGGTCAAAAAGAATGTCTGATAGAGCTATGGAGTCACCTGGTGCAGAGTTAGCTCTATGGATATGTCTAGAAATAGTTGATCCTTTAGGTGTGGGAGACTTCCTGAGTAGGCTCTTGGGATTGTCAACTATTTCAGGTGGTTTGGGGTCAGTATAAGCTCTTGTATGAATGGTTCTTGAAGCCAGAATGTTGTTTTCCAACAAAGTAGCTTAATCCTACCTGCCACTTCTCTTATGGATGATGTTGTTATGGAGGCTGGTCTCCCAGTGGAGTCTTATGTGAAACCAAGATAATCAGCAGGCCTACTGATCACCAGTGGAGTCTTTGATATTTAAGGAACTATGGAGTCGCCAGGTGGAAGGTTTAGGACGTTTCTAGGAGGTACACTATCCACAACAGTGCTTATGTAATGTCCTTTTTCAAGGATCTCCTTAAAACACAGAAAACTCTAACCAGAGATGGACTGGGAGGGCTTTTACCAGGTATTTCACCTCTGAAAGAGAGTGAGACCTGGAGGCTATCTGTCCCTTTCCAAACTCTGTCTAAGAGTGTGGGAGAAACACAACAAATAGTGCAAAAAGTGAATTACAAGTGGAAGTGTTTCACTGCCAACCTAACCAGATATTTTGGGCTTTCTAAGGCTCTTGTGATGTGGTAAGATGGAAAATACTTAGAAAGTCCCCAGCGGAGTCGCCATTATGTTGGGGTTCCCATGTTTTGGCAAGTTGGCAATACCAAAAGATGAGACAACATCAAAACCACTTTCAGACCTCGGGATCTAGCCCTCCTGGGTCCAGAGAGGGATCTCTCTATATGGGCAAATATTTTATGTCTTTGAAGCTCGAAAGTTAAGGTGTTAGGCTATTTATAGGCACGGGTTTGTTTGATTGATTTTTTGTTTGGTTGTTGGGAATCGGAAAGGAAGGGTTCAATGTGAGACAAGGATGTGCAAAGAGGGTTTTAGGCAAAGGAGATATGATTTCAAAGAACACTCAAGACCATTGGGCAATGGAGTCAGGAAAGGGTTTACTTGCTATTCAATACGCAGGCTTTTAGTTGGGCTAGTCATCTAAAGCATTGGATCTTAAAGATGATAGTGTGGCATGAAATGGTAAGAAAGAAGGTGGAAAGCAAGGAAATCTCCAAGGTGACCTTTCAGGAATCAAATCCAGGGACAGGACATGCCATTGGACAATCTGTGATCCGAAACCTAAAAGGTTAACTCTTCAGATAAGGAAACATTAAAGATTTAAACACAAATGTGAAAACCTGAGATCAGAGAGAGACTTTGAACTCTCAATGCTTCGGTATCTAGCTTAAGGTAACTTAGAAAGGTTCAATTAATGGAAAGGATCCTAGTGAGATAGAGACAGAGTTCTAAACTCCCAGTATCCCAATTCATCAATTAAAACCTTAACAAGAACATCTAAGAACAGATTCATTAATTCATACATCAGCTAGCAGGAAATATTAGCCACTACACTGGTTAAATTAGCTTGAAATCAATCCTCAGATAACACATACAGCAGAAAAAATTGAAGGCAGGGAGAGCAGAAACATAGGGTACCTAACAAGGGTAAATCCTAAGCTAGATTTTTGATGTGTGCCAGAAGAAATGAAATATGATGAACTACAAAGGAAAACAAGGACAAAGATAGAAAAACATCACCGCTGCTTTAAATCAGGATCCAAAGAAAAGTGCTTGTCATATTAAAGAGCAACACCAGTCATCTACAACATTGCCAATAGCTTGATGTTCAATCTGAAAACATTTTCCTCAGCCTATCTTACAGCTTTACACAGAGAACTACGTCTCAAGAGAAACATCTTACAATTCACAGATATCCGATCAACCCCTTTACAATGTTTTCTCATGATTTTTTATATCTGAAAGAGAGACAGAGGAGGTAGATGAAACACTAAATGAGACATTAAAACAGGGCAGGAAGAGGGGCTCGAGGCCCATTCTATTTTAATGTTCATACATTAATCTTTGATACTCTTTGGGTGAAAGAGTGGTCTTCGACAGGCTTCAATTTGCTCCAGGTATGTTCGTGATGTATTCTCAGATGTAGTACTCTGCAGTACTCTGGTGAATAAACAAAAAGGAGGATACAGATTATGAGGTCTGCCATACTGTGTAACAAATGCTCTGGTAGCATTAGGACTATTTTCAGGGTAGAGATCTTCTCTGGAACAAGGTATAGGACGAAAACAGCATGGGCACTTCGTCCTTTCATGGGAAAGGACATTCTGCTGATGGTGACATTGGTATATCGTTTCTTGTGCCCTAGGCCTTCTGCGTGATTCATGAGGTCTTCAGTCTGGTATTTTTCCTTTAAAACACTGAGTTAGGGCTTAACATCTTTGATAATGTGCATTAGAAATCCTTAATTCTGAACTGATACTCTTTTCCACTTCATTACTGTCTCTGTCAGTGAAATGTGAGCTTTAGTGGCACTGGAGAGGTTTTGCAGAGTTGAATTTTGTCCTTTAATGAACATTTCGCTATAAGAACCTTCTCAGGCTCTTCCCTGTAATATTGGGCTTTGAACCCAGCTTTCTCTGTGCTCTGTACCGCTATAATAGCGACTATGAACCATGGCGTTTTCCACCGCCTGTAACCCTGCAAAACACGTAAACATGTTAAGAAATCCATGCATGGGGAGGGTGGATGCAGTGGAGGACCATGAGGATGACAACACGACTGAGGTGAATGCAGGTGGATGCAGTAGAAAACAACTGAAACATGTGGTGAAATGGTGACAAATGGTCTGGTGAAAGTTTGGCGGAATGTAACAAACTTTAATGCAAACATTTGAAATTTGACCTTTGAATGAAATACAAAGGGAACGGATGGAAATGCGATGAAACATATGAAATGGGTTGATACAATGGGACCCGGCCACGGGCGGAGGGCGATTAGATATGGGCCACTAGATCGAACGGAATGGACGATTACGATCAAATCGAAGGGAGAGTGACAGGAGGGTCAAACTCCGATGAGCGATGGAGTGATTGGACTATGACCTTTGGATTTTATGTGAGATCGACGGTGGAGATTATGATCGGGGGATCACAATCAGGGAGTGCAGCGGGGGACGCATTTGAGAACTTGCGATTGTTAGTGGAGCGGGGAAGCGAGGGGCATCGGATCGGAATGGGAATCAATGGTGGAGATTACAGTGCGGGGCTACAGACCAAACCCCAATCGCATCGGGATTTTTTCGTATAACACAGAAATGCGCTCCCCAAAAGTTTGTGATTGTGATTAGCACCCAGGCCTTAGCGCTCGTGGCATATGTGGAAGGGGTTAAGGGGCTGGCCGAAAGGGGCTAAATCTTTTGATGTAAAATATGGGTTTTTTGGCCTGTTTTCAATGCAATTTGAGGCCAAAAAGGGATAACGGTAGAGGGGAAAAGGGGTTTTTAGGCTAAAAAAAGGGTGCTTGTGAGGCTTAGGAGGGATTTGGGATGACTTAGAGGCATTTAAGGGAGGGAAAAGGAGGGGAAAACAGAGGCTGAGAGAGGATGAAATAAGGAGAAAAAGGCTTTTGGGTATTCTTATACACAACAGAGAGGCTTATTGACTTATGAAACAATAGTGAGGGTTTATCAAAGGATAAAGGGCATGAAAATACTTCAAGGATGGTGTGTTTTCAGGGGAAATGCACTCCTTGAAGGCTCAAAAACTTAGTAGCCCCCTGTTTGCTTGTCACAAAGTTATAGGGGGCTAACAGGACAAATTTCGGATATCATGCTCGAGAAAGATACACATCCAAAGCATATTTACCCCAGAAGTCTTGTTGCAACTATTTATATAAATGATACTCCCATTACCAAAACTTTGATCGGCAATGGATTATATATTAATGTCATCGGCTAAGATTGAACTTTCAGTTTTCTCTAAGGCACACTCCCACTATTTTGCAGGTAGAAAATACCTCAACTATATGTCCATAAGGAATGTTGGAAGATATAATTGTATAAATTGATTCATGGGAGTACCCTTCTTATTTCATTGTCTTGGACACAAATAAAAATCTCAGTGGTTGCCCTCTTACTTTGGGTAGGCCATGGTTTCCTACAACAGACACTTATATTTGATGCAGGGAAGGAAAAATGACAATAACAAATAGTTACTCTGGAAAGAAGCTCCCACTTATCCAGCTGCCAAACCTTCCTTGGATGAAGAGAATCCAATGTGGACAGAATAAGATGGGTATGGCTCAATCTCCCCATTCTAACAATTTATAGAGATCTTTCTCTCAAAAAACTTGAAGAAGAAACTATGTTCTCAAATTTTATGCAAAATTTGCATAACAATCATTTTCTCTTTGGGGACATAGTGATCTATGAAGAAAAGGAAATTACTAGTTTATTGAATGAATAAACTACATGGCAGAGGTTATATAGTGTAAATGAAAGTCACTCTTCTAATAAGATGATTGAATTTGAACCCGAGAATACATTCAAAATAAATAAAAAAAGTTCTATTGTTGCCTAGGAACATAAATTGTTGGAAATTCTACAGAAAAGAAGTCTAGCCTTTGCCTGGAACTATTAATATATGAAAGGTATATATTAAGAAATCTTCCAAAATCACATTTATATAAAATATGGATCTAGGCCCATCAAGCAGCCACAAAGAAGGATGAATCCAACACTTAAGGAAATTGTAAAGATTAAATTACATAAATTTTTGGATGCATGAATAATCCCCCATGATTGTATCCTAATGGGTAAGTTGCATGCCCTTTTCCAAGGACATGACTAATATTCTAGTCTTATCATGCCATTTCAATGAATCTCCATTTGGTTACTCATAAAAACTTGACCATTTTAAGTAACAAACTTGACCATCGTGTTTTTGATTTGGTCTAGGAGGTCCCTTGTAGTGTAAACAAAATTAGAAAGACCAAATAAAAAGTATCTCTACAACTAAGAAAGAAAAATGTATAAAGGAAAGGTATTTCTATCGCTAATAAAACAAGAAGTAGCATTGAAAGGTTCTACAGCAACTACCATTCATTTTAAAATATGAGAATGTGGTTTTTTTTCATATGGACATAATATTTGAAGCCCTTATATGATAGGTAAAACCTCCTTTTGAAATATGTCATGGTATGTACATTCTCTTAAATTATCTTTAGGCCAAAAAATACACTTAGATGAAGTAATTGGATTCAAAATTAACTTCCAATAGATGAAATTTGATCAAACAAATGAGCTCAGGGCATAGAAGAAAAGGCAATACACATACTTGCAACATCTTTGTCATTGTAAAATCCTCTGTAAATAGTCCCAAATGTGCCCTGGGCAATAATACTCATGATATCTAGTTTTTTAAGGTCGATTTCCCGCTCCTCCTTTGGCTTCTGGGTTTCTGATTTCGTTCATGCCTTGCTCAGGTCCCTATTTAGATTCGTCAGATCAATTTGAATTTTTTTTAACTCAGTATTCTTTGGACTCCGCTCCTTCCCTTTTGTTTCAAATTCATAGGAATTCCCACTGTTATTAGCACCACCCTTCTCACCTTCCTTTTCCTCCTCAAGTTTTGAACCCCTATCTATCCTGAACAATGGACCCACACCTTCCTCCTAAATTCTGCAGTGAAATCCAAGATATTATGAGAAGAGAAATAGCATAAATCTCTCGCAACCTAAGAAGGGAGAAGAGTAGCGGGAAATTAAATGCGAATAGGTTGATTTAGAATATTTAGAAATTTCAAATTCAGTAGCAGAATCTAAGAGATTATGAGCAGAGAAAGAGCATAACTCTCTCGCAACTCAGTAAGGAAGAAGAGTAGCGAGAAATTAAATGTTAATAGGTTGATTTTAGAATAGTCTAAAATTTCAATTGTTATGGTAGCTTATGCTGGCACTATTAAGGTTAAATATTCTTTTCATTTGAGCAAAAGGAGTTAATTTGATATAGGCTTAGGGAATGATGTTGGAAGGCTTAGGGAATGATAATTTTTCCTGGAGGGAATTAATAAAAACTATAGAATATCTCCCTAATATAAATAAGTATGTTCATATAAGTAGGGAAAGGGGACATGAGGTTCACACATAAGGGGAATATCCACTAACCCTCAAGGAGGTGGAAAATATCCTCAGATCTGTGAATAATGTTATCAATCAACTCAAGACATTGTAGGTAGCCCATTATTTTCGAGGAACTTCACTTAGAGCTAAAAAATTCCCTATTAGAAGCTAGCCAAAGTTTAGTTTAAATTATTCATTCATATTAGTAATTTTTAATTGTATTACTTATTAACTAGTCGTATATTTTAACTTGGGACTAAATTAGTCATTTTTAGTTGGGTCATTTAAGATTTCTCATTTTTTGTAGTATTTCACTTGGAAAAGTTGTGGTGACTAACCTTTTTAGTCACCTAGTCACTAATTTCTCGTTTTCTAGCACCAGCATTGCAACAGGGCCGCACAAATACCAGGGTGACCAAACTCTCACATGTTGGACCCAACCATAATAACATAGTGGTTCCATAACCCTCCACAACTCACAATAAACGGAAACCCTGACCCACCCAAATCCCATCGAGACTTATTGTTGAATGTCCCAACACTTGGCCGCATGCAGAGGAGGTGTGTCATACTGCCACCATGGAAATCTACGTGGAATTTGGAGGGGTCCAAGGGGGGTGTCTAGCTATTGGCGTCCTGTTGGCGAAAAAGGAGGTCTCTGAGCAAGACCCAAGTTCAGAAGAGAGGCCAAAAAGGTTTCCGCAGTAGTCTAGCACAACACCAGCATTTTCACCCTACTCCAAGGAGCAGAGCGTCTCACCCGAGGCATGTCGTGACCTTAGTAAGGTTAGGATGCAGATCAAGTATTAACCGATTAAAACCATGAATTGCAACTGAAGGAACTTGAAACAAAAAACAGATTTTTCTACTTTGCATAAGATATCACTCATTAAGCATATTCAGGATGTAGAATTAAAATTTAAAACAAGCCATACATTCACAATAAATAACTAATTAACACTTAACTCAGAACATCAAACACAACACGAACTATATTTCATTATCTGTATCAAACAACTACATTACTCCGCAGAGTCTATTACAAGGTGGTTCAGGACAATAGTGTAATGTTCCTAAATTAGCTTCAGCTAATAGGAACATTAATTTTGCCTTGTTTATTTTTGCATTTCATAATTGATGAATCAATTGTGAAGGAGGAAATGTAAAACTCCTGAAAACTAAGAATAAATCAATGCCTATGTGAACAGAGACATATCTGGGCTATTTAAATTATATCTTGTAGGTGTGAAAGGGTCTAAATCACAAGAGGGGATCCTATTTGACCAAGTCAAACAACGCAGTCTAGATGCATTGAACCTCTTTGAGGGACAGCGCAGTTCTAGAAGGAGGTTGTAATGTGAAAGGGGTTAAGTGATTCAAGGTGGTTTAGGGTTTGGCAAGATTCCTATATTATAAAAGGAAGAGGAGGGCAACAAGGAAAGGGTTGTTGAAGACATTATTTCTGAAGGTCTGTCTACTTATACATCCCTTGTTGGGCATTCCTGTTCAGGAATCCCACCTCCTCCCTTGAGCAGCTCTTGGAGGAGAATTGTGCTAAACTTCTCCACTATCAAGCTTGGGCCCAGTTTCACCTTACATTACAGCACTACTCATGTTGAGGGTTGGGTTGTCTTGTGAGTTGTAGCAAGTGGAGATCTAGATCTGCTCAAATCTAGATGTTAGCAATGGCTCTTCTCAGTGAGTGTGTCATTTAACCTCCTGGAAGAGTTCATTTGTTGAGTATAATTCAGATCTACATCCTGGCATCAGGCCATATCATCTTCAGAAGCTACACCGTTGTTTTTGTCCCTAAGACAGCGTTATTTGCAGATCTATAGTTGCAGGGTGTTCTGCTTGCATTTTGGAGAGATATCCGGTGATTGGATTCATCCTTCACTGTGGTGATCCATAGATTGGCCAACCAATCTATGTTCTGTTTCAGATCTGATATTCTACATTTTCATGATTCAGTGATTTTCTAAATCATTCTGTAGATCTGCATTCTTAGATCTCAGATCTACTTCTGGTGCTTCATGTTTTGAGCAAAACCCCAAGGGGAATGTATAGATCAGCTCTTCTTGTACATGGATCTGTATTAGATCTATATTTTTATATATTGATCTGATCTAGATCTAAAGAATCAATAAACTGCTGCTTCAGCCCTGAAAATTACGCTGTCACTGTTATGCAGTCTTTTTACATGGTTGTAGCCCCTCTTTCTTGAGGATTTCTTCTGTACTCTTTCATTCTTCTTCTGTAAAGTGTATGAGCTATGTCCCTGAGATTATTTGTGAATTTTCAGACCTTATTTCAGTCATACCCTTCAGGAAACCACGCTCACATGCTTCAGTAAATCTCTGCATAATTCTAGTCTTGGGAAATCAGGGTTTTCTAGCCTAGGTAGGAAAGGAGGAACTATTTAACTCAGAAAAACTCTTTTTTTTTTGGCTGAAATTCAACATGGGAGTCTCTCATAACCATAGCTATCATATCCAACCACTTTCCCATCTTAATTTTGCGCAAATATCTTAATACACTCGTTTTAGGGCCAAAATCCTCACTTTTCCCTGCCTTTTGCCTCGTAAAATGCTGTATAACTTGTCTGCTGTGTATTTTACTGAAGTTTAAGTGTTTTAATACCTGTATGAGTTTCATGGTTGTAGCTCCACATTTTTAATAACTCGGATTATTCCCGATCTGTAGTTGTTCCTGAAAAATGGATATTACAAATAGAGACCTAACAGAGCTCTCCTACGGCTCTCTCCTTCAGCCCTCTGTCGAAATAACTCTCTCTATCTACGCTGGTTGATTGCCTATTTTTTCTTCCACCAACATGAATGTCAGTCTTTCCTCTATTCCTGCTTCACCGTTTGTCGCTTCTTCCTGATCACTGGGAGTTCTGCTGATCGTCTTTGTCTCCCATTCCTATCATCTGTGTTGTTTTCTGCAACTGTCATGCCACCTATCTTCCATATATCCACAATCATGACAGCTACCTGTCTACTGTGATTGTGCTCCACCACCTATTCTTTACAACTCAAAACTGTTTCATTTTCAAAACAAAGGTCCCAACAGGCCCCGACCACATGCTATTGACTCGTCTCGAGTCAATCCTTTCCTGCTGCTTCGGTTTCCATTGGTCTATCTACTTCTGTGGCTAACTCTATCTTCTATGTTTCCTTGCTCTTTCCAAACAAAGGCCCCAACTCGGGAACCTTTTCAAATGATAAATACTTGAGTTATGCGAAGTCATTAATTTCCTGTTGCCATTCCTTAATGATTTGGTCAGTTTTGGTTGCAACTCTTTCAACCTCGATTTCTCCTGCAACGGGTGGCAGTTTATTGAATGCTTCTTTGATTTTTATTTTGGCCTCAGCGGCCATCTGTTGTATTGCCTCTGTTGTATGCTTGATGGGTTGCCTCAGCTCTCTGAGGACCTGCTTTGTGGCAGCCGAATGCTCCTATATCTTTTGTATCGTGGTTTCTAGTACCTCTGCTTGATTGTATAACTAGGTTATGCCGACGGGATCCGTGGCCTCCTTTATCTCTTGTGAAATCTGTTGAAGTTGTGCTAAGATATGTTGGGCTTTCATAGTTAACGAATTAGAGAATTCATGTAAATTATTCAGGAGGTTGTAAGCCTCTCTTACTGTCATCCCCAAGGTTTCCTGCATTATGGTTGCCTGTATCTGCTTTTCGGTAACCTTCTCTGCATATATCACAGCAAGATCTAGTAACGTTGGTCTTGTCGCGAGTGTTTATTTGAGCTCTTGATTTTCCTTGCTGAGATTTGCACATGTTATCTTCACTCGGATAGATCGTTCAACTATGGAGCAGGTCGATATGTCTTCCGGCATCTTGTCATCTTGGGCCATTACCATTGGCCAGAGATCCTTGAAGATATCTGTTAGGCCTTTTCTGGGTGTTCCTGCAAATTTTCCTTCTCCCCCTTTAGCTGGTTACGATCTTCAGTAAGCACAATGATCTGCTATTTTTGTTCCATGAACCTCTGCTGGAGGTCATTGTGCAGCCCTTCTGCCTATTGTGCTGCTCGCTGAATGAAGTTGTACAGTTGTTCAGTACCCCAATTCTTCATACTCTCAACGCCCGACATGTCGTTGCTTGGCGATCTCTCTCTGAGGGGTTAACCACTGGCTATTGATCTTGCTGAGTGCTCATGCGATGATGTGGGTTGGTTCTGTTGTAGCAACTTATTTTCTGGTTTATTCATATTCGTGGTCGATTGAAGCTTTTTTAGTATCAAATTGGCCTGCTGAAATCTGTTTAGCTCCTTTTGTGAGGGCGTTGTGTCTGCAGTAAAAGATCCTCCCTAAACTAATAGGTCCAAGAAAGTGCCCTGTCCTACTAGAGGTTGGTTAACCTCGGGTACCATAGTCATACTCGAGTTAACATCTGCCTCAATGTCCCCATTTTTCTTGTTTCTTACCTTTATTGGGCCTGAGATAGGTTTTGAGGTGGATGGAGTGCGGGTGGATTGGTCCTTGGAAGTGAATGAAGTATGGGGTGATGAATGGTGAGTGCGAGGAAAAGAGGTATGAGTGTGGGGTGGAGATGATGTTTGAATATTCAAAACCAAGAATGAATTAAACATAGGTAGCTCGGAGGTGACTTGGGTGGCCACCTCTGTTTCTTCTTGAATTGGTACTCCTGTATCCATGGGTTCAATGTGATCTTCCTCAGTGAGGTCCACTATTTGCCTAGGCACCATGATTCTTGCTTTCTTGGCTTTAGGGGTAGCTACGGGTGGTTTAGGTGCCTTACTCTTTCGGATTGGGATTACTATGGTTGTTGGGGGTGAATTAAACATGGTGGAAGGTAGGGAAGCAATGATAGGTGCAATCATGGAAGGTGATGTAGAGCTTGAGGACTAAAACTCTGAAAAAGAAGGAAACGCAGGAGAAGCACTTGTGAGAGTTTGAATTACCCGATTTAAGCCCTTTACCCTCATGTCCATCTCCTCCAATAAAGGTGTTAGCTGCATTCGAGACACTCTACTCGTTATTTCCTCTAGTGTCTCCCTTGGTAGTGCTTTTGGCAGCATGACCTCGAGTGAATAGTGATGGATTCCACTTTTGATCTCCATTCCAACTCCCGACCATGAATAGAGTTCGTTGTGGAACACATTTTCATCAACCTGAAACTTTAACATTCTCATATTAAACATGGTTTCATCCACGCAAGTGGGTCTGATATATGTCTACTTGTGAGTGACCCTGAACCATATCTAAGAGGAATATCTATCCAACAGATTCCTTGGAACCCTTTACTGCCTCGCCACTACATCCATCATCTATCTGTACCAAAATTTGAAAGCCTCTTCATTTACCTCCTTTGTGCTGGGATCTCCCGAGATTTTCCAGGGTATAAACTTCATCACCATTGGCTATTCATTTTTTATTTCCATGAGCTGTCTCATCCCCGGGTGAGTCCATTTCCACATCGCAAATTCCATTATGAGGTAGCCGTAAATGAACCCGGTGGCTCTTCATTGGTTCGTTCAGTAGAAACGTACACCAGTTCAGCTGGGTTCCCTGGAGGTAGCGTTCCGTAACTGAAATGGTGTCGAGGGTGCATTCTCCCTTCGTGTAGTGCCTCATCGTCTTGCTTGCTATTAGGTAACAGGAAAATTTAACTGTTGGACTGTTAATGAGGTCTATCTTTGCCCCCTTCCCTCCTTTTCTAGTGTCGTATTTATTATAGTAGTCACAATCTCCCTCCTTCTTTGCTCTCTTAGACACCTTCTCGAACGCCGTGGAGACATCCCTTCCTTCTACTGATAATCCCGTGAGTCTGTTGATATCTTCTGCATGTATCGGTATCTTCCACCCTAGCCACAGTGATCCATTCTGGAGTCTGCTCAACAGGAATTTCATAGACTGTATTGCTACTCCCGTGGTTCCAAACACTGGGAGGTTCCTGAGGTTTAGTATTGTCGACCTCTGGATAACTCTGAACTCTGAATTCATTCTTGTTGCTTCCCCTCCTCCTTCCATAGCATAATTATCTATGTAGACCTGCCTCTTCATAGCCAGAAATTGGTATGAATCTTTGAAATATGTGTCGATCAGTGACGCATTGTCATACTTTCCCACTAACGATTCCATTTTTTGAATTCTCTCATTGAGCTCAGGCTCGATGACTGTTGTTGCTACCTTTGTCATATTTTTCCTTATTTTGTATACTTGAAGTGCTATCCCTGCTCTCTCTCTATGAATTCCTGCTACTGGATTGTCTCTTTGAACTTCCTCTGATGAAATTTCACTTACTGCTACGGCTGTTTCTTGTTCTAACTCGGAATTTTTCGGCATTCTCATGGTTTCTTCTTATGTGGGTTAAGTAATGTAACTGACACGAATGAGGTCGATAAGACCCCATAACTAATTAATTTTTCTGCCTCCCCCACAGCTATAATCGTGCGATTAGTTACCGTGATGAGGTGTATTTGTACATTGCTGATTATGTCTTTTTGGAAAGTCTGATGGAATTCCGCCAGAAATCTGTCTTCTTCAAGCTGTTGTAGCTCCTGGAGGCGTTCCTTGATTGAGGCTTCCTCTGTCAGGTGTATTGTTGAAGCGATTAATAGACTCGGTATGATAAATTCATCAAGTACCACCGCTTCTCTCCCTTACACCAGCTGGAAAGGAGTATGATTGTGCAATCTTTTTACAATTTTCCTGTATTCCCATAATTTTCATGGTATGCACTCATCCCAGTCATCTCGATTGGCATTGAAAATCTTTGTTAGTCCTTTTTCTAGGATCTTATTAAATGCTTCAACTGTTCCAATTTCCTGAGGATGGTACAGACTGATCTTATGATGTTGCACCATAAAATTATCTAACAGAGATTTGATTATTGTATTGATGAAGTGTGTACCTTGATCACTGGTTAGGCTTCTTGGGCAACCAAATATGCTAATGATATTTTCAAAAATGAACCTGGCTGATGTATCTGCCGTGCAATCTTTCACTGGTGCCACCTCTGCCCATCTGGTAAGATAATATGTTGCGGTAATTATGTAACTTGCCTGTGAATGTCTTGCAACAAGTACGATTGGTCATATAAAATCAACGACCCATTTTTCAAATGGTTGCAGTGCTCTTATAGGTTGAAGTGGTAGTTTGTCTCAGTGTGATGGACGTCTCGTTCTTTGGTAGACGTCACATTTCTTTACAAATACTTTACTATCCTTGTGTACTGTGGGCCACCATAACCCTGCTTGTAATATCTTTCTTACGGTGGGTTTTGCGCCGACATGACCCCCCGCAACTCAACAATGACACTCCCATAATATATCCTCTCTTTCATGGTCTCTGACACATCTCTGCAAGACTTGGTCTAATCCCATCTTATATAGTTGTCCTGCTATAAATTGATACTCAACTGCTTTTACGACAAGAGTCGTTGTATATTCAGTCGGGCACTATCCTGTTGCCAGATAGACTACTATTTGTTCCAAATAGTTTGGGGTGGATTCTACTCTAAAGAGATCATCGTCTGGCAGCTGATCATCTAGGGATACTCCATTCTCTCCATTTTCCAGCCTTGAAAAATGATCAGGACCCACATTTAATCTTCTTGGTTTCACTATCACCTCAAAGGTGAACTCTTGGAACTATAGGAGCCATCTACAGATCCTTCCTTCAAGTACAGGCTTGTTGACTAGGTACTTCAATGCTGAATGGTTCGTGAAGAATTTGAACGTACCTCCTAATAGGTAATGGCAAAACTTCTGAAGGGAATACACCATCGCAAGAGCTTCTCGTTCTATTGTTGTGTAGTTCCTTTCAGCCGTAGATTGGGTGATCGAATAAAGTTTCTCTTAGCTGAGTTAAAAATGCTCCTAATGCAATGCTGGAGGCATCAATATGGACGTGGAACTGCTTGTCCCAATCAGGATGAACTAATATGGGTTCACTTGCTAGCTTGTCTTTCATTGTATTAATGGCAGTAGTGCATTCTTCAGTCCAAATGAATTGCTCTGATTTCCACAACAACTTTTCCAATGGTGTTGTTATCTTTGCATAGTTGTGGATTAATCTTCTGTAGTACCTGGTATGGCCGAGTAGTGATATTAACTGTTTCACATTTTCTGGCGCTTCTATGTTAATAATGACTACCACTTTTGCTGGATCCACATAGACACCTTGTTTACAAACAACATATCCTAGGAGCATCCCAAAAGGTACTTCAAAGATGCATTTCTTAAGATTGAGGGAAATTTGGAGTTGTCTGCATCTGTCGAACATTATTATTAGTAAGGTTGCATGATTTTTTAGTATGTTGTAAACTATCCAATCATCCATATAAACCTTAAGCAACTTCGGGATATATTCTCTAAATGCTGCTATCATGATTCGTGAAAACACCGCTGGCACATTTTTCAACCCAAAGGGCATGACATGTTATGTGAACGAGCCCCATTCAGTTGTAAAAATGGTCTTCTTCTTGTCTTCTTCGGCTATTCTCACTTGATGATATCCTGAGAATCCATCTATGAATGAATAGGCTTCATTTCCAGCCACATTGTCAAGCACCTCATCACTGAACGGAGTGGGAAATGGATCATGTATGCATGTGTTGTTAAGGCTTCTGTAATCAGCACATACTCTAATCTCAGACTTTTCCTTTTTGCTTTGTATGACTATGGGATTGACCCACTCTGCGTCTTCCACTGGAAAAATCAATCCTGCTTTCATCATTTTATCTATCTATGCCTTGAATTTCTCTTTTACCCTTGGATTTATACGGTAAGGTCTATGCTTCACTGGCCTTGCGTCGGGCTTCAAAATTATGCACATTTCCCCTATGTCCCATTTTATCTCCTTTAGCTCCACTACTGAGGATGGGAATAAGTCTTCATATTCCTGTAAAAGGTTAAATATCTCCTTAGACGTTTCTATATCCTAGTAGTTTCTAATTGACGCGATTTTGGGTTTTTCTACGGTTCCAATGTTCAGCTTTTTGGTCTTCAAGGGTAGTAGATGTAGTCCCTCTATTGTAGGTTATTCTTGTATATCTCACTCCCCTTCTTTTTCTTCAAAATATAAGTGTCTAATATTTTCTAGATCATCGTCATCCATTTCACTTTCTATTCTCTTGCATGTTACTGATTGTTTGAAAATCTGTTCCAAGAGAGGTTGCTCTTCATCTTCTTGAATCTCTAGAAAAAATAGTACTCTTTTGATGGCTTGTAGTGCCTGTGTAACTGGTTTTGTTTCTCCTTAAAAAGAAAAACATTGCGTAAAATTGTCCGCAACTACTTGCCCGGTGTCGGTTCCTCTTTTATTTTCTTCAGTTAGGTACCATGCTTATGGAATTGTATTTAGCGAATATATAAAATTGTGCATCCACAGATATTCTGGATATCCTACTTTATTCTAGTGGTATTCACAATTTTGTAAATGCTTTGTGGGGTCAGAATCCCCTTGGTACGTTTCACTGAATTGCAGTCCTTCATCTTCTTTGAATCTAGCTCTTAATGCTATCGCAACATCTTCCCATCCCTGAAGTGAGTTGCGATGGTTGCTCCACCATCTTGCCGACGTGGATTGTAGAGCTACATCCATGAGCAGGACTCTATGTTCCATTGGTACTTTATCTTCTATTCTTGCAAATAAATGTATTTATAGCATTCATATTTGATAAGGTCGTATATCCTCTTACCTCACTTCCAATCCAGTTGACTCCTCAGATGTTAGCACATATTCTTGTATTAGTCTCGTATCCTCCCTGTTGCCAATCATCCCAGGCTATTTCTAAGCCTAAGTCTGAACTTTGAACGCTTCTCTAGCTTACGGTCCCTCCTTTTGTTTGGTTGATGTAGTCTTCTCTCTTCCCTCCTGTCATCTGATAAAGTTGATTGAGAAGTTGAGCATCCTCTCTATTGTCAACCGTTTTTGTATATCAGGGTCCTTGATATGGGTCAAGTGCCTGAGTGACCCTGACTTCCCCGTCTTCAAATATCTTCAGTTCCTTTTTCAAATCGATCACTGCAGAGTTCTCAAAAACCCAATCGATCCCCAATAATGTTGGATAGGTATCCTTATCCTCCATGATATCTATCACTTCAAAATTTGTGTATGTTTTTACTCCCACAACATCAACTTTGACCTCTTCCATCCTTCCTATGGCCACAATGCAGTACTGATTTTCCATGCGGAGCTGTATTGGTGATTATGTCAACTTTGGTCTCCCCAGTGCTTCCCATGTCTTTCTTGGCAGAATGTTGACATATGATCCCAGGTCGAGCATGGTGTCTTTGATTTGGAATCCCGCGACTTGAGTATTCATGCGGAATTCCTTTCCTGTTCTTCTCTTATTTCTTTTGATCCTCCTTATTGTTGGTCGCTTTAATTGTTTTCACAATTCAAGCTCCACATAAATTGTCAACCCGAGGAAGTCTGTTTATTCCAAAGACAATCACGCACTGGATATGCTCAATTTCAAAAGCAAAAACAATGTTGTAGTAAAAAGCCACAAAATTATTAATCATACAAATCTTAATTATTCACACTCTGTTTAATCAAAGCTGAAGTTACTTATGTTATAGCAGAAGTAATTGCTATATTGCAGTTTAGAATCCAAATAAAGGGAAATCAATCTGCAGGAAAGGAAACCAATCAACCATAACAGGGAACAGGACCCTATTCCTTTAAATAGGAACTTCAGCACCTGCTACCTGACCCTAATCACTCTATAGAAAAGATAAACTCAAGAGATCAGGACCCTATTCCTATGAACAGGAACCTTCAGCACCTGTCTCCTGTTTCTAATCACACTGCAGGAAAATAAAGGAAATCAATGGAAACAGGACCCTATTCCTTTGTACAGGAACCTTCAGCACCTGCTTCCCAGCATCAATCATACATTCAACAAATAACAGAAATAGATCCCTTAACTTCTTAAGATTGAATGTACTAAACACATGCAGCGTTAAAGGAAACAGAATGTGCAATAACCTACAGAACTGTGTAACTGGTGTTTCAGCAAACAGAATTAAAGTAAAGTGCGAATATCATAAAGAAATAAAACAAACTACAGGAACAGTCGGGTGAATCTTGTGAGGAAGGCGGGCCCTTTCCTTCTCACAAGATTCCCCAGGAAAGGATTAAATTGAAGCGCTCAAAAGGAAATTTTATTCATCTGTCAAAAGAAATGATACATTACAAATGGAGTCTAGCTCTATTTCTCTCAAACACAATGTTCTCCTGTAGTTTCGAGCTCCCCTCTAATGACGATGTCTCCTCTTTTTAAAGAGGAGACATCTCTTACAATTACAGTAGAGCAAATCTACGTTTATCCCAATTCTGTTCTTCTTTCTTAAAACAGGGCTATTTTGTTCTTCCATAAAAAGATATTGTTACAACAGATACAAAAAGAGTACTATCTTCAGGATAATCCGTGTAACCACGTCTTCATGTTGTTGCCATTGTTCCACAAAATGCTCTTCCAGAATCGCAAATTACGAATAGTGGCGGAATTTGCGTGCCTGCTGGCTGTTTCAGCAACGGAGTCGACTGTTTCAGCAACGGCTGATTGTTCCAGCACAACACATAATTTATCTGCGATCTTTTAGACTTATGTTAGCAACAATCTACTTCGATTAATGATGAAATATAAGAGTAATATGGAATTATATGTAAACAGATTAAATATATAATAAAGAAGAGGATTTTATATACCTTTGGATAAAGTGAATGAAAATGATAATCGAATCCTTTTTAAACATCGTTATAAAGGTAAGGTGGTGTCAAAATATATAGTAAAAATGATACATAGTGAGGTCCTAACACTTATGTATTTTTGGGTTGAATCATTTGACTCCTCCGGTTCTGCATTTTCCTGCACCACCATCTCTAGATTTTTCTTCAGTTGTTCGAGCATTGGTGCATTGGTTACAATTTTCAAAAATAGTCGGAACCATTCTTCAATAATTGTACTTGTATGGGTCTGCTTCTCTTTTTCTACGGTCGGCTATGGGAGCTCAATGCCTTTTCTCCCCCCGATTTGAGATAATGTTTCCACTCCCTCTTTAAAATATTACTTCTGTCTATCTGGTCTGAAAATGGGTGTTGGAGATGCTGGCTTGATTAGCTTTATCGGGTCCATATTCTGTGCATCCTCCCCTATTCTCTTTCCTCCCCGTGTTACTATGGCTACATTTTTCATAGCCTGAGCCTCTACTATTCTTGGTTTTTGCGTTCACCAGATTTGTTGCTCTCTGTCTCGCTCTTTCCTCGCATCTCTTAATTAATTCTAGAAAATCTTTAGTTGTGTGTGTATTGACTCTGCACTAAGAGCACCATGGTCTTTTGGGTAGTGGACATTCCCTTGCTACGTGACCTTCCTGGTCACAATTTTAAAATCTTACAGGTCCTCTTCCTCCAGCTCTGCCTCCTCTCATTCCTCCTCCTCGTCCCCTTGGAGCCTCATTCATTCTATAAGATGGTTTGTACAATCGTTTTGCCAATGCATCCAGGGCTCTACACTGCTCTATATTATGTGTTGTGGAAGCGCAGAACTCACAATATGTATTATTTGGAATGTTGGAGTACTTTTGCAAAATTGGGCATAGTCATGGTGGATGACCAATGCTTTTACATATTTCGTAGTAGTCAGTTGTGGTCTGATTCTGTTGAGTAGGGAACCCTGGAAAGTGGGGTTGCGGCTGGTATAACCCTTGAGTGTTTATCTTTGCAACTCCCCCTACTGGTGGAGTCCCCTATATCCATGCTGCTGAAGCTCCCGTATTTTGTCCCCGCAATCTCGGGCATTCGGTGGCCACGTGTCCCTCCATCATACAATGGGTACACCACACATTGGGCCTTGCAGGTCGTATCAGCTTAATTTCTTTCAACTTCTCCATTAGGCTAGCTATATGATGTTGTAGCCCCAGTATGGAAGGGTCTTGAGCTACTGCTCCTCCTCTGAATTCTTGCAGATACCCCACCATAGCCTCCATCTTCATAGCTTGCTCCAATGCATCTTGTAAGGTATCAATCTTTTGTTGTGTTAGTGGAGTTCTCGTCAACGGAAGAAGTGCTTTAATAAACCAATCTCACTGATGATTCAGATCGATTGGGTAACTCAGTTTCCCAATCGCATCCTTGAACCTTCTCATCAGGTCCCACGCTGTTTCACCTTATCATTGTTTAATCTCCCACATCTCAGATAACCCTTGCTGATCTGTCTGAGGTAACTTAAATTATTTGACAATTTCTTTCTTTACATCATCTATTGTTGGGTTTGGATGAGCTTCGGACCATTTAATGAACCAGCGAAGAGCTCTCTCTCTTAGAGTAGTTTGGAACTCGATCAACTTAACCGCATCAGGTGTCTTTCGAGCCCTCCATATGGCTTCGCAGAGATACCAGTGCTGCTCCACATCGTCACTGCCCCTCCCAGAGAATTTTGGGTATCAGGTAAACGATCCTGCCATATTTCTTTGTATGGATGGTACTAGAATAAACCCTCTATTTCCTAGCTGTGAAATTGTATTACTAGCACTATTGCTAGTAGGTATTGGTACTGTAGACTGAACACTATTCAACTTGTTAAACTCTTGTAACTTAAAAAAAAATTTACCTAGTGGCTGATAGAGTACCAGGGGAAGGTTGGGACTAGAGCTACTTGAACTTTGGGGAATAGAGTTACCTTGAGTTACAGGTGTCAGCCTCTCTCGGAATAGTTTCTCCATTGCAACATGCAACTCCACATCGGATATCTCCTCGGGGCGCGCATCCTCCACGTTGGACTTTTCTCCCTTTTCTCTTTGGGCTGGGCTCCTATACACTTGCCTAACTTCCTTCATGGTCCCTCCTATTCCTTAGGATCCCGTCTGACCCTACATTTCCTTTGTTCTCTGTGGCAAATTCCCTTGTCTTGTCAACTACTTTCCTGCTTCTCTAACTCCTTCATCACCCTTTCCCGCCACTTCTCAACAATCTGTGCCCTCCAATGTGCTCGTCGCTCTCTTAACCTACTGGAGATTTCAGCATCCATATCCCTATTCCCCGGGCCAACTTACTTGTAGCATCTCTCCCTCGGCTCCTTCCCCCAGTACTGGAGGTTTAAGTCTCCATCTCAGATTTTTGAAATTCTATCAAACCCTCGTCCACCATTAAATCATTGATCCACAACGGAATTTCCTTCAACAGTTCTCCCCGCAACCCGGATCTGAATAAGTCTTCCACTTTTGAAAAGGATTGGTAACACTTGGCTGCAAATTCCACAATGTATCCTTCCAAGGTAGATTGTACCCAGAAATCTACAGCTTGGGTTAAATCAATATCTAACCAATGGAGTGCTACTAGATTCACATGCGTCCACTTGCGGCAGACCCTATGCGACCCGCCTTGGAGTGTCTTGACTTGTAGTCTCCGCAACTAATTATAAAGTTCTTCCGGAAACTTTCCCTAGAAAATTTCGTATAGGTCACTTGCAGATTCGGAGAATAGAACCCGATCCTTGACAGTTTTCTCCCTCTACTGTCGCAACTCCGCTTGCTGCGATATAAACTGGTTTAAGTGGTTATCCCAATAGCTTCGTAGTTCTCTCTTGTAGATCCACGATACCATGATCTAGCTCCTAAACGAATTTTCCGGTCCCGGAAATGGAACCATTTGTTGGCAAAAAAGGAGGTCTCTGAGCAAGACCCAAGTTCAGAAGAGAGGCCAACAAGGTTTCCGTAGTAGTCTAGCACAACGTCAACATTTTCACCCTACTCCAAGGAGCAAAGCGTCTCACCCGAGGCGTGTCGTGACCTTAGTAAGGTTAAGAAGCAGATCAAGTATTAACCGATTACAACCATGAAGTGCAACTGAAAGAACTTGAAACAGCAAACAAATCTTGCTACTTTGCATAAGATATCACTCATTAAGCATATTCAGGATGTAGAATTCAAATTTAAATCATGCCGTACATTCACAATAAACAACTGATTAACACTTGACTCAGAACATCAAACAGAGCACGAACTATGTTTCATTATCAGTATCAAACAGCTACATTTTTCCGCAAAGTCTATTACAGGGTGGTTCAGTACAACAGAGACCTAACAGAGCTCTCCTACGGGTCTCTCTTTCAGCCATTTTCCAGACTAACTCTCTCTGTCTATGCTGACTGATTGCCTATTTTTTCTTCCGCCAACATGACTGTCAGTCTTTCCTCTTTTCCTGCTTCACTGTTTGCCGCTTCTTCCTGATCACTGGGAGTTCCGTTGATTGTCTTTGTCTCCTATTCCTGCCATTTGTGATGTTTTCTACAATTGTCACGCCACCTATCTTCCAGCTATCCGCAACCGTGGCAACTCCTTGTCTACTGTGATTGCGCTCCGCCGCCTGTTCTCCGCAACTCAAAACTGTTTCATTTCCAAAACAAAGGCCCCAACATATCCCTCCCCTATATATATATATATATAATTCTCGGTAAATGAAATCAATAAATTTAGTATACATGTTAAAATATAACTCAATAAATTATCCATAACAATTTCTTGAAATTATAACTATAGATTAAACCATTTACAAAACTAATGTATATCTTTATAATTTTGAAATCATTCTAAACCAAAAAAAAAACTGCATAACATTTGATTCTGATTTTAAATAAAAATAAAAAAAATAAAAAAAACTTTTTAACTGAATAATATTTAATTTTAATTATAGTGAGAAAATCACGGTGATGATATTTAAACCTAACATATTAAAGGTGGATTGTGGTTGAACAATTATAATCAGGTGACCTTCTCTAGACCTTAACGCATTAAAAGGGGACCATAGTATAAAAACTAGGGGACCATAGTATAGAAACTAGATTGAGACTCGTATGGAAAGTAGTCTATGAAGATGATCACCATGAAGGTACACTTGGAGTAGTACACTTCATTGAAAAGATCAAAAGTGGTAGATTAGTTGTTTACCCTTTTTTTGATAGGTAAAGCAAAGCAGATATGGTACTTTGAATATAGATATGGTATTTGATGACAAACATTGGTAAAAGGATGGATAACAAAATTCATTTTTACAATTTAGCGGTTCATAACTTAAGAGCATTAAAAATCAAGGAGCAAGACAGTCCACATCATGGAAATAACTTTATCAACGACCCAATCATTTCCCATAACAAAGAGGCTTAACTAGATGAGGTTGATATTACTTATCAACCTTGGAGAGCACCAGCAAATCCTCCCTACTCTTTCGAGAAAGTTGAGAAAGGTTGGTGGTGGATTATTATGCCATAAGAAAGGCACGAAAGAGGCAAACGCGAAATATATATGTTATTCAACGCCACTTTTAAGAGGAAATTACATTAAACATTCACTTCTTTCACATAAAATAACAGCTTTTGCATAGTTTTTTAATACTTTTGTTAGCTTAAATAATAATCAGTTTAGATTTATCTTAACTTTGGATAGAGGAATTAAATCTCTTGAGGTGCAAATATTTCCTCAAGTTTTACACTCAAAAAAGAAGTTTTCACCTCGAGAGATTTCTCTCTCAACACTTGATAGATCTGGAGTTAACATGAATCTAAGCTGGTTGTATAATTAGATTTTTATTTATAATCCTATATGATATATTTTTATTTATTTACTTTACTTCTTTATATCTCTTTTATATTTATTTATTTACCATACCTCTTTCTACCATTTTGTATTTATTTATTTACCATACTTCTTTTATAAATATAGTATTTAGCCCATGGTATCAATATTAATTTGTCCCATCGTATTCGTCCCATAGACTTCATCTAAATAAAACCTCGATTTTTGAGTTTTTTTAAATATAAAAAGGTTTATAGAGTAAATATAAAAAGAAGTTTTTATTTATTTACCATACATCTAGTTTATATATTTTTTTATTTATTTACCATATCTCTGGTTTATTTAGATTTTTATTTATTTAAATTTTGAAATATTGCAATTTTGATGGGTAAATATTTATATCTTTAAAGATTTTAATTTATCCATACAACATGGTTTTTTTTTTAAGGATTCATTTTACAAATATTTAATTAAAAGAAATATTAAAATATTTTGGATTTTGATTCTTTGTGCTGAATTAACTATTTTTCTTTGATTTAGGAAATGGTATTGACTTTAGTAACTTAATTTGGAAATTCAATGTCGTAATTGTTTTTGTTAAAGGTAAATTTATGATCCATTCAAATTCACATATATAATAAAGCAATTATTAAATGGGTGAGATAATTTACTATCCATTCAAATTATATAAATAATACATAGTTGTATTTTAGTAATTAATCTCAGCCTATTAATAAGTTTAAAAAGTTATATATAATCTAAATATTCAAGTTATATAAAATTAAAGATTAGGTTAATGTTTTGGCCAACATTAGAAAAAATAAAATTTATTGTTTTTTGAGGACGTAACATACTTGACCTCAGGGTCATACTGGGCTGTACATTGCACCTCTCAAGCGCAATCATATAATTTCTGTCAAATTATACGATTATTATTAAAAATAAATAAAAATAAAAAGGAATGGGATATATATATATATATATATATATATATATATATATATATATATATATATAAATGTTAAAAATTATATAAAAAAATTGAATATTTTTATTTTAAATGATTTAGTTTATAAAATTAAAATTAACTAGAATATAATTTTTTGAAAAAAAAAATTAAGTTTATAGTAATTAGAATAAATCTATCTTCATTAAGTATCTAACAAGTTTCTATAGGAATCAAATCTTTTGAGGTGTAATTTTTTTTAAAATGCAAAACTTGAAAAAATATTTGCACCATGAGAAATTTGATTCCACTTGGCACTTGATGAAAAATACACCAATGTATATTTTTATATTGTAGCATTTGTAAAATAATATGAAGTGTTAGGTTGGGCAGCTCCACACTTAAACAGATTTGCATATGTTATATTTGGTGTTGTGACATGTTTCTTGGTCTTTTAGTGATATAGAAAATTGGTTTAAATTTATAACCATATTATGATAAAGGATTATACACTTGTTTTAATTAAAAAAGCTTATGTTGTATAAGTCAACTAATTTGAATAATGTAAATATTGAAATTATGAGGTGTAGTCCAAATAAAAATAAAAATAAAACTAAGTGGCCTTGCCACTATAAAAACACACAATATCACATACCTAAAGAGCACCCAAAGTGCTTACCTAAACAAGAAATACTTTAATATCAAAACAAAAACAAACCCCACTTTCATTTTGTAATATAATTATTTATTGTATTTAATTATATATAAAATTAACCATTAAATTTATTTTTTAATAAATTTTATTTCCTCACAAATATCCTTTAATCCAAATAAAATTATTTAAATTCAAACTAATGAATAATTAAAAATATAGATTGAAAAAAAATAAATAAATAAATAAATAAAAATTATTAATTTTCAAGAAAACTCACTTAATGCATAAACACATAAAAACATCGAAGAGCATTGAACACAAAGAAAAGTTAATTTTTTTTAATAAAGGAGAGTTAAATTTAAAATCAAAATAAATTTATTATGTTATGGTTGAATTTGAATTTTAATGAGATTTCCAAGCACTCGGAACTTATAAATTGTTTTTGACTGAGTTCCTATGACCGTGGTTTATGAATTATTTTTCTTCACACTATTGAATTTTGGAAGGACTTGAATTTATTTCTTTTATGAAAATATCTGACATGCGTGTCAGGAAATGTAATTGCAGGAATATATGTTTGTCTAACTCAAATGTTTGTCACAATAATGTTATAGGTGAATATGGACCATTAGAGAATCCTGAACAAGAACAAGTAAGCATTTATTACTGTTAAATTATATGTGTACCATTAGAGAATCATGTACAAGAATAAGTAAGTATTTATTAGTGTTAACTTATATGTTAATATTAATTGATGTATATAATTGAAAAAGAGCATATGGTACTATGACTTTGTTTTTTGGAATTTTTATATTTTATTTGATTTTTATGTTTTTTGTAATTTTTATAAATTATATAAAATTTGTAGTTAATGTATAGAATTGAAAAAGAGCATATGGTATTATGAGTTAGTTTTTTTTAGAATTTTTATATTTTATTTGATTTTTATGTTTGGGTAATTTTTATAAATTATACAAAATTTGTTTTATTAAAATTAAAAGTATATATTAATTGTTTTATATTTTGGTTTTTCTAAAGTATATTTTTTAGTAATTTTTATATGGAATTTAGTAAAAAATTGTTGGAATGGTAAATTTGGTTTTATAATTGGTATATTTTACATAAGTATTTTAGAGAATTTTAACTGTATTGAATCCATTTATGTAGCCAAAAGTACAATCTAAATGAAGAAAAATTATAACAATGTGAATGAATGTATCACCATATTCCAACAACAAGAAACAAAACTTAAAACAATTAAACTATACCCAAAACTAGGTATCAATCACAAAATAACATATTAATGTGTTGAATCCATTTAAATAGTCAAAAGTATAATTTAAATGATGAAATTTATAATGCCGTGAATAATGTATCATCATATTCCAACAAAAATTACCAAAACTTAAAATAATTATATTGTACCCAAATCTAAGTACCAAACAAAAATTAAAATATTATTGGGTAGAGAGACACTTTACAATCTATAATGGGGGATATAACCCACAATGGGGGTTTACAATCCATAATGGAGGGATGTAACCCACAATGTGAGAGATGATGTAGTCTCAGTAAATGAGTGTAAATATTTTAATGTCCAGCTAATAAATATTTAGGATAGAAATAATGATGTAGTGTTCCTAAGTGAGTGTAAACATTTATATGTCCATTTAATAAAATTTTCTTTCAAAGATTATATAGATCCATTGTAGATTTTGAATTTCATATGAAAATTCTTTATATAACATGGATTAATATAAACAATAAATATATACTCATCTAAATAAATATATTTACCTGAAATTACTAATCACCATAATTTAAACAAGTCTTTTCACCAAAATAAATAGAAATGATGATGTAGTGTTGCTAAATGAGTGTACACATTTAAATGTGTGTTGTAGATTTAGAATTTCATATTAAAAATCTTTATATAACATGGATTAATATAAACAATAAATATATACTCATGTAAACATATATATTTACTAAAGTTACTAGTTACCATAATTTAAACAAGATTTTTCACCAAAATAAATAGGATTATAGTGAGATTCAACAAGCCTAGTGAAAATTAAGCACCCACACTAGGTGGGGCCAGCAAGCTATTTTTAGGTGTATGTCTATTTTTAGAATGGTGAGCAAATTCTATTTATAGTGGGAGTCTATTTATAGATGGTTGAGCAAATTCTATTTATAGATGAGTTTCTATTTTTAGATGCATGTGCGAAGTCTATTTATAGATCGCATGTATATTTTCGAGTTCTAAGGTTGGTTGGTGGGACATGCAAGTGGACTTAGTTGTAACTGAGTGATTCGAAGTTTGGATGTGTAGTTATGTGAGTTGTAAAGTAGTTTAACTCAGTTAAGTGAGTTAAACACAGTTGTGCTAGTTGTAACTAGTTGAACTAAAGATACACTAACGAGATATCACTAAATTAAATATTAAATTAATTCACATGGAGTGATCTCACATGCAACTGAAGATTTACTATTGTTAACTACATGCATGTCAGATCCAATGGAGACCCAGTTGAGAGATAGGTGAAAGGGATAGTTTGACTATCAGTTGTGACATTAGTGGGTGCACTCTTGCAACCACACACACATTGGAGATGCCAATGAGGATTGTGCAGTCAAGGCAAGGCAGGATATCATTCATTCAGGGATTGTGATTAGGAGTGATAACGCAATGGAGACAGGCTCTCAGGAGGTAGTAAATTGGCGCATGTATTTGCCAATTTTTGTATGAGTGTGAGATGATTGTATATTGTACCGAGAGATATTCGATTAGAGTTTTGTATGAGATTGTTTCATGATCCATAATTTATACATAATATATGATAGTGGGGTTTTTAGCTTTATGCTTTCCCCGTAAAAACATCTGCTTTATGTGTGATTGATCTTTCTTCATGTGTTTGCAATTGGTGATTAAATTTCCGCAAAGATTTTAGTAGAAGGATTATGTATTTAACAGTGGTATATAATTGTTAGATAAGGAGAATCCAGGAAATACATAATTGTATTAAAATTTCTACATATTAGTATGTAATTAAATATACTTACTAGTAGTTACTACCCACTATTGTTTTTGTAAGCTTGGTGGGACTACATCTTCATCATGTCCAATATATCACCCCAATCTGGGTGGGGAAGTGAATCAGTGACTTCACATCAAGAAATTCCTTAAGAGACCACGTAATCACCCTTTATCTAAGACCTCGTGGATGAGTTAATACCCACTATTATTTATGCATTTCTTAGTACAAAAATAAGTAAAAATAAATATTAGAATATTGCTTCACTTAACATCTATTTTAACATTAAAAAATTCAAACATAAAATACATATGAGATAAAATAATATTAATTTATTATTTATTAATTTATAGAATTAAAGTACAAAGAAATGATGATTAATACTTATCCATATATTTTAATCATTATATTATATAATGATTATTTTATAACTATTATCAAATTATAATATATAATTTAAGTGAGATAAGATTGTTGTATATTTTGGAGTGGAAGGCGATGCTTCCTTCATGAAATTCATGTAGATTTTATTAGGAATAAACTTCAAAATGATAGAAAAAGAAGTGAAGGCTACCATAGAGGACTCGTTTGGACATTTCTATCTCATTTTCCCTTGTTGTAACTTAAAAGATGACTACAATTTTAAGTATCTAAATAATATAAAGAGTTTAAATATAGTATTGAAATTAATATTAATATTTAATATTTAATATTAACGTATTCTTATATGAATATTACTAGATTTAAGGGGTGCCAAGAGAGAGATTATTTTTGAATCCCGATGGAAAACAAGAAGTATAGTATGCAAGGGGGTTAGGCGAGAAGATAAATAACCTAGTAGAAATGCATGGGCTCTTTCTCGGCCTCCACCTAGCTCAAGAGAGGATTGTATCTAAAATTGTGATCATTGACACCTCCCTCATCATTCTTCAGCATCTTCTTAAAGGTTCTTCTCCTAAAACAATCATCTAAGCCTCCTCCTAATCACGTTCACAAGTATTTTAAACTCATTCTCTCATAAGGCTTATTTCCACATCTTACGAAGCCAGAATAAAGTAGCGGATGCACAAGCTAATTGCGCTTGTCTCCTTGAATAAGGGAAATTAGTTATTAACATTTTGTCAGGTTTGAAAGTTATCCCATGAATATATCTCTATATGAATACTCCCTTCCTCGCAATAGAAATTTGGTAAAATTCGTGCAACAAGAAAACAATACTAAGTTGATCCCCCTGGCCAAGATTTCTGTCCCATCACATAATGGAAGGCAACTTTATTTCAAGTGGCATCATGGTATAATCATCAAGGTTGAGTTGGCTTGTTGTACGCGTGTTGAAGATGTGCCCTCCATATCCATGCATGTGGATCTATCTTTGGAAGGCCTAATCTCTGCTAGTTATCTTATCCTCGTTCTAGCCTCCTAGAGTGCCACGGCTCTGACCCAACACCACCACACTCGGGTGAGTCGGGCGACCGACACGGGCGCACAAGAGCGCATAGCGGGCATGCCCACTTGTAACGGTCGGGCGAAAGTGGATGAGCGCACCCACACGATGGGCGAGTCGGGTGTTTGGGTAGAGCATGTCTGGGTGAGGCGCCCACACGACGAGTCGATATGTTAATATGGGCAGGCGCGCCCATGTAGCGGGAAGGCGACTTGGTGGAGACACGACTCATAGCGGGCGACTCGATGGAAGCACGACTCCGTGCAAACATATGACGAGCGATCAAACGCGATGACATGGTTGGACAGACTGATGTGAGTGCTTGTTGGAAGGTCGGCTTGGTGGGCCGACTCACGAAGAGTCACGACCCTTGGTTAAATCCAAAAAACCGAGCACATATACATATGGGAGTTTGGCGTATTGGAGAGGCATCATCGGATTGACCAACGACAAACAGAACTCGCAGTGCGAAAATGTGTGAGTCGTCGTGAGCTCGAGTGTACAGTTCAACGGAGTGGCGGATGAGCCCGCAGTGCAAGCAGGTCACGGCCGAATGGAGTTGGGTGGTTCAGGCTGTGAGGCGAGTCAGCGCGTAGCAACAACACTTGGGCTGACTGCGTGTAGGCAAGGTCAGCCTGTAGCATGCAGCATGCAGTAGGTCAAAAGATAGCTTTTATCGTGTAGGAGGGTCAGTCGGTTACCCGAGCTGCTAAAAACGTGTAGATAGTGACCTAGTTTGTACATAATTTCAAAGAGTGGCTAGATTCATGCTGAATTGGCCCTCCATTATAAAAGATGTAAAATTGTTTTAAAACTCATAATAAAATAATTATTTTGATCATTATTTTTGTTGTTCTCATTTATGGTTGTATTTGAGCTTTTTTGTTATTTTTTCCTCACTTAACTAAATAATGGAAGAACTTAAGGAAATTGGTAGGCATGGTCTGAAAGACGAAGAAAAATATAAGTGTATGAGTCTAACAAGTGTCGCACGATGCCACGAGCGATGGAATCAACTCAGGGGTGTGATAGATGGTATTAGAGCTAGCACATATAAATGCTGTAGAGACCACAGATGTATGTACGTCTGTGTTTCAGGGAAAAGAAAAGGTTGGTTTCACAGTTTGGGGATTCTTGACATGGAGATTCTTGGTAGAATCGTCCAAGCTTTTGTGGACACAGGCGCCACACATAACTTTTTGACGACCAGGTTAGCACGAGAAGTTGGACTGCAGATTGTTCCAAAGGATGTGGAGGTCAAGGTAGGGAACTCAAGGGCTAAGGTGATGGAATTAGCAGGTGATATGCCTATCCGAATTTCTGATTTGCAGGGTTGTTTGGACTTCACGATGATGGAGATGAATGACTTTGACATGATATTGGGGCAGGATTTTATGAAGCGAAAAAAGGTAGTTGTTGTCCCCTTTTGTGATGAGATCATGTTGATTCAGGAATCACGAATGTGGACTTTATTTACCCACCAATAGTATAGGGAAGTGATGTTGCAACATGTTTCTACACTAAGTATGAGTAGAGTGATGTGGGGTGCAGATGTTGAGACATATGCGGCATTTGTCAGAGAACTTGAGGATGATGATGGAGCATAGACGCCTATTCCAAACGATATTTTCGATGTATTGGAGCGATCTCTAGATCTTATGCCTGATGAGTTGTCGAAAGTACTTCCACCGAGGCATGCAGTGGACCATGGCATTGAGCTACAGCTTGGGAATCAACCCCTAGCCAAAGCTTCGAGTTGTGGAACGCTCCTGCCACGTTCTGCACATTGATGAATGATGTTCTTCATCCATTCCTTGATACATTTTTGTTGTATACTTGGATGACATCATGATATTCAGTGATAACATGGAGGATCATAAGAGACACTAACCTTTGTTATTCGAGGCACTGAAGAAAAATCAATTGTTCTTGAGAAAGTTGAAGTTTATGTTCGCTCAAGATGTGGAGGAGTATGAGACAAGATGTGGAGGAGTATGTACATACTTGCATCATTTTTCAACAGGAAAAATCAAATACTCAGAGATAGGGAGGATTATTGCAACTTCTTTTCGATTCGAGAGAGAAGATGGATTAGTGTTTCGATGGAATTCATCACTCGGTTACCGTAGGTGCAGCGGTATAATGGAATTATGGTTATTGTAAACCGTTTTTCCAAGTATGCCATCTTCATTCCGACAAAGATACCATGCGGATCCGAGAATAACGCTGAGTTATTCTTCAAACATGTTGTGAAACATTTGGGAGTACCATTGAGTATTGTGTCTGATTGAGATCCATGATTTATAGACAAATTTTGGAATACATTATTCAAGCTATTTGGGACAGAGTTACTGCAGAGTTCGAGATACCATCCACGGACAGATGGGTATACTTAAGTAATTAATGCAATGTTGGAGGACTACTTGTGACATTATGTGATGGTTGATTAGAAGAATTACCCGAACTCTTGGATGTGGCTCAGTTTAGCTACAACTTGCAGAAAAGCTCCATAACTAAGTATAGTCCACTTGAGTTTGTGTTAGGTCCCTATAATACTAGTGTATCCCCTTATTGTTGTTGTTAGCATAACCCCATATTATTATTATTGTGCCCATGTAGTCCCCATATTGTTATTATTGTGCCCCATAGAAGCCCACTATTGTTATTGTTGTGCCCTTACATTGTTATTGTTATGTCGGCTAGGATTATATTGTGACTCATTTGACTCCTATATATAGAAAGGAGGTTTTGTCATTTGTATCATCTAATAATTATTCATTTATGTAATGTAAAGGAGGTTACCCCCTCGAAGTGGTTGATTTCTAAGTTGTTGATCTCTCTTTCTTCTATTTTGTGAGCTGGTTTCATAACATTTGGCATCAGAGCTTTGGATTTTAGGGTTTCGTTGTTGCAAACAGGTCACCGTGTAATTTTCGTTATAAATTTTTTAATATGAAGTTTCATAAGCTAAAAAAAACCATTTGAAATGAAATATTGAGGAACGTCGTGTAAAAATTTCAAAGCTTGGTTCGCTATATTTTCGGAGATATGATCAGAGGGAGTTAGGTTTTTTACATGCTCCAGAATTTCATCTCAAACAAGTGGTTGAGGGAACATCTTCAAAACTTTCGTCTCAGACATCGGATTAGAATTATATAATAAGTGGTTGAAAGTGCACGGACTTTAGTTTCTGTTGCATTGATTTCAGAGCTGAAGGACGAAACAGTGACACTTGGCATGCCATACAAGTTAGCTCTACTGAACCAATCCACAATTAGGTCATTGTGGGAAATTGGACATAACTTAGTCTTGAAGAATCCAAATTAGGCCTGACTTATGGCTTTCGAAAGAAGACTCATAGGGATACTACAAGACCAAAGCTAAAATATTGGGGATCTAAAATCACAGAGATACGGGCGGAAACGTGAAGCTGGGTTACACTTTTGTGAGAATCGGGGGCAAAAAAAAAATTTCGGCAATAGTTCGGCCGAACATTTTATAAAGTTCGGCCGAACTTTATAATAGTTCGGCCGAACTGTTTTAGTACGTTCGGCCGAACTTTTGAGTCCGTTTATATTGACGGCACAGTGACGGCCCAACAAACAGAATTTTTGCCGGAGGTTTGGAAAACCGGCAATGGTAGTTCGGCCGAACTCAGTTGAAAGTTCGGCCGAACTACGTTTTTATAAATAAATCGCCCGCGAAGGGTCTCAGTTTACTGTTTTCATTGTTTTCGCGCGACTTTCTGTTCTGTCGTCGAGGTTCTGCCGCATCTGGTCGAGGTTCTGCCGCATCTGGTCGCATCTGGTCGAGGTTCTGCCGCATCTGGTCGAGGTTCTGCCGCATCTGGTCGCATCTGGTCGAGGTTCTGCCGCATCTGGTCGAGGTTCTGCTCGTCGTCGTTAGGGGCGCCACAGTTAAAATCTGTCGGGTACGTTCTGTTACCCACGCCATAGTATCCCTTCAGAAAACAGCTAAAGAAAACAGCTAAGTTGTCTATCCACTTTTCTCTTCTATTTTAATTACAAGGTTGCCCACAATGTTCTCGTTGGGTTTCACTATTTTCCTGACTCCAATACTCACTGATTTGGAAGTCTGTTTCACTGCTCTTGAGAGGATATTTCCTCACAGACAATGCCTAGGCGTAAATTCTGAAATGTGAAATGAAATTTCCATATTTTCTACCTATTCCAATTTTATTTTAAATAGGGTGTTGTTGAATTTTGGAATTTGTCTATGTTTTCATTTTATCACCGCATTTTCTGAACCCCTGGTGAATGGTGGAACAATCCTCAGACTTCTGCTATTGCATTTTTTATTTCTATCGTTGGCTTCTCTTAAGACTATTAGCATACATAACTGACTTAGTATGTTTTTAAGTATGTTATTCCCTATTTTTCCCTTTTCGTTTGGGTTTGTTGCGTCATGGTTGCTGGATTTCAACACATCCATGTGGTTGAAGTCCCAAGCCTTTTTTCTCTCTGGTTACTTTATCGTTTGCTAGAATATTATTACTTTTTGACAACTATGTAAACGAATAAGTTTTCCCCTTGTACGCAATATATGTGTATATATATCTCCACCATATGTGTACTTCTTAGGCTCTGCGATGCTGTTGTAACGTTTTCACTGATTTCCAGTAATCTGTCATATACTGCTTCTGCACCAATTTGCTACATAAATTTTTATATTTAATCATGTTTATTTCAAACCCTTCTATATCAGAATCTGATTCTGTTGATTTCAGGTAAAATTTCAATATTATTCCCATTGGGATTGGTACACGTTTTATATCTTTATTTCATCCCTCAAAATACAGGGCTATTTCTTTTCAGAGGTTGGTTGGACACCTACTGGTTTTCTTACATGTAGTTCTGCGTAGAATTTCTAAGAACTATTACAAATTTGTGAAAAGGAGACAGAGTGTTTCATTGTAATTTTATTTATTATAAACAGATTATATGTAATCCTATAACTCTTAGGGCTGGACAATTTACAAATATGTTTCTAGCTTCTAAATATAAGGCTCTATTTGGTTTAAATGAAGATATTTTATATTTTCTATACCATGACTTATTTATAGTCAGTGTTTTGTCCACAGTAACATGTCCTGAATGCATCTTGAAATTATGCACATACTATTTCCTGCATACATTTTAGATCATAATTTGTTACATCCAAATATACGATAGTATATGAATATTTCTTAACTATGCGATACCTTTATTTATCCGTCAGACATCTCTATTATGGACTAGTAACTATTTACAATACTGTACTTTTTATTTTCATTCATGTATAACTAATTGTTGCTCAGATGTAATTCAGTATCAAATATTAGAATGTTTTCTCTCTGCAAAGATGCTTTGAATTTCTACTTTTAGCATAAATATACATTTTAGAGATATGTTTGTCTACCTTAGTTTCAGTTCTGAATTATTTGTCTATAGTTAGTACAGAATGTGTAACCGTACAATACAACATATCTATGGCTATAAAGTATCTACTTATTCCATATCTTAATATTAATTTCTATTTCAGAATTTGTTTCTCTATGAGCTATACAATTTGATAGTTTCCCACCACACCAACACAACTATTGGAGATTCAAACGACCTCACCACTTAGAAAATGATAAGAAATTATTTCACCCCCTTGTACTTGAACAATACATAGAAAGAATAACATAATTAATACAAGAGATAAAAATATGAATTAGAGAAAGGCATGGATCAAATATTAAAGGAAATGTAAGCCAACCTAGGAAGAAACCAACTCTTCGCTCCCACTTCAAATAATTTCTAAGAGTAAACAATGAAAACAACAAATTGATCTATGTACCAGATGTACAACATTCAACCATACCTATATAAAGAGTGTACACAATGAAATTAATGTTGGTTTACTTCAACACTTGGAAAATATCTTGTTTCTATCCCATTTGTGGAAGTTATGCAAATATGAAATAAAGATATGAGGTTAAGAAGTTCTTAAAATTTGATGAAGTAGATGACCCTACTTTTGAGGATTATCCTATAGAGTTATAAAAGATGAATCAAGGGAATAAAAATGTAATTCATAAACATTTTCATATATTCCTATTTATAAATAAAATATTATTACACAACTATATGCTAGATTTAGGAGAAACAACTGATGTAATTCCTTTGAAAGTGATGAAATAATTAGGCCTTACAACAACTAGGGTGCATATAGAAATGTATGTGCTATGGATCCTATGAAAATCGGGATGGGTAGAGTAATAAATACACATGTTTTGAAATTTTTGAGGAGTAACTCAAAGCATGCATATATACAAAATGAAGTGGCTACTTTCTTCATATTCCATGAGGGACTATTGTTCTTCCTAAATACTATTCATATCATGTACCTCTGAATTATTTCTAGTGAAATTAAATGACTTGAAATTAAATTTCCTAAAGCCTATTGAAATTTCTCCTTCAAAATAAGTATGCACTCCCATTTGATTCTCACAGATAGGTTGTAATCATGAGGCTCTCGCTCAAGAGTGGACCTTCGCAAAATCTTGTGACGTCTTGTCACAAACAAAACCATCAACCTGAAAACACATCATTTTCTCCTTCAAAGAAAAAAAAATTCACATCATGTGAATATGTCCATGTACTCTTACATATTGGTGTACAAAACCATCAACCAAACAAGTTGACAAAACATGCCTCTTCAAACAACCGACTCTGAAGACAAATAATAGAGCTCATGTACTTTCAACATCTTGCTTCATGCAACATGCACTGGATACTTTGAATTTGCAAAGAAATTAATGAAACATCAAAATACATGCTAGGCCTTAATTGGATAAGAAATCTAACCATTTGTCAGCAAACCATTTCAATGGCGCTTCTTTTTCTTTCAACTATGTTTAATTTAGTTTTTAGTTATATTTTTAATTTTGAAGAAAATAACTATTTATTTCATCTGTAATTAGATTAGTGATTTCATGTGTTAGGGTTGTGGATTCAGGCATTCAAACAACACCATTATATTTCAAATTTAAAAATGATGGTTTGAGTCCTAGGTAGCTTAGAATCCTACTTGTTTTCAAAATAAGGATGCACTCCCATTTGATTCTCACGGTTAGGTTGTAATCATGAGGCTCTCGCTAAAGAGTGGACCTACGCAAAATCTTGTGACGTCTTGTCACAAGCAAAACCATCAAACTGAAAACACGTCATTTTTCTCCTTCAAAGAAACAAAAAATTCACATCATGTGAATATGTCCGTGTACTCTTACATATTGGTGTACAAAACCATCAACCAAACACAAGTTGACAAAACATGCCTAAATTCAAACAACTGACTCTTAAGTCAAATAATAGAGCTCATGTACAAATTTCCATATTTGTTGCATTTATGTGTGTCTAACATAACTCTACTTTCAAAATCTTGCTTCATGCAACATGCACCATACTTTGAATTTGCAAAGACCCAGGAATTCTCCACCCCCATTAAAATGACCCTACAAGTTGATTCTTTTAGTTTTTTCACTCTATAAGCATCGACGTACGATTATGCATGATGGAGAATCTCTAGCGCTTTCCCTTGTTAATATATTTAACAAGGGAAAGCGCTAGATATTCTCCATCATGCATAATCGGACGTTGGATTTGGTGATAATTGTCTCCATATTTTGGCTTTCTGACCCGCAAAACATAATTATTTTAGAAGGGAGGGAAGGAGGGATGATCACATTGACTTGCTTGATGACCCGTCTATGAAGATTAACTACCTCAAGAATTATTTTTTTGCGTAGGGAAAGAGACACATTCCCATGTCTAGTTCTTTGATATTGTTAATGCCTCTAGTGTTTACTTCTACAAGTTCTATAGGCAGAGCCTGTAAAGGGCCAGGTAGCCTCTGGATCTCATCTTTTATGAAAGGTGACATATCTAGTAAATGCCCCTGCAGTCAATCTCTGGAATGGATCTAAATAGAAGTTTTTCATTTTTTAATATTCGTAAAACACAACAACTTTAAGGTAAACTATGTACATGTTCCATTCATCATGAACACAAACCTCACAAGCCTCCTTGGCTTTGGAGCATTTTCCATGTTTTCCGTAACCAAGACCCAAATAATTAGGCCCTTCTTGAAGAACATTTGGCTCAACTATGCCTTGTACATGCTTGCCTTTAAAACCCTTTACTTTCATAGCACATTTTCATCAAAAATTTGGACCTTGTTCCTCTAATGTCTCTAATGTCTCTCAAAAGCACGTACACATTCATTTCAGAGGAAATTGAAGGTAGAAACCAATAGCTAATTCTTCTAACTAACCTTGACTAAAATGAGCTAAATTGTACTTTGATACGAACTTGATTTAAATTGTCCACCCCACATTAGGCACCAATGATTATAACCTTTAATGGGCTAGCACTAGTTTGTAATCATCATCTCAAAATGGCCTAGTAGATGAAAAATTATCATGTTTGTAATCATCGTTTCACACCATCTACATATGACCCTTCTACACATTATATGATTGAATTTATGGTAGGTCATCCCTTCTATCTAGACCACGATTGATTGTGACATTAGGTGAATAAAGGAAATTTGATAAGGAAATTATCAGTATAAGTTTGTCCTCCTCCACGCACTCCATATCTAATGATTGCCTATTTTTCTCTTCCAACATTTTATTTTGGAAATTCATTTTGGTAGTTAATTCTACTATTTAGTCACAACACACTTGGAAGTCAAAGAAATTGTTATATACACTACTAAACTCAATTAAAATTGTTTGTTATTGGAATTTACAATAACAAACAACGTAGAGTTCATTAATGTAGTAGTGTATAATATGATAATTATATGTATAGTGGTGTGGCTATCGATAAAATTAGCTGCTAATGAATTTCGAGAATAGAAAGTTGGAAGTGGAAAATTGAGAATTCACTAGCTATGGGGCGGATGGAGGAGGACAAGCTAGAAAATATCTTCTGCTTATAAATTGTATTTTATTCACCTGTTGTCACAATCCATTCATGGGATAGGTAGAGAGGATGACATTTCAAAAATTCATGCATATAATATGTAGAAGGGTTCATGTATGAGATGGTGTGAAGTGATGATGATGGACATGGTAAATTTTCATGTGCCAAGTCATTTTTAGATGATGATGACAAACCAATATTAGCCATTTTAAGGTTATAATCATTAACAAGAAATATGGGTAAGGAAATTCAAAGTGCCAAATTCTAAGGAAAAAGCCATATTTGCTTCTCAAAAACTTTATTTGATATATTCTTTAAAAACCAAGTACAAATTTTAGTAATCCTAGAATCATGTTTTACATAAGGTAAAAGTGGGGAACTCATGACGTGTACTATAGATAAAAAAAAACATTTACACTTACCAAAAAATATATGATAAAAATTGACAAACTACATACCCTTAAGCTCAAGGGGATATAATCATTCTTGCCTTCCATATAGATAATGAAAATGATTGTTCTAAGTCTCATGTTGCTTCTCATGTTATTTTATAAACCTTGGTTGGAAAGAAAAATAGGAGGACATAAATGTAAGAAATATATAGAACATATTGGATTTAACAGCCCCAAACTGGATTTTACTTCGAGGTATTGATTTTTTGAAATCTATTTTGTGAATGTTGACCAATAGATATATATCATGGAGGATGAAAGACGAAGATCGGCTGAATCCCATATGGAGGGTCGGGGATTGGAGGATGTTCACGGTATTTAAATATAATCTTAAATCTCCATACATGTGTGTACATATGGAATTGATTTTTTTATTAACTTTGTGAGTGAAATTAGTTGTTAATAAGTTTCATATTTTAATTTTTAGGAGGCAAGAGGAGAAGTCTTTCTACTCCATCAATGGAGTGTGGCCAAGGTTCAACCGGTCGAGGTAGCAGGGTGCCGGAAGGGGGTGATATTTATTCCCCCGAAGGCCAGCAATCAACGGCTGCTGGTTCTCAACAGGGTCACTATGGGTCTGGTTCTCAGCAGCATCATTCTGGGGCTGGTTCTCAGCAGGGTCATGTTGGAGATGATGTTAACCAACAACATCAAGGTTGCCATCAATTTCAATATTTTTTCATTAAATTTTTACAACTTTTTTACACGTGTTTTTTCTAATATATGAAATTTTATATATATTGATGCAGAGGCTGAAAATGTTCGAGCCAGTGGTCAAAAAAGACGCAGGGCAGCGCGCTACATTGAAGAAGAAGGCTGTCAACCTAGCACAACTTATCCGGCTGAGATTACTGATATACCATGGGAAACGAACATGGCGGAATGCACCTTACAAAGGTGTCAAAGCCTTTATGCAAAATTGCAGAGAGATCTCCAGGATTTGACTTTACCTGCTGAGAGTAGACAAAGCCTACAGATAGTTACACATTCATTGAGTGAAATGGTAAAAGTGTACAAAGATTTGGGGCCAACCACTAATTCGTTTGTAGAAGTGATGAGACAGAGAAGAGAAGCAGTGATAGGTCCCGATAAATGGCAGGACATAAAAAAACAAGTTTCAAGAGAGCAGGCTAAGTCAATGTTTAATTATAAGGAAGGGCCAAAAAGAAAGATGTTAAAGGTGAAATATTTCAAGCACCCAGACATAGCAAAATATTTGTATAGTCGACATCTTGCGGCCTTTGGAAGGCTTCCATGGAACGATGAGGTTCCTCTTTATTTTGCACAAATGTTTTATGCAGAATTTTTTAAGGGTATGAAACCCGACTACAATGATCTTCCTTCAAAATTTTTTGGCCCGGGGAGAGGTCGATTATGTCAATGTAAGGGCGCAAAGCGAGATGTGGAGTTGCCTCGCCCTGAGCCGCCATTGGTGAGTCGACCGTCTCGAGTCGAAACCTTGCGATCAGAGATGGATGCGACTTCTCAAATAAGTCATGAAGCAAGAGATGTTATGATCGAAAATGTTCATAGCGGATTGAGTGGAGTCGATCTTGGCTTAAATCGACAAAGAGCACGTGAATATGCACGTGCCAATTTTGTTTATCATACAGATGAGGAGATTTACAACATGAATGTTGAAGATCTCCGAACATACGCAATAAATTGTCGCAATGGTCTGCAAGACCTAATTTTTCGTGAGGAAGAAGGCACCGGAACGGTATGTGTTAGTGACCTTAGGATTTGAAATTATATTTACATATACATGTGTACAATTTGTAATAAATACATGTGTATGTACACATGTATACATTTATTTGTATGTGTACATTAATCTAACAGAAATATATGATTATATGTTAAAACACCATTTGCAGTTCTCAGGCATGATGCGTGATGAAAATGTTAATATTACGTTCGGGACCTCTGGCTCAAACGATGCAGATGGGTTTGACCATCATGATATGTTGGCACATGTATGTTAGTGTTTTTTAAGTGACTTTAAAATAAATAATTGTTGCCACACATGTACATGTATGTATATATATAATTCGATAAAATGTTTTAACAGGTACCGATTCCGTCTGATGTTTTTGGGATCCCGGTACCTTCTTCTTCTTTAGGAGATATACCTTCTACTTCATTGTGAGATGACCAAGTATGGACAATTTTTCACAAGTTCAAAATTTATGTTACCTCAAAAAGTTCCATAAAAAATTGAGATATATAGAGAGAGATCTATATTTTGAGTTATTTAAAAATTTTTGAATTTAGGTTTGTATAGAAGATTTTTTTAGTCCAAGGACTTTAGCGACGGAGATAGGGACATCCACAGCATTTGAAGAAGTTGTCTTTAGTTCTTTTTTTTAATATTATTGTTCAAATAAGTTTATATATATGTACACACGTGCATTTTCATTTGAAATTTTTTAATTTATATAAATTATTTCTGTATATATATATATATATATAAATTTATATTTAACTGTACATGTATATTGTACAGGTTACCACTAGAGATGTTTCTATGGCAGATCCTCTTCATCAAATAGAGAGGCAACCTTACGAGGTATTGTGCGATTTTTTTGTTATATTTTGTTTTTTACATGAAGTTCTAGATATATATATTCTCGTTAATTTTTAAAACTTCAAATTTTAATGTTCAAGTACATGTACATTGTGTATGTAGGTTTTCCCTTTACAAGATAGCGAGCCAACCGAGACCCAGAGGCTAGATCTTCCATTTGATGGACAAGATATACAATAGATTTGATTTTATTTCAAAATTTAGATGGTTTTAAAATTTGTTAAACTTGATACAGTTTGATACTTGAGTGAGATTTACAATTTTTGGACATATTTTATTACAATATGTTTTTTGGACATATTTTTGGACATATGTTAAATGTTTTTGTTGGATAGTTGAATTATAATTGGCATGGCATGTTATATTTAATGTTTTAAATGTTTTTGTTAGATAGTTGAATTATAATTGGCATGGCATGTGATATTTAATGCTAAATGTTTTTGTTAGATAGTTGAATTATAATTGGCATGGCATTTGAAGTTTTTAAAACTACATGAATGATGGAATGTGAACCTACATTTGCACATGTGGTAAATTGAAATGTTACTTGTAACAAGACAATCCCATTGATTTCATTACATTATATATGTTGATTTCTGATTTGATATAATTGCATACATATGATGGTACATTACTTGTAAAGTCATTGGATTAATAACTCGTTCATTGATTTCAGTGTTCTTTGGATGGTTTTAGTACTTTTGGCATGTGAATGTGAAGTAATGTTGTCATTGAATTACATTTGACATTTGATATTTAATGTTAAATATTTTTGTTGGATAGTTGAATTATAATTGGCATGGCATGTGATATTTATTGTTAAATGTTTTTGTTGGATAGTTGAATTATAATTTTAATGATATCTGAAGTTTTTAAAACTACATGAATGATAGAATGTGAACCTACATTTGCACGTGGTAAATTGAAATGTTACTTGTAACAAAACAATCCGCATTGATTTCATTATGTAGTATAGGTTGATTTCTGATTTGATATAATTGCATGTATGATGGTACATTACTTGTAAAGTCATTGGATTAATAGTGTTCATTGATTTCAGTGTAACATGAATGATAGAATGTGAACCTACATTTGCACATGTGGTAAATTGAAATGTTACTTGTAAAAAAACAATCCGCATTGATTTCATTATGTAGTATATGTTGATTTCTGATTTGATATAATTGCATGTATGATGGTACATTACTTGTAAAGTCATTGGATTAATAGTGTTCATTGATTTCAGTGTAAGCGCAAAAAATTATTGACAATGTAGAATGATTTTTGTGTTATAATAACTAAACCTAATAATATTCGAGAGCAAGAGAGACTTGAGGTATGGTGTTTACTACAAGAGTTTGAGCTAAATATTTAAATGGTTTATCTATCTTTCATAAAATAGTTTAAGATTGATCACAAGAATTAAGAGAATGTTTCGGTCCATCATTGGTATGGTCCATCATAGAATGATCATCCATGTCAATGAATCTTAAGTCTATCTTTCCAAACCATGACCCTACTCTCACATGTGTGCTTTTCATGACACCAGTCGTGCTACTTTTATCCTTGAGTTGACCGCCTTGAAAGCACTCAACTCTTTCTCGATGCTAGCCTTCCTCTTTCTAAGAGATGAAGCTGCCTTTCGACTTAGGAAGCTATGGGTAGCCCCCGTGTCTATCAAAGCAGAGAACTTTTTCCCATGTACGGTTGTAGACATGAATCTCAAGTCCAAGGAAATTTCATCATCATTCCTCCTCCTTGTCTTGTGCCTTACTTTCACAATCTTCTTCAACATTTCCTCTTCCAATATGTTTTTCGAACTAGCCCTTGGCTTAACAGTGCTTTTCACATATCTCTTCTCATGAAGCTCCATATAACAATTTGATCCTGGGCTTGCTTGAATTGGTTCAAGCTCTTTCTTTTTCGAATTTTGTCTAATTGCTCCAATACGACATATATTGACTCCTTCCAAACTAAGTGCACCAATCCTCTTAGTGTGGTCGTCTTCTTTTCCAAGTGTGCCAACACATGCATTTTCTTTCTTCAAACCAATAGGTTTCGGATCAAGAAATTCCCTCTTGATCTTATCTTCCATGTTCTTGACTTTACCCTGCAACGTGGTGCTTATTTCCTTCAAGTGAGCCCTTTAAATTGATTGACAGTCTAAGACTTTCAAATTTTTCCGAATGCCAAATGATCTTACAAAGTTAGTATTTATAATATTCTAGTAGGTCATTCGGCGACAACTTTTACCAAAAACTTGAAACGACTTTGGCGTGTCATATTTAATTTGTTAAATGTTTTTGTTGCATTGTTGAATTATAATTGGCATGGCTTAACAATGCTTTTCACATATCTCTTCTCATGAAGCTCCATAGAACAATTCGATCCTGGGTCTGCTTGAATTGGTTCAAGCTCTTTCCTTTTCGAACTCTGGCTAATCGCTCCAATACGACATATATTGACTCCTTCCAAACGAAGTGCACCAATCCTCTTAGTGTGGTCGTCTTAGTGTGGCGTGTGATATTTAATTTGTTAAATGTTTTTGTTGGATTGTTGAATTATAATTGGCATGGCATGTGAAGTTTGTAAAACTCCAGTTTTGGATGGTTTCAATCTACATTTTGCATGTGATATTTAATGAACTTTAAATGTTAAATGTTTTAATGATGCACAATATATAATCGAAAGGGTTTTAAGACTTAAAGTTTTGGATGGTTTCAATTTACAACTTAAAGTTTTGGATGGTTTCAATTTACAACTTAAAGTTTTGGATGGTTTCAACCTACATTTTCACATATGGTAAATTGAAATTATGTTACTTGCAACAAGACAATCCCCATTGATTTCATTGTATATGTTGATTTCTAATTTGATATAATTGCATGTATGATGGTACATTACTTGTAAAGACATTGGATTAATAGTGTTCATTGATTTTACTTTAAGCGCAAAAATTTATTGATAATGTAGAACGATTTTTGTGTTATAATAATTAAACCTAATAATATTGGAGAGCAAGAGAGATGAGGTATGGTGTTTACTACAAGAGTTCGAGCGGGGCATTCAGTGACAATTTTTACTAGAAACTTGAAACAAAGAGAATCTATCTTTGGCTAGGACATCATGTAAAATGCTCGACATAAACAGTAAAATTGTACTTAAAAGCCGAGATTCGGGCAAGTGGGGACAACCACTTGTTATCTCGTCCCTTGGAGGCTAGGCCATATGGGGACCGAATCTGACTTTACAAAATAAAGTGAAATAGTTTGTCCCATATGGTCGGAGAACATATACAAAAACAATTAATATACAAGAACAATTAATTTCATTCTAGAATATATATATCCAATACATATTTAACATTTTTAATCAATTCACATGTATAGAAAAACTATTTTCAGTGGAAACTAGAGCACGTGCTTGTACCCAAACAATTTGTAACATTTGCAAACCACAAATAACATAAGCAGTTCAATTTTTAGTTGAGTAGTGAAAGGTTTAAAAGATAATAAATTGTTGTCCTGACACTTCACTCAAAAAAATTCTAATGGAATTCCATCCTCAATAATCCGTTCATGATCGGATTTTGACATTTCCCATTTCTTAATTTTTGATTTTTTCTTTGATTGAACTTCTATCAACTTTATGCGTGCTGCACACACCAAGTGACTATATTGACAACTTATGGAATCAGGTTCATAGTCTTCAAAGTAAACAAAGTCTCCAATTTGACGAGTTTGTTTGAAAAAATAACCTTTCAGTATAATAGACCCTTTGTCATACTGAAATCCGTGATCATTATAGTCTTGTAATAATTTCATTTTTTGTTCAGTGCAACGCATCAAATAATATTTCACATTTTCATCGTTGTCAATAGGTGCAATTACAACAAAAACATCTCCTGCACAATAAAATAAATTTAACATTTAATTATGCATATTTAAATTTAAATTTGTAAATCTTTAAATCATTAAAAAGTAATTCAAATGTTACCTTCTCTAACAAGATCAAAAACTCGATCACCATCGGATGATATTGTAGTTTCATCTGATTCCATTTCTTCAATCATTGCAACAGACATTTTTCCCTTTGTATTTAGCTCTGTATGTTTCCAATCGTTCACATACATTTTGTTTTCACAGACGTCATTGGATTTTGTGTTGTCTATGCAAACATCACAAAACAAGAATATTTTCTTTTATCCAATGCAAACACATTTGTGGACAATTTTGTTTGAATTGAATGCAATTTTCGAGTCCCTTTTATTGTTCCAACTTCATTTCCAATTGATCTATTTACGTCTCCGATTCCAATATGCCAGAAAAACCTTTATATGGAAAATTGGAAAAAGAATTTGTAAATATGATATCAAAATACAATTAAAAATAATCATTGCATGATAAATGTACAATGTTTAAAATTAGATTACCAATATAAATTAAATTTAATGTACCTTTGCACTTCTCGTGATGGGTTAATCTCATGGCTTAGAGCATTTTTGCACCATTGAACAACTTCTTCAGCGTTTGCAAGTCGGCGTGCAAAGTGGTTCATTTGATATCTTCGAAGTACTCGTTTTATGCATGCTCCCGCACCGTCATGTTCTCCTTTTCCATGGCCAGTCTCAAAGAAATTCCAACAATGTTTAATGGAGGTTTTCTTATGAAGACGACACAACCAAAAAAATGATCGTGCAGATTTGAATTGACCTGCGCATCCGTCTCACCATATCCAATGTTCATTGAATGTTATTCCACGATTTTTCAATGAATCATAAATTTTTCCAAAACAATGTTGTACAAAACATGTATCATGCGTACGATCGTCACTGATATAAAAATGATATTCTTTAATGATATGTCGATTTTCACTTGTGCTTTCTATATGATCGACATTTTGTTCAGCATGTCTATATAGAATATGAACGAGCATGGAGACTTGGTCAGAGTGATAGTATTCACTCTGAATTTCTTTTTGTGGAGCAAATGTGTAGTTTTCTGCAAAATCAATCACTGACAAAATGGTTCCTGGTGGAAAAACTTCACGAGATTTTTTGAATTGCAAGTCTTGCCATCGAGCTCTATGGGAATACATGGTGTATTTGTAAATTTCTGCTTCAAACTTTCTCAAAAAGTCTATTAGAAAAATTTCGTCTTCTCGTAATTCGATTCTTTTAACACTATCTGCACTTTGAATCGATGTACCGGTATATTCGTATCTCTTCCATTTCACTTTCATGTTGGACAATGATTGATCATTTATATCAATACGATATTTGTTTTGAAATTTAGTCAAATTTCCACAATCATCGCATTTTTTACCACCAACACATTTCTTTTTGTAAAATAGTTCATCGCCTTCTCTTTCACATAGAATTTGAGATATGAAATCACGGATAGTGGAAGGAGGAGGTGAATCCTTCCATAATTTTCTACCCAAATCAAGGAATGTGTCATAATATAACTCAAATTCCACATGATAACGGCAACAACAAGTGTCGCGTACGGTGATAGGTTTTACATACCATGGTTTTTGTTGAACAAAAGCACTGAGTGAAACTTGAATTGACGATTCTCTTCTTTGAACTTGTTGAATAACTCTATTTGAGTGGTTTCTAAGAGATGTTTTTCATGTTCTTCGTATTGATTTCGTGCTATTCTTCTTCGCATCACATGTCTTGCAGTGGGTGAAACACGCGAATTGTTCTTCCAATATTCATATATTATTTTTTTAACATCTTCTCCAAGTCTATCTTTGTATGGTCGCCTACAAATAGCTCTCCAACAAGCGAGTTCATCATTTACGTCTATTTGCAGTCGAAATTTTCGATGTTTGTGCAGAGTTTTTCGCGAGGTTCCCAGTGCTGGTGCCATAGATGTTAGATTCAAACGATTCTCTTGAGTACTTGGTGAAACCATTGCCATTTGTATTCCTCTACGTATATTTGAAACATCTTTATCTCTAGATCTCTTAGTTGACTCTATAGCACTACTCATATTTTTTATCACCTCTTCTTTCATTTTTTTATCTTTGGTTGATTTTCGAATACCCAATAGTGTCGTCGCTTCTTTTAATTTCATTGATGATAAGAGACCTTTCAACATTTGAGCTTGAACTGTCACCTCAGTTTTGAAAAACATTTCCAAAATTTTCTCGACACGATATCGTATAAAATAGTCAGGTTTTTTATCTCCATATGTGCGAGTGTCGACATTTTCTAACATCTCATTATCAATAGTGATTTCATCTGTACATATTCGAAAAAATAGTACATATTCAATAAATAACTAAATTAATAAATATGTCAATAAATATTAGGAAAATTTTAAATATATCAATAGATCATAATATCTACATTTACATACCTGCTTCAATTTCTGCTTGAGGTTGATTTTCTTCTTCAATATTTTGAGGAATATCTGTGTCTGTTTACATTAAACAAAATATTTTTCAAACTAGTTCATCAAATAAAAAATTAAGCTTCACATTTTACATTAGGAAAATTTTAAATATATCAATAGATCATAATATTTACATTTACATACCTGCTTCAATTTCTGCTTGAGGTTGATTTTTTTCTTCAATATTTTGAGGAATATCTCTGTCTGTTTACATCAAACAAAATATTTTTCAAACTAGTTTATCAAATAAAAATTAAGCGTTACATTTTACATTAGGAAAATTTTAAATATATATCAATAGAGCATGTAATATTTACATTTACATACCTGCTTCAATTTCTGCTTGAGTTTGATTTTCCTCTTCAATATTTGAGAGAGCTTCTAACTTTCTTTTGTGATATTGTCTCGTCTCTTCTCTACGTTCCTCGGGCTTTCTTTTTCGATCATATTTTCTCACACAAGTTCTTCGATTTCCCATGATAATAGGGTATGAGGTTCAAAAAATTTCCTTTAAAAAATTAGACAATAACTCAATTACAAACAATATCACAAAAGATTTAATTTAAAAAAATCTTTTCTAAAAAATGTACATCAATTTCAATATCGATCTTCTCAAAATCAAGAGAAAGAGGAAGAAGTGCAACAAATTTCGATCTCACAAAGAGCAACCAAATATGACATAGATGGTTTAAAAGCAGAAATGGAGGATAAGGTAGATGGTTTGAAGGATGAAATGAAAGCTAATATGGATGATCAAGCAGTGGAATATCACATCGAGCATCAACAACAAGTTCTACAACTCTTAAAGGATAACCTATCTTTGGTGCAAAATTGAATGAAACAACAGGCAAATCAACATCGCAATGAAAAAAGTTTTGATGTAGGTGACTGGGTATTTTTACGGTTACAACCATACAAACCAATGTCCCTCAAGCAAGCTAAGAAGTATAATAAATTAACACTAAAGTAATATGGTCCTTACAAGGTGCTGCAAAATATTGGTATTATGGAATACAAATTGGAGTTGTATGCATCTTCCTGAGTGCACCCAGTTTTCTATGTTTCATGCTTAAAAAAGGTTATAGGTGACAAACTCTGAGTTCAAACAATATTGCGAGAACTTGACGAGGAAGGAAAAATCATATTGGAACCTGATGCAGTCACAGAAACAAGAACTTGACAACTACGAAATCAATCAATTTCAGAGTATCTCAGGCTTTAGCAAGTGGAAGAACTTACACACTGAAGATTCCACATGACAGGATAATAATTTTATACAGAAGCATCCATAAATTATCAAGTATTGAGGACAACACTTGTTTGAGGGAGAGGGGCATGTTAGGTCCCTATAATACTAGTGTATCCCCTTATTGTTATTGTTACTATAACCCCCTTATTGTTAATTTTTGTGCCCATGTAGTCCTCATATTGTTATTATTGTGCCCCATAGAAGCCCACTATTGTTATTGTTATGTCGGCTGGGATTATATTGTGACCCATTAGACTCCTATATATTTAAATGAGGTTTTTTCATTTGTATCATCTAAGAATTGTTCATTTATGTAATGTAAAGTAGGTTGCCCCCTCGAAGTGGTTTATTTCTAAGTCATTGATCTCTCTTTTTTTCTATTTTGTGAGTTGGTTTCATTATAGTTGGTCAATGGACAAATGGCAGTTGCTCCACACACAGTACTACCAAGAGGATTTTTGAGGAGACCACATGTGAGGAGATTTTTGACAGCATGGGAGGAGTCCTTGGAGTTAGCACGGGTACACTTGCATGATGTTGCAGGGAGAATGAAGAAATGGGCAGGTAAGGATAGACGAGACACACACTTCGATGTTGGGGATATGGTTTTCTAGAGGATCACCAGAGATCAGTTTCAGTCGCCGAAAGGGACTATGATATCTTTGACGAGGAAGTATGAAGGGCCATTCTGGATAAAGAAGCGAGTTGGGGAAGTTGCATTTGAGTTGGAGCTTCTGAACCGCATGCGTTCAAAACATGTGTGTTCCATATTAGTCATCTTAAGAAGTGTAGACTTAATGCAGATCATTCTGAGAGGAAATCACCACCAAGGGGGCCAGCCATGATTGTGGACAAACTAAACTTGATTTTCGAAAATATCCTTGATTTTTGTACTACATGTGTCAGGAGTGCAGCACAAAGGGAGTTATTCGTTCAATGGAAGGACACACCGGAGGAGAGTGGTTGGGAAACGGAGGATTCATTGAGGAGATGGAATAAGGAGATTGTCAAGTTTGACGACCAGCTGATACAATCAATAGGATTTTCAAGGATGGAAATGACTTACACTGGGGGATGATGTCAAGGCTTCGAGCCAACCCCACCACGCTCAAGTGAGTCGGGCGCCCAACACGAGCGCACATGAGTGCATAGCGGGCGTGCCCACTTGTAGCGGTTAGGCAAAAGTGGATGAGCACGCCCACACGATGGGCGAGTCGAGCGTTCGGGTAGAGCGCACCCACGCGATGATTTGGTATGTTAATACAGTCAAGCACGCCCATGTAGCAGGCGGGCGACTCGGTGGATACACGACTTATATCGGTCGACTCTGTGGAAGCACAACTCATGCAAGCATATGACGAGCGACCAAACACGATGACACAATTGGAAAAGCCAATGTGAGAGCATGTTGGAAGGTCAACTCCACGGGCTAACTCACAAAGAGTCGTGACCCTTGGTTAAAACCAAAAGATCGAGCAAATATACATATGGGATTTGGCGTATTGGAGAGGCATCATCAGATCGACCAATGATAAGCACAAGTCGCAGTGCAAAGACATGCGAGTCATTGTGAGCCTAAGTGTACAGTTCGGCGGAGTGGTGGATGAGCTTGCAGTGCAGGCGGGTCACAGCAGAACAAAGTCAAGTGGTTCAGGTAGTGCCTCCAGTAGTGGAATCAACTCGGGAGCGTGACACAAAGGGTCATAAGGTTGAGAAATTAATTGCAATTTAAGGTCGATTCAAACTCTAGTGTGTGGAAAATTCCAACCTACAAGCTTTTAGCCGTGAGCAGATTTCAGTTGGAACAGTTTCAAAAGATTAGCCTTTGTTTCTAGTCGACGAAGCAAGGTAATTTTTCAAGTGGTGGTGGATTCACTTCACCTTTACTGCTCTAAGAGGTGATGGAAATCCGATCGTCTTCTTTATTTTGCTCCTTTGTGTTGGGAGGAAGTTCCTCCTCATAACTCAACAAAATCAATTAGTTTCAGTCCTAGTTTTCCTCGTTCACTGAGCATTTCAAAGGGAATGTTTCCAATTCGGATGATTTATGGCGATTAAGAAGTCTACGACGACTCTTATCTCAATTTCAACGGCTCTCCCAGTTGCAGCACGGTCTTGTTAAAATAAGTTAATTACTCCTGCATGAAGAGAGTCTTCTATATTTAAAGAGTCATTTAAATGAGCATTTAGAGCATTGAGTCAAGTTGATTTTAAGTGATATATGAATTTAGAGAGAATGTGCATGTCAAGTTATACCACGTTCATTGTAATCAAGTCATGTAATCCCAATTAAGTTTGCATGATCAATATAGATGAGCCTCAGCTCATATTGTTTGTGTAAATTATTTGTGTTTATTTTCTCTCTCTTTCCAACATATTGGTATCAGAAATGCTTGAAATATCCAAGGGAGAGCTAAGATGATAAAGATCATAGTAGAGAGAGAGGATGCAATCCCTGAGTGAGAGAAGAGAAATATTTGTCTCTTTTTGTTCGAGCTATAACGCACCCTTAAGGGGGTTATAATGCTGGTGAGCAGCAGCAGCAGGCGCATTAAGAGCACTAAACTTACACATCATTTCCGCGCGTTAACGCGGCACATTACTATTGGGAACTGCATGTCAATAATGGACGTGTTATTAACGAATAGCCAAAAACAAATTATACGGGAGGGGAGCGCATGGGAGTGGCATTGACATTGGAATCTCGGTCGAGAGCGAAGAAACAGGTACATCTCAAATTTCAATGCTCTAAGTTGTCCTCTCTCTCCCACTTAATCTATTATCCTCAATTGGCACATCGTTCCTTCCTGCTCTGGTTCAATTTTTGGTTTGTTTATTGTCTCCTGCCTTCCTTGGAGAGCTCTCTAATCCCGTGATTCCTCCTTTGGTTTGCGTCGGACAGCCCACTCCCCCATGTGCCTCAGATTTCCAAGTCTTCCCTCCTCTCTGCTTGTTTTTGCAGTGCCTCTCCCCCTCCCTTAATTGATGCTCCACGTTCTACTCTCCGAGTACCATGGGATATTTAGGCTCCACCCTCACAGCCTCAGTAGGAACTAATGCTTGCAGCTCTTATCCCCACCATCCTATTGATTGTAATGCTGAAGAAATTGATCTTCATAGGCAAGTTGAGTAGCAATCAAATTTAATCCTTCTCCTCCTGGAAGAAGTGCAACTTCTCAAATCCCGTGCAAACCAGCTTGAAGACGAGACTAAGACAATGCGCTGACAGATTGCAGATCTTCAAGCCTAGAGGAACGAAGATGATCAGCGCAACTCTGGCAGCAACAACTTCGGTGGCCCATCGGACAAGATGTAGATCTCCCTCTTGATAAATGGTTTCCTAGTGTAAAGTTGTTGTCTTGTTGAGCCAATTTTGTCAAATTTATAGTTGCAGTATAGTTTGTAGAATGTATGCTAAATCCTAATAGTAGGATCTTAGAAGACAGCCTCATGTGTCTTCCCATTCTTTCTTTTGAAGAGTTTGAATCAATGGACAAAATTTAATCTCCTCCTTGTTGCTAAACGGACAGACTTAATTCCAATTTAATCACTTTTGCTTAAAAAAATATTACTAGATTTAATATAATATTAGGGTTTAATAACTATGGATTAATATAATATTAACTTTAATATAACATTAGATTTAATATATTATTGCATTAGGCTAGAAATCTTTAATACAATATAATATTGTAATATAAAATATTAATATTGTATTATTATATTTTTTTCCTCGGGAAAAACAGTCAATAATATTATTTATATCAAATAATTTACATATTTATATGTACATAGCATTTTAGAGCCTATTGCAACTCAAAAAGGATGCCCAAATGGTATAAGTTGTTCATTTTTATACAAAAATTGATCTTTTTCTAGCCTTGTGATAAATTTTTGTAGTTCTTTCCTTTTTTTATACATTGTGGATATGATATTGGTGGAGATAGTTGAACAATCAGAAAATGTAAATAAGGTAGAATCTTGAAATGTCTTGTGGGTGCACATCTGATATATATATATATATATATATATATATATATATATATATATATATATATATATATATATATATATATATATATATCGTGTGTATGTTGTTCAAGATTCTACCTTATTTACATTTTCTGATTGTTCAACTATCTCCACCAATATATATATATTTCTAAGTTTTTGATATGTATCTTGTCTCTAGAATGAGAAAAACAAAATACTTCGGAAGTTGGGTTCTCATATCAAAAAAAAGCTAAAATACTTGAGATATTTTATTTGAGTTATTGTCATAGGTTGTAAAAATGTTTTGTGAAGTGGTCATCCTTTTGTTCGATGATCTTTTCACCGCCCTCATCCATTTCCAGTCCTCCTCAAGAGGTCACCAATGCATTGATTCATGTCCCTGTGAATGTGATCAAATGTGATATGAGTGACATGCATAAGATTTGTAATAATTCTTTGATATACAGATAGTAATGTGTAGTTACTCAATCAAGATGTGACATTCATCCAATCTATAATAACTTTAGAGTATCCATAGATATGAATGGTGGAGAGGTTCAAATCTTTTGCGACTCTCAGAAGGATGTTCAAAGTGAATATTTTTGCATGATTGTTGGTGTTCATGCATATGATTCCACATAAATAGAAGAAATGATATTTGTTTATGAATATTTGACCATTGATTCCTCCTTTTAGTAGGGTATGTTGAGCAACTCCATTAAAGAAGCCCAATTATTTTTATTTTTTATCATAGTTTCAGCGTTGGAAGGCAATGGTGTTTTTTTGTGATATGGATACATTTCTCCCTAAATACTCAGACTTTGAAGAACAACACGAAGAAATATTGTCCCTGGTGTTCGAAGATAACATGATTCCATTATATTATAGTATACATATGATTACAATATTATTATGGTAAACATAATATTATAATGTCTAAAAATGAAATATTATATGATATTTAACATAATACTATATATTATTATGTTTAATATTATATGTTATTATATAATATTGAGCATTATTAATTATAGAGAAAGAGGAAGTAATGATTTTAGCAAAGGTACAAGAATTTGGATTTAGAGATCCATCAAAATATCAAAACCAGTTAAAAAAAATGTGCTAAATATTATTTAAATTTCACTAAATTAAGGGGTAAATACATAAGTAAGGTCCTAACTTGATTTTAGATTACTTTTACATTGATATTTTCCTTTTGTTACTAAAATAGATGTATTGATTCGAGTGTAGATGTTGATTTTTTAATCATATTTGCTTGATTGCACTTAATGCATTGATTTCAATGTAGATCTTGATTTCTAATCATATTTGATTGATTGCAATTAATGCATTGATTTCAACATAAATGCTGATTTCTAACGCTATTTGATTGTTTGCACTAGATGCATTGATTTCAATTTAGATGTTAATTGTTGATCTGATGTAACTAGATGAGATGTACATTGTTATCAAAGTAATTAGATTAATAGCGTGCATTGATTTCAATGTATGGACAAAGTAATTATTAATTAATTGCATTTATTTATTTCTTACAATACTCATTAGCCTAGATCCTTATTAAATAGAAATAAACAAAAAGAAACCTAGATCCATCTTAATCATTAGTCTAGATCCATACTAAATAGCAATGAACAACAAGGAGAAGTTGAAAAAGAAAGACACAAAAAATGGAAACTAAGGATGCATTGATTCCAATTTAGATGTTAATGTGATCTAATGTAAATAGATTGATGATGTACATTATTTTCAAAGTAATTAAATTAAAAGTGTGCATTGATTTCAATGTATGCATAAATTAATTATTAATCCCAAGAAATTATTTATGTGTTATAGTAATCATAAGCCTAGATTCATATTAAATAGAAATGAACAACAAAGAGTTGAGATCCATCTTAATCATCAGTGTAGATCCATCTTAAATAGAAATGGACAACAAAGAGCAATTCAACAAAGAAAGGCATATGAAATAACAATTACTAAGGAGTGTCAACAACAAAGGGAGAAGTAACGAGTAGATCAACAAATATAGTCAAAACGAATAAAAACTCAACAATGACGAGAAAATATGAAGGAACAAAAAATGAACAACAAAAATCGTACCAAAGAGAATATCGACAAAGAAGAGCACAAAAAATGACAATTGAATAGTGTAAAGAGTAAAGAATAGAAGAAAATGCACAGTGAAGAGGAAATCGGGAAAAAAAAATGTAGATGGAATGATAATTAAAGAGCATGAAGAATAGAAAAAACAAAAAGATGAATAACAAAGAGAAAAATATTCAACCAATTCAGGCATAGTAAAAGATGCAAAAGAAAATCCTAACCTGTAACTCTCGTCGATGTGAATATTGCATATCAAAAATTTCATGACAATATTTATGGATTAGCTCAAGTTCAAATATGTCAGTGCGAGCATTCATATGTTGGAATCCAGGTGTTTAATATAGATACAAGCGTAATGTGCATGAGATGTAGAACAGAAGGAACTCATTAGGAAAATGTTATACATTTTCAACATAATTGAAATGATTATATTAATTATATGTTTGAAAAATTTTGTGTGGCTATGCATGATTGAAACCAACCTAGATCCATCTTAATTATAGATCTATCAAGTGCCAATATAAATCAAATATTTCAAGGAGCAAACATTTCCTCAAGTTTTTCACTCAAAAAGTTGTTTTCACCTCAAGAAATTTTATCCCTCTCGACGCTTGATAGATCCATTTTAACTTGAGGGATAATCCATGCATTCCAAATCTAGCAAGGAAATCACACATGCAAATTGATACATGCAAGTAATCTCGTTCTAGCCTCTTGATTTTGCTCTTCCTTGCTTGATCTTTTCTTCCCTTTGCCTTCTTTATTCTTCCTTTTCTTTTCTTGATCCAATGCTAGAGTGCTCCAAGGATAATTTAAGTGTGTACGAGTATGAGAGAGAGAGAGATTCAAGCTATCACTGTAAAAAAATCCTACCAACTAATCCTCATAAGCTTTTTTAGCAATGAGGCCTCTAATTTCTTCAATTTTCCATTATTTTCCTTCATTTCCTCCTCACATGCAACTTGCAACCTTTCACCTTACTTTTCTCCTAATTTCCTTTATTTCATAAATAAAATTCCAATTAATGTCTCTTTCCTTTTTAAATTCCTTTGACATTTCCTTTTTCAATTTCCCCTAGCCATAATAAATTGAATGAACACCAACTAGGATATTTTTCCCACCATTCATCTTGGAATACGTCTTCCATGACCATGGTCTTATTTTTCCCTTATTAACTATATTACATGGATATTTGAACAGGGTTGTTACAAAACCCTCCCCTCGGGGGAACACCATCCTTGGTGTTCAATGACACCTATAAACCAGCAAATAACTGAAAACAAAAACATATTTCCCATGGAACTTTATGACACAACTCGTTGTAGTATTTACAATGATTAATACTGAAAACATGAAAATTATACTGAATACTGGAGCTTTATAACATAGCTCATTACCGTATTTACAATAAGAACCACATATACTCATGCATATTTTCTTCAACCAACAAATTTTCATAATTTTTATGGAGCTTTATAAATCCATCTCGATACAGTATTTACAATAATATACACATGTACACTTGCTTAACCAACAAACAAAAAGGATATGATGCTCGCATTCGCAACAATGGAATCCATAGGCCCACACCTTCACCCTAAAAAGTAGTACCAGGATTCACCTCCTTCCAAAGAAGTCCAAAATCCACTGTCAAAGTCAAAACTACATCTAATGTCCAACGCTACGATCCAACACCATTTCTCCTCTCATTGAACAGTTATCGGCTCATTGTTCCATGGTACACTCCCAATGTGCATATGATTCCATTTGGAAATTCTAATGACAAAAAAAAATCCATCCCCGACCTTCCCTTATTTGCTACATAATCCCTCAGGAAATCTGGTCACCCCCTTCTGTGCAGTCACTCAACTTCCAAGTTCCACGGCATCCCCTTTCCCTGGTGATCCATCCGTTGGCAAGGCTTCCTCTCATCGAAATTTCAAACATACAAGGCATATACCTACCTCAAAAACATCATAATGGTCATAGCATGCTCATGGAAATCAATGGACACTATTGGGTACTAGTGTCCCACAATGGCCTTGCTCCTGAAATGCTTTACCAACATAGTGTTGCATGTTCAAATTCCTTTCACTATTGCCACTAACTTTCTTGCAATCACTTTCAACCACCCAACCGGGCATGTTCATGCATTCCTGTACCAAGCACATAATTTCCATTAGATTCAAAATAAATTCAAATAAATTCACATCATACCTTTTTGGTAGCTCGTCAATAAGATAAATTTGCAATTATGTTCACTTCTTGTTAGAACAAGTCAAACTATTTGTTTGATCAAATCATCATGTATAAACATATCACATTCAATTAGGTCAAAGATAAACCATCATAATAAAAATCATAGATCATATGTAACCATTATAAACCATAATAATATATCACATGTAACCATCATGAATCAGAATCATAGATCACGTGCATAATAAAAATTGAAATAAATTTTGGTACTTATCCTTCAATCGTTCATTTTCTTCTACCTTCATCCCTTTTCCTTTCCATATGCATATCGGATCGGTTTCCACACCCGAAAAGCACCTAGTGCCTTATCTTCAACCACGTACACATACGCATAGTGTGCATCACACACATGCAACCACACATGACATGCAACACCATACAATACATGCACCTACCCCTGACATACAACACATGCACCTATACCCGGTGTGAACACAACCCATACACCTACATCGGGTGTACAACACAACACATACACTTGTACCCAATGTACAACACAACACATACACCTACACCTGGTGTACAACAAAGCACAATACATACACCTACATCTAGTGTACAACACAATACATATACATACACAGAGTACAATACAACGAATACACATGTCGTGATACCACAACTAAGCAATGAACATACATAGTACCAAACATACACAAAACAACATGTGCAACATGTACACAATACCACATGTGCACAACATAGCATGTACGGTGTGCACACAATACCACATGTGCAATCATACACATAACACCACATGTACATAGCACCATATGTACAACATGCACACCACGTCATATCTACATAGCACCACATATGCAATATGCACAAAGCACCATATGTACATAGCACGAAGTATCCAAAATGCACACAACACCATATGTACATAGCATTGCATATCCAACATGTGCACAACACCATATATACATAGCACTGCATATACAACATGTGCATAGCACCATCTGTACACAACATTGCATAAACAACATATACAAAACACCATTTATACATAGCATTGCATAAACAACATGTACATAACACCATATATGCACAGCACTGCATGTACGCAACACCATAGGTGAAACATGTATAACATATACACAACACTAGTACTACACATCCATAGACCACACACTGGATTTACCAAGAAACCTTGCTTCTAATGTCTTCCAATATTCATCCATGTTCCATCATATCGCCTATCACACTGATATCATTCAGCTGATGTGTCCCTCAACATTACCAGTCCATAACATAAACATAGGCATAGTATAAGCACATAATATCAATTCATATCCACATGATACTGACCTCACAGATATGTTAGGCTACTCTTCTCACTCGATTCCTCATAAGCCAGGAACCTCTTCATGCCATCCACCAGAATGATTCTAGATGACCCTGTCAAACAATGGCATGCATACATACATATATATAGATATAAACATAAGAATAAAAAAACTATGATCCTTGACGACCCTGTCAGGAAACAACATACATACATACGTATACATATATATATAAATCATCATAATCATAATCACAACACGATTTCCAGATATCATAAGGTCTAGGCTAAGAGTGTTGAGATTCAACAAGATGATGATCCTAGTGAAAATTAAGCACCTACACTAGGTGGGGCCCGCAGGCTATTTTTAGGTGTATGTCTATTTTTAGAATGGTGAGAAAATTCTATTTATAGTGGGAGTATATTTATAGATGGTTGAGAAAATTCTATTTATGGATGGAGTTCTATTTTTGGAATGCATGTGTGAAGTCTGTTCGTAGATCGCATGTCTAAAAATAGAATGCATGTCGATTATTATTATCTCTTAATAATATTTAGACAATAAATAGTAACATATTCTCTTGAAACACTTGATTTAAGTTAACCGATGTGGTAAACCAGTTAAATGAAGGAATTTTGAGTTATAAGGTTGGTTGGTGGGACATGCAAGTGGACTTCGTTGTAACTGAGTGATACAAAGTTGTAACAGAGTTGGATGTGTAGTTATGTGAGTTGTAAAGTATTTTAACTCAGTTAAGTGAGTTAAACTCAGTTGCGCTAGTTGTAACTAGGTGTAACAAAAGATACACTAGTGAGAGATCAGTGAATTAAATATTAAATTAATTCACCTGGAGTGATCTCACATGCAACTGAATATTTACTACTGTTAACTACATGCATGTCAGATCCAGTGGAGACCCAATTGAGAGATAGGTGAAAGGGATAGTTTGATTATCAGTTTGTGACATTAGTGGGTGCACACTTGCAACCAAACACACATTGGAGATTCCAATGAGTATTTCACAGTCAAGGCAAGGCAATATCGAATTCATTCAGGGATTGTGATCAGCAGGGATTGCGCAGTGGAGGCAGGCTATCAAGAGGCAGTAAATTGGTGCATGAATATGCCAATTTTTGTATGACAGTGTGAGATGATTGTATATTGTATTGAGAGCTCTTGCATTAGAGTTTTGTATGAGATTGTTTCATGATCCATGATATATACATAATATATGATAGTGGGGTTTTTAGCTTTTTCTTTCCTGGTAAAAACATCTGTGTTATGTGTGATTGATCTTTCTTCATGTGTTTGCAATTGGCGATTAAATTTCCGCAAAGATTTAAGTAGAAGGATTCTGTATTTAACAGTGGAATATAAATGTTAGATCAGGAGAATCCAGGCAATACATACTTGTATTAAAATTTCTACATGATATCAGAGCAAAGAAGATTTCAATATTGAAGCAGTAGTTGAGTTTGTTGGTGGAAACAATTCGAATTTGCTACAAGAATTTCTTGGTGCGACAGTTGAGTAAACATCGAAATGGATTTCAATGGTTTGCGATTAGAATATGCACTCGAGGGCGGCTTTAAATACATTTCTTGGAAGGATAGGATGGAGGCGGTGCTTGAAGATAATGGCTTGAAGGAATTCATCGACAATGATGTTCCTAATCCCACTTCGATGGATGTTGCATTACTTGATGCATGGCAAAAGAAAGTAGTGAAGGCGAGAAGGATTCTATTGGAAGGTGTGTGAGACCATATTGTCTCAAGACTTCATGGGAAAGCCACTCCGTTTGCAATGTGGAAGGCTTTGACAGATCTTTTCCAAAGCAGCAACGACCATAGGAAATTGGCGCTGAAGGATAAACTTAGAAAGATCAAGATGGATAAGGGCGACAATATTCCTAAGTATCTCACAAATTTTTTCCAATGTCGGGATGAACTGGGGAGTGTGGGAATCACGGTTTTTGATGATGATTTGGTGAGTTTGGCTCTCTTGGGACTTCCTAAGAGTTGGCACAGTTATCAAGACCCTGTCAACGGACAGGAAAAACTGTAGGTTTTAACCCTTTACAGAAATGATCTACAAACAAATCTTAAAAACAGAAAATAAACAATAGCAAGAGCATAAAACATAAAACAGATATACACAGAGATTTTCCCCTGGATCCAAAATCGGGACGAACAACTTAATTTTTCCTTATATTTCTTTTATTGTTACAACACATATATATACATGCCGAAGCATACATAAACCCCAATCCATTAACCCTGGATTAGAACATAACCGTAGTTCCCTTGACCGATCTACAAAATACCAGGGGCTGAAAACCATCGTCCCCCAAAACCATGTGCAAACCCATGCAAAAAACCATGGGTGGGTCCGCCCACCAAAAAAAAGGTTCCCAGGGCACTGCCCCGAACCCCGACATTCTCCCACTTGTTGTTTTCTTTCCACAAGGGGCCACAGGAGAGCTTAATAATCAGTCCAGCTTTGCGACACCCATTGTTTCTCTACACCAAGAGAGCTTATGAGTGCTCACAGACTTTGTCAATGCATCTACAACATTCTTCAAAGTGTCCACCTTTACCAGCAACACCCTTTTATCCTCAACGATATCTCTCACAAAGTGATATTTAACATCAATGTTCTTTGTCTTTGAATGATAAGCAATGTTATTAGCCAAGAAAATTTCACTTTGGAGATCACAATCTATCCTTATAGCGTGTTGCACCAACCCCATACTTGAACACAATATCTGCAACCAAACTGCTTCCTTGCTTGCATGAGTGGCTGCCATGTATTCTGCCTTTGTAGTTGAAAGAGCCACTACAGACTGTCTTTTACTCATCCAACTGATTTCACCTCCAAATAGGCTAAACACATACCCACTTGTAGATCTTCTTTGGTCCAGATCTCCAGCCTAGTCTGCATCAACAAAACCACTAATTTCCAACACTCTTTCCAATTCTGGTCTTCCCTGGTAGCACAAGCCATAATCACTAGTGCCACGCAAATATTTGAAAACTTGCTTCACTGTTTTCCAATGATCCTTCCCCGGGTTTGACATAAACCTACTCAATACTCCCACTGCATGTGAAATGTCTGGTCTAGTATAGACCATTTCATACATCAGGCTACCCACTGCACTTGCATATGGAACATGGGATATATCCTCCTCTTCTTCTTGTGCCTTGGGACACTATTAAGCAGACAGCTTTACACCTACAGGAATAGGAACATTCACCATTTTACTATCTTGCATATTGAATCTCTGCAATATAATCTAGAAATACTTCCGCTGGTTTAACCAGAGCTTCCTCTTTGTCCGATCTGTCTTAATTTCCATGCCCAAAATATAGTTTGCAGCACCAAGATCCTTCATGTCGAATATGGAGAATAGTTGGGTCTTAAAATCTTGGATAATTTCTTTGTCATTTCCAATCAACAACATATCATCCACATACAAGACCAAATAAATAACATGGTCACCAATTAATTTAAAATAAACACAATGATCCTCCTTGCTTCTGGTGAAGCCAAGTCCCTGTATATAGGTATCAAATTTCTGATACCACATCCTTGGTGACTATTTTAACCCATACAAAGACTTTTATAGCCTGCATACCAGTTCTTTCTTCCCCTTCACCATAACGCCTTCAGGTTGTTTCATGTAGATCTCCTCTTCTAGGTCCCCGTGAAGAAATGTTGTCTTCACATCCATTTGTTCTACCTCAAAATCAAATGCAACAGCAACAGATAGAAGTAATCTAATAGAAGTAACTTTGGCAACAGGAGAAAAAATATCACCAAATCAATTCCCGGCACCTGGGAATAACCTTTTGCTACCAACCAAGCTTTGTATTTCTCCACCTTGCCTTCTGTTCTACCTTAAGAGACAATCCCTTGGTTGTATTAAGGAATCAGTTCTTAAGACATTTATACATGTATGTCACAAAATTTTAATGTCAAAGGTCTCTGCTTAACCACCTTCATATGTTCTGTTATTAAACCCTCAAGAATCAAATGCAATAAACGCTTTGCAATGCCATTATTTTCTAATATCAAATGGAATGATGAGAAGAATATGAAGGAAGGAAGCTTAAATTGATATGCTGATAAACATTATCTATTTCTTTAAACTTCAAAAGAATTATATGATAGAAGATTAGTTAAAATGAAGGAGCGCCCATTAAGTATTTTAACTCTTGTTCACATATGTAAACAGAGACTTGCAGCTTCATTACTTCATTTTAGTCAAGAACATAAAATACACAAGGTAAACTAGAAAACATATCAATATCAACAAATGCTAGAAACTTGATTTTCATTCATTAATCATTTGAAAACTAAGTACACAATTTGCAGTCTGAAGGTCCAAAACTCGGAACCTTTTTCTTTCTTGTCTGTCTCTTTAAATACAATAGAAAGTAGTTTGTAACTACTGGAACTAATCCTAACTGCTTCAACTACTTAGGAATTCGTCAACTACCTATTACATGTCATAAAAAATGTCTCATTACAATTACATTCTCTTTAAAAGAGGAAAATGACATGAAACTTAAATCCTAATCTATTTGTTGAATATGAACTGATGATGTTGCTGCTACATTTCCTTGACTGGCTGGTTTATCTTTCTTTGAAGACAAGGGATCCTTTGGGAGATTTGTCATCCAGGATCTGCATTTCTTCCATACCTCAACGTTTGTCTTAGGTGAATGAACCAGCTTGTGATATTCCAATCTAAAGGCAGTGATTCTATTGAATGATGGCCTCTCTGTAAATAAATTTTTCACTAACCATAACAACTGAAAATATATTTGAAGTAAATTGATCATTGTTGCTCCTTTAAGAATCTGATTCTTATCATGAGTATTGTATACTTTGATTTTTTCCAACACCAGTGAGGGTTTATAAGAATCCCATGATAAAAGACTACCTCCAAGACCCCAGCATGATGGCAAACCTGCTCTAGCTCTTTTGTCAAATAAATTATCAAACTGGCTCACTGCTTCCTTAAGCTCAGTCAACTTCTTCTCTGTAGACTTCCTGGAATCATTTTTGACAATCATCTTATTAATTTCCACAGCATATAAAATCCTGTCTTTAATTTCATTTTCTTCCAACTCTTGATCAGTTTTGGAATCAATGAAATCAATAAAATTTCTTGCCCAAATAGCTCTGTTAATTGTCTTTTGCTTGTCTACCATAAATTTTTCCTCAAAATCTCTAATGATACTTCTTTCTTCTACTACAACAGTCATAAAACCCCAAATTTCTTTCATTTCTTCAATGATATCATTACAGATGATATCCTTAGCCTGTATTAGGGATATGTTTGCCTTCAATTTTTCCTTGAGATTTTTAATCTCAGCATCAACAGTCTGGAAATTTGTTCTGTATTTACTGATTTCCCCCTCTTTGGCTTGTATGATCTTTGTTTCTATCTCCAAATCAGCTTGTGCATTTTTGCGATCTCTCTCTTCCATCTTCAATTCAGTGGTCAATTGAGATATTTGTGCTACTGGATCTTCATCGCCAAATGGAAAAATGAAAGTACAAGTATGAGATTCAATGTGATTCTACAATGATAATGCAGTTTGCTTCAATTTGGTGATTTCTTCTTCCTTTTGTAAGAGCTGCTGAAGAAGTTTATCTTTCTCATTTTCTACTTCTGCAACCTCTGCTACCATAGAGTGTTCTCCTATAGGAAATTTCAACTTTTTCTTTAACACAGAGATTTATGATTCGGCACTTTGCAGCAGCTTCTGTACAACAGATCTGTCATTAGGATCTACCCCAGTCTTCACAATAATATTTTTAAGCTCTTCATTCTGGATTGTTAAAGCCATGGAATTTGCTTTCTCCAACTTCAACTGCTTGATCAGTTTTCTAAGCATATTTTCATCTTTGAGTGCCATTGCATTGGTTTTGGTTAAGTCATTCACAATCAGTTGACCTGTTTGCATATGTAGATTTACTTTGTCAAGAAATGGAATTTTATTTACATCTACAGTTAGATTCACAGTATTAAAATTATTGGATGAACCAATAGACATATCAGAGGGATGTGAAAGTGAAATCTAAAATTGATCCTTTTCAAGATCCATTGCAGTTAGCAATCTGGTTTGATCTACGGTTATCTAGTACTCAGCTTGAGCCTCCATGCTTTCCTTCATTTTCTGATTTCTTTCTGCAATCTTAGAAAAAAATTATTTAATTAAGTTGTTATAGGTCAATTTGGACATCATTCCCAATGACTTGGTTAACTGGGCATCATCTCCAGGACCAATGTATAGGGTCTACCATCCCCTAACATTTCAATTTCTATATGCCCTAAGACAAAGAACAAGATAGATCAATCAAGGAATTTCATCTGCAAAGATTTCCAAGGTTTGAAGTTTATAATATATCATATGAGATCTCACCGACACTGCCTCTAAAGGGACTGCTTTGCAAATTACTTCCCGACATCTATGGGTGCGTTGGTCACGTTGGGAGTGAAATTTTTATTGTTCCGGAATCTCCACTTGGCCAATGCCTTCTAGAAGAGTTCACATGTGTCAAACTTCGAATCCATGTGCCCATTTGACATCTACAATATTGGGAACATGTCTTGCCTATTTTTGGAAAGTCATTGATTGTAAAACTACCTCAGCTACTCGATAAATTGAGCACAAATCTTAGTGTTTGATAAGGAAGAATTTGAGTAGAGAAATGCTGGTGGATTTTCAATTGAGAGTTAGATTTGTGTAACAGCTACTAGAAAGATTTATATTGTGATGGGTGTTAGTGTCAGTCTTTTCAAACTTCCATCAGTGATCAAATTTACTCTTTTGCATTTGCATAGTAGGAGTCCCATACCATAAATTTTCATCATTCCATTAGGTCATGGATTCATTGATGGTAGTGGTCTTTCATAAGTTTCCCCTCATGTAAAACTTGTTGATTCTCCTCTCTATGATCTTTAGTCATAATTCACTTCCATTCCCAATTCATACTATCAGGCCATAGGGTTGGTCTCATTAGGTTCTAGGGTCTCATCATGGTCAAATTAATGAGTCAAGTATCAATAAATATTAGTAAGGTCATGAGGAGGTCAAATAAACTCAAAGGCATAGTATCTAGAAAGATCGAAGAATTTTTCTATTGAGCTTGATGTAATTTTCACCTCAAAACCATGTTTTGAGGTGAAAACATGGTACTTTGTTTTTATTATCATCTTTTATGTAATTTTATGTCTTCATATGTAATAAGTTGAAACTTCAGAAGCTGCCATCTCCACAAAGCCAACACCCTGCTTTTCAAAGGTGTTTTCCACAGCATTTTCAGTGTAAAATCACGTTCTAAGTATGTCCATCAGAAGGAACCCGGAAAGAGCTTTCCAACAGTATATTATACTCCCCAAACTGACTTCTGGATTGGAAAATATGCCTAAGTGAATAAAAATCCCCAATGCCTAACTTTACCCCCCCTTCTTCTCATTTGGTCCCTTAAACTTTATAATATAATCTTAAATTTTTTTAATCGCAAGTCTCCTCCCCCGATCCGATCGCACCATTTAAATCGCAACTCCCGATTGAGTCACCTCCGATTGACCCACCTCCGATGTCATTGCATCACATCGCTGATCCGATCACCCGATCGCCACATAAACCCTCTTTCCCTTTTTTCCGATTTCCCAATGTGATTAATCGTGTATCCCCAATCGAAATCGGCGAATCCCATTACGTAGCACTCCGCTCTCCTTCCCGATTGCGATTGCGATTGGTTGGGTCCCACCATAAACCCTTCTGCCTTTTCCCAAACAAAATGGTTTTTCCTTTGTAAAATGCGAGAAATCAATTTCAAAATATTTCTTAAGTTTTTCATCGCATCGGCCTTTCCTCCATCGCATCGCATTATTTCATTTTCCCCAGCACTTAAACCCGCTCCCCTGCCTGGTTGCAATTTTGATTTACTCCCGGGTCCCACCATAAAGTCTTCCGCCTGTTCCAAACAAAAAAGGGTTTTTCCTTTGTAAAAAGTGATAAACCAATTTTAAAAGATTTCTTAAGTTTTCATCGCATCGCATGTTTTAAACCTCTGCGCTCTTTTCCGCCGATACAATGAATCACATATCGCAATCGGCATTTTTCATAAGTACCTTACCTCCGCTCCCCTTCCCGATTGCGATTGCGATTTCCCATGGGTCCCACCTTAAAACCCTTCCGCCCTTTCAATGAAAAAAGGGTTTTTTCCTTTGTAAAGTGCGAAACTCATTTTTATTAGTTTTACAAGGACTTTTCCTCCATCGCAAAGTCTCCGCCCTTCGTATTATCATTTGTCCCGCTATGTTCTATCCCCACACATCGGTTTCCTTCGATGCGATTATCGCATCGCAAATATTTCATTTCGCACAACACTAAACCCGCCTCCTCCTCCCCGTCGATGTGATTGATTGCACATCGCCAATCGCAATTGGCGATTTCCATAATGTTTAAACCCGCTCCCTTTCCCGATTGTGATTGTGATTCTCCCTGGGCCCACCTCTCTTTTCCTTCGCTCTTTTTCAATCAAAAAGGGATTTTTCTTCGTTAAAGGGGGGAATGTGATTTTGATTAGTTTCAAAAGGCATTTCTCGACAAAAAGGGATTTTCGACAAAGAAAAAAAACAATCAAGGCCGAGAAACTAAATATAAACCAGAGACATCTATAGCAAGTGATGAAAAGGGGATCTGTTCTTCAGACTTCCTGTTTTCATTCATTCAGTGTAACCGCAAATTCTCCAGATGGTCAAAATGTATTGTTTCTCCTTCTTTTCAAGGGCAGATTGTTGGTCTTTTCCTATGTTCAGATTTCGGTTCCTGAGCTGGTGAAACAACTCCTTCTTCTGTGGACCTACTCCCCTCAATTTCTGTCTATTTAATGTAATTCTTCATCATTGTAGAGAGGAAAAGTGTGGAATAAGTTGGAAATCACTGAGGACGCTCTGCGCTCCATTTGTAACAGTTTGGCAAGGAATTAATAAAGATATGCAGCTCTGATTTGTGGGATCCCTGTGGTATGGATTTTAGCATTGTTCTTTCTTTTGTGTTCATCTGTTAATTGTTATGTTTTCCATTCATTTCATTCATATCTCTGTTTGAATGCTTTCAAGATAGATAGGTAGAATCCATTGTATAATGCTCTGCCTTGGGAAATCATTCAATACTCTATGTTTTCTATTGTTTGAAAAGGATCCATATCCTATGTCCTTTTAAGCTCCTCACCAGTCTTAAACATTCCATCATTATTTAAACTGAATTGTTAAAATCCTTGCCTACCTTGCCCCATGAAATACCCTGTATCTCTGATTTAATTCCCCAGTTTCAAACTGCTCAACCCCATCTGTTCCATACAACCCTGAAAATTTATAAAACATTTCCAATTATTATACCTATCCTAAATCAGTTTACTCTTATATTTCACTGAATGTTTTTCCCGGAGAGAGCCCTCTCCTGACCTTGTAGGGCTAGCTACAAGGCTAAGCGTGGTTTGAGGTTACCCTGATTTGCCTTCTTTCAGCCTAAGGTTCAAATTAGGTGCTAACCTTTCTGGCGACCATACTGGGGACTATTTAGCATAAAGGACTGATCACCCCAGTAATATCTCCCATAATTTCTTCCGCTCTGGATGATGAGGTTCAGATTTTGTTAGGCTGAAATAAAACATTATAAAATAGAAATTTGACCACACTGGCTTCGAGGAGATACATAAGGGCCAACCCTGATCCAAATCCTCCCCCTGTGTTTGAAAATCCTAATCTTATTCCAAGAATAATCAGAAGACAAGAAGGTTCACTAAGTCCTAGACCTATTTTCAGATCCCATACCTGGCCCAGTGAGTGGTTGTTTGTAGAAGATCTCTCTTTTGATGAGTGTTTTGAGCTTTCTTTGTTCAGAAATAAATATGAGACTGCACTTGATAACATATTTTTAGATCCATAATTTCTTGTAGATCTTGAATTTCAAAGGGAAAACACATCAATTGATGATTATATTTTGAATTCCCCTCAGACATCTATCACTGTAACCAATATCCCTGAGCCTTCAGATTTATCAGAAACAACAGTTCCTCCCCTTAAATCATCATCATTTCCATCAGTTTCAGAAGTCAATTCTTAGCCTCTCACTCCTCCATCAACACCTCCCTTGAATCCTAGTAGCACAAACACTGTTGTAAATCCACCTCGAGTCATGGCTGCTCGCTATGCACCCCTAGTTTTACCTCAGAATCTGAATGATATTCCTGTTGATTACCAAATTAAAATACCTATCTTTGATGCCACTCAAAGCATCACAGCCCAGCAGCATGTTGATAAGATGAATGAATAATTTGACCTTCATGAGGTAGAGGCAGAAAATGTAACCACAAGATTGTTTGTCTAGAGCTTTGGAGGTGAAGTTCGAAAATGGTTTAGAGCCTTACCAGCAGGCTCTATCCACACTTTGCAAGAGTTACATAGACAATTCTTAGACCGGTGGGAGGTAAAGAAAATCCCACTTCAAATCTTTTCTGAATATGAAAATATTAAAATAAATGTGGGTGAAACTGTACAGGATTATTGTGTGAGATTTAATGCTGTATATAATGTTATTCCAGCCAATCTGAAGCCCCCCATGGGGTTAGCTTTGATCAAATTTCCAGATGGTTTCGATGTTGATATGTCATATCAGCTACGAGAAAGAGATCCTACCACACTTGAAGACATGCAGAAGATAGATGTGAGAGTTGAAGCAAATTTGCTGGCCAGAAGAGCGCGGACAAAAGCTGAAAAGAGAGTAACTATGAAAGAAGAAGCCTACCCTTCAGACAGTAAGATGGACACTTTTATCCGGACAGTGGAGAAGATGGTTGATTGGTTTCAACTATTTCAGACAGACCGGAAGCACAAATCAAGAATCCGAACTTCAGAGGACATCAGCAGCCACAATTCAGAATTAAGCAAAGGGAACATAGAATGCAGGACCAAGCAACGCCATAGCAACAAATCAGAACTCCATTGCAAAAAAATTATGTTCAAGGAATGGAAACAGATGATGATGACGATCCAATCATTGAAGCCAACCATTTCTTCACTACTTATGGTGCACCCATCTTTCTCACAGAAGATGAGGAATATACAGCGACTGCAGACATTCGAAAGGATGAAGATTTCATATTGGCCAATGATGTATTGTTAGAAGAAGAGTCCGATGATTATCAAAGAGGATACATGAACGCTTTGTCAGCACAACAGAAACAGTATTCTTTGAGCAGAGATGTGCCGATCAATCCTATTTAGAAGAAAAAAGAGCTGCAATCAAAAAACGACTCCTCAAATACTAAAAGAAAAGGGAAAGAGCATGTTGATCCTTCTCCCAGCAAGGTATCCTCAGTGACTAACGTTGCAAATGAAAAGAATTAGCATAGCGCAGCAAAGGAGCAGGTCGAGAAAAAATATCCTCCAGTTAAAGAGGTAGAAAAAGTCCCATCTTTTAATTTGGAAAATGAAATTTCTAAGCTGAAGGTGTCCATGCCCTTGACTGAATTGGTGAAAAATAGCACTTATAAACATCAGGTGTCTAGAATTTTGCAAATAGACTCTGTATCATATATGGTAAATGTTGAAGATGATTATCCTAAACTCATTTTTGGTCCAGCCATAGAAGGTCAGTCAGAAGAAAGTGAAGTCCCTCCCTTCTACCCGAGTCTTAGATTGTATGAGTTTATTTTACATAATGCTATGTTGGACTCCGGAGCCTCACATAAATTGATGCCTAAAGCCATTATGGAGAAGCTGGGTCTTGATATTACCCGCAAATACCATGATTTGTATTCATTTGACTCTGGTAGGGTCCATTGTATTGGTATTATCAAAGACTTGGTAGTATCTTTAGACCAAATCCTAGCCAAAAATGTTTTGATGGATGTAGTTGTTGCCGACGTTCCACCACGGTTTGGAATGCTTTTGTCCAGGTCATGGGGTGAAAAATTGAAAGGGACCATTCAGCTTGATTTCTCTTATGCCACCATTCCCATGTTCAGTAAGTTGAGAAAATTATATAGGGAGAAGAAAATGAAATACATGATCACCAGCAAAGAGAAACCAATGAATCATCCAATTAATGCAGTCCACACAGATTTGGAGTCATTTTTATTATATTCAGATGGTGGTTTGAATGATGAAAATTTTCAGTTGGTAGAAGTAGATGAGATACCTGAAATTTCATAAAATTTTAGGGAAGTCCTTAAACAAGAAAAAGATAAAGCAACAAGCATTTCTCAGCTTCCTGCCTGCCAGCAGCAAAAGGACAGTGAACAGCAAAAACATGCAGAAATCAGTCCAGATAAAGTAGAGAAATAAGCAAAATTTCAGCATCTAGCAGAAGAAGAAGAAGGCCTTTGGAGCATGGATTTTGATGGAGCTGCTGGTAAGGACGGTGCTGGTATAGGAATATGGATTCAGAGCCCTGTTTTCCAGCCTAAAAAAGTTCCTAGTAATGTTAGAGTATGTGCTTACAAGTTGGCTTTTGACTACTCTAATAATGAAGCAGAGTATGAAGCTTTGATTGCGGGTTTGAAAATTTTGAAGAAGATAAATGCAAAGAGGATCATTTCTGTCTATGGAGATTCCAAGTTGATAATCAAACAGGTAAAAGGAGAGTACCAAGAAAATCATCCTTATTGAGGACCTACAGAAATGCAGTCCTGGATATCTTGAGGACGTTTTCTGAGTACACTTTGACAGCAGTACCCCGAATGCAGAATCTTATTGCAGATTCCCTTGCCACTACTGCAAGAAATTTGAAGATTCCAATGAATTCCAGCAACAAATTTGAAATTTATGTCAAACATCGGCCTGTTGTTCCGGATAATTTAAGGTATTGGCAAGTGTTTTGGGATGACAATGAAATCAATGTTTTTTTGCAAAGTGAAGGAAAATTCAAGGACACTCCTATAGAAGGTTATTATGAGGTCGATGATCAAGAAATCGAAGCAAATCAAATGGACATATTGCAGCTGAAGGACAATGTAATTCCTAGAGGTCTCATAACTTTAGAAGAGATTTTTTATCAGGATGATGTTGCAAAGAAACCAAGCTTGGTGCCTACTGATAAAGGAGTTGAAGATGTGAACCTTGGAACAGCTGACAAGCCTAAGCTTCTGAAGTTATCAAAAGCATTGTCCCCTGAGGTAAAGGAACAGTATGTTAAATTACTTTTTGAATTTTCTGATATGTTTGCATGGGATTATTCAGATTTGAAGGTGTATGACAAAAATATAATTCAGCATACTATTCCCATCAAGCCGGATCAGAAGCCATCTAGACAGAAGCTGAGAAGAATCAACCCAAAGCTATTACCATCCATTGAAAAAGAGGTAAATAGATTGTATAAAGCTGGTATCATTGTCCCAATTAGATTTTCTGACTGGATTTCAAATTTGGTCCTACGTAAAAAGACAGGAGAGATAAGGTTGTGCATAGATTTTCAGAATCTGAATAAAGCATCCTTGAAGGATAAATATCCACTTCCGAAGATGGACCATATTTTGTAGAGAGTAGTTGGAGCATCAAGGATGTCACTACTCGATGGCTACTCAGGCTATAATCAAATCTTGGTGCATGAGAGAGACCAAGAAAAACCTGCTTTCACAACACCCTGGGGAACTTTCCAATATGCCAAAATGCCATTTGGGTTGAAGAACACTACTTTCCAGCGAGAAATGGACATTGCTTTTGCCAATGAAAAGGATGTTTTTCTTGTTGTTTATTTGGATGATTTGATAGTATTTTCTGGTTCTGATGATGAACATTTGCACCACTTGAGGATTGTATTTCAGCGATGCAAGAAGTTTGGGATTTCTCTCAATCCGAAGAAAAATATGTTTGCTATGGATGAAGGCAAGCTGTTGGGGCATATCATCTCTAAAGATGGTATCCGCATTGATCCTTCAAGAGTGAAGGCCATCCAGCACATAGACCTCGCACGTAACAAAAAGGAGATTCAGGCATTTAATGGTAATATGAACTTCCTGCACAGATTTATACCCAATTTGGCTGAACATTTAAGGGAAATAACTAACATGTTGAAGAAGGATAGCGCTGTCAAATGGAGTGAGGAGGCTATCAAGTCATTTAATATGGTAAATTTTTCTATGTCCAATGCCCCATTCTTGATCAGTTCTGATTACACTCAAGATTTCATTATATTTTCATTTGCATCGGAGTATACTATGGCTGCGGTATTGATGCAAAAGAGAGATCGGATTGAACAGCCCTTTGCATTTTTCAGTAGGACCATTTGAGATGCTGCTTTGCAGTATAATATCATTGAGAAACAAGCACTGGCTCTTATAAAAGCATTGAAGGATTTTAGAGTATACATTCTGCATTCACATACCATAGCATATGTTCCTAATGCAGCAGTGAAGGATGTCCTGATGCAAATTGATCCAGAGGGAAGAAGAGGTAAGTGGGTAGCAGCAATGTTGGAATATGATTTGGAGATCAAACCCACAAAGTTGATCAAAGGACAAGACTTGGTAAAGCTAATGGCCCAATCAAACCTGCATGCTTTGGATATAAATCTCATAGCAGCAATCTCAAAAGATGAGGATGAAGGTTTTCTTGTTCCGGTTTCAGACATTTTTCTACAATCCCCATGGTATTCAGACATAGTCTATGTTCTTCAACACCTTTCACTACCTCCCAGGATGTCTAGAAGCAAAGGTAGATCACTGAAACTTAAGTCTGCTAAATTCTGTATTTTAAATAGTGCTCTTTATTGGAAAGATCTAGGAGGTATTCTGCTTAATTGTTTGGTTGAAGATGAGGCTCAGCAGGTGATGCATGACTTTCACAAAGGCGATTGTGGTGGTCATTTGTTTTGGAAAACTACAGCTAAAAAAGTGTTGAGAGCATGATATTATTGGCCCACTTTATTTTTAGATTTGTACAAAACAGTGATGAGCTGCCATGAGTGTCAAGTTTTCCAAGGTAAAAGGAAATTGCTTCCTCTTCCTTTGAAACCAGTTTCAGTAAATGCTCCTTTTCAGCAGTGGGGACTTGATTTCATAGGGGAAATCCATCCCACATCATCAGCATAGCACCGATGGATCTTAACAGGTACAGATTACTTCACTAAATGGATCAAGGCCATTCCAGCAAGGCAGGCCACTGATACGGTAGAAATTCAATTCTTAGAATAAAATATCTTGTCTTGTTTTGGTTGCCCTCACAAAATCATAACAGATAACGCAGAAGAATTTAGATCTAAGAAGATGGTGGAGTTATGTGACAAATACAATATCGTGTTGGGCCATTCAACAGCATACTACCCACAAGGCAACAACCTGGAAAAATCATCAAATAAATCTCTGATAAACATAATCAAGAAAATGTTGGAAGCAAATAAAAGGAACTGGCATTGAAAGCTCATCAATGCATTATGGGCAGATAGAGTCAGCAACAAGAAATCCATAGGTATGTCACTATTTGAGTTGGTTTATGGTACTGATGTTGTTTTTCCCACGTCACTTACAGTTCCGGTCATGAGATTATTGCAAGACGTTGGCAATGAGGAAGATGATAACCACAGAAGGATCAATCAAATGATCCACCTTCAGCAGATAAGAGAGGAAGTTTCTCAGAAAGCTATTCAGTTGTAGGAGAAGATAAAGAAAATCTATGACCGTAAGATAAAAGCAAAAAAGTTTCAGTTGGACGATGTGGTGTTGAGATGGGATGCACGAAATGAGGACAAAGGGAAACATGGTAAGTTAAAAAACCTGTGGAAAGGACCATACAAGATTTCAGCATATAGGGGACAGAATGCTTTCTTTCTCTCAGAGATGGAAGGCCAAGATTTCCTTGGAGGACCAGTGAATGGTAGGCTTTTGAAGCACTACCACTATTGAAGATAATGGATCCAAATTTATTTCATAATCATTGTATATACCATGCCATTGTTGGTCAGATTTCAATTACACATTCATTGAAGTTTGGGGCCCAAGGCGAAGGCTATAAAACTTGAATGATATGTGTAAGGTTTGTTGGTTTTATTTAAGTTTTCAGTCACAGTTTGAGTCAGAGTCAGTCTACATTGTGTAAGTTTTCAGTATTTTGACCATATTTTCCCAATGGATAAGGCTACTTGGTCTACGGTGTTCTTGGCACCTCCAAGGAGCTACCATCCCCATTGGATCCAATGTTAGTGTCAGTCTTGTCATACTGCCATCAGTGATCAAATTTACTCTTTTGCATTTGCATAATAGGAGTCCCATACCATAAATTTTCATCATTCCATTAGGTCATGGATTCATTGATGGTAGTGGTCTATCATAAGTTTCCCCTCATGTAAAACTTGTCGATTCTCCTCTCTATGGTATTTAGTCATAATTCACTTCCATTCCCAATTCATACTATCAGGTCATAAGGTTGGTCTCATTAGGTTCTAGGGTCTCATCATGGTCAAATTAATGAGTCAAGTATCAATAAATACCAGTAAGGTCATGAGGAGGTCAAATAAACTCAAAGGCACAATATCTGGAAAGATCAAAGAATTGTTCTATTGAGCTTGATGTAATTTTCACCTCAAAACCATGTTTTGAGGTGAAAACATGGTACTTTGTTTTTATTATCATATTTTATGTAATTTTATGTCTTCATATGTAATAAGTTGAAACTTCAAAAGCTGCCATCTCCACAAATCCAACACCCTATTTTTCAAAGGTGTTTTCCACAGCATTTTTAGTGTAAAATCATGTTCTAAGTATGTCCATCAGAAGGCACCTGAAAAGAGCTTTCCAACGGTATATTATACTCCCCAAACTGACTTCTGGATTGGAAAATATGCCTAAGTGAATAAAAATCCCCAAAGCCTAACTTTACCCCCCCTTCTTCTCATTTGGCCCCTTAAACTTTATATTATAATCTTAAAGTTTTTCAATCGCAAGTATCCTCCCCCGATCCGATCACACCATTTAAATCACAACTCCCAATTGAGTCACCTCTGATTGACCCACCTCCGATGCGATCGCATCGCATCGCCGATCCGATCACCTAATCGCCACATAACCCCACTTTCCCTTTTTTCTAATTTCCCGATGCGATTAATCGCGTATCTCCAATCGCAATCGGAAAATCCCATTATGTAGCACTCCGCTCTCCTTCCCAATTACGATTGCAATTGGCTGGGTCCCACCATAAACCCTTCCGCCTTTTCCCAAACAAAATGGTTTTTCCTTTGTAAAATGCGAGAAATCAATTTCAAAATATTTCTTAAGTTTTTCATCGCATCGGCCTTTCCTCCATCGCATCGCATTATTTCATTTTCCCCAGCACTTAAGCCCACTCCCCTGCCTGGTTGCGATTGCAATTTACTCTCGGGTCCCACCATAAAGTCTTCCTCCCGTTCCAAACAAAAAGGGGTTTTTCCTTTGTAAAAAGTGATAAACCGATTTTAAAATATTTTTTAAGTTTTCATCGCATCGCATGTTTTAAAACTTTGTGCTCTTTTCCGCCGATGCGATGAATCACATATCGCAATCGGCATTTTTCATAAGTACCTTACCTTCGCTCCCCTTCCCGATTGCGATTGCGATTTCCCATGGGTCCCAACTTAAAACCCTTCCGCCTTTTCAATGAAAAAAGGGTTTTTTCCTTTGTAAAGTGTGAAACTCATTTTTATTAGTTTTACAAGGAGTTTTCCTCCATCGCAAAGTCTCTGTCCTTCGCATTATCATTTGTCCTGCTATGTTCTATCCTCGCACATTGGTTTCCTCCGATGCGATTATCGCATCACAAATATTTCATTTCGCACAGCACTAAACCTGCTTCCTCCTCCCCACCGATGCGATTGATCGCACATCGCCAATCGCAATTGGCGATTTCCACAATGTTTAAACCCGCTCCCTTTCCCGATTGCGATTGTGATTCTCCCTAGGCCCACCTCTCTTTTCCTTTGCTCTTTTTCAATCAAAAAGGGATTTTTCTTCGTTAAAGGGGGAAACATAATTTTTATTAGTTTCAAAAGGCATTTCTCGGCAAAAAGGGATTTTCGACAGAGAAAAAGAAACAGTCAAGGCCGAGAAACTAAATATAAACCAGAGACATCTACAGCAAGCGATGAAAATGGGATCTGTTCTTCAGACTTCCTATTTTCATTCATTCAGTGTAACCGCAAATTCTCCAGATGGTCAAAATGTATTGTTTCTCCTTATTTTCAGGGGTAGATTGTTGGTCTTTTCCTATGTTTAGATTTCAGTTCCTGAGCTGGTGAAACAAATCCTTCTTCTATGGACCTACTCCCCTCAATTTCTATCTATTTAATGTAATTCTTCATCATTGTAGAGAGGAAAAAGTGTGGAATAAGTTGGAAATCACTGAGGACGCTCTGCACTCCATTTGTAAAAATTTGGCAGGGAATTAATAAAGATATGCAGCTCTGATTTGTGGGATCCCTATGGTATGGCTTTTAGCATTGTTCTTTCTTTTATTTTCATCTGTTAATTGTTATGTTTGCCATTCATTTCATTCATATCTCTATTTGAATGCTTTCAAGATAGATAGGTAGAATCCATTGTATAATTCTTTGTCTTGGGAAATCATTCAATACTCTATGTTTTTTGTTGTTTGAAAAGGATCCATCTCCTATGCCCTTTTCAGCTCCTCACCAATCTTAAACATTCCATCATTATTTAAACTGAATTGTTGAAATCCCTGCCTACCTTGCCCCATGAAATACCCTGTATCTTTGATTTAATTCCCCAGTTTCAAACTGCTCAACCCCATCTGTTCCATACAACCCTGAAAATTTATGAAACATTTCCAATTATTATACCTACCCTAAATCAGTTTACTCTTATATTTCATTGAATATATTTTCTGGAGAGCCGTCTCCTGACCTTGTAGGGCTAGCTAAAAGGCTGAGCGTGGTTTGAGGTTACCCTGATTTGCCTTCTTTCAGCCTAAGGTTCAAATTAGGTGTTAACAATGGGGCTGAGGATCGTTGCTGGAAGGGTCACGTCAAATCAGTCATTGGGTTGTAACCTCTCCTTCTATCATCATTAAAGAATACAGCTTACTTTTCCCTATATGCATCTGTATTGGCTTTGATTTTCTATATTGTAAGATCTTAGTTGATGTATATTATTTATGATTTACTGATTTAGCTAACTAACTTGAATAGACATTTGTAGTATTGCTATCTTCTGTTGTTTTAGTGTTCTTTCTTGCAGGAAGCATTTTTCCTACAAACTGCTTGAATTTGAAGCTACAACGGAAGCGACAGAAGGAGCCATTTAGAAGCACTTGGATTACAATTAAGCCTCTAATCCTTTCTGTGTGTCTACTCTGAGTTAGGAAAGGTAGTCGTATAGTCTTTAATCTGTTGTTCTAGACTTTCATCTGTCTAGGGAAGCATGTTTTATCCGTAATTCACAATTCTATCCAGCATAAGAGAACTTGTTCCTGAGTGCTTTCATGTCTTCTTGGAGAAGCAGGGACATTTTTCTCATCTCCCAATTGTAGTGAGAAACCAGGTTGAGAATCTACACAATCCTCACTGAGCTTTGTCCTCTTTTCAGTTATCTGTTCTTCATCCTCTGAATCAATCACTACTTCTTTACCTCTCTTATTTGACTTCTCTGATATTACAGGAGTTTGTACATTTGAGCTCACTGAACCTGCAAAAACCTTATCTGCCATTTTTTCTATATCAGGTCTGCTTTCATGAATGAATGTTGAATACCCATTTTCAATTCTCCTATTAGAAATCACACTATGAGGGTCATAAGCCCACTTCTCTCCTAACAGTAGGTGCATTTCATCTAACATCTTAGTGACTTCATCAGTTGCCTGTCTCATACTAACTATAAAAGGACCAATAGTCATTGGAAATTTAAACATATGACCTTTCTTCATAGGCACAAAATGTATTTGATCAACATTTAAACTTTTCCTAATGAATTCCAAAGCAAATAATCTCATGGGTACAAATACTCGAAGCCTATAAGGTTCTACACTAGCTCCATAGAGTCTAATTTCATAATAATCTTCAAAGACATACCAATCACCAAACTTACAACTTGTCCCCAGCTGCAAGAACTCTTGAGCCTTTGGAAGAAAGCATGGGGGAGAGATTCCATTCAAAATATTATATGCAGTAGACATAAAATGACTTGCAAAATCACACAAACCCACCTCATTATGTTCTTTCCTTACCGTCCAAAATACTACTAACTGCCTCTTCTTATTCATATCCATTATATTTAACCCCAGATGCATGAATTCTTCTACATTTTGATATAAAAAAAGATAAATAACAAGAGAGGGAAACCTGAATGAACCCATCAATGATAAACTTATAAGCTGAGAATTGATAGCTTCTTGCCAATAAGAATGAATTTCCAGCACTACTCTTGGCTTCATCATCAAGGCGAACATTCCCAGAACTGATTTTTCTACTGTACTGTCATCGCATTTTCCCAAAATATTTGAAATGCACCTCAGCACTGGTTTGAATTCTACATCAAAAACCTCCATGGAGAATTCTTTATTGTCAGGTGCAAACTAATTTGAATCTGGATTCAAGAAAAAGATGAATTGGTTGAACTCTTGACCTGCAAGACTATCATAATGTGTTATCAACGAATCATCAGTGAATTGGACATACGACTTAGAGTCAGGGTAACACAGAGCTTGACGAATTAATTGGGCTGAGACTTGCAGAAAATTGTATCCTTGACAATTCATTACAAAATTCTTTCTCGGATACATGACAGACACTAGCCAATACACAAATTCGGGAAAAAGGTGCGTTCTTGGGATGCATGTAGACAATACACCATTTTTAACCATGGCGGTGTAAATTGGAAAGGCTTTATCGTTTAAGCAAACCTGTTGATAAAATGAAAGGTGGTCTAGAGAATAGATAGTATCCTAGATGTCCCTCTCAGTGTCCATGAGAGGAATGTGACTGGAAGAACCTGAAAGGGATGGATGCTTGGCCATGATTCAGCTTGGGGTGACAAACAATTGACAAGGTGGAAGACATCAGGGAAAGACACAGTGCAGACAAAACTTCATATACAAACTAACAATAATAACCTTACAAAAATGAGAATCCATCTTAAATAGGTGGCGCGGGATTAAGACTTAAATGCTGAAAAAGACACGCCAAAGGACCGTTAAAAATACTCTGACATGGACGATAGCTGTCACCAACTGTCTGCTTACGTCATTGCATGAGGTCTCAAGGTACGGAGAGCTCATCGAGTTCATGCCTTGGTAGTGAATCTCGATCGTTGATCTGGATCGGCCCCACAGTCAACTAGGTCAACTATGGAGGCACCCTCCTCGTTAACCCCCACGCTGAAAGTGCTTGTGTATTGATACCTTTATTCCTTGTCTGATGAATCATCAGATCGTGCTTCATAACATGCTCGCTATTTAGTCTGTGCACTAGGACCCGCTTCCACAAAGGCTTAAAGTATTAAACTTTAAAATCAATGTAACGAATATTTCATTTATATGCTAAAGTACATGAAACTTTATACTTTAACATATATTTTGATAATTTCCTATTTTTTTTGTATTTTTGAAAATTAAAAATAAAGGATATTGCAAATGAGCCACAACATCTTCTACATTCATCTTCTTCTTAAACACCCATTTTCTCCTGATGGGCTTCCTTCCAGCCGGCAACTCCACCAAATCCCATGCCTCATTTTTATGCAAGGATGCCATTTCATCAACCATGGCCTCCTTCCAGAGCTTTCCATCCTCTGAATCTACTGCCTCCCTCACTATGTTTGGATCATCATCAATTATAGTTAAAGAAAATTTTGAACATAAAGAAGATGGTCTATACCTTTCTAGCTGTCTTCTTTCCCGAACTGATCTTCTCACAACTGGAGTTTGTGGCTCTTCCTCTTCTGATTCTTCTTATGTTTTAGAGTCCGATTCATCCTCCTTTAGCTCAAACTCTATCTTCTCAGGTTCCTTTGGTAGGAATTCATGTTTAACAACATCTTTTACCTCTCTAATTACCACATCTCAGTTGTACACAACCTTCCTTGTTTCTGGGTTCCAAAGCTTGTAACCCTTTAAACCATCCGTATACCCAAAAAAGATGCAGCTTTCAGATTTATTATCCAACTTGGTCCTTTTCTCCTTTGGAACATGTACATATTCATCACATATAAATACCCTCATATGTGAAAGAGATGGTTTCTTATCAGTCCATACCTCATGTGGAGTATTATCCTCCAACGCTGATGAAGGTATTTGGTTAACCAAGTAACATGCAGTCTCCACTGCCTCTGCCCAGAATTCTTGTCCTGACCTGGTACCACTGAGCATGCTTCTTTCCTTTTCCATCAATGTTCTGTTCATTCTTTTTGCAACTCTGTTTTGCTGAGGTGTGTATGGAGTAGTCTTCTAGCGTGCTATACCACACTTCTTACAGAACTCTTCAAATTCCTACTTGTATAACTCCCCATCATTATCTGTCCTCAGCACCTTTATCTTCTTCTTTGTGTGGTTTTCCACCAGAGCCTTAAATTCTTTAAATATGTCAAAGACATCAGATTTCTTCCTCAAGAAATATATCCATATATTCCTTGAGAAGTCATCTATGAATGAAACATAGTACACAAACTTACCCAGTGATGGAACCGAATTATCCATCTTGCTTACAGAATTCAGATTTCTAGCCAATGCAATAATGTGCAGAACACCAGGAAGTGTTCTGATCCTTCCACCTTGCAGCTTCAGCTTGAATTTTCCACTTCTGACGATTATGGCCTTTTTGTCATCCCCTAAGAAGACATCACCACCATCATATTTCTCATACTCACAGAACCCCTCCCTATGGGGGGTGAAGTGAAAGGATGCATCCGATTCAATCAACCATGAATCATGATCTACATGTGTATTTGAAGAAGAAGCCAAATACACATCCCCACCTTCATCCGAGGTGGTTTTTACCTCTGCAGAAGGAGCATCATCAGATCCCTTTCCTTTCTTAGGAGCTTTATATTTGCAGCCCTTTTTGTAGTGCCCTTCCTTTCTGCATTTCCATCACACCTTTACAAACTTTCCAGGAGATTTAGATCTCCCTCTAGATTTAGATCTCCCACTTGAAACCTTATTCTTGTTTATGTTCTGGGACCTTCCTCGTACAGATAAGGCATCTCCATTCTGACCCTCCATATTTCTCTGTCTCATTTCCTCCAGTAGCAAGGCTGATACAATGTCATCAAAATTCAAGGTATTTGTATTTATACCTATTGCAATAACCATATTGTCCCATGAATCTAGTAGAGAACACAACAAACTGATGCACTTATCTTCATCTAAGATTTTAATATCAACAGATGATAGTTGGTTTACCACAATATTGAAGGCGTTCAGAAGCTCTGTCATCGAGTCTCCATCCTTCATCCTCAGGTTATACATCTTTTTCCGCAGGAACAATGTATTCACCAAAAACATAGATTGGTACAAACTCCCAAGTTTTTCCCACAAATTCTTCACCGTAGCTTCCCTAGATACATTCAACAATACCAAATCTGAGACACACAACTGTATTGTGCTCTTCGCCTTCCGATCCAACTTCTTCTAGTCTTCATCTGATATTGCGGTTGGTTTAGTACCTAGATCTACCGCAATCCATTGATCTTTATCCACCAACAGGTCCTCCATCTTGAGCTTCCATAACTCAAAACTCTGACAATTAAATTTCTCAATCTCTATCTTTCTACTGCTCGCCATCTTCTTTCACCGCAATAATCGATCCCGTAGATCTCCCAGTGAACAAGGTCTACCTCAAGCCTGAGAAAAAAACCCCTCAGCAGCAAAGGCGTCCCCTTGAATCTGAAACAACTCTGATACCAAATGTAGGTTTTAACCCTGTACAGAAATTATCTACAAAAGAATCTTAAAAACATAAAATAAACAATAGCGAGAGCATAAAACATAAAACAAATATACATAGAGATTTCCCCTGGATCCCAAATTGGGACGACCAGCTTGATTTTTCATTATATTCCTTTTAGTGTTACAACACATATCTATACATGCCAAAGCATACATAAACCACAATCCATTAACCTTGAATTAGAACAAAACCATAGTTCCCTTGACCAGATCTACAAAATACGAAGGGCTGAAAACCATCCTCCCCCAAAACCATGTGCAAACCCATGCACAAAAACATGGGTGGGTCCGCCCACCGAAAATCGTGAGACTAATCGTGGAAATAATATAACACATACCCAACAAAAAATATCGAATTGTGAACGACTGTGGTCGGATCTAGTGCAGGAGGAGTTCAGGCAGAACACCAGAGATGGCTCTTCATCAAAGCATGATGACGAAGAGGATTCTGCTTTGGCTGCCAAGGCAAGGGAAGGGAAGGGGAAGAAATCCCATTCAAAATCTGATGCTAAAGGCAAGAAGTTGGATTTTTCCAAGGTGAAGTGTTTTCACTGTCATGAACATGGGCATCTCGCCACTAACCTCCCACAAAAAAAGAAGAACAAGAAGGTTGCTGGAGCTACAACTGGTGAGGCCCTTGCCTCGCAATTTGAACTTGATTTCTCTTTGATCACATGCTTGGTTTCAAGCACAATGGGATCGGTGTGGTATCTTGATAGTGGTGCTTCCTTCAACATGACAGGAGATAAGGAGCTTTTCAGTGACTTGGAGGAGAAAGATCACCAAATACATAGAGAGATGGGTGACGATGGAAGATACAGTGCGACCAGCATTGGTACCATTACCTTTGAGAGGGAGTTAGGTAAACCATTTCTGTTGTAAGATGTTATGCATGTTTCAGGTCTGAAGAAAAACTTGGTCTCAATCGCAATGTTGGAGGACAGAGGCTATGACGTTGTTTTCAACGATGGAAAATCTTTCCTGTGACATAAAACAACGAGTCAAGCCAAGAGGATAAGGATTCAAGTCAAGAATCTCTACAAGCTTGAGGTAGATGGCTGCACTGCAATGGTGGGAAAAGAAGAAGAAGTGGTGAGTCAGGATGAGGGCTAATTATGGCAGAGGCGATTGGGCCATCTTCACCATGGCGCCTTGAAAATTTTGCAGCAGATTTCTACTGGACTTCCCAAGGGTACACTTGCGTAGTTATATTAGTGCAAGGGATGTACTATGGGTATGTTTGTTAAGTCCACCTTTCATGAAAAGGAGAACCGTGCTTCAGTGATTCTGGAGAGAGTTCACACAGACGTGCATGGACCATTCTCATTTGCTTCAATAGCAAAACATAGGTATATGTTATTTTTGTTGATGAATTTTCTCGTAAATGCTGGATCTTCTTCATGCAGAAGAAGGATCAAACATTCTCAAATTTCTGTGAGTTTAAGGCATTGGTTGAGAAAGAGTCGGGGAAGAAAGTGAAGACTCTGCGGAGCGATAATGGTGGAGAATACATCTTGAACGAATTAAAATAATTTTGTAGCAAAGAAGGAATTCGAAGAGAAATCATAGTGCCTCATAACCCACAGCAAAATGGGGTCACAGAGAGGAAGAAAAAAATGATTGTGCATGCTGCACGAGCTATGCTGAATGATCAAGGCCTACCAATGCATTTGTGGGCGGAAGCATGCAACACTGCGGTTTATGTGAAAAACTGTTGTCCTCATAGGTTACTTGGCATGAGTAAACCTGAAGAATCTTTTACTGGTAAGAAACCAGATGTTTCTCACTTTAATATTTTTGGCTCATCTGTTTATGTCCATGTGACCAAGAACGCTAGGAAGAAGTTGTAGCAGACTGTTGAAGTTGGGATATTTTTGGGGTACACAGAAACACCCCATAATTATCGTGTGTATTTTCCAAAAAGTCGAATGACTGTGGTGTGTGGGATATAAAATTCAATGAAGAGAAAGCCATTAAGTTGTCGCTTGAGAGGGAGCTACACTTACATGTAGAAGAGGAACTTTTGGTTCCCAAAGATGAGTCTTTAGATGTGGATCAGCCACAGGAGGAGGTTCATGGGGTGGAGGAGTCCACTCACGCAAAGCCAAACATCAGAACTGGCAGAAGGCGTACCATAGAAGTTGAGAGGCTGAAGCTTGATGCGGCATAGAATGTAGGAGTCCCTACTTCACAGAGCAAACAGAGACAGTCTTCTGACCGATTCACTGGATACATGGCTCTCATGAGAAAATGTATTATGACTGAGCCATCTTCCTTTCAGGAAGCAATGCAGGAGCCCACATGGGTAGATGCAATGGTGGAGGAGTATGACTCATTGTTAGAAATGGTGCTTGGGAAATTGTTCTAAGGCCAGTTGATTAATCAGTGGTAGGTTCAAGATGGATCTACAAGGTAAAGCAAGTTGTTGATGGGAGTGTTGAGAAATACAAGACCAGATTTGTGGTCCGGGGCTTCTCATAGATCAAGGGGATTGATTATGAAGAAACCTTTGCACCTGTCGCATGATATTCTTCCATAAGGACCATCCTTGCTCTCTTAGCGCAGATGGGTTGGCACATTCATCATATGGATGTGAAGATTGTGTTCCTTAATGGGATCATTGAGGAAGAAGTGTACATTGAGTAGCCTGAAGGATTTGAGATCTTTAGTAGTGATTTTCATGTGTGCAGACTCAAAAGAGCATTGTATGGGCTGAAGTAAGAACCCCATGCTTGGTACACTTGAATTGACAACTATTTCACCGGACTTGGCTTCACCAAGAATGAGGTGGATGCAAACTTATACCAAGTTGTGGTGGAGGGTAAGCTTTTAATCATTGTACTTTATGTTGATGATTTAATACTGACCGGTGATGAGAAACTGATACACTCATGCAAGGAGGACCTTGAAAATGAGTTCTAGATGAAGGATATGGGCCCCCTTCACTATTTCCTTGGATTGGAAATAAGGAAGCGAGAAGGTGAACTTTTTGTGTCTCAAGGCAAGTATGCTAGGGAGATACTCGGTAAGTTTAACATGGAGGGCTGCAAACCCATGGATACTCCTCTTCCAGGAAAGTAGAGGAAAGAGGACGCTAAATTTGGAGAGGTAGTGGATGCTACTATCTATCGAAAATTGGTGGGTTCGCTAATGTATTTAGTTAATACAAGACCGGACATATGCTATGTGGTGAACCAGCTTAGTCAAGCGATGGTTAAGCCTACCAAGCTCTTTTGGAAGGTGGGCAAGCATGTCTTGAGATATCTCAGGGGCACATCTGAGTATGGCTTATGGTACAGATAGACGGATGAGGTCAAGTTGCATGGCTTCACGGATGCAGATTGGGCAGGTAGCCCAACAGAAAAAAAGAGAACATCAGGAGGGGTATTCAGTATCAGATCTATAGTTGTTTCTTTGTACAACAAGAAATAGAGATCCATGGCACTCAGTTCAGCGGAAGCGAAATACATGGCAGCAATTCAAGCTGCAAGTGAGGCTATCTGGATGAGGAAGATCTTGGTCAGTTTGTTTGGTTCTCATTTAGATCCTACAGTGATTCATTGTGATAATAAGAGTTGCATAAAACTCTCGATTAATCTTGTGTTTCATGATAGATCTAAGCATATAGATATTCGGTATCATCATATCATATATTGTGTGCAGCGGAAGATCATGTTGCTTCAGTACATTCCTATGGAAGATCAGGATGCAGATATTCTGACGAAGGTGCTCACCAGGAGCAAATGCAAATACCACAGAGACAGGATCGGGGTGAAGGATAATCCATTTCTTGTTGAGAGGGAGTGTTTAGATTCAACAAGATGATGATCCTAGTGAAAATTAAGTACCTACACTAGGTGGGGCTCGCTGACTTTTTTTAGGTTTATGTCTATTTTTAGAATGGTGAGCAAATTCTATTTATAGTGGGAGTCTATTTATAGATGGTTGAGAAAATTCTATTTATGGATGGAGTTCTATTTTTGGAATGCATGTGCAAAGTCTGTTCGTAGATCGCATGTCTAAAAATATAATGCATGTCAATTATTATTATATCTTAATAATAATTAGACAATAAATAATAATCTATTCTCTTGAAGCACTTGATTTCAATTAACCGATGTGGCAAACCAATTGACTGAAGGAATTTCGAGTTCTAAGGTTGGTTGGTGGGACATGCAAGTGGAATTCGTTGTAACTGAGTGATACAAAGTTGTAACAGAGTTGGATGTGTAGTTATGTGAGTTGTAAAGTAGTTTAACTCAGTTAAGTGAGTTAAACTCAGTTGTGCTAGTTGTAACTAGTTGTAACTAAAGATACACTAGTGAGATCAATGAATTAAATATTAAATTAATTCACATGGAGTGATCTCACATGCAACTGAATATTTACTACTGTTAACTACATGCATGTCTGATCCAGTGGAGACCCAATTGAGAGATAGGTGAAAGGGACAGTTTGAATATTAGTTGTGACATTAGTGGGTGCACACTTGCAACCAAACACACATTGGAGATGCCAATGAGGATTGCGTAGTCAAGGCAAGGCAAGATCGAATTCATTTAGGGATTGTGATCAGCAGGGATTGCACAGTGGAGGCAGGTTGTCAAGAGGCAGTAAATTGGTGCATGAATATTCCAACTTTTTTATGACAGTGTGAGATGATTGTATATTGTACTAAGAGCTCTTGGATTAGATTTTTGTATGAGATTGTTTCATGATCCATGATATATACATAATATATGATAGTGGGGTTTTTATCTTTATGCTTTCTCGGTAAAAAAATCTGTGTTATGTGTGATTGATCTTTCTTCATGTGTTTGCAATTGGCGATTAAATTTCCGCAAATATTTAAGTAGAAGGATTTTGTATTTAACAGTGGCATATAATTGTTAGATCAGGAAAATCCAGGAAATACATAATTGTATTAAAATTTCTACAAAGAGAACTCCATTTATCCATGCATCACATGCAAAACATCGAGAACAACAGTTCCCAACATAGCCAAGGAATCTAATGCCTCAAATCCCCTTAATTTTACCTTTCTCATAAATGTCTTTCCCCCTTCCATTTATCTCAATGGATCCAAGCAACTCAATTGGTTGTCATACTCTTGCCTTCAGCTACCCTTATACATGCACCAAGCTTAATATAGGTCTTACATTACCTGCAAGGTTTCATTCAACTCTCCCTGAGTTCCATTACTTTCTCTTTTCCAACCAATTCCCAAGGCCCTCAAAAAGTAAAATACAATAGAAAGAACAAACAAGAATAAAAATATGAAAAAAAATAGCAATATGACACCACAACAAAGTGGCATGGCCATGCACTAGATGCAATCAAGACCGCAAATCAAGCACAACAAATCACAAAATACCAAAAGAACAAGACTAGAAACAAATACTATGACTCAATCCCCATGGTTGCCAGTGAAAGTTCAACCTGAGCCTTTTTCAATATTTCATGGAAGTCTCCTTTCCATGCAATCCCCTACATCATATCGCTATAAACACATAATTGTCAGTGTATAAACAAATATAATAATATACCAACTATCTTACCTTGTTGTGCCAATCATGTTGCCTTGTAACTGAACACACATGTCAGCCACATGTTACAAAGATCAAAACAACATATCTATTAATTTGAAATCAACCTTTACCAATACTAACAACCATGTCATAATCAACTAATAGTCACTAGTCCTAATACTACAACTAGCACCCAACTACATTCAAGTACATATCAGTTATCTCAACACATATGTGTTATTGAAACCATCTCAAATCAATATCATTCCTTCATGTAATCTTATAGATACAAACTCATATCATGAAACTAATAAAACAGTCAAACAAAAAATAGACGACAAAATAGACACTCAAACACCAAATAGAGTACATAATCAAACATTCTAGCACAAAGAAGGCAACTTAAGCAAACTCATACCTTAATGTATCTCAGGGGAGGTTATCTTGTTTGCACAATTAATCTAGATTAGCACGATATAACTTCACAACATATCAATTCAAACATAAATAAGGTCATGATGTCCATAATAGTAACTAGCTAAAATTTTCACATCATAAACTCATAAACAATTGTCATTCATTCATAACAATGACATATGCATAGTCTGTCTAGATTAGTACAACACAATATCACAAACATATCAACTCATACCTGAATACCATAACCCTAACCATATACAAATACCAATCCAGGCTAGCACGATACATATAACATCAAGATACAAAATACAATGACCATAATCCTCATGCATATGACCACAATGCATATAAAAACAAGTTACTATCCTTCATGACTAACTGATGCATGTACATGTGATCACACTGATTAACTAACATCTTTCATACCTATAACTGCAAAAACCATAGACTAATAGACATATACATAACCTTAATGCTTATAACAACCATTAACCAACATACTTGCACACCCACCATACAGCCATGTATGGCGATCTTCTCTTACCCTAATGTTCGATGTTTCATCCTTACTCTAATGACCTACATCTCCCACTCTATCTCATCCAACATATCAACATCATAACATATTGAAAACATCATGATGATTCAAACTACATAATGACAACCATGATGCATGCCTAAGCTACCATAACCATGAAAATTCTTGCATAACAACATATAAAAATTGGCATGCATAACAAATGCATAACCGACATACACTCATGATGACCACATCCAACAAAAACACCATCAAATTTCACATGGTGACAAAACTGTAAGAATGACCATCACCATGCATACATAACAAGCACATATACAACCTACATTCATGCATGAAAACCTAATTCCGCTGATCCAATCCAAGGGGTGAACCATGCTCTGATACCACTCTGTTATATCATATATCACACAAAGAGAATAGAAACCAGACACCACCCAAAGAGAACAAAACCATGCTCTTATACCACACTGTAATACCCTCCTCCCACATTCATCCAAGTTAACTGATCCGCTTGGGTACACATGCGATGAGTGGCTACTATGATGTGATTCAACTCCCCATGTACAGTTAAGGAATTGGAACCGAAAAAACCAAACCAATCTGACCTTCCTCAAGAGCTACAGACCCTCCAGGATGAAACCAACCCTTCCATGTGCTTAACCCATGAAACAACTTGTCATTTTTATGATCAGGACCCTCAACCACTCCCATGGAAATCCATGCATGCGATTGAGGCCTTCCAGTCGCTCCCACATCAAGGCATGCCAATTACTGTGGCCATTTTCAGGTAGTTCTCAGCCAATGACCCCATATTCTAAGCCACTTTTTCAAGGCTAGGTCTCAGGCCTCTGCCCAAAACTTCATGAAACTTCCATAAATGAATAATAACAATGGAATCAGGCTACTAATGCAATCATTGGAACAAGTACTTGATCTTACCCCTACGAACCATGCCACAAATTTCGTCAAACATGTCACAAATATGTAATATACAAGTCATAAAAACATATATGAACATAGGGGTCTCATACTTATCTGATATTCGTAAAGAAGCATTGATGCCTTATCACAATAACTGCATTATCATCTATTAGGTCATATATTCATTTTTCATTCATTTTCTAATCAAAACATAATGAGATACATACATCAAGTATGTCATAAAACATACTCATAACCAACATATAATAAAAAAATAACAAGAATATAACAACCATGAATACCATATATGGAGTACATTTACACATGAAATACCAAGGATAAGGAGATCTTATTAATGAATTCATAAGCCAACCAAGTCAGGGACTTCCACGAAGCACCCAACCATAGATTGGGTTGAATCTAATCTTTCTTTCAGCTAGTCACCCTCATGCCATATTCCAATCATGAATGTGGGACTCACAACAAAACCAACCACGGCTTCCGCAGGTTGTACCGTATATCCCACCAAGGGATTCCTAGGCCCGAAACCATCATCAATATAACCAGGATTTACTGCAGTCCCACTGGATCACTAGGCCTTTAATAAGCATGGATGCCTCTGGATATCTCCACCTACACTGTGAGGAACTTTCCTATATCTTAGTCTCTAGGCTTTACCATATATCCCACCATTTACCGGTCAATAATTCCTAGGCCTAATCGAGACTCCACCCTCTATGATTTAGTGTATATCCCACCATTCACTAGTCAAGGATTCCTAGGCCTGATCGAGGGCACACACCTGTAGGCTTTACTGTATATCCCACAATTCATAGGTCAAGGATTCTTAGGCTCACCAAGGTACACAAAATCTGTCTTTACCACAATCCCACCATATATCAGTCCAGTGATCACTAGGCCTTGTGTTTAATCATGAGGCCACACCACTTATCTTCAAATCCATCCAACGGTCTAGCTCAACCAAAATAAGAGAACCCATGACACCATGGGTATCTGAAAAATGGCAAGGCAAGGTTGAAAATCATTGTCACACCTGGAAAAACCCATTCCAATGACAACAAGATAACCATATACGCACATGCATGCCAAATCTAGTGAGGAAATCACACGTGAAAACCAATACCTACAAGTATTCTCGTTGTAGCTGCTTGATCCTTCTCTTCCTTGCTTGATCTTTTCTTCCCTTTGCCTTCTTTTTTCTTCCTTTTCTTTTCTTGATCCAATGCTAGAGTGCTCCAAGAATACTCTAAGTGTGCAAGAGTATGAGAGAGAAATAATAGAGAGAGAGCCCTAAGCTATCACTGTAAAAAATCCTACCAACTAATCCTCAGATACATTTTTATCAATGAGGCCTCTAAATTCTTCAATTTTCCATTATTTTCCTTCATTTCCTCCTCACATGCAACCTGTGAACTTTCAACTTCCTTTTCTCCTAATTTCCCTTATTTCATAAATAAAATTTCAAATAATGTCTCTTTCCTTTTCAAATTCCTTTTCCATTTCCATTGCCAATTTCCCCTAGCCATAATATTCGAATGAACACCCACTAGGATGTTTTTCCCACCATTAAAATTTGAATGCGTGTCCCATGACCATGGTCTTCTTTTTCCTTTATTAACTTTATTACATGGATTTTTTTCCAAGGTTGTTACATTCATGTACATGTTCGTGTAGGAGAAGCATTCATATGCAAGCTTCAGTATTCATTGAAGGAATCCTCTGCCACAAATTGGTATCAGAGCCAAGTAACATCATGGTTTCTGGGTAACGCATTCATATATTTGTTTCCTATCAAGATGCACCTAGAAATTCAACCTCTTTTAGAGAAGCTTGCAAAATAGACAATGTGAAACATAATGGTTTGCAAAGTCCTTTTAATGTGTGTAATTCAAAAACATTAAATCATTCTGAAATAGAAAACCCTGAGACTCAACCTTCTGCAACATGGAAACTACCATCCATTTCACCTAGTGAAGTATATGTCGATCTTTCTATGTTCCACCTGAAAGAAATTACCATAATTTCAAAAAAAAATATGTGTTTCTGAAGTTCAACAAAATTGTGATACGGCCCAGACCATACCTTTGTTAAATCCAAAAGAACTTCAAGTTGAATCAAAACAACATGGTACCAACTATCTCCATTTGGGATGTATAAGGATAGGAGTGTCGACCCTTTCTCATAGAGGATTGAATACTTTTGTTCTTGCCACTGTCAGAGTCCTAATGTATAACCAATACACATATTCACTCATTTGTGGGATTATAGCTCCCCTATTGGGAGGAACAGTCTATTTTGATTGTTATCCCAACTTTTATGTGTACACATTTGATGAACATGTAAAATATATCTTGCAGTTGCAAATTAAAACTACAGGGTTCGACCTGAAAATCTGAAGAAAAAATATTTCCATACATACACAAGGTTGCTACAGGCACACAAATACATTGTACCATGCAGTCATCCATACTCCCAGTATGGATTCACAATCAAGTGTAATTGCTATCACAAATCCCTTTAACCATAATATTGAACACCACACTATAATATGGGAAGACCTTACTTTTCCTAAGAATTGTGTGGTTGAAGTTCCAAAACAACCAAAGTTTCATAACATTACTACTACACGAATCTCAGAAAACCAATCCTCTGCCATCTTATCTTTCCCATCTACTTCTAGATATGTTGAATCATCATCAATGGTTTAAGCAACAGTAATCATAAATATGCCAAAGTTATCTCTAGCATGTGTACATACTTTTCTACTAGAATTATCCTAAGTCTTGCAATTTACTTCCTTAATTGTTGAATGTCCTTCTTGTAAACAGATTTTCAATTTATATTCTCTAAGGTTTCTCCAAGAGCACCAGAATCATAATCCTCACATAGGAGAAGCTCCAAGTACTATCTTTGTATAATATTTCCCACTAAATGTGCAAATATCTCATTCCCACATGACCATGTGCTTATATTCATTCCTTACCATCATTAGAAAATCAAGATCACAGGATGACATAAATGTTTAGTCGAATGAGAGCACCTGCCACACCCTGATATGGCTTGGGTTACATTGAACAAGATGATCAAGTCATACCATCTTCCAAATTTCGGAATAAGGTATGTGATGATTGGAAGAAACCTTCAAAACCAGAAATGCAAAAAAAATTGTCCTTAATGAAGGGATGCAAAAAATATCTCGTGGATCCACAATGGATGAATAATATGATCAACTAGGATCTCTTTACACATCCTAATGCATATGAATTTAATATCAGTGCTTCAGTAACATAAAAACAAAATATTTCTAAAAAATGGAAAGATTATATTAAGAAAAATATCATAAAGCGCAATAGACATGTAGCCACAATTGTCACAACTAATTCATCACAAATTAAACAGATGAAAGTCACCCCATCATAATACAAATCAGTGTCCACATGCGCCATTTGCAATTAAAGAAGAAATTCATCTTCCAAAACCAGGGTGTTGTGATGATAGTAAGGAAACATCAAGTTTCAGTTCAAAATTTTCCTATAATCTTGAACAAGAAGTTCTATTTATTGAATGTGATTGAGAAGATCCTAATCCTTGTAATTGTAACAATGATGGTGTAGAATTTGACTATGTAGAGTTTGCATAAGAAGAAGTAGAAGCTCCTCCAAAACTAAAATTTTGTATGGCCCATGAATCTAATGTTGATGAGGCAGAGCTTCTAACAGTAATTAAAGCTCTACCTAAAGTAGAGATGAAGAGAAATATTATGGATACTTTCCTGAAGACAATGCTAAAGTCCCATCCCGACACTTCCTCAAGTTCATGTAAGTCATATGACATAAAGCCTTTGTTTGTAGATGCCTCTTTTGAATGAAACACTAATTCTTTCATCAAACACAACAAGGGAGAAAACCCCAAGACACTCACTTTAAGTGATCTAGGCAATGAAATCAATTTGTTGAAAAAATAAATTGTTAAGTTGAAAAAGAAAACTAAAGAAATAGAAAAAGGAAATAAAGTTGAAGAAGTCTTAATCATTGAAGACTTTGAAATAGAATCTCTACTCAACCAAAAATCCAAATATTGAAATCTATGAGGCTAACGATTTATCAGGATGAAACTCTATGAGAGTTCTCACCATCCGATATCAAAAATTTTGTGTTATGATTAATCTTCTCATTCACGAGAAAATTTGTTTTTGAAGATATTAATTAATAGTGGCTCTGACATAAAATTTTCGAATAAAAAAGAAAAAATAGTTTGGAGGTTTTTGTGGTGTATATTTTGAGATACAAAACTCGGAATATCCACAGTCTTCATTTTTAGTCTATGTTGACTCATCTTTAAGACAAAACCTGCCAAGAAGACAAGAAATTAGGGTAAATAAATAAAGGATAGAAAGAAAGACGAAAGGTGAAAGAGTCGACTAGCTGATAATATTTCAAATGATTTTAATTAATTAATGATTTTATTTTATTTTATTTTATTTTTAAAACAAATTTAATATTATTTTAGAATTATGTCAAAAATAAAATATTATGATTTTATTTATTAATTTTTTATTATAATGCCATAGGTTTTTTTATTTAATAAGCTTAGCATGAATGGATGATGGAGGTTTAGAGTTTAGTAGGAATTGGATCCACATTCTTTCCCGCAAATAAGCTTTCCCCCTAGAGCAGTTTGTCTCCATTGTCTCCACCCTTTCCATCTTCCCTCATTGCATTGTCCATATCATTTAAGCATAATTTCCTATCATATCCCGTTCGCTATAAAGCTCCTCCCTGTACACTATCCCCCTTCCCTCTATCCTCCTATTTTCCTTCTTTTCAATATTTTCATTTCCCCTCACTCCATCCCCTAACCTCGCTACCCATCTAAATTCTTTTAAATAATAAGACACTAGAACCTCATCTTAAATTACCTAACGATATTTTTAATAAAAACTAACAAAATAAAAATCTTTCACTTAAATCTTATTACCCCTTCTTAATAAATTTCATTAATCTCATATAATATTATTAATATTAATTCTATATTATTATAAGCAATGATAATCTTTGCTAATAATATTTTAGTTAATATTAATTTAATAACATGTAAAATTTTAAAAAGTTATAAAATTTTAAAAAAAGTCATGAAATTCATTATAAATTTATAAAGAATTAATCTTATTAATTAAATCTAATTATAATCTATGTTATTATATTTTATCATATCCTTTCATTAACTAACTAAATAAATCTATATAAAATAATTACAAATCTTTTTTCATCATAACTTAAATTCCAGTATTAATAACATTAAACATTATTACAAACAATTATAAATATTACTAATAATAATTGAACTATTATTAATTTAAAAAAAAAAACATATAGCATTATAATCTAATTAATAAAATCATAATATTTTATTTTTGACGTAATTCTAAAATTAAATTAAATTTGTTTAAAAAATAAAATAAAATAAATTCATTAATTCATTAAAATCCTGTAAAATATTATGAGTTGGTTGGCTTTTTCACCTCTCATCTTTCTTTCTATCCTTTATTTATTTACCCTAATTTTTCCTCTTCTTGGCAGGTTTTGTCCTGAAGATGAGTTTTGGTTTAGACTCGAAATGTAGACTAAAAATGAAGACTCGGAATATTCCAAGTTTTGTATCTCAAAAAGGAAATACCTGCTAGGTATTGACAGAAGTCAAATAGAGAAATTTTTGGAATCGGGGATAAACAGTTGAATCTCTAATATGAGGCGTCAAAAGAAACTCTTTGTTTTAAGGATTATTGCATAAATATGAAATTTGCAGTATCAAATATCCCTATTGACTGCATATTGGGAACGCCATTCCTAGAATTTGTAGAGCCACATGGGTCTATTAGATTGAAAAATGAGAAATATGGATATTTCATAATAATTCCTACAAGTAACAATCAACCTCTCAAGATCACTCTTCCATTTGTTTCTTCACCAAGAATATCTACAATGATGAAAGTGATAGAAGATCTGGCAAAAAGCGAAAATAGGCTACAAGATGTCAAAAATGAGAAGGCTAACATAAAGGTTGGAGAAAGGTTAGCACAACAGTCTGTCAAGACACAGATCCAAGAGCTCGAGCAGAAACTCAAGGCTAAAGTATGTGTAGAAGAACCAAATGCCTTTTGGCATAGAAAACAATATTATGTGGAATTTCCATACAAGACTTAGTATACTGGTAAACCTTGCAAAAATCATGCAATACCTATGAATGAAGAGTATAGAAGGTTGTGCTAGAAATAAATTCAAAGCCTTTTGGATAGAAAGCTAATTCAAGAGTCTGACAATCCTTGGAACTATTATGGCTTCTATGTTAATAATCATTCAGAGAAAATATGAGGGGTACCTCGCCTGGTCATAAATTATAGACCCCTCAATGCAGTTCTCATTGATGATACCTACCTTATTCCACACAAGGCATGTTTGATTTCCAAAATAACTGGTGCTATAATCTTCTCCAAATTTGATATGAACTCGGGCTTTTGGCAAGTCTCAATTAAGGAAGAAGACAAATTCAAGGCTGTGTTTGGTGTGCTGCAGAACATTACGAATGGAATGTCATGCCATTTGGTCTGAAGAATGCTCCCTCCAAATTTCAGAGAATAATGGATCATATATTCAAGGCTTATTTTGAATGATTATTTGTATATATTAATAATTTGTTAATCTTTTCCAAATCAATTAATGACCGAACATTTGAAAGGGCATTAAATGCCATCAAATATGAGACTACATAAGTAGTTTTTTATGTAAGAAGATATTTTCTTTTTACATCAGTGGCTTAGATAAATCAAGAAATAGATCTTTCATTTTATTTTGGCAATATGTGGTTACATGAAAATTATAAATAGTCCTAATAGTAGAAGTAGTAAATCATTGTTTAATTAAAAATAATATAACATAAGTAAAACTGGGTTATGTACAATTTTTGAAGTACGAGTTTGAGTTCGATTTCTTATTCCAATGCAAGTTCAACATTTGATATTCGGTAAACTCTCTTATTTTTTCTTTTATATGCGTAATAAAAAATGATGCGAGAGAAGGGTAATTGTTGTTTATAATATCTTGAAATAAGGGTTGCAATATGTATTATTATAATGAGAAATCTACTTCATTTATTGAAATCACCATAAATTTATAAAGTGAGATTTTTTTTCTTCCAAAGTTAACAATAGTTGTCTGTTTCATTGCTCATACAAATAAAAATATATATAATTATGTGTTTCATTGTCCATATAATTAAATATATATATTTACGTCGTAAGGCATTCTTCTTTGAATACGACTTTCCTGCTACCCACTTTTCATCATTCTATACCTTTGGATGATATGTTAGATGATTAAAATATTTTAAGCCATTTGATGAAAGTAGTTGGAAAAAGGTAGTTGGACAAACTGTTATTGATAACTTCCCGAGCATAGGTCATATCTATTTTGACCTGACTTGTTCGCTACTTCTATTGCTGGAGCTTGCAAAATCTCGCAGGGTGCTGGAAAGATATTCAACCGATTCCATCGCCCAGTTTGGGGATCTCTGATCTGCGCTCCGATGGCGTTTCTTAAGCCAGAAAATTTTCATAGAAGTATGATGTCCGCGAGGCGGAGGATGTTGGAAATATTTTTTGTGAAGGGACTTCCCTCATGGGATCGATATCGCCACTCTCCACCCTTCTCAGCCATTCCTCCACCATTGTTTTCCTGAAAAGGTATCGTAGTTCGGGCACCGCTGCCATCACACAAAATCCTCAGTGTGAAAGGCCGCAGAATCTCCTCTCCCGCCTCGAAGTCTGTTGAGAGTCAACAAGATGATGAGCTTAGTGAAAAGAGTCACCTTCACTAAGTGGGCCCGCAGGCTATTTTTGGCGCAAGTCTATTTTTAGACTATGTTTATTTTTAGACATGGTGATCATATTTCATAAGTTACAGGATGCTATTTGTGGATGGTTGGTTAAGTTGGAAAAATAGATGAAATTATATTTTTATAATATTGGGTGAAGTTTATTTATAGATCGTCGATCTAAAAATAGAAGTGTCGATTATTATTAGCTCTTAATAATAATCCGACAATAAACAACAACTTATTCTCTTGGAGCACTTAATTTCAGTGCACAGATTTGGAAAATCAGTGGGCTGAAGGAATTATGCAATTCCTAGGGTTTATTGGTGGTTCATGCATGGAGGACTTAGTTAGAGCTGAGCGGAAAAGTTACAACGAGAGTTGGAAAAGTGATTCATGGAGGCACATTTATTCGGTTTAACTCAATCATTGGAGTTAAAATCAGTTGAGCTAGTTGTATCTAGTCTAGGCGAATGATACACTAGTGAGTGGAGTGAATTAATTAGTTAATTAATTCACAAATAATAACTCATTAATCAATTGAACAAATACAACAATTAACTACAGTGCATGTCAGTTCCAGTGGAGACCCAGTGGAGAGATAGGTGAAAGGGCAAGATGGAATATCTGTTGTGACTATAGTGATGCATTGATTGTAGCACACACACATTGGAGTTTCCAATGAGGATTTCGCAGTCAAGGCAAGGGTAATTCAAATTCATTCAGAGCTATTCTTCAGCAGGGATTGCGCAATGGAGGCAGGCTAGCAGGTGGCAAGAAATCGGTGCATGGATTTGCAGATTTCTTTTGATTAGTGTGTGACGATTGATTGTACTGAGAGATTGATGTACTAAGCTTTGTATGATATTGTTACATGATCTCCATGATACATAATATATGATAGTTGGGGTTTTCATCTTCAGGCTTTCCCGTTAAACAACTATGTTATGTGCGATTGTTTTATTTATGCTTCACATGTGTTTGCAATTAATTTTCCGCAAAAGATTAACAGTGGAATGATTCTGTATTTTGCAAGAAGTTAAATATTGTGAGATCAGGGGAATCTGGATGTATGCATGCTTAGTGTATACTAATTTCTACAAATTCCATCGTGTGGGAGACAATGAGCAAGCAACATGACAGATTCCACTTGAAGATGCTCTCTATGGATAGCTTCTCCCGAGAGGCGAAAGATTTGATCCACAATATCTAGGTCATGAAGAAGCGCATCTTGTAGGGCTTCAAGAAAGGCTTCACCTTCGCACAGAATTGACGCGACAGCGAATCTAAGTGGAGGACCTTGAAGTTGGAAAATCTCTTCTTGAACCATTTATTTCTCTCCTGTTGGTTCATGTTCAGGGGAGGTTGTTGTAAGCTTGGGACCGGCTTCACCCACTTCCTTGAAGGTTTCATTTCTGAGGTTCCATTAATAATGACTGGTAGAGGAACATGTTGAGTCTCTTCTCAGAGGACATACAGGACAACGTTGGGTTCTCTGTGTCGGATTTTGGTGGGGGAGTGACTAGCGAAATTGGCATTGTAAGTATCAGAAATGGAATTTGAGGTAAGACGGACATGGAAAAGTACAAAGGATTGGAAAATAATAAGCAGTAGCATGAAGAGTAGCAGAGAGGAGAAAACTACAAAGTGGCGTTTTAAAATATTCATCTCCCTTCCTTATCTGGCATAGCTTGCTATATATAATTTGAATTCCATGTATGTTCATTCCTCTTTCACATGCTTCTGACTAACAATTGTTTCTTACACTTCCAAACAATTTCATCTAATCGTTTACTCTTGCACCAACGAAGCCCATCATTCCAATCTAGACGTTATTTTCCTAGAAAATTATGGAAATAAAAATACAGTTAACAATTCCACATAGCTATTTACCATCTAGAGAAAGATAAAAAGAAAATTTATGTAACTTACTTCCAAAAAATATGGACTTTTATTCTAGAACTTACTTCCAAAAACGAAGTGTCCCATTAAAGTCAATCTCTCTTTTTCAAAATACCAAGTCCCAAAGCAAGTCTAAGTTTAATAGTAATCCATACATATTTTGGAAAATTAATATCACATGGTCTCTATATATTTTAACTAAAATCCATACCCAAAAAAATGGATTATTTTCCTAATCACACTGATAAGATAAAATACAGAGAATGTCCTTATTACCCTAGTACCCTATATCAATAAGAAGAACCAAAAGGAAGCAATAACCATAAACTAATTGAACAAGTGATAACTATGTCAATGCTAGACTCCTTTATAATCAAAGTCCCCTTTGCAACATAAAGAAAATGATTTGATAAGGAATGCACTTCCCTTTAGTGCTTAGAAAATACAAGTAAAATAAATTGTTCCATCATTTATGGAGATGAGATATGTATCAATTAGTTGAATATATTTTTTTCTGGAGATGAGATATGTATTACTTAGTTGAATGGATTATATGTTAGATGATTAAAATATTTTAAGCCATTTGATGAAGGTAGGTACAAAAACAATTATTGATAACTTCCCGAGCATAGGTCATATCTCTTTTGACCTGTCTTGTTCGCTGCTTTTATTGTTGGAGCTTACAAAATCTCGTAGGGTGTTGGAAAGATATTGTCATCGTCGTCCTCATATGAGAAGAACAAACTTTTTCAAGGTTTCTGGGCGAAGAAGGCTGAGAGCGTGTCGCCCTCATATGAGAATAACAGTCCTTGTCAGGGCTTATGAGCGAAGAAGGTATGCGTGCCACCCTCATATGATAAGAACAGTCCCTGTCAGGGCTTATGGGTGAAGAAGGACGTGGCCACATTGAGGGGGAGTAAGCTTGAGTATTGTTCATCATGGAAGAAGAAAAAAAGCAGAATACCAATGAAGGGTGTATATTGTTGGGGAAATACTTGTTCTGAACTTGTTGTGCTCTCAGAGTCCTCCTCCGATATCTTTTAATTCATTCATCAAAACCCCAACAACGTCTCCTACCCTGACTGGGTCTATGGGGTTTTCTTCGATGAGGGAGCTTCCATGTTCAGGCTTAAGTCATCCACCATGATACCTCTTTTTTAGGGCTTGAAATGGATTCCTTGTAGTGAATTATTTCTGGGTTGTGTCTTAGGAAACTAAGAATTTTAACATGGAAGAAGTGAAGAAGCAGTGGATAAGGTGCTTGGTGTGGCAACATATTGTTGATATGGTCCTATGGATTTCATAATCATGGCCATATCCTTAACGACATCTTGTCTGGGCATGCCCTTGTCCCAGGGGGCATTGCTCTCTCTGTGGGGTTTTTCAGGTTCTTGGTGTTCCAGATCTCCCTGGCGATGCTCCTGGTCGCTCATTGCATCGTCAATTCACCATTGGAGAAGGCAGCAACATCGGTCTGGGAAATTACAAGCGGTCTAATTGGGGTGGTTCTCGAAGGGAACAGGGGCGCCTTGGTGGCCTTCACCAGAAGGCTCAGAATTCCAGTGATTGGTTGCTCTTCGTGTTGATAAGCATGCTTGGGGTTTCTTAACTGTCTTCTCCGTGACAAAAGGGCTTATGGAGATGGATTTGTTTGTGCCCTTCCACATGGCCCTACGAGGAATGGCTCTTGGTTTCATTTACGGGGTTCATTACCTATTTAAGAAGCGTCGACCGGTTCTATCGTTTCCCATTATCCAGTGTCCCCTCTTTTTCAGTCTGAATATGAACATCCCCTCAGCAGCAAAAAGAGATCTGAAGCTATGTGTTTTAGCACTCCCTTGCTCTATCTTAATGATTTTCCTGCATGGAAATATCTACGGTAATGGAATAAGAACTTTCATGAAGAAGCAGGTTGTTTTATTTCTTAGAGAATATTTCATTTCATTTTGTTGGGAGCTCGTACATCACCTAATTCAAGTAGTGCACACTCAAAAGTGTGTCTTTGCCCCACCCCAAGGTTCAGCTGATGCAGAAGCAAATCCAACTGATCCACTGCTTGTGGCATTGGAAGAGAGTAGTCACAAATCTTTGGCTCAATATCTTTCTTATCTTGATCTATGTATGGTCTCTAAAAATAATTTGGACAGTTAGCATCGGGCTGCCTTCTTTGAAGAGACTTGAGAAACCTGTAAGAGAATTATATCAGTTTGTTTAAGACCTTTCGAACATATGGAAATAAAGCTTCTTGAAGGCTTGGCCAGTTCATCTGTAGATAAGACAACAGATATTTTGTCTCAGCAAATGCATTCACCAACAGATCACCCACTGTATGAGAATGTAAAAGAAAAATAATTTCTAAATGATTTCTAGCTTTGTTCATAGTGTGCAAGAACTGTGGCATCCTTAACCGCTAGTTCACATGATGAAGACAGATTTGGGGTTTCTCAACTGAGTGGTTGCAATGGTGCAATTGTTTCAAAATTATTGTCTTGATTTCTTATTGTTCTAGTGTACCTTGGTAAATGAAGAAACATCCAACCTATGCACTTTATGGGTCCTGCAAGCATCAAGTGGACAATACCTTCAAGAGGTGTGGTTATGGAAGGGAGGTAAAATGCATGGTGTGACCTTGAAGAAGATTGTTGTACATAAAAAAGCGTATGCAATGGAAGACGTGCTTCACATATCAATTTATCAAATTTTTAGTGTGTTTCAAGTCTATTTGAATGATGTTCTAGTTTTGGGGGTTGTTGGATGACAAAAAATTTGCAGTTTGGTATCTTTTATGGCAACTTTTTCTCTCATCTATCTATTTATGAGTATATGTACTTTCGTTTTTGGTGTTGCATCTAGAATAAGTGGCCAATTTTAGTTGTTTATAAGGAAATCGGATATATTTTGTTTGCAAAAAAATGACGATAAATTATTTTGAAATACCAACATGTTCATTTACTTTGTTGAGAAACTCCATATTTTGTAATCTCTGTGATGTGAAAAAATTCAAATAGATTGAAATCACAATCGGCCCTTTCAATGATTAACGATTGATGAGGATTGGCCACACTTCCATTGCTTGAGGTGAGTGTTAACCTGGTTTTATTCACCAATACAATGCATCGGAAGAAGTACTTATTTATAATGCACTGGACTTAGAGTAAAAAGAAGTAAACAAATTATTTATCAAATAGCATGAAATATTAATATTAATAAATCAAGGATTGGCCGCACTTCCATTGCTTAGGGTGATTGTGAACCTCGTTTTATTCACCAATATAACCAATATAATGCATATGAGGAACTACTTATTTATAATGCATCAGACTTGTAAAAAGAAGTAAAAAAATTATTTATCAAATAGCATGAATTACTATACCTTTTGGCTTCGAAGTTTGTGATCATAGCTATCATTTTCATATATACACCAACTTTACTATAAATATTCCAATAAAATACAATTAATTTCTCTATACACTGTTGGAGTAGAAAATTGGTGATGGTTATTTTGCAAAGACCGAGTTTGGTATTTTGGTTTTAATTTGATAGTAGAGCATGTTGGTTGCAAATCAGTGATGGGTGTTTTGTTGATCGGTACACCGAGTTTGGCCATTTGGTTTTAATTTTATAGTAGAGCATATTGATTGCAATATTTAAATTGATAGCAAGCTTGATAGGGAGCTTGATTCGATTTTTTAGCATGTCTCCTCCCCTAGCACATGGCACAATAGGTTTTTTTAGCATGTCTCCTCCCCTAACGCAAGGAACAACCATCGCTCGTGAGGTTTGATCCCACGTCACCTTGCTAAGGAGGTCATTTTTTTCCAATTAAAAAGACGTTTGTGATTCATCATATTCCAACTTTGTTTATATTTTTTCACATGGTGATGTTGTTTGTTGTTAGTCACTTTGAAATCTTGTTTTTTTTTCATCACATTATCACAATGCTTGTTTATCCCATTGTGATGACATTTGTTGTTCATCACATTTTGATGTCCTCACATTGCAAATATCTTGAGAACTCGGCATTGATTCCACTCTATATGGGAAGAGAACTTCCAAAGCTCTGTGAGTTAGATTTATCCTATGGTACTCTTAGTCAAAGATCGAAATCAGTTGAATTGCTTCTTTTCCCAACCCTCTTAAAGAACTGTGCTTGAGCTCGAGGCAAGGAAATGAAGGGAATGAATGAAGGAGCGAAGCTAATTGATTGAAGACAATTAACAGATGAGGGAGGAAATTTTTCTTTTCTCTTGGTGTGAACCAAGAGGTAGAGAAATATTTTGAATTATCTCTAATACAACCACACTTGGATAAAAGAAAGTACAAAAGACAAATAAGACCCATGTTTTCAAAAAATACATGACTTGGGATATACAAACAATTCTCTTTCTTCACTCTGATATCAATAAATAAAATAAAATTTAATAACAAATGACTAGAAAAATGAAAAGTTCACACATTAAAAATTGTATATGTTTGAACTCTAACAATGTTTAAGATAAATTATTTTATTTATCAAAATGAAAAGCAGGGTTACAACCCATCCATCTATCTCTTTTAGACTACTTTGATATAACTATCTATCGATCTCAAAATCCGGGGAATGTCATCAACAAAGCGAGGGAACTGGAAAACAAAGGGAGGGAACTCGATCACGAGTTCCATTTAGAATCATTTTTTTTTTCGCATAGTAACTTCCCACTGATGCGTGGACCTGATTTCTACTTATTGGGTAAATAATAATTTTACAAGTTTTATATTTATCTGCTATTAGAAATTTGCTTTTTCTCTCGATTCTATTTTTACAATGATTCATTGGGAATTAGGTAGATTTATAATTAAATCAAATATAATAGAAACAACATTGATTGAATTCTTTGCTTAAATGTAAGCAGAGCATAAGATGATTACAGACTCATCATAATAATGATCTCATCCACAACGATAGGAAAACAAAATACTTATCAATTAATTTTAAGTGAGCCCCAGTATTATCATAAATTTTATGCCAATATGCAAGGCTCATGCAATACAATGCAAAAAAATTACCATATCAGAAAAATACATATATCTCTTGGACAACGGGATTGTATTAATCACTAGGTTGAGACCTTCATTTACAAAATATTGTGAAATAGGGCCTTTAAAAAAAATTCACTATTACAGTCTTCTCCCCTCTCCCCTCCTTTTATTTTTTCTATATGAAGAAGTTTCTATTTATATATCTACAATACAATTACAAAAAGGCTTTTGGCCAAAAACACCTTAAGCACAATGGAGAGGTACAGTATTTTATTTATCAAAATGAAAATCAGGCTTACAACCCATTCCCATTCTATCTATATTTTTTAGGCTACTTTGATATAGTTATCTATTGATCAGGAAATCCTTGGTATGTCATCAACAAAGGGAGGGAACTAGAATGCCATCAACAATGGGAGGGAATTTGATCATGAGTTCCAATTAGAATCGCTTTTTGTTTGGCATTGTAACATTCGACTGATAAGTGGGCCCGATTGCTACTTATTGGGTAAATAATCATTTTACAAGTTGTATATTTTATCTACTATTAGCAATCATTTTTGTTCTCTTTGTTCTATTTTTACAATGATTCATTGGGAATTAAGGAGATTTATTATTAAATCGAATAGAATAGAAACAAAATTGATTGAATTCTTTGCTTAAATGTAAGCATAGCATAAGATGATTTCGGACTCATCAAAATAATGATCGTATCTACAACCATAGTAAAATGAAATACTAATCAATTAACTTTAAATTACCCCAAAATTCTCATAAATTGTATACCAATATGCAAGTCTCATGCAATACAATACAAACAATTTACCATATCGGGAAAATACATATATCACTTAGACAAGGGGATCATTGTATTAATCACCAGGATGGGGCCTTCATTTACAAAATATTTTGAAATAGGGCCTTTAATAAAGGAATTCATTCTTACAATATTCTCCCCTCTCCCCTTCTCCTTATATTTTTTCTCTATGTAAGAACTTTCTATTTATATATTTATAGTACAATTACAAAGGTATTTTAGCCAATAACACCTCAGGCACAATGGAGACATTAATATTTCTTTGATGAAGCTTTATGTCGGTGCATTTTCTTGGCAGTGTGGGTGTCCAAGTTTTAAAAAATCCCAGGGTCTTCCATATTTCGTAATTTTTGTCTTTCCTTCAACTCTTAATCTTCTAGTCTTTGTATGTCATTCTTCATCCCGATGGTATAGTAATAGAGCTTATTTTCTAAGGAAATATATTATGTTTTTTCAGAAATTGATTCAAAATGTTTAATGATTATGCTTTATTTATTGAATCTAGAAATGAGACCATTTCCACAACTAGGAATTTGTTTTTGTTTTTTTTTAATGAGTTTTATTTTAATCAAAATTTCTAGGGACTTTCTGATACACATGTTTTGTGGTTGAGTAGTAATTTTATAATTTTTTCCTTGGAATCAATGATCCACACTTCTAACTTGGACATTTTTGCAGACGATAATAAGCATGGCATCATAACATGCAAACTTCTAAAGTAAATGTTTCTGCATGTGTAAATTTTTTGTCACAAAATTTAACATCTTTTTGCTCCCTTATATTCATCGGGTTTTGAAGATTCATGCTTGCAAATATCTTGAGAACTCGGCATTGGTTCCACTCTATACATGAAGAGAACTTCCAAAGCTCTATCAATTTGATTTATCCTATGGTACTCTTAGTCAGAGATCGAAATCAGTCGAATTGCTTCCTTTCCCAGCCTTCTTGAAGACATGTTCTTGAGCTCGAGGGAAGGAAATGAAGGGACTGAATGAAGGAGCGAAGCTAATTGATTGAAGACAATTAACAGATGAGGGAGGAAATTTTTCTTCTCTTGGTGTGAACCAAGAGGTAGAGCAAGATTTTGAATTATCTCTAATACAACCACGCTTGGATAAAATAAAGTACAAAAAACAAATGAGACCCATGTTTGCAAAAAATACATGACTTGGAGACTACAACTGATGTCTCTAACTTCAATATTTACAAGTAGACATAAGGAAATAAAGTTTACAAAATGCAATTACAACCAAGGGTGAAAATTGGAAAAGTATTATATTCATGCATTATATTCACTTTAAATTACAACCAATCCAAATAAGTGTATCTTGAATATTCATGGAAACTTTTCTAACTTACTTTTTATATTCTTAACTTGATGAATAAAAGTTTACTATTAAACACTAAAACTACATCTTGTAACATTGTGAAAAAACTACAAAGAAGTGTGAATGATATAATAACATGAGACACCTATATAATCCTATATCAAAGCATGATTTTTGAATGATTAGAGTTCTCTTATGATGAAAAATCCTCAATGAAATTTTGATTTTTTCTCACACAAACACCAGTAAAAAAATAAAATTGCATAATTTTTTTACTTGTTTCTTCTATGCTAATGTTTCTGATGCTACTACCTTATGATGTTTCCTTTACAACATGTAATGAAATTACTAATATATCTATACACACACACACACACACACACACACACACATATATATATGAACCTCTATATAATGTTCAAAGGGATTTCCATATGAAACACTACCACGAAAACAACGAAGACGATTCCTCATTTAAAAATTTTTGAGAAATGTGTTTTAGAATATAAAGATTTTTTTGATCTGCAAAAAAAAAAAAAAATGCTATTTTAAACTTTGCGAGGAACATTGTAATGATATCACCTCTTTATCCTGAAACATCTTTTTTTTTCAGAAGAAAAAAACAACAACTTTCTATTAGATAAAAAGATGTTTACATAATCATGCATATAACATATGGTTCAGAGTAAAAACTCCAATGATCAAAATTCTGGGAATCAGTCTCACAATGTATAACCCAAACCTTGTGGGCACATACATCTTCGCAATGACTGCGAATAAGCCAATATAAACCACGCAGACCCACAAAAAAACACATAAGGGATCAAAACATAAAACCATGGAAGGCAGGTCAACAACCACCCCATAAAAGAGGGGCAAAGGCACAAAACTAGGAACCAGATGGATGGAGACATCAACAGCCTCAAAAGCTAGTGCATCCCCAAAAGCATAGCTTCGAACCCCAAATGCCAGTGCCAGTGAACGGCAAGCATATCAACAAACAACCCAAACCAGTGGCAACAAGCGGGCATCGACAACATCTGCGCAGACCCATCTACCGCATCCACAAAAAAGGCCCCTGTAAAGAAGAGGGGTCGCAAACCCACTACAAAAATAGTATGTCAGGGCCACAGGAAAGAAGAGGGGCAGCAACATCCAGCAAACCCACTACAAAATAGGAGTCGGTTCACCAACGGCCGCAGCTAGAAATAGCCCACCGCACCATTTATGGCCGCCATATAGCCGCCAAACATTCGCAGAGGAAACCCAAAAAAAAACCAGTCCACCCACGACGACAGCAAATAACAACCCTCCGCACCATTCAAATCACCATCCACAGTGAAGATGTACGCAGAGAACCCGTTGTAGAAGTCGTAGAGGAGGTTGAGGGGGCTGCAGCGGCAAGGCGGCCGTCAGACCCCTCGCAGAGAAAACCCTATGTGTTTTCCAGAAACCAGACGACTGAGCAAATATCTATCTGAAACAACTTTGTATTTGTGATTAACCAAATTCTCTTAATAGTAATGAGAAGAAAATCCCCCTAATAAATTATCTTCCAAACATATATCAAATATATTTCTCTTTTTTATTTTTAGCTATATCTTAATACATCTACATCAATGTATTTCATTTTTTAACAAATTCTTAATAAAATTTCAAATTTTATTTTAATATCTTATATATAAATTTAATTTTTTAAAACAAATTATATAAATAAATTAAAAATAATATAAAAAATAAATAAATAAAATTTATGAATCTTAAAAATAAAATCTATAAATAACTTTTTAATAAATTATTATTTTTAAATATAATTTAAATATTTATATTTATTAAAAAATCAATTAATTTATAAAATATTAAATATACATAGAGACAGACTTGTAATAATGATGTTGATAAATATGTGTAATTTCCAAATAAATTAATATTTTTAAATATAATTTAAATATTTATATTTATTAAAAATTAAATTAATTTATAAAATTATAAGTATATAGAGACACACTTGCAATAATGATGTTGATAAAGTGTAATTCCCATGTACAACAATAAATTTAATATTTATCGCAGTAAATATTTATTAATAATTAATATTTATTGTAATAAATATTTATTAATGGAAAGGTACGTTAATGTTAATTTGAATATATATATATATATAGAAGTGGCTATGAAAGCCCCGGGGATTATATGGTAAATTGGAAACGTCGGAGTAAACTGCGGCTTGTGAATAGTAATATGAGGTGATATATATATATATATAAAAGATGGAATATATCTACATGATGCATTATAATGGTATAGGTTGTTTTATTTTTGGAATTTTTATATTTTAATTGATTATATTTTGCATATATTTTATAAAATTTTATAAAATGTATTTCATTAAATAAAATATCAATTAAAAATTAATATTTTATTTTTTATTTTTTTTATAAAAATAAATTATCTAACAAAATATATATTAAATATTATTATTATTTTTTAATTTAGGTGTTTTATATTATGTTTTGTTTTTATTTATTTATTTATTTATTGTAACTTAATATTGTATTGTCTCACAAAAACATCAAAAACAAATATATATTAGTCAACTATCTATCTTAACCATGTTAGGTAGTCTCAACTTGCTGAGTGGGAAACCAAATATTTTTTACCACTTACTTATGAAATAACTAAAGTTACAAGGAAACATATTGCACTTAGAAGTATGATGAAGTAACAAATGCAAGGTCTTTTGTACATGATCATGGAGGCACTCAGGTGACAAGGACACACTGGATGTTGCACTTAATATGGTCTAACCCAGCATCAATTTGCTCAAGGAAAACACATTGATTTCTCTGAACCCAATTGACATCTTAAGGGCTAGCGAAAATGTTATACCTATCATCTTGCTTCTTTGTAAGAACCTTGGCCCAACATGGTCTTCATTTTCCAATACAAGGATTGCACCACCAAGTATTGCTTCCTCTTGCCCCCAATATGGTCATGGTCAAGAATTCATTGACCAACATCATTCATCATCTCTAAATCAAATACATCTTGCATGTCTCTGGCAACAAGATTTTCTAATTGCCAGATTTCATTTATGGCCTCAGAGGGAATGGTTGAATGGAAATTTACAACATCAAGTTGGACCTATTTCTAGGCTCTATTTCTACCTCGAGGACCATGACCACCTTTTCCCCATGCTAACTTCTCATTCTTTGTCACTGCATTCTTTGTCACTGCATGGGGACTAACAAACTGAAATGTCAGGCTCCTACACAGTTCTAGAGTATATTAGAGGCATTGTTATAGAGGGAAATTAATGTCTGGGTTAATAACAAGATAGGGAAAAGGGAATGCCAACATGTCTCATACCAGTTAGCACTTAGGGTAATCCACCTCCAGGTAGAATAACGACACAAAAAGATAATTTAGAAAGCCGAGAAAATCCAACGCAACATAGAGGAAGAGTCCCATGGCTAATAATGTGGAGTGAAGGAAATGTTATATCCGCATTCATAGATAAGAAACCTTTTAACAATTCTACCAATAACATAACACCATAGATTAACCAAACAGGAAAACCATTGTACCAATGCCACAACCCAAATTGAGTGTAAACATTAAGCTTCAGAGGGGGACTGAAAGATTGCAGAGTTAACCAGCTGAGTGATTGTTGCAAATTACCAAGGATGTTGAGTTAAAGGATGCCCCTTTAGTCCAAATGGTAAAGGGGCAACCAAGAACCCGCAATCCATGGAATCAGAGTCCAATTCACGTTGATATCCTCCCGACAGCTGTGCTTCATAGAGCCACCACTATATTTTCCTTCCAAATCACCTTTATGTTCGACAACCCTGAATATGGTTTTCCCAAACTCCACTATGAGGGTGAAGAGAAAACTCTCGAAAGACGACACAAATTCCATGTGCTTTACAATGTGAACCAACACTTTCCTCCCATAATCTATCGACTGAACCACTTTCTCTAGGAGCCCGAGTTGTTTCACCTAGGCTTTGATCTCACACCGAACCCACTTGACTGCCTTCTCTTTGTGTATACTGCTAGTAATGGAAAAAATTAAGAGTTTCCTTCATATGCTTATGCAAGCATGGGGGCGACCACATCACCCCTATCATTGAATGTGAACGTCTCCTCGAGCTGGCAGGTAGAGCCCCCAGTCCCATCCATTATCTCGATTATCACCCCCATCAGCTAATATTACTATTCCAATTTTAAAAAGTTAAATGATCAGAAATTTTCTGCCTCTGGTCTGCTCAGTGAGAAACCAAACTAGAGGTTGAATAGTAAAGTATTGAGGTTGTGTAAACCTCTCCTGATAATAGCATATGTTAAACAAAAATTACAAAACATAAATTGATAACACATACACTGGCTAAACATAGACTTAGAGAATCCATTACAAAGACTGCAAATAGGAAAATGAATTGGCATGGAATTTATTGTTTAAAACTATCCTACTTAGGGTTCTACTGAGGAATAGTTACACTTCCAAGGAGGGGGTTTTTTCTGCACTTGGTTAGGGGGATGTTTAACTTTTGATCCATTCCATCCATCATTTCCTCTAGTTTTGATATTTTATGGGCATTCTCCTGCTGGGCATTATTGTAGTCTAAGAAGCTACGCCCTAGAATTATTTTGATGTACCAGTAGACATTAATAGCCTACATATTTACTGCATATCTGGAGCGTGTGGAGGTGCCTTAGTTGAGGATCCAGTCCCATGTCTTAGCATGGGCATGATGGTCTAGAGTGTAACATCAATCTTAACAAACAACAACCTCAATTCGTTCAATATCCTGAGAAACTAGCTCATGGATATAGTATTCATAGTGATCCAGGAAATCCCTTTCTTGCATCTGGACCCTTAGTTGAGAGGTTGAAGTCATGTGACTGGACATTGGAATGGTGAAAGAGGGGCGACCTCTGCCTCTCCCCTGGCGAGAAGTTTCATGTCTTATGTTAGTCATAGCGCAACAGAGTAGTTGGTGGGGGGAGGTAAAAGGATTGAGAGAGGTTAAAGAATGAGGATTATCACTTTGAATAATGTTGAGGGACATAAGAGAGGTTTTCAAAGGGGGGGATGACTCTAGTACAAAGGTAATTGGAAGCAAGTAAGAGCGCTGAAACAATTGGGGATTGATGCTCGGGCAGACGCTGATGGGAGATGGTTCATGAGAAAAGGGGAGGGAAATAGAAAGGTTGAGCAATAAGTCGAAGAGGGAGAGCTATGGAAGGAAAAGAATGGCTAGAAGGCCAATTCAGATCAGAGATTTTGACAAAGATGTGCCAATCCATAGACTGTAATAACCAGGGTAATGTCCAAACAAGCACAATTTGATGTCAAGGAAACTGAGCTAGAGAGAGTGTAGGCTTACCCTAGAGGTAGAGAGGTTGATACTGAGAAGACAAGAAACCAATTTTATAACTCGAATGGTAACATGCACCAAACAGAATTGGCCATCCAAAATGGATTATTTTCTTAAGTAACTCTGTATGGCCCTAATAAGATCACAGTAGAATCTTGGTGTGTGTAATTTTGCTAAGACTGAGGGAGATCACATGACCATAACCCACCAAGCATGATATAAGGGCACAACACACAACTCGAAGTTTCTATTAAGAATGTGTTGTGTGTTAATGATCTTACTGTGAAGGGCTTCCATGGCGGTTGCTTCCTTAGAGAATTGGTTAAGAGTGTTCTTGTAATGACTGATGGTCATCATTTCAACATAATTGTACATAGCCTTCACCATGTGCCATGAAATGGTTTTGTGTGAAGTTGTACTAGCTTGGTAGAATATGTAAGGTTGGAGCCGAAGTGTCATGTTGGGTGAATCGTCAGAGTGACATGCAAGTGCCTCATGAGAAAGACAGTGTTCATGTTGTAGCACATATGAATATGTATTGTCACCATGTCAAAGCGAGTGAGAAGGGATCACATTATGGCACCCTTTGTGGGGTTTTTTTTTTTTTTTTGCACCATTGGGGCTTAATTAAAGCAAGACAAACATATTTAATTTTAGTGATATGTTGGCATATCAAAATTATAACTAAAGCATTGTTTGATTAAAATAATACATTATAATTAAAATTAGGGACTATGTATATATTTTAAAGTGTGATTTTGAGTATTTTCAATAATTTTTTTATATTTTCCTTTCTAAGGAAGTTCATCTTTTCATAACCTATAAACTTTTTGAACCTCTATATATATATATATATATATATATATATATATATATATATATATGATCTAAAGTAATGTGAGAAAGTTAATTTGCAGTTCATGATATTTAGAAATAAAGATTGCAATGTGTGATCTTATGAAGAGAAATCCATTTTCATATATTATATGATCAATAGGAAACCACTATAAATTTGGTGTTGGATTTTTTTATTTTATTTTTTATTTTTGTCAAAGCCAACAATAAAACAAGTCTTATTGCTAGTAATTCAGAAAAAATATTGGTTCCGTTGTCAATATGAGTAAAAAAGAGATATTGTGGCCTTATAGAGATGCAAGATTCAACTTGTTTTACTTTTAAATGCATTCCATGAAAAAACCAATCAAAAAAATGCTCAAAGCATTTTTGTTTCTAAAATTATTTGGTTATATTGTGTCTCTTTATCCTCAAACAACTTTGTATTTCTAACTTACCAAATTGCATAAAAAGTAATGAGAAAAAAACCTCTATATTTTGAAATTTCTATCTTTAAATATCAATTAATAAAAGCTTCTTTAATATTAGTTGTTTTTTAAATATTTTCATATTTATTATTTTTTTAATTTTCAACCAAATCTCTTTGATAAAATCTTATGATAATATAAAGAAGAATTTATTTTAAAATGTAACAGACACAAGTAATTATTATTAAAAAAAATTAAAATTAATTTTAAAAAATTGATTGTAAATATAAATATATATATATATGAACATAAACAAAATCATAATATACAATTACTATAGTTAATAAAGTATTGTATATGGTTAAAAATAATTTTATGAGTAATTTTTTAATAAATTAATATAATAATAAATTAAATTAAATAACAGATAATTTTCACCAAATATTTTAAAATAGTTTTAAAATGTTAAATTTTTACTCTCCATTTTAATAATTTAAAACAATTTTAAAATGTTAAATTCTTACTCTCCATTTCAATAATTAAATTAAAATTTTAAATATTTTATTCTATTTAAAAATAAACACTTATATAAACATAACTCTCTTTTTTAAAGTAAAATTGGAAACTAAACCAGTTCCAAAAAAAGATTTTTTTAATCAAACATTTAACCAAGCATACCATCAAATATTTTTTTTTTTCCTTTGTACAATTCAAAAAAATACCCTTTTCCACAACTTTGATTTTCAAACCTAAACTTTATAACTTTGATTTTGAAACCTAAACTTTACAAAATAACTACCATATTGCCTATAAAAACATAAAAAGAAACTAAACAAAAAATTCGTTAACACCATAATTAACTAGCAATATAGGATTCCACAGCATAGCCCTATTTGGCTGGAGTTTTTGCCATTGTTATACAAAGCATAGCCCTATTTGGCTGTAGTTATTGCCATTGTTGTACCCACTCCTGGATCCGCCACTAAGATTGCCATGGGAGCCTCTTCACCCTACAAGATATCCACATTATCGATATAATTAACTAGTGAATTTTTTTAATATTTTTATAAAAAAATAATTTAATTTTGAATATATTTAAGTAACAATATTTTTTAATATTTTAATATATTTATTAAATATTTATTTGATTTTATGTTAAAAATATAATATATATATATATATATATATATATATATATATATATATATATATAATTAAAGGAATATTTATAAAAGGAAGAAAGGGTGAAACAGTGTTGACATCCAGTTGTTTCTAAATCTAATAGAATAGTTTGAATAGTAGTTTTTTTGCTGGAATCATTTAATTTTTTTTTCAAGAGTGTTTGAATTGTATTTTTTATAATAAAAATAAATTCAACACTATCAAAAACTCACTCAAAATACTAAATTTAATCACTGTAACTCAAATTTTCAAAAATTATTGCGAAAATTTTTCATTTCTAAATTATTCTGTAAAGAGTTTTTTAGACTACAACTTTTTAGATTTCGCAGCTTTAACATTTCAAACCACAAATAAATATTGGATGAGTTGTATGCCATAAAGTCAATAAATATATGCCCAGGTCCTTTTTCTACCACTGTTAGACTGATAAAAGTGAAAAATACGTAGAGATCAGTGTGTACAGAGACATGTCAAACAAAGTCAATCAGTGTCTACAGTCACATGTAAAACAAAGTCAAACATTTTTAGAAGATAAAAAGATAAACATACCGGCTGTGAACCAAACAAAAAAAAATCAATGCAACTGTATAAGTTTTGAATATTTGAAGAAAAGGGCAAAAAACATCTTTAAAAAACCAAAAGGTAAGCTATTTATATTGAAATGGAACTCTTCACTGAGTAAAAGTGAAAAACGTTCTCAATTGATAAACATAAAAAATACACTACAACAATACTACAGTTACTTTTCATTGTTCAGAGGTCAAACTCGCACCAAAAAAAATCATATTTAATTGCAAGAATCTGATGAATTGGATGTGATTGAACTTGTAAGGAAATTACAACGGAAATGCTAATTCAGCATAAAATATTTCACTTAATGTGTAAGTTTGTCAGTGATACGGAGACATTCCCAATCTCTACAGTGTACGAAGGCCTTCACACATTACTGATCAATCCAACCAAATACCATTATATAGTTACAGTGAACAGTCACGCCCACACGTACAGTCATATTAGGCTCCTCAGAGACCATAATGTACAGACAGGAAACAGCACAGCTGGGCTCGAATCTCAGATTTTTATCGCTTGCAAGCCGGCGGCTATGACTAACCGTAAAACCTAATCTAACAACGCCGTTAATCATCTACTTCCGATCACTATTGCAGCTCGCAAAAACCATCTAACAACACCGTTAATTAGCTACATTAGCTACATCCCGTGGCCGCAAAAACTATCTAACAAACACCGTTAATTACCTACTTGGCCCATCAATATAAAACACTAAAAAATTGCAGAGGGTGTCTGCATTCCGGATTTTTTTCTCCCTTCCTGTCAAAACAAGTAATTTTGAAGAATGATGGGAATTGTTAGGGTGATATGCGTGCGGAGCTCGATAGTGAGCTTGGAGGGCTCGGCTGTTTCAGTTGTACAGTGGGACTCGGCCTCGAAAGTCTTGACAGATGCTCTGCAACGACTTGTTCGGCGAGCCAGTCAAGCCTCTCGGCGTTGCTGAGGGAGAGCTTTCGTTTTCCTCCGAAGGGGAGAGACTCCAGGCTCTTTTGCTTCAATATGCCGTCTGCAAAATTGATGAGCATCTTCACATTTTCTTCGCTCGGATCATCGGCGTCGCCCATGCATTTCTCCGGGAATCCGCTCCCCTGTAAATACCCAAAGCACGATCTTGTTCAGAAAACAAAGAAATGGGTATAAATTTAAAAAAAAAAAAAAAATGCGTCTTGAAATTTGCTGCTGTTAGGACAATTAAGTTACAATCTAGTTCACTTTTGATTTCTTGATCTTTTCGCAGAACCTCTACAATAACGTGAGACATGTACAGTCGACTGTGCAGTTTCGAGTTACCTGAATCCTGACGTAATTGCGCCTGCTTTGCCCGAATGCCATGCTCATGGCGTGATCAACATTGTCGGACACTGCATCGCCGACGATTTTAAAAATGGGCTTTGCCCAGTGGGCAGCCCCCCATCTCTTTACCTTGTCATAATCGTATGCCCGATCGAACTGCCCCGTTCCGATGGAAAGCACCAGCAAATCCTCCACGCCGCACACGGACGGAAACTCCTGCTTGTTATGCAGAACATGGGTTATGGCCGCGGCGGTGGGATTGTTCATCACCAATCCAGCGTCGATCGCCGTGCAGGAGGTCTGCCCGTCGATGGAGCTCATGAGCACGGGCTCGAAGAACCCCGGCGCCGCCGCCGCCGCCCGGCAGACTTCCCAGAGGCGGAAGTCGAAGTTATCCGTCTCGAGCGCGTCGGCTCGGGAGAAAAGAAAAGGGGCGGCGCTAGACAAGTCATAGCAGGGAATCAAGAGGGGCTTTACCGTTTCCTTCAGCGTCATGCTCCGGCCGTCCTTGGTGGCGAATAGGCGCTTCAGCACACGCTCCATGCTCTTGCCAGAGAACCGAGCGCCGGAACCCCGGAATTTAGCCACGAGACCCCCCGACGCAGGCTTGAACATCCTGCGGCCCTCCTCCGCCAACAGCCTCCACGCTTCATCAGCGCGGCAGAGCGGGCGGCCACTGCCGTCGTCGGCAAAAAGCATGGCGGCGATGAGCCCACCGACGCCAGTGCCGATCGCTACATCGAAGAAATCCGCGATTCGGGCGTCGGGGACGCCGGTTTTCCTCTGCAGGGCTTCTTCCAGATAGGCCAGTGTGCGCCCGGCTACGATGCCTTGCATCCCCCCGCCATCAATGCTCAGAATGCGGACCTTTCCGCCTGTTGATTTTTTGTTAATGAGCGCTTTCTCCCAGTCGTAGCCGAACAGAAAATTGTTCTCCAGCATAGAGAAAATCTGGTAGCTGAGTCTGTTGCTGTCGCAGCTCAGTCGGCCATCTCCAGCTTCGAGTCCCAGCTCCATATTTCGGTTAATGTCGAAGCAGAAAGAGACGTAGACGGATTGTCTCTTTTGTCAATTTGCAGCAATTAGTAGATGAGGAACTGGAATTGTAGAATTGATGTGGGTATCAGCATGGTGTTAGTGGGATTTATATGGAGGAAGGCTGTGTGTTTTAGTCGAATCCGTCACCATCAGACAGCAGAATCTCCAATGCAGATTAAACAAATCTTCCGCAAGCTGCCTAATAACTCAACGACCCCGCCTCTCCTCCCACCAAATTACTAACCCCACCTGGAAACTTTTTCCCAAGTCTCCGCTCGTCGCGGATTACAACTGGCAACGGCCGTCATGCGTTCTTCCGTCAGACCTGAGTTCCGTTCTCTATCAGACGCGTAAGAATCTTGATCGGAAGTGACTGGTTGCCCGTCAAATTAACGGTAACGGAAACCGGACCCACCGTAAGAGAGGGCCAGTGATGGCGGGCATGTGCTGCTATAACGCCGTCACTGACATAAAAACGCGTGAAATCCCTGCTGATTTTTACCGAAAGCCTCTAGTAAATAAATAATACCATAGACATTTGTGTTTGCAGACAATATTTTAACTTGGAAATGTTTTTTTTGTTTTTTGTTTTTTTTGTTTTTGTTTTTTTTGTTTTTTTTTTTTATATTGTTGTGTTTGCAGACAATATTTTAACTTCGGAATTTTTTTTTTAATATTAATTAATTTTACAGTGCCACATATCTATAAAGAGATATAATAAAATTATTAATTATATTTCATATATAGATTGATTTTGTTTTAAATGTTTGGAAGTGGTAGAATCTATTATTATAATTTAGGTTAGTTTTTTATTTCAGATGAAAAAAGGTTAGTTAATATAATGTACTAGTGTATAGGTTAGAAAATTGTTTTCGAACAAAAGCTTACATGTCAGAAAACAGTTTTTCAACAAAGTCTTCTGAATAAGAATAATTTAGTTATTTAGAAATAAATAAAAAATTAACATTTAATACATATTTAATATTTTTCGAATTTTGGCTTTTGTTATCTATTCTAAATATTCAGGAATTTTTTGGGTAATAATCACATGTAATATGTTTATCATTAAGAGTAGGTAAGAGATCATATCTCATTAGGACTAGGTGAGAGATCAGATCTAGAGGTTGGGTTTAAATAGATGTAGAGACACTGAGTTTAAATAGATGGCCTTAGTTTAAAAAAACCCATAGATAAACCTCGCTGTAAGATTATGAAAAATTCAGGCAAAGATTTTTTAAAATCTGGGTTACAGTAGTTAAACTTCAGTGTTTTGGGTGCCCTAAGGGTGTTTGATGGTGGTAATTCATTTCCACTATCAAAAATGCAATTCAAACACTCCAGCCATGTGATTTTTTAATTTTATTTTTACCCTATCCGAGTTATTCTGTCTAATGTCTGTAGACAACTCCAAATAGATGTAGAGATGGCTAAAGTAGCCCTTAGGATAAGAGCTAGCTTGACACTGAAACTAAATTAAATTAATAAGAAGATTTATTTTATTAAAATTATAATTTTAAAAAGAATTATTTGTACAATTTTCTAATATTTTAATTTAAAACTTTTTTTTGGGTTAATTTTCATTATTTTTTTTATTATTAAATAATGTTAATATGCTTGTATAATTTTCTTCAAATTAAAACATTTTTGGTGAATTTGAATTAAGTTTTTATTATATTTTTAGATTAAAACATTTTATTTATTAATTATTTAATTTTTTTTAGGAGACTATGTCAAAAACGAAATTAAAAATGATAATCAACTATGACCAAAAAATCGCAGACAGAGTCTAAAAAACTGAGGCTGATATTCTAGTCGTCATGTCTATTGAGATTAACGAGTCTCCCTTAACTTATGATGGTGAGAATGGTCAATCCTAGCAATAACATTAGCCTCTTTGATGCAAATATGAGGGTTATTCTTTTCTGAATGCTCAGCTAAGGCATAGGAGCGGGATCTTCCACATTTAATGTCAACAGTGCTCACAAATCCTTTGATTTATAGACCAACCAGTTTCACCAATGTAAGGCGTCCCACAAGAACAAGGAATAATGTAGACACATTTCTCATCCCTAGAGTCTACCAGATCTTTAACAGATTTGAGAGAGATGTGAATATCGTTAAGGGGTTTGAAAGACGAAGAAACCCTCTGCTTCTTAAGGATCTTGGAAATCCTATCAGTGTTTCCCTTAATGAAAGGAAGACGCACACTACACGACCATTCACTAGGCTCTTTATTATTTTTAACTAAAGGATCCTTTTCTACTTTAAGGAAAGCTTTAAGTCCCTACGACCTACTATAACCATTTTTACAGAAGACGTTTAGAAGGTGGGTATTTTCTCCTTCAAGGTGTGACTCATCAAAGATTCTCAACGCCCTAGTGGCTAAGGTGTTGAGGATGCCTAATTTCTGAGCAGGGAAATGATGAGAACTAGCATGAAGATATTGCTTAGTATGAGTTTTCTTTCAAAAAACTTGATGGGAGAAAGAACCATCATCCTTTTTTGAAATAAGAACATCAAGGAAAGGTAGACTACCATCCACCTCATATTCCATGGTGAATTTTATGGAGCAAGATTGACTGTTAAGATGAAGGAAAAAGAGATCTAAATTTTCCTTGCCATGAGGCCAGATGATAGTGCACGTATCATCTACAAACATTTTCCAAAGCTTTGGCTAGAAAAGAGCTAAGGAAAGAGCCTTGGATTCAAAATCCTCCATAAAAATATTAACAACAATCAGGGATAGGGGAGAACCCACGGCAACACAACATGTTTTCTCATAGAATTCCCCTCCAAAACTAAATAAAGTAGAGGTTAAGCAGATCCCAACTAAACGAGTCATATCTGGATCAATAATGCAATTAGTGACATCAATGGCCTCATTAATGGGGATATTGGTGTAAAGAGAAACAACATCAAAACTGACAAGTCTATCATCAAGATCCATTCTAACGTCTGTTAACTCCTTAAAAAAAGTGAGAATCTTTGACAAAGGAGTCAGTACGACCTACGAGAGGCTTAAGCTTATGGGATAAATACTTGGCGAGAAGATAAGTTGGACTGCCTATGCTATTAACAAAGGGCCGAAGGGGGACACCACCCTTATGGATTTTACGAAGACCATAGATTCTAGGAGTAAGAGGGTTGATTTCAATCAACTTCTTACTCAGGGAGCTCACCGAGCTGTTGGATTTAATAGCAATAGCGACAGCTTTGGAGACCTTTTTGAAGGGATTTTTAGTGAGTTTCTTGTAGCTCCCACTATTCTCCAAATGATCTTAACATTTTTCTCCTGTAATCATATTTATTAAGGATGACAGTTGCACCTCCTTCGTCAGCCATAATAACAACAATATCCTTAGTATTATTTAAGGATTTTAGAGCCTCAAACTCGGGCTTACTCAGGTTGCTCTTAGGGGGCTCAACTTTCTTCAAGATGATCGTACAATCTTATCTAATGATGTCCTTGGAGGAATATCATAAGTCCCTAATTCCAAATTCTGTGTCGTAGATAATATCTTGAAAAGGGATGGTAAAGATCCAGTAGACCCTAGGGATGGGAAATGTGTCTACATTATTCATTGTTCTTGTGGGACACCTTACATTGGTGAAACTGGTCGATCTATAAATCAAAGGATTTGTGAGCATGTTGTTGACATTAAACATGGAAGATCTCGCTCCTCTACCTTACCTGAGCATGTAGAAAAGACTAACCATCATATTATCATCGAAGAGACTAAGGTTATTTCTAGGATTGACCATTTTCATCATCGTAAGTTAAGGGAGGCCTTAGAGATTGAAAAAAGACCTTCTAATCTCAATAGAGGTGACGACTAGAATATCAACAGGTGTTGGATCCTTGCCTTATATTCATAAATGTTGTTATTTTCCACCCTTCTTCTTTTGCCTTAGTTTTTTAGACTTCGTATGAGAGTTTTTGTTGATCGTTGATTATCGTTTTTAATTCTTTCTTTGACCTCGTCCCCTAAAAAAATAAAAAAATACAAAAAATAAATTTAATAAATAAATAAAATATTTTAGATAAATGTCTTTCGGATTAATCACATAATTAAGATTAATCCTAATCCTAATGATGTTATTAATCCGAAAGACATTTATCTAAAGTATGGATCACAAAAGTCTTAGATCTAAAATAAATAAAATATTTTAATCTAAAAATATAATAAAAACTTAATCCAAATTCACCAAAAAAAAATTAATTTGAAGAAAATTAGAGAAGCATATTAACGTTATTTAATAATATAAAAAGATAATGAAAATTAACCAAAACAAATTTTTAAATTAAGATATTAGAAAATTATATAAAAAATTCTTTTAAAATTATAATTTTAATTAAATTAATCCGCTTATTAATTTAATTTAGTTTCAGAGTCAAATTAGCCATTAGGATTCAAATTCAAACTAGCAGTTAGTCCTAAGTGCTAGTTTAGTCATCTCTACGTTATTTAAATTCAACATCTAAATCTTATCTCTCACCTAGTCCTCATGATGAACCACACTAGTTGGTTCGAAAAGAATTCTAAATACATATTTAATATTCTTATTTTTATTAACATAATATAATTATTAACATAGTATAATTTTTTTTCAAATATTTGCAAGTGATAATGTACACACATTTCCCATCCCTAGGGTTTACTGGATCTTTAACCGATTTGAAAGAGCTGTGAACCGTGTCAAGGGTCTTGAAAGACGAAGAAACACTATTCTTCTTAAGGATCCTAGCAATCCTATCAGTGGTTCCTTGAATGAAAGGAAGCAATCCTATCAGTGGTTCCCTGAATGAAAGGAAGGTGCACACTGCAGAACCATTCACTTGGCTCTTTTTAATTTTTAACTAAAGGACCTTTTTTTTCTTTAAGGAAAGCTTTAAGGCCCTACTACTTACTATAACCATTTTTACAAAAGAAAATTTAATTTTCAGAGTCAAACTAGTCGTTATCCTAACGACTAGTATAGTCATTTCTACATCTATTTAAACTCAATATTTTGATATCTCACCTAGTCCTAATGATGAACCACACTGGATGGTACATTTATTTAAACTCAATATTCTGATATCTCACCTAGTCCTAATGATGAACCACACTGGATGGTTGGAAACGCGTTGACAATGTTATATTTCATGTGATTATTACCAAAAAAATTATAAATAATAAATTTATTTATATATTCACAATTTAATAAAACTAATAAAAACTATATAATTTTATTTATTAAAAAAAGTTATTATTATTTATATAAAAAAAATTATACATAAGCCTATGGGGTGCAGACAATGTCAATGTCAATGTTAAGACAATATGTGGTGTAAAGGTCGGTGTTTCAAACTCTATTGAAAAATATAGTCATGGGAAGGGTTGGTGTGGCCCCTATCATGTGGAAGGTTGGTGTGGCACAAACCCAATGAGATCTCGATCTGTGGATGATTTTGATGGCTCAAATACCCTTTAACTTATGCCACAAACATATCAATCATCTCAAAACTCACATATTAACCTAACAAAACAAAAATAATTATATATTAATAATGAAAAACTATTTTTCTTTTTAAAAATAACCTAACAAAACAAAAAAATTATGTATAATATTTTGTATTTTTATCATCATACTCAATTCTTTATTATAATTTATTATTAATTATCGCTAAAATCTATCTCCAAAAACATGAGACTATACTCATACACCACTTTAAATTAATTTAAATATAAATTATATTTTTGTTTTTATGTATAATCACTCCATTCCAAAAGTTGGCTGCTTAGCATGAAACAAATAAATTCAAGATAAACTGAAACGAAACTTCTGTAACTTCACAGAGTGATGCGAAGTAGATGGAATGCGACAGAAATGGTTAATGGCTTTTTTATTTTCAGTAGTTAAATTCTAAAAAGTAATATACACAAATTTAAGAATCCAATGTTATCAGCAACTTCACAGGTCGTTATTTTCAAAATCAAATAAAAAATGCAATATAATAACCACTAGCCTTTCTCAGCCCCACACAAAAATGTGAAAATCTTCAACTTTAATAATGAGTATGGTCTTAGATTCTTTTACAAGATAACTCATAACAATACTATTTTAATAATAATTTTAATAAAATTTATTCCCCGTCATAGTTTACTTTTCTTTCGAAACATAAATAAGTGACTTTTATATTTTTTAATATTCATTTAAAATTAAGATACTTTTAATAAAATAAATTATCATTTTTAATTAAATAATATACTTCGTATTGCTAAAATAATAATGTTTCAACATTTAAATTATATTATTAATATAAAAATAACATAGTAATCCAATAAATTTTCACTAATCGAAACATACCAAAATACCAAAAAAAAACATCTTTACAAACATGCTCCGTTTGGTAAAGAGTGGCCATCAAACATAGCCCGCTCTTATTGCGCGCGCATATTTATAAAAGATTCTCTGTACATATACAGATATATATAAGATTCTCTGTAGATATATATTTTTGAAATGCACATCAATTAGGCAGACCTACGAGAGAGACTTCTAGATTCTTTGGAATATAGTAAAGTTTAAAATCAAATTAACACTGTAGATAGTTAAGGTGTTTGTGTAGTTGGTGAAGTAATGGTGATCTTGCCCACCATGATTTGACGGCCCTTCACATTAATATTGATTATTAATTGGGTTAGATTAATTATTAAAGTGTTATTAAACTTTACGCATAACCTTATTCACATTAAAGATTTCAAAAGTATTACGGGAAGAAAGTCACGTAAAACTTGCACACGGATTTCTTAATCCAAAAGAAATACACATAAACCAGATTTAAAAATTGACATAATGCTTGCAAATGACTTAAATTATGAATACAAGTTACCATCTTATTTTAATTTACGTGGTTTATTATAAGTTGGCAGGATGTCAAATTTGAAGGCCAGAGAGACACTCATGGATCTGCCGGGGTAGGCAAAGCATGAAGATCACGGAAGTCCTATTAGCGGGGCCATCCACAGTGTCTGTTGCAATTGGCGAGTCTAGGGCCCGCCGCTGAACCAAAGGTTGCATTACGTCCCACGGTAACCTCGAAACCACAGGCCTTTACCGCCACATAAAGCGTTGTATCCCGGAGATATTTGTGACAGGTTTTGAGAATTTATAGGTTGGTTTTGGATTCGATATGTGGCCTAAGTTAGTTAGTATCTAAGACCCAGAGCTATCTAGCAGGAGTATGGACTATTAGCCGGTAATTTGCTTCTTTATGGACCACTAGTTGGTAATTATAGGTGGTTTGGTTTTCCTTTAATAACAACTATGAGTCAACCTGCAGATAGCAGCGAATGATGGTTGTCTCGGTTGTTGGCTTGACAAGTGAGTTATGATAGGTTTTCCCACTTAAAAGAGAGTTTGGTATTTTGGCTGAAAATGTCTGCTTTTCTTGCAGAATTTTGGTTCATAATTTAAAAAAAATCAGGTTAGAGTTGTCAAATTGTGAAATTTAGAGTACTCTTGGGGTTTTTGATGACACTAAATCCATTTCTAGAATTAAAATCCTGATTGAAACACTAAAAATTTAAGATTTTGCAATCCAAAAATTGTCAAATTCCAGCCAAAAATATAAATTCCTGGCTAAATCAGGGCCCTTTAATAACTTTCAATCCCACTTCTTCACCCCTGTGAGCATCACCTGATGCAATGAGTGCTAAGTGGACTATTCAAAAATCATGAGAAATTAGTTAGTTACGACTACCTCTCATGGAAATGGTCATAGATGAATGACTAAATTAATGCAGTTGAATCCCAAAAATGATATCTAATATAATGCACTGCGGAAACCCCTCATACTTCAAAAACTTTCCATAGTGTCCATGAATGCAAGTTGGGGGGAGATTTGATCTTGTTTGGTTTGTTGGAGGAAATGTTGTCCTCTGAAGCAAGACACTAAGTTCACTAAATCCTGAACAATTTGCAAAGGTAAGGGAAGATGGCTCATTTTAAATTGTGTGAGTAAATTAGTTTGCAATAGGATGATGGGTTACTAGGAGCGAATGGAGGTTAATTGTTTGAAGAGGTAATTGATGCAAGTTTCTATTTCTATCCTTATTTTAAAGTTTTAGGTTTTTTAGTTTGATTGGGTGGGTTAGTTGGGTTTGTGCTATTGCATTACTACGAATGGTGGGAAGAGGAAAACTATGGACTATGTCTACATAGTTTCTTCATTGACATAGTTTTCTCAAATTTCCCCTGTTTTTACCTGTGATGCCTTGCTATCCATTATTTAAGCTAATGCCCTTGCTATCCATTATTTAAGCTTGAACTTAGTAACCATGACAAAAAGGAACACTTTTATGGTTAGGGAATATGGGAAAGGAGAACTATAACTTATACTATAAAGGACCTTATAATTGAGGAACCTAGGAATGTCACTTAGGTTGAGAAAGATATATAGATAACATTTTTTTCCTAGGTTCTCAAATTCTATTAACATTGAATTGGAGAAAATGGAAAACATTATTAACATTGAATTGGAGAAAATGGAAAACATTATAAGGAAAAAAAAGAAGACAAAAACTATTCATTGAACAAAGATTAGTGAAATTCAAAGTTCCACTTCAAGATTTAGATTTTCCATAAACTTACAATAACAAGTTTTTAAGAATTATTAAAACTAATTGGTTAGTAAACACCTTTATTATTCAAATCATAGAGAAAAAACTTGCAACAATAAAACATCATCCACATAATTACTCTCTTAGATGAAAAAATTATGACAATGTACAAACTATATAATTACTCAAATTAAAAAATAAAGAAGACCTCCATCAATATAGAAAGGATCTCTTAGCTGTTTAAAAACACAATCCAATCCCATCTGTTTAAATGAAAAAACTCAACATTTTTTATATGAAATGGAAACTAATAAGCCAAAAAACCAACATGGATACCTCCATCTAGTATAAAAAGACTCTCTTAACTGTTTAAAAACACAATCCAATCCCATTTGTTTAAATAAAAAAACCCAACTTCTATATGAAGTGGAAACTAATAAGCCAAAAAACCAACATGCATATAAAAGCTCCTCACATCCCATCTAGTATAAATAGGCTCTCTTAACTGTTTAAAAACACAATCCAATCCCATTTGTTTAAATAAAAAAACCCAACTTTTTTATATGAACTGGAAACTAATAAGCCAAAAAACCAACATGCATATAAAAGCACCTCACATCCTTTCACTTAACTCAAAAATGTTTGCATGTTTTCTAATATTTATTTTCAATTGTTGGTCACTAGAGATAATTCCAAAAAGAAATAAACGAGTATGTCGTTTACTGGAAAGCCTTGTTTCCCATATACCAGGGTTACTATTTTATAAGATAATATTACTGTTCTTAGCTTCAGAAATTTATATATTTATAATCTAGCATATGAATATAGTCCATTCAAAAGGAGTAGTACTTCACAATTCAACGACGCAGTCCACATTTCAACTGAGAAATTTCGATAGCGCGTACCTTCCCTTTGACTCTCTAAAAGGGTTCTGAACGTTAGCACGAGTATAGTGGAACTGTGGAATAAAGGAATTACTTTTTAAACTTCATGCTCATTGCCCTTTCGGCGGTGAATTGACGGGGCCTGAGGTGACCATAATGGAATCTTTATGAACCGTGGTCGGTGGTTTAACCTGAGGTAAAATTTGCATGGGAGACTCTTGCGTTTATTGCGGCCCGATTACCGTCAGGGGGTTAAATTAGTTGAATAGTAATGAGTGTAATTCAACAGAGATGGTAGCTGTGGGACCTACCCTGTCGGCGAAAGATGAATGAGAAAGTGGCGTGGTTGGGTGCCGTAAAAATGGGAACTGGTAACAGTAAACAGTTAAAAGTGTTAGTGGAAGAATTAGGTATTGTTACACGTGTGGGTCCTCCTGTTGCCTTCTACTATTCCCGGAACTTTGCCGACGACAGTGATTTGATGGGGAAATGTGATGATGTGCATGTTCAAGTAATGACAAGGTTTTGGACTCTGACTTTATTCCATTAAATAGTAGAAATCAGAATCTAGACATTATTAAAGATTATAATTATTATTAATAAAAAAGTCCAAAGTCTAAGTGGAGGAGGCTTCCTTTTTTTTTTTTTAATTTATGGAATCCTTTTCTGGGTCTCCTAAAGGCACTATGATTCACAAAATGTTAAAAAAACAAATGTTGTGAAGAACTTCCCATCGTTCACAACGTTATCTAGTAGATAATTCTTTAAGGCTTTGCCCCTCTTTTCTATATATATAAAAGTATTGAACTAGTTTGAAATTTGCATAAAAGTATGTAAAAGGTATTTGACTGTTAATTATTTATTAGATGGATGGTTGGATATATTTTTAAAATATAATAATAAAAATGAGTAGGTTTATTTTTTAACATTGTTCAAATCATTTTGATAAATTATATATTTTTATAATTAAAAATGATATAATCCAATTATCCTATATATTTTTATAATAATATATTTATATGAAGTTTTCCCTCTCAATCATCTTGCTAACTAAAATATCCTTATCTTATGGATGTCACAAGGCATGAATCTTATAGCTCCATATAATTTAACTTGTAAATTCTATCAATTTTTTAGTGGGAAGGTCCAATTATCCTCAACTTTCTTAGAAAGCGAGAAGGTTCGGTTATTATAATTAGTCATCATGTCTTTTAAGTATCATACTTAATAATCATAATAATGGAAGTAAATCAACCCACTCTATTTATGTAAAAGAGTCTTTGAATGCTTATGTTAAGGAGACATTCTTCAAAACATGTGACTATAGGATTTTCTGATGGGAGCAACATGTTGAAATGAGTGCATATGTTGGAGGTGTCTCGGATAAGATGTCAAGGAAGACATTGAAATGAGTGCATATGTTGGAGATAGAATCTTGCGTAACAAGAAAAGAAGGATTGAGAGTGAATTAGGAAGTGAAAACTAACGCAAAGTAAGTTGGATAAATCTATCGTGAAAGATGTTATTTCGAGTCTCGTGTGTAAACTTATTCTCCTTGAAGTTTGGGATACCTGCATTTATGTTTCAATCTTTTTGAATCACAAGTTAGGAGAAAGTTGTCAAAAACTTATTCTCCTTGAAGGTTGGGATACCTGCATTTATGTTTCAATCTTTTGGAATCACAAGTTAGGAGAGAGTTGTGTTGTTATTTGATCAATGTAGTTATTTAATTGGTTGATGATTGTTGACCGGTGATGATAGCGAAGGAGGTCACTACCTATAATTTAGGAGAAAATTGTGTAAGAGCTATTCTACTTGGGATATCTGTATTTATTTTTCAATCTTTTGGAATCACAAGTTAGGAGAAAGTTGTGTTGTTATTTGATTAATGTAGTTATTAGTTGTGTTGTTATTTGATTAATGTAGTTATTTAATTGGTTGATGAATGTTGTTAGGCGATGATAGTGAAGGAGGTCACTACTTATAAGTTAGGAGAAAGTTGTGGATGTTAAATGAGTAACGTTGTTATTTAATTGGTTGATGAATATTGATAGGTGATGATAGTGAGTGAAGTAGCTACTCATAAGTTAGGAGAAAATTGTAGTTGTTATATGATCATTGTCGTTATTTAATGGTTGATGAATGTTGATAGATAATAGTTGTGAGTTAATAACTACCATGAGTCTATGAGATTGTTATTATTCAACAATGTAGTTTGTCACTAATAGCATTCTGTGAATAAATGAGAGATGAAAATAGTTTGTCATTCTTAACATAGTGTGAATGAATTGCAGATGAAAATAGCTTTGATTACTCTTTAATATTTATTAATTTATTTGTTTATAATCACATTAAATATAAATTTATGTAATAAAAAATTTCAAAAAAAAATTATTAGAAAAACCCATTCTCTAACACCCCTTTTTCTATAGCAAAACACATAACAAAAAATAAATATGAAAAGATGAAATCTTATATTATTTTCATTAATATTTTTTAATTAAAATTATTTTAATTGAAAAAAAATAATTTTAATCGAAAAAAAGAAATGTGACATCTCAATTATGAGATAAAATAATTTCATAAATTAAAATTTATTATTTAATTTTTAAATTTGTATTTTTTTTTAAATTATTTATTTAAATTTTATAAAATTAATTAATTTATATAAAAATAATTTAAATAAATTATATTTGATAAAAATGGTAGGATTAAATTAATGAATCAATATTAGTTAGCTCTACTCTGAGAGACTACATCAAGAGAGACTGTGTTCGTAAGTCGCTTTCCATTCTCATTACAATACAAACAATATATAGTTTACATGCATATAGGGAAGTTAGAACCAATGCCTAGGAAATAGGAACAAACTTCTAAGCTAAGGTTCTAGTGAACCGAATCTCTCGAATTAAGTTTCTCCATTATCTTCAACACTCCCCCTTAATGGAGAAAGGGTTCACAAATATTCCTAACATTTTCCTAAAAATCTCAAATTTAATTCTACCAAGAGGCTTAGTAAAAATGTCGAGAGAATTGTCACAAATATCACAATATTCGACATGAATTTCTTTTGATTGAACTTTCTCCCTGATGAAGTGGAACTATGTATCAATGTGCTTAGTGTTTTTATGAAACACCAGATTGTTTGCAAGTTTGATGGAGCTCTGGTTATCACATCTGATAATTGTTGCATCTTTCTGTTCTTCTCCTGCATCCTAGAGAAGTTGCCTCAACCAAACTGACTCACAAGTCGCTGCACACATCGCTTGGTACTCAGCGTCTGTTGAAGACAAGGAAATTGTGTTCTTCTTTGTACTAATCCATGTAATTACCCTGGACCTAATGCTAAATGCATAGCCTGTTATGGATCTCATGTCATCTACATTTCTAGCCCAATCAGAGTTTGAAAAACCTGTCAATTTAACATCACAAGAATTAGTATATATAATGCCATAGTCTAATGTTCCTTGTAGATAACTTAAGACACCTTTTGCTGCAATCCAATGGCTCTCAAGTGGCTTGGACATAAATTGGCTCAATGCACTGGTTGCACAAGCCAAATCTAGTCTGGTAGTGGTTAAGTAGATTAAACTCCCAACCAACTACTTGTACAATGTTGCATCTGCCTCCTTTGAACCGTCATCACTCTGAAGTTAGGTATTCTGTTGTAGCGGCGGTGCTAAAACGTTACACTGATCCATCTTAAAAATTTTCAGTAGACTCCTGACATACTTACTCTGTGCTAGAAAATTTTGTCCTAAATCTCTCAAGATCTCAAGAACCAAATAGTAGCGTAGCTCACCGAGGTCTTTCATCTCAAACATTTGTGACATCTGATTTTTTATTTCTTCAATGAGTTTATCTGCATTTCCTATAATGATGAGATCATCTACATATAAATAAATCAAGACAATTCGCCCCTTTTCATCAAACACAGTATACAGATTAGGGTCATTTTTACTTCTTTTATAACTGTGCTACAATAAAAATGAATCAATTTTATCATACCATGATCTAGGAGCTTGTTTTAGTCCATATAAATTTTTTTTTAATCTACAGACTAAATGTTATTTTCCCTGTTTAACAAATCCCTCAAGTTGTTCTAAATAAACTTCCTCTTTCAACTCCCCATTTAAGAAAACACATTTAACATCTAGTTGGTGCATCATTAAATGATGTTTAGTATCTAAGGCAGTTAACATTTTGATTGTATTAAGTTTAGTTATAGGGGAGAAGGTTTCCTCATAGTCTATAGCTTCTTTCTACGAATACCCCTTTGCAACCTATGGTTTGTTTTCTCTCAGGTAATTCAACTAACTCCCAAGTTTTGTTTTTAAGAATTGATTCATGTTCCTCTTCCATGACTTCCCTCCACTAATTATATTGACTGGCTTCTTTATAACTAGAGGGTTCAAAAAAAATTAACATGCTAGTTATAAAAGAATTCTCCCTATATCTTGTTGGTAGTTGTGTTTGCCTACTTAGTCTGGTGTTGAACAACATCCAACTTTATTACGGTTATCCTTGAAAGTGGACTTGGTGCATTTGTGTTGCTTAACATTGGTTTAATGTTATTTGCTCATGAGCATCTACCTATCACCCATATCGCTACTTGCCACAACAATGAATAACATTATCTTATTTTGCCATTGTTTTGACTCATCATGAACATTCGCAGAAGACTACATCTGCTAGCAAAAATGCAGGTAGGATCAAAAGTTTATAGCTTTAAATTATAGCCTGCAATACCCAAAAAAGTGCATTTGATGGCCTTTGAATCTAGTTTCTTTCTATTCTCCTTTCGTACAAGAGCAAAGGCTTTGGATCCAAAAATTCTTAAATGTTTAACTGTAGGTTTAAATCCTAATAATGTACGAATTTACAGGTTAAGTTCCTTAGATAAAAAACCAAAGGTCACCGCTCACAAACAAATCAAATCAGGGCCCACCAACTTGAAAATGAGTTGCTTACATTGGACCCCAATAATTTCTCCTCTATTGAAGATTTTTTGTCCAAATTCAAGACCCTTAGACTTCTTTTAGAAGGTCGTAAGGTCAAAAAGGAAGATGGTAGCCTCATCTATTGCATTCTTGCTAAGCTTGGCCCTGCATACTCTGTATTTGTTTCCACCTTCCATTCCACTAGAGAAGCCATCATTTCTTCAGGAACCACCTACAAGAACCCCTCTTTTGATGCCTTTTGTGATTCTTTGATAAGATAACAAGAAAGCCTCTTACACCTTGGTCTTATCACTTCTGGAAACACTTCTAAGAAAGCCTTAGCAGCCCAACAACAATCATATCAAAAGAATCCCAAGAAGCAGTATCCTAAAAAGTATGTTCTAAAACCAAACAAGGGTCCTAAGCAATTTCAACCACAAATTGAAAAAGAAAATCACCAAAATGATAAAGAAAATAAAAACAAAGGGAAGAAGACAAATATACATTGGAACTTTTGCAATCGTGATGGCCATATAGAGTCCAAATGTTTTAAGAAGCAGCAATGAATATAGAGTCCAAATATACATTGGAACTTTTGTAATCATGATGGCCATATAGAGTCCAAATATGCATTGGAACTTTTGTAATCTTGATGGCCTTAGAAGCAGCAATGAAGAAGCACAACATCAATTTGGAGCACTCTTCACCTTCATCTTCAGGAATGGCACTTTCTGCTTGTGGTTTTCAAGCATCAAGATCTGGTTATGCATTAAATGTATCTTCTTCTTCTCATTCTCATGAGTGGCTCATTGATTCTGGATCTTCTTACCACATGGCCAAAAATAAAGCCATGTTTTCTTATTTAAATGATTGTAACACCAAACATATTTATGTTGGTGATGATAGATCTCTTAGTGTTGTAGGATCTGGAACCATTCATCTAGATAATGGTCAATTTAATGATGTACTATGTGTTCCTACCTTTTCATGCAACCTTCTCTCTGTTTATCAGATAACTCATTTAGGTGAAGGGAAAATAGTAGAATTCTCACCTCATGATGTTGTAATCAAGGACCTCAAAGATCCTAGAAATATTTTAGCTACTGGAATTGCTGATGATTCCACAAGGCTGTATAACTTTGAAAACTTTGGGTCATCATGTCTTCCCTCCGTTTTTGTTGCTCATAATTATGAAGTGAGCAAACTTTGGCATGAGCGATTTGGTCACTTAAACTATCGCTCTCTGCAAACTCTATGTAAAGAAAATATGGTGACAGGTCTTCTTATGGTATCTTGCCGAGATGGTGTTTGCTCCGGATGTGTACTTAGAAAAAATCATCAGGATAGTTTTGACAGACATGCCTCTTAGCACGCTTCAGCCCCTTTGTAGCTTGTGCACAATGATTTATGTGGTCCACTTCCTATTGTCTCTTTTTCTGGTTGCAAATACTTCTTAACTTTCATTAATGATTTTTCCAGATGCACTTGGGTATCCTTCTTAAAACTCAAGAGTGAAGTATATAACATGTTCTTGGCCTTTAAGGCCTTTGTTGAGAAACAATCTGGACATCAAATTCTCAAGTTAAGATTAGACAATGGAGGAGAATATGTTAACAACAAATTTATCAACTTCTGCACTAAGCATGGCATTCAATTGCAACATACTATTCCATATACTCCACAACAAAATGGTGTAGCTGAAAGGAAGAATCACACCTTAAAAGAAATGGCTAATTGTATGCTTCAATCTAAAGGACTTAGTCTCAATTTATGGGCAGAAGAAATTAACTATGCAAATTACATAGTAAATCGCACTCCTACTAAGGTTTTAAAGAATATAACTCTAGAAGAAGCTTGAAGCTCAATCAAACTAGATGTAAGTCACTTTCATGTTTTTGGAAGTGATGCTTGGGCCCATATTCCATATGCGAAACATAAAGCCTTAGAACTTAAGAGTGAAAAATGAATTTTTGTTGGATATTCTGAAGAAAGGATATAGACTTCTTCAACCAAAATCCAAAAATATAATCATTAGAAGAGATGTAAAATTTGATGAAAAAATATCGGCCTGTGAGCCTAGTTCGGCAAGTGTGCCACCTTTGGCTTGCGAGCCTAATTCGGCATATGTGCCACCTCTCTCTATCTCTTCTATTTTTAATAGCATTCCTTCTAGTTTAGATGATGACAGCGAGGATGAAAATCCTCCTCCACCTTTTGAAATTATTCCTTTTACTCCACAGCTTCCAAGATGGGTCCGCTCTACTCGGGATGCAGCAGGTTCTCTTGCAGGCGACCCTGCCGATTGACGATGTACACGTTCTCAGTTCGAAAGAGCCTCTTCCTTATTGGCTCAAGTTCTAGAAAATCCTGATCCAGAAACCTTTAAAGAAGCCTCTGGTCATCCATATTGGGATGAAGTTATGAATGAATAATATCGTTCCTTATTGGCAAATGATACTTGCGATCTTGTTCATCTTCTAAAAGGAAGAAAACTTGTCAGATGCAGATGGGTTTACAAAACCAAGTTTGGACCAAATGGAAAAGTGGATATACATAAAGCTCGTCTTGTTGCTAAAGGATTTTCACAAGTTGAAGGCATTGACTATACTGAAACCTTCTCCCCTATTGCCAAAATTAATTCTATCTGCCTTGTTCTTTCCCTTGCTGCCTCCTTTAAATGGGAAGTCCATCAGATGGATGTTAAATCTGCCTTCTTACATGGAGATTTGCATGTAGAAATATACATGGAACAACCCCCTGGATTTATCCAAAACGACTCTAGCCTTGTTTGTCGCCTTAAGAAGTCTCTCTATGGTCTCAAACAAGCTCCTTGGGCTTGGTATGCCAAAATGGATAGATTTCTATTAGATAATGGCTTTTCTAGGTGTCATTCTAACAACACTATCTACACCAAGAAAGTGGGTAAGTCCTTCACCATCCTTGTTCTTTATGTTGATGATCTTATCCTTACTGGTAGTGATCCCAACCATATAAACCATGTGAAGTCTAGCCTCAAAAATAAGTTTGAAATGACAGAATTAGGACACTTGCATTATTTCCTTGGTCTTTAAGTCTTGCAATCCGAAGAAGGTATTACCCTCTCTCAGTCCAAGTATGCCTGTGATCTTCTACACCAATCTCACATGGAAGATTTTAAGCCAGCCCCTTCTCCCTTTCAGTCTGGAGTCAAGCTTTTAGTCACTTATACTACCTCTGAAGTTGATGCTACCTTATACTATCAACTTGTTGGTAAATTTATGTATCTAACCCATACCCGTCTTGAACTTTCCTCTGTCGTTGGTCTTGTTTCTCGGTTTATGCACCAACCTCATGAAAGTCACTAGAAAGCAGCTAAAAGAATACTTCGATATATTTGAGGTAAAATTCAGTTCAGGATTCATTACAGTGCAGGAGCATCTCCATTGTTGATTGGTTTCACTAATTCTGATTTGGCTGGTGACCCTGATGATTGAAAGTCTATTGCAGGATATCGTGGTGCAGTTGAAGCCAACAAGGAAGCCAAGTGGCTTCGTCAGATCCTGTCTGAATTTGGTCTTCATCAGCAGCATCCAACTACACTTTGGTGTGATAATCAGAGTGCCATTCAGCTATGTAAAGATCCAGTTCAACATCAGCATATGAAACACATTGAGCTCCACATACACTTCATTAGAAATCTCATTCATGATCGTGTTCTTAAAGTGCAGTATTGTCCAACCAATGGTCAAGTAGTCGATATATTTACAAAGACTCTCACAGAAGCGAAGTTTACCAAACTTTGATCCATGCTTGGAGTTTAGGAAAGTTATCATTAAGGGGGGATAGGCTCTAATTCCTACTTCCTTCTCCTATTGTGTCACCTTTATAAATCCTTCAATCCTATCCCAAGTTGTTCTTAAGGGGGGATGTTAAGATATTTCGACACATAAGAAATAGGCTCCTTTTGTCTCACCTTTTTAAATCCTTCAATCCTATCCCAAGTTGTTCTTAAGGGGGGATGTTAAGATATTCCGACACATAGGAAATAGTTAAGAATAACTTAGTCTAGTGTAGAGTTAGGTAAAGTGTGTTTCTTTACTATGTACATTTGTAACTTATAATCCGATGGTCACGATTTGAAGTGATCTGACGGTTCACTCTCTTCTTGGTATTAATGACACTTGATCCATGGCTTAACACTTGATTGGTCCATGATATCTGTTTAAAGAGCATGGAGGGTCATTTTTTCGGTAACTGTTTATGAGAGAAACATATGTAACTTTTATTTTTATATTAATAAATTTCCTAAAGTGTCCGCATCGGCTCAGGCCGTGGATTGTTTCCCTCTTCGAGGGTTTTAAACATGTGACAATACTGGTGTACTGATTTGTGATTTGTTTGTGAGCAGTGACCTTTGGTTTTTTATCTAAGGAACTTACCTTGTAAATTCTTACAAATAAGGCTTCAAATGGAGTTTTAAATTCAAGACTCTTTGTAGGACTCTTTTTTTTCAAATACACTGTAGTATTTATTGCTTCAGCCCAAAATCCATTAGAAAGATTCTTATCTTTCAGCATGCTTCGAGCACACTCCACAAGGGTTCTATTTTTCCTCTCTGCAACCCCATTCTGTTGAGGAGTATGGGGTACTGTAAACTGCTACAGTATTCCATGGTCTTTGCAATATTTGCTGAAATCAGCCTTCCTGTACTCTCCCCCTTGATCTGAGTGGAGAATCTTGATGACTTTACCTGTCTACTTCTTAATCATGCTTTTGAACTGTTTGAAATATTCAAACGTATGACTCTTTTTGCTAAGAAAACATACCCACGTAAATCTTGTACAATAATCAACATGTAATAAGAAATAGTAAGCACCTCTCAATGACCTTGACTGCAATGGCCCACATAAATCAGTGTGGACTAACTCTAGTACATCTCTCTGTTTTTTATTTACATTAATAAGAAACTCATCTCTGTGCATCTTCCCAAGAGCACACGCTTCACAATCAACATGAATATGCTTTAAATCAGGAAGACCATTGACCATACCTCTTTTCTGAAGTATCAACAAATCAATGAAATTAATATGGCCAAATCATTGATTCCATAAATCTTCTGCATACATACCTGATGATGTCAAAGCTTGATGTGGCGCACTTCTCACATTCAACTTGTAAATACTGCCCACACGAATCCTTGTTGCAATTGTTTTCATACAATCCAGCAAATCCTTAACAACACAATATGATTTAAAAAATTCTACCTTAAGGTTATGATCTGTTATCATTGAAACATAAATCAGATTCTTATTAATTTTGGGTACATACATCATGTTTTGAATGTGCCTAATATTTCCATCAGGCATAATTACAGGAACATTACCATGTCCTTTGATTGGGTACCCTCTGTCGTCGCCAAGGTAGATTTTTGCTCCAGTGCTAGTTTTTTTGAAGTCTTCAATCCACTGTCTATTACCTGTCATGTGGGTGGACACTCCTAAATCCACATAACATGTATTTTCTTCGTCCTTCTCATCACAGCCAGCCATAAAAAATCTGAGGTCCTGGTTATGGTCATCATCTGCAAAGTGTCCTGCATGTCTCTTGTATATGTGCTGACCTTCATCAAATTTCTTCTTTTGACAGTGTTTAGCCATATGACCAATTTCACACAATAGAAAAAAATTAATGGTGAATCATTCCTATTTGATGGCATACCTTGAGATGGATTCAAAATTTTCTATGTTGTACCTTGATCTGTATTTTTGCAGGAACGCAAAAGAATACACATATAGCCATAGATATAGAGTTGCAACAGAAATAATGCTTCATTTTATTAATACAAGAATGATTGAAATAAACTAGCTAGGGCGCTGGTAGCGTATCTCTGAGAAGAGATGTGGTGGCTATAGGCCTTTGAACTGTGTTATAGAATTGAAATTGATTTACAAACAGAATGTAAATAAACATCTAAGGTGTTGGTAGGCTTATCTCTGAGAAGAGATGTGGCAGCTACAGGGCTCTGAAATGTGTTACAAAAAAAATGACTGAAACATGCTTATAGAAATAATGGAAATAAATGAGCTAGGGCACTGGTAGTGTATCCCTGAGAAGATATGTGTCGACTACCAGCCCCTGATTTGTGTTACAATGCAGACATAATGGAAATGAGCGGGTGAGGGCACTGGTAGTGTATCTCTAAGAAGAGATGTGACGACTATAGGCCCCTCCACTGTGTTACAATGAGACTCGAAGGCCTATTTATTGTTGAGAAAAAGTTTAAAATACGAAACTTCCAAAAACCTAACCCTAGGAGATGAAGCGCCAAAACTGTGGGCCCTGTTTGGGTAAATTGGTGTTTCAACTTCCCGGGGATGTAACTTTGGCATACGATCTCTGTTTGACGCGCTCAATAGCTCGTTAGAAATATATATCTGAGGAATACAAATTTTGAGTGAGAAACATCGGTCTATAGACCCATGTTACTCCCGGTTTCCCCTTAAAGCGTATTTTAGGGCCTCAAAACGACTCTAGAAGTTTAGGACCCGAAAAACTGCTAAAAGTAGTAAGTTGTGCTGAAACTTACAAATTGAAAGAACTGATGGTGGGGGTTCAATTGGAATCGGTGGGAGGCCACCAATATCCACCTGGATCAATAAGTCCCCAAAAGGGCTCCGAGAGTGCAGGACCCAAAAACCTGCTAAAAATAGTAAGTTGTTATGAAGCTGAAAAACTGAAAGAATTGATGCTACAAGTCCAAACGGAATAGGTGGGTGGCTACCGATATCCACCTGGATCATTCCTCCCTCCTTAGGAAGCAATGGTCCCCATTGCGTTAAGTTCCTCCATGAGGGGAAAAAACTACTGAACTTGGTATTGGATTTGTCCAGGTTGTAGCGGACCTATTGGCAAACATGCTGGATGTAGATGTGTCACCGGTGGGAAGCCGTTGAAGAATCTAGGAAAAGTTATCCATAATTGCGTTCCTATGTTTCTCGAGGGCCTCCTTGAACAATATTTTGATAGAATCTCCTGCTCCCTCGTCTTTCTTTCCTTCCACCATGGGGGGTTGTTGAGGTTCGCGAGGTGGAACTCCTTATACCCTGGCCACGTTGGGGACATGAAAGAAAAACAAAGAAAGAGTAGACCGCTCTGATACCACTGGTCCAGATTTTTGTAGGAATGCAACAGAATACACATATAGCCATAGATATAGAGATGCATCAGAAATAATGTTTCATTTAATTAATAAAATAATGAGAAATAAACTAGCTAGGGCTCTGGTAGCATATCTCTGAGAAGAGATGTGGTGGCTACAAGCCTCTGAACTGTGTTACAGTTTTAAAAGTTGTTTACAGGAAAAATTTAAATAAACAGTTAAGGCGTTGGTAAGCTTACCTCTGAGAAGAGATGTGGCAGCTACAGGCCTCTGAATTGTGTTACAAAACAAATGACTTAAATATGCTTATAGAAATAATGGAAATAAATGAGCTCGGGCACTGGTAGCATATCCCTGAGAAGAGATGTGTCGGCTACTAGCCCCTGAACTGTGTTATGATGCAGACATAATGGAAATGAGCGGGCGAGGGCACTGGTAGCGTATCTTTGAGAAGATATGTGGCGGCTACGGGCCCCTCCACTGTGTTACAATGAGACTTGAAGACCTATTTATTGTTGAGAAACAATGTAAAATCTGAAACGTGCAAAAACCTAACCCTAGGAGATGAAGCGCCAAAACTGTGGGTCCCATTTGGGTAAATTGGTGTTTAACCTTCCCGGGGACGTAACTTTGGCATACGATTTATGTTTGATGTGCTCAATAGCTCGTTAGAAATATCTATCGGAGGACTACAACTTTTGAGTGAGAAACATCGATCTATAGACCCATGTTGCTCCTGGTTTCCCCAAAAAGCGTCGTTTAGGGCCTCAAAACGGCTCTAGAAGTTTAGGACCCAAAAAACTGCTAAACATAGTAATTTGTGCTGAAACTTACAAAAAAAAAGAACTGATGGTGGGGTTTCAAATGGAATCGGTGGGTGGCCACCAATATCCACCTAGATCATTAAGTCCCCAAAAGGGCTCTGGGAGTGCAGGACTCGAAAAATAGCTAAAAATAGTAAGTTGTGCTTGTTGGAACAGGGTCCCCTAGCTGCGTTTTATATATATATTTTTTGTAGTAATTAGTCTAGCACAGGGGCTTTGGAGCCAGTCAAAGCCCCCAATGTATTGTAATGGGTCAAAGGGTAGACCTCGATAGGATAACGTAGGCTATGATGATATAAATAGATAGATAGTTTGAGTCTAAGGGTAAAAATATTGATGCTAAGTACGAACTATTGAGATCTGTTTTGGGTAGTATTGGGTAAGCACTCCTATTCGCTGTGTGCACGGAGATCCTCAGTCGTGTTGTGTGCAGATCCCGTTGGCTATGTGTGTGGGCTGTGACTTGGGTTTGTACTAGGTTTTGGATGTTAATGAACATAGAATTTGTTGAAGTGTCTCCATGTTATCTGAACTAGTTGTGTACCTCTGATTGTGTTATTCTGTGATTGCTGATGCGCACGTGGATGCAAAGGTGTTGCTAAGATCTGCTTAATAATAGTGACTTTGTTTATGTTACATATTGTTTATACTGTTAAGGGCTCAGTAATAAGCTTGTTTCTATGCGAACATAATAGATCTCAACAAAATTGCCTTAATTACCCGCTTTCTCCCAGGGTGCAGAAACTTGGTTCCAACACCCACCATACTACTTCTTGTGAGACCTTGGCTTGCGAAAGTAGGTCATTGCTGAAAGGGCCAGTAGTATAGGTGTTTGTTGGAAAACATCAAATCTGAACCTGGGTCAGGACCCCTCAAGCCAACAAATGGTTCCATTACTGGGACTGGGAGCATTTTGAGAGAAAGATCGGGTAATGCCATGAGGCCGTTGGTGACCTGAGAAATTGGAGCTCAAAGGCTAGTTCGTAAAACAGATTCAGGAATTTTCCATAAAAGAGAATCGCAGCACAAAGCTAACAGCTGAGAAGTGGAAGAACACGTATATTTTCACATAAGTATATGAAATTTTCTTTGTAACTTTCGCACACGAGCTATAGGAGTGGCTAGCAAGGCTAGTAGAATTCCAGACGTGTTGGAAAGACGATCAGGTTATGTAGTGGACTCCGAAATCGATTCAATAGTTAGAGAAGGATGAAAACACAATCACCCGAACTGTAGATCATTGGGTGGATAGTGTGTTAGGAGTATTTGTAACAGAATTCACAGTCGATCAGTTTGTATCCTACTATGAAGTGGAGCAGAGGTTCTTCAAAGGATTCTGAGGTAAGTTCTTGCGAACATTGTTGCTACTAATTAAAATATTACTGTGCGAAAAAGGCATTTTGTGCAACCACACTGAATGAATGACCTATGATCAGGGTGAGAGTACAACACGAAGTGGTAAGTACTACCAAGTCAACCGAGAAGGGGATAGATTCATCTACAGCCCCTTAAGAGAGCCATCTACACACGCAGGAACTAGTCCTCCGGCTACACCTTGTCGAATCAGCATAAGGGAAAGAACTCCCCTACCCCTCCGCCATTACCGGAAGAAGATATGGCCACACACATGAAGCTGCCCACCTTCAAGGGTGTGGGAGACGAAGACATGGACCAATTTTGGTTCATAGTGGAATCAGTATGGACTGCGCAAAATGTTGCTAGTGATGCTGTAAAAAGGGCGCATTTGTCCCTCGCCTTTGAAGGAAGGGCCCTGGATTGGTTCATGGGGTACGTAGGCCAACATGCTAATCCATCAATACAAGAAATTAAGGATGCTTTAAAACAATAGTTTCAGAAACCTAAGTCCTACGCTCAACTGATTGTTGACTTGAAAGACTTTAAATAGGGACCCACTGAGTCAGTATGGGAGGATATCAGTGGCTAAAGAAAATTATCAGGGATGGGGAATTTAATTATGAGGATAGACAACACAAGGGATGGTTCATTGCCATGATATTACCTCACCTGCATGGGGCTATGGGTCAGCAAACGATTGATACACAAGAGTAAGCCTTGGAGATTTCCATGAAGTTAGAAGCTGCGCTAAGAGACGATGCCTAGTTTGGGGTACAACAGATCCAGGGATAGCTGGAGGCAATGCACCTCGAAATCCAGAATTTGCGAAAGGAGCGAGGAAAATAAGTTAGTCTAGACATTTGGTGCATAAGATGTAGGGTGTCAGGCCACACCAAGGATCAATGCCCTCTGCTGGTAGACTACATTCAGGCTGGGAGGCCCAACCTATTGCACCATAAAGAGGCTACAGGACCAAGCACCCCCACGTTATGGTGCGCTGACTGCCACGTAGCTGGACTACCTGAAACCAACCACTGCCCCTGTCTTGGTGCCTATGTTCCAGAGTTGAAGCAACAATGGCGCTAATTCTACTCATCTGTGGGACATAACAAACACAATTGCTAGACATATGACTTAATGATAGATCGAGGAAACCTGTGTAGGGTACAAGCTGACCCTTCATCACCACTATCCCCCTCGGGATGAAGAGGCGGAAGCGCAGGTCGGGGAAGAGGGCAATTGAACTGCTATAATTGTGGAGAAGTAGGGTACTACGCAAGGGACTATTTGAACCCTGCATGACAATCTTGTAGATATTGCAGAAAATTGGATTATGTGATCAAAGATTGTCCAGTACTGCTAGCAATGATGCAGGAGAAACAATAGACACCAACGCAGAATGTACAAAGGGTTATGGCAGAACCACGTGAGAAGGAACCCAATATTAATGTCATTATGCGTAGTGGCATGGCTACGGGAGGAGCCGAGGAAAGAGCTGCGGCTGAACCCCTCATCCGAAAAGCCGCTATAAAAAAGGAAAGCCTGGACCTACAGAAGGTGAAAGAGACCTTCCTAGAGGCTCGCAAAGACTTTACCAAAGACGAGGCATTTACCTCCAAAGCTCCAACAAGCCTAAAAGTAGATGAAGAAGTTAAACCATTCCTACAGGCATGTATGAAGTTGCTACGCAACCATAAGGTAGTAAAAAGTCTTCAAGCATTGATAGACAGCTGTGCGAAAAATACTGAACCCCCATCAAAAGTTAAATATTTCCACAAACTTTACAAGCATAAGAAACACATTGGTCAAGAAATGCGGCTAACTGCGCAGGTTGGCAATTATGAAATGGATCTGGTCATCCTGGATCTGGGATCCGATGCAAATGTCTTGCCCAAACAGACATGGCAGAGGATGGGAGAACCTAAGCTGGAATGGTATACTATATAGCTGCGCATGCTAACCAACATAATATCATACCGTTGGGAAGACTATCAAAGATTATGGTAGATATCGCAGGGGTTAAGGTATACACAGATTTTGAAGTAATCCAGATTGAAGTGGATGGGGAACCCTATCTTGCGCTCCTAGGACTGGACTGGGCTTTAGACATGGGAGGCATTATCAACTTGAAGAAAAGGAGCATGTTTTTTGAGAATGAGGGTACGATATTAATAGTCCCTCTAGACCCAATAGAGGGAGAACAGTATACAGAACCCGTGCACGAAGAAGATTACGCTAATCATATCTATAAACTAACCTCCCAGGACAGGGATTGGATTAACCCTACGGCTGATGGCGTGTTGTGATGGGAGAAAGATAGTGAATGCCTCTCTGATTCTAATGGGGAGATCAAAAATTGGCAAAACCGGTCGCATGACGTATCTGTGCTACGGTGTCTTAGGATCACAAAGAATTTCTAGTGTATCTCTTCAGAGGTAAGGGAGTTGCCTTACTTTGAAAATTCTGGTAGCATTAGGGATTTCCTTAGAGCATTCGAGCAGAAGCCCCAAGGGAACAGAGAATGTGGGCGCTTAACCTAGCCATGCGTGCGACCCCTATGCGGTGGTGGGAAACTCATAAGGGGACTTTTCAGGATTGGGAGAAATGTCACAAGATGATGATCCTACTATTTGAACCCCTAGTTCACCTATGCATGGAGATTTTTCGTGGCCAAGGGGACCCACGCAAGCACTTGTCCACATGGATAGAGGTGTGGTGTGAAAGGACCAGGGACGAATGGGTCCACCTGTTCGTTCATGCCTTGGGTCTAATTCCCGCCGCATGGTATTTGGATGCAGAGCTGCATCAATGCACCCACCACTGGGAGACCATGAGGGACGATTTTGTGGGTATTTTAAGGTTGATAGGTGGAACTAAGGAATTAGACAAAGCCCTGCAAGACATAGGTGCCCTAGTATTTTATGAATCACGCCCTCGTGTGGAGTATGGGGAACCAACTTGGGATACATAGATGTAGGATATTGCTAACTGTCACAATCAATTAATGGAGGAATGTGACCAAGACCTGCGAAATATCACTATCCCAGAATTGGAGGGTGAACGAGCAGTTGCTGGACCCCCACTGCAAACCGTCGATGTGAACAAGCCTCTTAAGCTAAGGGAAGTCAACATTGGAATAGGAGAACAACCTAATCTAGCTATAATTGGGGATTACCAGGATGATGATACCGTCGAGAAATTTGTGGAACTTCTCATGGAGTACCAGGATCTATTTCCTACGAAATTTTCAGAACTCAAAGGTATTATAGGGGACCTGGGGGTCATGCGAGTCATTTTAAAATTGGATGCACGCCCTGTCAAGCAGCGACCTTACCGATTGAACCCCAAGTATAAGCAGAAATTCAGAGAAGAAATCGAAAAAATGCTAGCCGCAGGTATCATCGAACCAGTAGAATAGTCAGTTTGGGTAAGCCCTATGGTGGTCCAAGAGAAAAATACTAAAGGAGAAATAAGAATCTGCATCGACCTACGTAAGTTGAATGATGCTTGCGTACATGATCACTTCCCTACGCCATTCTCTGATGAAATCCTGGACAGTGTGGGAGGGAAGGAAGCATACTCGTTCACTGATGGGTTTTCAAGCTACCATCAGATCAGGATCACACTTGAAGATCGCAAAAAAACTACTTTCGCCACTGAGTGGGGATCCTTCCAATACATTGTATTTTGTTTGGGCTCAAAAATCCCCTTGCCATATTTTCGCGAGTAGTGGTCGCAGTATTCAAGGAGTTCATTCAAAAGTTCCTAGAAGTATACTTTGACGATTGTAAAGTATTTGGATTGGTAAAGAAGCACGTCTCGAACCTGCGCATGATGTTGGATGGCCGTAGAAAGTACCAGATTTTCCTAAATATTAAGAAGTGCATATTCTGTGTACCTTTCGGGATATTGTTAGGCCATATAGTCTGTCCGTAGGGACTGATGGTTGATCCCGCCAAAGTTGCAGTTATCATCAATTTAGCAGTCCCCACAACTGAGAAATAGTTGTGCTCCATCCTCGAGCACAGAAGTTACTATAGGAAGTTTATTCAAGGGTACACACTGATCACGACACCCATGAAAAAGCTGCTAAAGAAGGACATATCATTTTTTTGTGACATGGAGTGTCAGAAGAGTTTTGATCTACTCAAGGAAAAAATGGTTTCTGCACCTATCCTCATATTTCCGAACTGGACGAAGGTTTTCCATGTCCACGTGGATGCTTCAGGAATCGCCCTAGGAGTTGTCCTTATGCAGCCCGGGGAGGGGAAAATTGATCATCCGGTTGTGTTTGCTAGTAGAAAACTCTCTAGCGCGAAGCGTAACTACTCCAATATAGAACGCGAGGGGCTAGAAATGTTGTATGCCCTGTAGAAGTACCAACATTATCTGCTGGGGGGGCACTTCAAGATGTTCATGGATCACTCAGCTTTGAAGTACCTCGTCAATAAGCCTGTGTTAGGGGGGAAGATTTATCGATGGTTACTGATATTTCAAGAATATGACTTTGAGATAATTGTGAAGATGGGGAAATTAAATGCTGGACCAGACCACTTGTCCAGAATCGAGAGTGGTGAAGAACTAACCAACCTAGAGGAAGGATTTCCTGACATGTAGCTATTTTCTATTAAGGTGGTTGATGAGCACTTTTTCGATATTATTCAATTCTTAACTACTATTAGCTCCCTGTAATCAACAAGATTGGCAAAAGTCCGACCGCAAGGAGAAACATCGTTTCAACCACTTTGGGATTCTAGGATCTAGCCCTCCTGAATCCGGAGAGGGATCTCTCCAATAAGTGCAAAGATGGATTTGTCTTTGAAGTTTTGGGTAATGATATTAGGCTAGTTATGAAGGTCATGGGTTTGTTTTTTTTTTTGGATGGTTGAGCATGATTACTATTTGAGGTGGAAATTTCTAAATGCAAAGAGTTTCAAAGGTGAGAAGTTTCAAGCAAATAGAACAAGCTTTAGCCAGGAAGATAGACAATTGCAGGTTTTAGTCCATTGGGCTATGGAGTCATAATAGGGTTTAGTTGAAATAGCAAGAGGCAAGAGTGGTCCATGGGGCAAGTCATATATGTCTAAGGATCTCTTTAAAGTTTGATTTATGGAATGAAATGATACAACAAGAAGGGGAATTAAACAGATGAAGAACAAAGAGCAGCCTAAGATCTGGTAAGTACTTTTAAACTAGCCAGCTTTTGACATACACTTAAGAAAGACATAAAAGCAAACTAGGATCTGGTAAGTACTTTTAAACTAGCCAGCCGTTGATACACTTTCAATAGAAAACATATAAAAATAGAGGAAACACAAATGATAACAAAGGATGGTCTAAGATCTGGTAAGTACTTCTAAACTAGCCAGCTTTCAACACATTCCAAGGGAAACATTCAGATAGTCTTTGGGGATAAAACTAGGACCAGGGCACACCATATCTTCCTTAGTTCATCTCTACTTAACTAATACTGAACATAACATTTAAGAATAATATTCAGCTAAAACAACAGGACGAGGGAACGCCAACATTCCTATGCTTAAATTGAATTAAATCATTCCTAAATAACACAGATTGGAAGAAAACATTCAGATAAAGATTTTTAGTTAGAGAAGGGTACTGGTATATAGTAGGTCCTAACTCCATGCATGTTGTTCTTTATAAGAGAAGATGAAACACAGTGAAAATAGAAACAAAATAACAAGTTACAATGAGAAAAACATCACCGTCAACATAGACTAGGATCCCATAAATTAGCTTGTATTGATGCTCCAAACCAGTTACAGCTTTAAGTCCAATGCTTTAGCTTAGCAATCATCTACACTTCCCAAACTAACTAGTCTATCACAAGCAGAGCTTTAAGAGCCAGTGAACACTATTTACAGGTAGAAGTCTCAAGCTCAATTACATTTCAAAATTCAGCAACCAACTCAACCAACCCCTCTCTCATCTTCTGCAGTATTATTTATAGAAGAATGAGGAGGTGAGATCTAATAAAAGATCTCTAAAGATAATTAATATAGAATTAATAGCTTCTCGACCTTTGGGGGGCTCAATGAAGAATCTTACATAGGTGGCCTCTGTATTAAATCATTTACATAAAGATTTAAGCTCAGTGGGAGCTCTTTTTGACCTTTGAGGCTCTGCGTGATGTCAAAGTAACTCTGTTGATATCTTGTCATTAAGGTTGTTTGCAGATTTTACTGTATGGCTGCGTTGTGAGGCAGATATATGGTCTTGATCAATAACTTCGGCCTCTGATTGAATGCTTCGAGGCACAGGTGGCTTTGTGGTAGCTGGGAGGAATCAATTTGCCTCAGATGTGGTGGTGGAGGCTTTCTGTCTGATGAACCTTTATGATTTTTCTTTTAACTGTGTTTCAATTGGGGATTAGGCTTTTGATAAACCATCTTAGATGTAATCCCCATAGATCTGTCTTCAATCTTTTGTTCTGGTATATTTTTGTCTTTCGACATTGATACTCTTTGATTTGTGCCTGATTCACTGTGTTTGTTGGTGTGCAGGGTTGCGCAGGGGTCGTGTGGCATCAATGCTTCATGAATCATTAATGAAACGTGGAGTTGAACCATGCGAATGATTCCCCTTACATGAAGCGAAGGCGGGAGGATCGTCACCCTCTGCCTTTGAATTTTCATCAGACATAGTGGAAAAAACCACTGGAACCCTGCAAAATACGAACAATGTTATAAAATCCTGCATATATAGGTTTACTGCTTCAGAAGGCACATGGAGAGAGCATGGTCATTGGATGGCATCATCCAACGGTCGAGATTGATCAGAAGAAGTCAAAGGGAACGTGGAAAAAGAATTTAAATCAGAGCCGTCGATCGCGCAAAGATCGACGGTCGGGAGCGGAGGTGAATAAATAACATGAAGGGGTCACATTATTCGGAAAAATAAAATAAAAAGTGGGGAAAAAGGTTTAAAACCTTTGTTTTGGCGAAAAATGGTGGAAAAAGGAGTGGGGAGTTTGGGACGAACGTGGGCCATCGAATGGGACAGGCTCATGCGATCAACGATGGAGATTATTTAATGACCGCGCCGTACCTTAGTCTATCTGTCGGGCTTCTTCAGAACACGATCACCATCCGATGAGCGGCCTCAGATCGGACAACGCGCATTGATATCACGCTCACTCCACATTCAAACTTTAACGCGCGATGAGGGTGGTATTTCAAAAGGGCTCAAAGCCACATGTCGGCCGTTGACTGGCATCGCTGCCAAACGGAAAAAACCGCCTCCCTCTAAAAAGTGGTGCGATGAATTCCGCCCGGTTTTGAATAGTTAATGACCGAAAATATTTTAAACCCAAAAATTTAATATAACGAAGGTTTAAGCTTTGGGGGTGGAAAACATATTTGTAATGCAGCTCGGCGCCCGTCTGCAGGGTTGTGGGTTATATGGAATGCAACATGATCGAGGGCCATAACAGATAGGGCTAATTAGCATCAGAGTTTGGTTTAAACAAAAATAGTGAGCTTGGTGAGTCGCTCTGATGCGATAAGCGCTTAAAGGCTTAGCACCTGGTTCCAGCACCGGGGCGTATGGAGGGGAAGGGTTTTGGACTTAAGCCAAGGGGGGCTTAAGTCTGTAATAAGAAAATGGGTTTTTATTGATTTTCAATGGTTTTCAAAGGAGAGGCAAAGAAAGGGTCTTAAACCTTATCAAAGGGGTTTTGATGAAGGGGAAAGGGGGAAAACATGAAAATGAGGGATTTTAATGGGGAATAAAGGATAAAAATGAGGCTAGTTTTGGAAGAGGGGGGAGGGGGAAGAAAGTGTTTGCAGCATTATTTTTTCATGAAGTCAACAGAATTCTAGAGTGTGAAATGGGCACAGCAGTGAAGATTTGGATAGAGGCATGAGGCCTTCAAGAGTCTTCAAGAGCCAACACTTTTTGCAATAAAATTTTTTCCTTGAAGGCTCCAAAATGATTTAGCCACCTTTTGGTATAACAAATTTGATAGGTGGCTAACAATGGCTCCACTTGGAGATGGTGCCTTCTTGAAGGCATCAAGAACTTCAGACTTGCATTCTCTGGGAGGCTGATCAGTGCCTCATCCATTGGGATGCCCTTCTTTTGCTGGGATGATCTTCTTTTGCTCTGAAAACATATTAGCAGCCATAAAAATAATGGATCCTCATCAATACAACCTGTCTACCTACCCAGTCCTACTAATATAACATTTTTTCTTCTTTAGAGTGCATTTGGATCGACAAACTCTTTTTCAACATTTTATTCTTTTGAAAGCAGGAGAACTAATCTATTTCTACTCCTTATTTCTCCATGGACTCAGATTAAACAGTTGAGCCCATATGATTCTCTACCTAATCTACTGTCTGTTGGGATTAAACTGTCCAACAGACTTTATTCTCTAATTTCTACAACAAAAATTTAAAAAGCAATCAAGTCAGGATTGAATAGTCTAACTTGATGCTGGTCTATGGCATAAAAACAAGCTATGCATAGACATTATTTTGCACAAAATTTAAAATAAAATGGAAGGTTTGAGATCTGAAATTTTAAAGCATTTCATTTCTCTTTTCTACAGCTTTGTTTTGATTCTTACTTGAGCTGTCTTTCCTTTGGTAACTGGTTCAGATTTTAAGCTATTCATAACCATATTTTTACATCTTTTGACTCATAATTTGAAAGAGATTTGAGTCATTTTTTTTTGAAACTTTAGGTTCAAATTTTGAGCATGTTGGAACCTTTAATTTCTATTCTAAACTATCTACTGATAAGCCAAGATTAAACAGTTTGGAAAATCGAATTCACTATCCTATCAGCAGAAAATTTAGAGCTAATTAGTAAAGATTAAGCTGTTTGACTAACTAGAAGTGTGTTCTTCAAGAGTGGCGTTTGAGCTTGCACACTTTCAGATTTGTTTCTCTTTTTTGGTATGGGGCTATACCTTTCTTGTTTTCACAATCTGCCCTCTTTTCTTTCTTTCTTTGTTTTTGTATTTTTGATGTTTATAACCTTTCTTTGGAGACAAAAATCAACAACTATTTAATTTCTCAAAACTGAGCTATATTGACATTCCTATCTAACCTATTCTAACTTGAAGTATTTACATCTCCATATGATACAAAAGTGCCAATGTAGCCAGTTGAGTAATGTCAAGAAGAAGAAGAAACTTTGGTTGCTTGTCAGAGGTATCCATAGTATATTTTGAAGATTAATCTTCAAAACCAAGACTATCACAGGAGGTGACAACTTTTCATGTCTCTGGCTCTTGCAAAGGATGCATGCTTGATAATTTGAGCCAGTTGGGAACTTCACACACTCTTCCATAGGATCAAAAAAGAAAAGATGAAGATTCTCTTCTTTTTGGGTCTCCATGTCTGGTAGTTTTTCTGCTTCCAAGACTTCAGCTTTGAGGGCTATGTCTTCAGTATGTTCCTTGGAAGTATCATCATCCTTAACCTGCACAATAGCAAACAGTGAAAAATCTTTTTTCTATAAATTTATGCTTGCTTCTGATATAAGTTCAGGTTCTTTGAATGGCAGTTTAACATTATTGAATGGAGAAATCTCTTCTTGAAAAGAAAGTGTATCCTCAATAGGATGGTCTGCTATTTGTTTTCTCCTTCAAAGTTTTACCAGTATCTTTTATTGTTTGGGACAACTGGTCTGAATTTTTCTTGGATCGTATATTGTCTTCTCTCCCAAGGTTTTCAACATGTACTAGCCACAAGGGCTAATCCATTAGCAAAACTGTTTTGGTCTTTAGGGACAAGTATAACTTGGAAATCTTTGAAATATTTTAATAAATCCAAGGCATCATCCCTATATGCTCTGAGTCTGGGATGTTCAACCATGCATTCATTTTTCACTTGCCTAATTACAAATTCTGCGTTTCTATGAACTGTTATCTTCTGGGCTCCTAGTTTTTTCAATAAGTGTAGCCCTAAGAGAAGTGCCTCATACTCTACTAGGTCAACTGTGCATTGAAAATTCAGTTTGTATGAATAGGCTTCAGAATAATTGTTTGCTGTATTGTAAAGCCATATTCCTGCACCTGCATTATTTTTAGTACATAACCCATCAAACTTCGTATTCCAAAGAGGACTAGTTTCATTATTATCATTGATTTTCTTACTATCATCTTTGTCTTGAGTGCCATTGGATTGTTCTATGGAACATGCACCATGTTCATGATTCTCTGGTTGAGATGATGTTTTGGAGGGTAGCAGCTTGCTTAATATTTTCTCAATTTGTTCTTCTGTTAAAGGAGAAATTTTTCTTTCAGTATAAATATAAAAAGAGCTACCCTTTTTCTTATGACCAACGAAAGAACTTTATTCATCTTTATAAAAAAGTTCTCTATGTGAATGAGCAAGAGTATTTGTTTTGCAAGAAATATCAGAGACTGATTGTTTATTAATAGTCTGATCTATCTCTCCTTCTGTCAACAGGGAGGATTTTTCTGTGTCCCTTTGAATGGAGGTACAATAGTTCTTTGTCTCCTTAAAGGCTGGTTTTGAGGCTGGATGTTTTCTTGAGCCTCTTCTAGGAGATCTTGACTTGTGTTTGCAGGGAAACTTTGAGGTTTTTCTATTGTTTCCTCAAAGCACTGCTCACTGTTAGTATTTGAAATTTGATTGTGAAGATCTCTTATCCGCATAGTACAAGACATAGGAAGGCAATCAAAAGTTCCTTGACTACCTTCTTTATTTCTTTCTTTGTAAGTTTTCTCATCATTTTCCATACGGTGTTGATCATAAAACATATCTTGGTCACTGTCTTGACCTTGAGGTGATTGGGCTTTTATTTGATCAGGGGAAAGCATAGCTTGCCCCAGCTCATCAATATTCATATTAGCCATCAACCTATCCATTCTCTCTCCAAGCATGTACATCATCTTTTCCATCATGATTTCTTGTTTATTTTCTTTATAATTTTGATCATCGTACACATCTTGTCGGGGTAGGGTTTGTGTTTGGACAGGAAAAGGCACATGTTGCTATGGACCACCAGTGTTTAAATTAGCCATAAACCTATCCACCCTTCTTCCAAGCATGTACATCAATTTTTCTATCATGACCATATGTTTGTCATCTGGGTCTATATCTAAATCCATGTTTGCTAATCAGAATAAAAGGTCACTGTGTCTGTTCAATTAGTTCAAGGTATTCTACCAGTGGAGTCATTTGGTCTTTTGGGAGTTTCAGAGTGTGGAGTCACCAGGTGGAAAAAATTTTAGCTCGTAAGGAGGTAAAATGTTTTATGGTTCCACCACCATATGACTCTTGTAGAGTTGCAAGCTTTTCAGGAACTGAATTAGCTCTCAAGGGTGATCTGAAAACAATTGATAATTTAATCCTAGGAGACTTCCTAAGGATACTTTCTGGGTTACCAACTATCTCAGGTGGATCAGGGTCAGGATAGGCTCTAGTGTGAATCTTTCTAGGAGCCACTATGCTGTGTTTTTAGACCCAAATAAACAGGAAAAGTTCAACAAGGTATGATAGTCTTTAAAAGGTAAACTAATCTGTTTACACAAATTTTAATCCTACAGTCCTCTAATTGAGTTTGAATGATATTAAAATGATAAGGGTTCTTCCCAATGGAGTCTTAACGTCTGTTGAGGATTGTGGAGTCGCCAAGTGGAAGTTTTTAGCTAGTAAGGAGGTAAAAGGTTTTATGGTCCACCACCATGTTTATTGGATACCAATCTGAAATATTTTTGGGTTTTTTGAATTGTTTTTCAGTTGTGTGGTTTCTAAGAATGTCCTAACTATGTTTTGCAACTTAGCTACGATTATGAGACAAAGACAGTCTACTCTTATGGCTAAGCCAACTGATTTTTCAAGGTTAGACAAAGACTAATGAGAACCCTAGGGTATGCCTAGCTTGTCACTGATTCAAACAAGTTTCATCATGATTACCATTCTTGGTAGTGCTTGAAAAGGATGCTTTTTTCTTACAACGTTTTATGAAGTTTTTAAGGGAACCTAAGGTGAAAATTCAACTTCGGCTTCCCTAGTGGAGTCGCCAGAAATGTTAGCTCCCTATAATCAGCAAGATTGGAAAAAGTCCGACCACAGGGAGAAACATCGTTTCAACCACTTTGGGATTCTAGGATCTAGCCCTCCTAAATCCGGAGAGGGATCTCTCCAATAAGTGCAAAGATGGATTTGTCTTTGAAGTTTTGGGTAATGATATTAGGCTAGTTATGAAGGTCATGGGTTTGTTTTGTTTTTTGGATGGTTGAGCATGATTACTGTTTGAGGTGGAAAGTTCTAAATGCAAAGAGTTTCAAAGGTGAGAAGTTGCAAGCAATTAGAACAAGCTTTGGCCAAGAAGATAGGCAATTGTAGGTTTTAGTCCATTGGGCTATGGAGTCATAATATGGTTTAATTGAAACAGCAAGAGGCAAAAGTGGTCCATGGGGCAAGTCATCTATGTCTAAGGATCTCTTTAAAGTTTGATTTATGGAATGAAATGATACAACAAGAAGGGGAATTAAACAGATGAAGAACAAAGAGCAACCTAAGATCTGGTAAGTACTTTTAAACTAGCCAGCTTTTGACATACACTTAAGAAAGACATAAAAGAAAACTAGGATCTGGTAAGTACTTGTTGGGCAATTTATTTGAACAAATTGCTGCATTAAATTATCGACCAGGGAAACTCGTGAGCTTGTGATGGTGCCAGCAATATATATGCAAGAGTAGGCAACTAACTCTATGTCTAACTAAATTATTTATGATTCAATATAATATGCAAGGAAAGAGGCTCCTAACTAAGGAGGTCCTGGTTGTCCTTTCCTACAGTATCATAGAGAAATCATTCATAAAACCAGAAACTTGAAATAAAGACAAGAGAATGAACTTTAATTGTTGTTCAAATTCAAAGAGAGAGAAAGACTAACTTAGTCTTTTGATTGTCCTCTCATGTACTAATCCAAACTAAACTAAGATTCATTCATAAGCATAAGAAATGAAATGACTTGAAACATAAAAGCAAAAGAATGAATTTCAATTATCATGCAAATCAAATAGAGAGAGAGCCTAACTTAGACCCTTGGTTGTCCTCTCACATGTTGATAAGATTCTAATTTAAAACTCATTCATCAATCACAAACAAATCCTTAAACATCTAAGCAATGAAATGAAACAAAATCTAATATGAAATAAAATGTTTCTCTCATCCTTTTAGAGTGAGCTCAATTCTCTTAAAAACAAGACAAATTATTCCATATACTACATTAAGGAAACTTATATCTAAAACTACATAAATTCCATAAATTCATATTCTACATTAACACAATTTACATCTAAAACTACATAATAGAAATATATGAAAAATGAAGCTTTATTCTATTCCATCATTAATTGGATACAATGCTCTAAGAGTCCTTCCTTGGAATGGAGGAGGTACTCCTATTTATACAATGAGATGAGATAACAAACTCATAATGATGATCCACTAATCTCTCTTTTAGTTCCATACATTTCTCAACCATCTTAGACACATAACCCTATCCTCCATGATCTCCTCCATGATCTTTTCCATGAGGCTTATCTTATCAAATTCGAATTTGATCATTCAAGGCCACATAAAGATGCCTTGGAAGCTTCCTTTGAGCCTACACATGTCAACAAACTCATGCTAATTGTTAGGTATAAGTATAAGCATATTATTTTCTAAGTTTTAGCCATAAATTCACTTTAAAATGTTAAGAATTAATAAACTTTGGAAAAACATAGTTATGACCCAATAATGAGGTGAATGTAATGATATGAAGGTGGAATGGAGGTGACATGAAGGTAAAATGTGAAGATATTGATGAATAATGGAGTGAAAATAGGGACTATTTTGAGGCCCAACAGTACTTATAACTAGCCAGCCTTTGATACACATTCAATAGAAAACATATAAAAATAGAGGAAACACAAATGATAACAAAGGATGGTCTAAGATCTGGTAAGTACTTCTAAACTAGCCAGCGTTCAACACATTCCAAGGGAAACATTCAGACAGTCTTTGGGGATAAAACTAGGACTAGGGAACACCATATCTTCCTTAGTTCATCTCTACTTAACTAATACTGAACATACCATTTAAAAATAATATTCAGCTAAAACAACAGGACGAGGGAACGCTAGCATTCCTATGCTTAAACTGAATTAAATCATTCCTAAATAACACAGATTGGAAGAAAACATTTAGATAAAGATTTTCAGTCAGAGAAGGGTACTGGTATACAGTAGGTCCTAACTCCATGCATGCTGTTATTTATAAGAGAAGATGAAACACAGTGAAAATAGAAACAAAATAACAAGTTGCAATGAGAAAAAAATCACTGTCAACATAAACCAGGATCCCATAAATCAGCTTGTATTGATGCTCCAAACCAGTTACAGCTTTAAGTCCAATGCTTTATCTTAGCAATCATCTACACTTCCCAGACTAACTAGTCTATCACAAGAAGAGCTTCAAGAGCCAGTGAACACTATTTATGGGTAGAAGTCTCAAGCTTAATTACATTTCAAATTTTAGCAACCAACTCAACCAACCCCTCTCTCATCTTCTGCAGTAGTATTTATAGAAGAATGAGGAGGTGAGATTTGATAAAAGATCTCTAAAGATAATTAATACAGACTTAATAGCTTCTCGGCCTTTGGGGGGCTCGATGAAGAAGCTTACATAGGTGTCCTCTGTATTAAATCATTTACATAAAGATTTAAGCTTAGTGGGAGCTCTTTTTGACCTTTGAGGCTCTGCGTGATGTCAAAGTAACTCTGCTGATATCTTTTCATCAAGGTTGTTTGCAGATTTTACTGTCTGGCTGCATTGTGAGGCAGATATCTGGTCTTGATCAGTAACTTCGGCCTTTGATTGCATGCTTTGAGGCACAGGTGGCTTTGTGGTAGTTGGGAGTAATCAATTTGCCTCAGATGTGGCGGTGGAGGCTTTCTGTCTGATGAACCTTTATGATTTTTCTTTTAACTGTGTTTTAATTGGGGATTAGGATTTTGATAAACCATATTAGACGTAATCCCCACAGATTTGTCTTCAATCTTCTGTTCTGGTATATTTTTGTCTTTCGACACTGATACTCTTTGATTTGTGCATAATTCACTGTGTTTGTTGGTGTGCAGGGTTGCGCGGGGGTCGTGTGGCATCAATGCCTCATGAATCATTGATGAAACATGGAGTTGAACCCTGCGAATGATTCCCCTTTGATGAATCAAAGGCGGGAGGATCGTCACCCTCTGCCTTTGAATTTTCTTTAGACATAGCGGAAAAAACCACTGGAACCCTGCAAAATACGAACAATGTTATAAAATCCTGCATGTATAGGTTTACTTCTTCAGAAGGTGCGTGGAGAGAGCATGGCCATTGGATGGCATCATCCAACAGTCGAGATTGATCAGAAGAAGTCAAAGGGAAGGCAGAAAAATAATTTAAATCGGAGTCGTCGATCGCACAGAGATCGACGGTCGGGAGTGGAGGTGAATAAATAACATGAAGGGGTCACATTATTCAGAAAAATAAAATAAAAAGCAGGGAAAAAGGTTTAAAACCTTTTTTTTGGCGAAAAATGGTGGAAAAAGGAGTGGGGAGTTTGGGATGAACATGGGTCGTCGGATGGGACAGGCTCACGCGATCAACGGTGGAGATCCTTTAATGACCGCGCTGTACCTTAGCCTATCTGTCAGGCTTCTTCAGAACGTGATCACCGTCCAATGAGCGGCCTCAGATCAGACGACGCGCATTGATATCACACTCACTCCACATCCGACCTTTAACGCGCGATGAGGGTAGTATTTCAAAAGGGCTCAAAGCCACATGTCAGTCGTTGAATGGCATTGCTGCCAAACGGAAAAAATCACGTCCTTCTCAAAAGCGGTGCGATGAATTCCGCTTGGTTTTGAATAGTTAATGACCGAAAATATTTTAAACCCAAAAATTTAATATAACGAAGGTTTAAGCTTTGGGGGTGGAAAACATACTTGTAATGTGGATCGATGCCCGTCTGCTGGGCTGTGGGTTATATGGAATGCAACATGATCGAGGGCCATAACAGACAGGGCTAATCAGCATCAGAGTTTGGTTTAAACAAAAATAGTGAGGTCGGTGAGTCACTCCGATGCGATAAGTGCTTAAAGGCTTAGCGCCTGGTTCCAACACCAGGGCGTATGGAGGGGAAGGGTTTTGGACTTAACCCAAGGGGGGATTAAGTCTGTAATAAGAAAATGGGTTTTTATTGATTTTCAATGGTTTTCAAAGGAGAGGCAAAGAAAGGGTCTTAAACCTTATCAAAGGGGTTTTGATGAAGGGGAAAGGGGAAAAACATGAAAATGAGGGATTTTAATGGGGAATAAAGGATAAAAATGAGGTTATTTTTGGAAGAGGGGGGAGGGGGAAGAAAGTGTTTGTAGCAGTATTTTTTCATGAAGTCAACAGAATTCCAGAGTGTGAAATGGGCACAGCAGTGAAGATTTGGACAGAGGCATGAGGCCTTCAAGAGTCTTTAAGAGCCAACTCTTTTTGCAATAAAATTTGTTCCTTGAAGGCTCCAAAATGATTTAGCCACCTTTTGGTATAACAAATTTCATAGGTGGCTAACAACTACGACGAAGGCACTTGTAAAATACTCGGTACAACAAAAAAAAGAGCTGGTAACCCATGCAGCTGACTTTACCATCATCGTGGGCCACTTGTATAAGCTGGGAGCTAATGAGGTACTGCGAAGATACGTACTAGAGCATGAAATACTAACCATTTTAGTAGAAGCCCAAGGAGGCATAGCAGGGGGTCACTATGCAGGAAAAGTGACAGTGCAGAAGATCTTAAGAGATGGGCTGTGGTGGCCCACACTGCATAGCGACTCTCACGACTATTACAAAGCCTGTGACACATGCCAAAAGACATGAAGACCGTTGTGCAACGATGAAATTCCCTTACAACCACATATGGCCCAGTAGCCATTCAATAAATGGGCAATAGAATTCATTAGGCCCATCAATTCACCAGGTAAGAAGACAGGTGCCCACTACATCCTCACTGCAACTGATTATGTAACCATATGGGCGGAAGCACAAGCTGTGAAGGATTGCATTGCAGATACTATTGTGCACTTTATTTTCGAACACATTCTAACCAGGTTTGGTTGTCCGAAGATCTTGATAAGTGATAGAGGTACACATTTCATTAATGACATAATACAAGCTTTGGCGGAGGAGTTTCAGGTCCACCATGCAAAAAGTACCCCATATCATCTGTAGGAAAATGGAACGGTAGAAGATTTTAATAAAATTCTGGAGCAGGTGCTTACCAAGATCTGTAATTTTCATTGAAGCGATTGGGATGTGCGCATCCCATCGGTCATTTGGGCCTACCGGACCACGTGCAAGAAATTTACTAGGAAAACACCGTTTCGGATGATTTATGGAAAGGAGGCCATTATGCCCATGGAATATATCGTTCCTAGCTTGCGCATTGCAACCTTTACAAACATGGCAGAGCCCGATATCATGGAGGAACGATTAGTGTAGCTAGTTGCCTTGGAGGAAGATCGATTCATTGCTAAATTTCATCAGCAAGTTCAGAAGGCCCGGGAAAAATCATGACATGATAGACATATTCGGCAGAAGGTCTTTTCAAAAGGAGAATTGGTCCTGCTATATGATAGCCAATTTGTGAAACACCCGGGGAAGTTTTTCCAGCACTAGTTAGGTCCCTATATGGTAAAGGAAATCACCGACGGAAGAGCCGTCTGGTTAGCTACATTGCGCAGTGACCATATGCTAGGATATGTTAACGGAAGTTGGTTGAAGCCCTATCAAGACTCCTCTGTGCCAATCAAATGAATATATGGCCAGAGTAGCTGTGTCATGAACGATATGCGCAGGAACGGATGAGCAGTGATGATGTGCAATGGGAAAAAATAGCCGATGGAATAGAGTGGGCATTTAGGGAACTACCGTTCCTATTTGAGGGAGCGATTTATAGGCAATTAATATGGCGAATTACGAGAAATTTTTACCATTTCTATAATGATGAAGGGAAATTAAGGATCTATGAGCCAGTTTTCCCTCGGGATGGCTATAAGATGGGGACTGTTCAGACTACGGGGTTCACATTTTGGTCTAGCTTGTTCGCTTTCGACTACTCTGATATATATTGTATTTTGGTTGTTTGCATGACTACTGTAACTACACCATCCGATGGTAGCACTGCTGAATTTATCTTCCAAGATAGGATGCCTGCTACAAACCCCATTAGCCCCCCACCTGAGACGATGTCTGAAGAGGAGGGATCTGATGAAGTTCGAGAAGTAACCCTTGTAACAGAGGAATCCGTTTCCACCTCAGCCATGTGGAAAGGAAAATAAAAAGTAAAACAGGCACAGTGGGCGGGTGGAAAGCCTCGCACTCTCCCCAGATTCGACCCTCCCCTAAGAAATTGCCTAAAAAGAAATCGCTTGCCGCGACTCTGAACCCCATGATGCTCAATGCAGAAGGTCTGCGGGCAACACCGCTGACCTGGTTATTGCCTTATGTTCAGCCACGCAGAACAACATCACGTATGCCCAACGTGGATGTTGTTTGTTCCTGTGTTCAGACACCGTTGGTCCTTAAAGCTGTGCCTCAGCTGGGGGATATGGTTGGCCACCTCCCCCACATCACGTTTGATGATCATGACTTGGGTAACCTAGATGCTTTTCCTTCACTCAATCCACACTTGTAATTGGAACAAGTGATCGAGGATGGTGTGCCCAAAGTAGAGCCAATGGTTATGGTCAAGGGACTAGCCGATGTTGTAATTTTGAACTTACTGCGCCTTACTTACTTCGGTCGCTACAACATCACCAGTCTCTTTGTTCGCGAATTTCTGGCACTTATTCACGATGGTTACTTATGGCTCCAAGGATGCATACCAATATATGATGCTATCATTCACCACATTACTGGCCTCCCTATGCATGGGCCTAATCCGTGGGATGACACAGGCAATAAATTTGAGCATCATCTTGCTAAAAATTTTCGGGACAAGTACAAGTTCAATCATAATAGGTGGGGCTTCCTGATTGATATAATCAATGACCCCGACACACACCTAGGTACTCAGTTCCTTGCCTGCAAGATGATGCAGAAATTTCAGGCAGCAACCACCCTTTCTCATGTAATTCAAGTCGCAAGCTGGTGTGAAAAGGGCATCTGCTTTAACTGGTCCCAGTACTTGGTAGAATAATTCCTCGACAATGTGCTTGAGGCTCAGGAGCATGGCAAAGCATTATACTATTCATGGCCGATCTTGCTGATTGTATTAGTTGCCTGGGAAACCGCGGAAGAAGCAGTGTTTACCCCCTGAGAGCCTGGCATGTGAAAAGGGGCGCGGTTTTCCAACCTCTGGGATTCCAAGGACCCCTAGCGGATTGAAGAAAATAAGACCTTCTGGCTACTCTATGATGGTGCTATTTCTGCATCCATTGATTCCCAACCGCGCCTATCCCCAACTGTCTACGAAAAGTATAAGCACATCGCCGCATTTCGGGTAACAATGCGCAATGTGAAAATTTTGGCTCATAAGGAACATACTTGGCATAGTATTCCATATATGACTGCTGAGGCTGAAATTGAGCAGGTCATAGATACTTGGCCAACAAAGTGGAAGGTCGCCGCCCCGCCCACCGTCCTCGATGCAGTAGGTAGGTCTGGCCACCATTCAGTATCCAAGCCCACAGTTCCACTTACCTCGGAAACAACACCAGAAATTCCTGCCATCAAACCACAAGCAACCCCCAGAAGTACTACCATGCAGCCTAAGTCGGACTCCCCGCCGGACCGGAACATCAACGAGGAATAAAATGCAGGAACGTTAGTCCTATAGAGTCTCAAACAGCCCTGCGAATCATTTCAAGGGCCTCGCAATAAGCGTAAAGCCACTAAAATTGACACCAACGTCGAGGTTACCCTAACAGAGGATGATATGGACAAGATTGCTGATGTGGCCACCACCGCGACTACTGATCAATGGATTACTTAGGAAGAACAACAAAAGGTTATGATGGAAGTTTTGCAGAAAGAACTGCGAGCCCTCCATCTCAACGCAGACACCCTTCAAGCAAGCATAGATCAAGCGAGCGTAGATCAAGCGAGACAAAATCAAGCGAGCAAGGATCAAGCAGGGTAGCTGGGCTAGCAGGGCCTCGTTACAGCCCTAATAACCACTGTGGACAACTAACTCTGCCAGCTCCTAGGTGCTCCCCTTACAATGGAACCACTGACCTATGCAACCAAGTTCGGGGATGTCTGGTCAACCTTGATGTTAGTCGACTGACCAACGAGCAGCTGCACGCGTTATTTACTGCCATCACATTTGAATTGCAGCACCGCAAGCTCCGCGCACAGCAACACCTCAGAGAGGTCGAATAGACTATTGTGACCCATGTTGCTGAAGTTGCCCAGATCCAGGCTGCGCATGTCGCCATTATCGCACAACAAGCTGCCTTGGAACAGTTGATCAATTGACTATGCGAATATATGCTAGAAGTGATCCATGCTTCTGTTGAGCCCCAGGCCAAGGTTGAAGGACTAATCGCTGCCTTGAAGGCATCCCAGATTGAGGTATCGACTGTCAGGGCCAAATTCAAACTTTATATTGCCTCGTTGCAAGCTAAGTTGCAACTGAAAACCCCTCCTCAGGTACGTGCCCAGAGAGCTGCGTTAGTCACAGAAGCTATGAACACCATTACAACACAAATTGCTCAGGGCACTGAATTTCTTGAGACAGCTATGCAGCTATGGTCTACGGTGCAGCGTGACCCTCTCCTACATGAATTTACCCAAGAACTGCCCCAAAAGGAAGAAGAATTCGAGCAAATGGATGCTATAATGCCCACTTTCATCCCAGCTCAATGCCTGGCACGTCTGTGAGCCAGCCATGTGCTCAGAGATGACCTGGAAGGGCTTCGCCACAAGAACAAGGTTTTGAGTGCCCACCTCCAACCATGGGCCGATGAAGCCATCAAGATATCTTAGGACTTGGATGTCGCGGTCAAACAACTGAATCAGACCTTGGAGAGTGTCATCGCTGCCACTGAAGGACCAACTTCACAGAAGTTGGTGGACATTGCGCAGAACAATGTTGCGCAGAGCGAAGGAGTGTTGCCCCCTCTGGTTGATGAAATCAAGCAACTCCAGGAAAAGATGTAAACCCCATGGCCGCTGTGACTCGGGACGAGTCACATGACTGTGTTGGGGGCTTGTTGGAACAGGGTCCCCTAGCTGCGTTTTTGATATATATTTTTTGTAGTAATTAGTCTAGTACAGGGGCTTTGGGGCAGGTCAAAGCCCCCAATGTATTGTAATGGGTCAAAGGGTAGACCTAGAGTTTTCAAACCATGGTTTGCGAACCATAGGATAGCGCAGGCTATGATGATATAAATAGATAGATAGTTTGAGTCTAAGGGTAAAAAATATTGATGCTAAGTACGAACTATTGAGATCTGTTTTGGGTAGTATTGGGTAAGGACTCCTGCTGGATGTGTGCGCGGAGATCCTCAGTTCTACTGTGTGCGGACCCCACTAGTTGTGTGCGCAGATTGTGACTTGGGATTGTACTGTGTTTTGGATGTTAATGAACACATAAATTGTTTAAGTATATCCATGTTATCTGAACTAGTTGCGTACCTCTGATTGTGTTATTCTGTGATTTCTAATGCGCACATGGATGTGAAGGTGTTGCTAAGATCTGCTTAATAATAGTGACTTTGTTTATGTTACATGTTTTTTATACTGTTAAGGGCTCGGTAATAAGCTTGTTTTTGTGCGAACCTGATAGATCTCAAAAAAACTGCCTTAATTACCCGCTTTCTCCTAGGGTGCGGAAACCTGGTTCCAACACCCACCCATACTACTTCAGGTGAGACCTTGGCCTATGAAAGTAGGTCATTGCCGAAAGGGCCAGTAGTATAGGGGTTTGTTGGCAAACCTTAAATCTGAACCTGGGTCAGGTACCCTCAAGCCAACAGTGCTGAAGCTGAAAAACTGAAAGAATTGATTCTGCAGGTCCAAATGGAATAGGTGGGTGGCCACCGATATGCACCTGGATCATACCTCTACCTCTCTGTCCCCCATTTTCCTTCCCTATGAATGGATTCTTCTTTGCCATTAAAGCTAGATTTGAATTCTGGGATTTCAAGGTCACCCACCTTTCCTCCTCTTACATTAGAATCCCTGTCAATTCTTCAAATTTGAGGGTTTTTTTATCTCGCATTCAAGCTTGTGATAAACAAGTGAGAGTTGTCAATCATACCATTCATAGTAATTGTTACCCGATTAGTATTACTTACAACCTCTCCTATGTCGCCAAGCTTGTCTTTAAGGTCCTTGATGTGTGAGATGAAAAAAACTATTATTTCATTCTCCTCCATTTTGATGGAGATTATTTTTCTTTTCAGGAACAATAGGTGATTTGTATTTCTGATTTTGTACAGATCTTTGAGAGTTGTCCAGATTTCGTTCGCTGACTTGTAATCTCTGATGTGAGGGATGATGCAACCTTTGACTTAAATTTTCAACATCGTTTTTGCCTTGTTTTCCCTCTTCTCCCACTCCTGTACTATTGCAGTTGATGCACCTCCTGCAAATGTGGGTTTCACTTCATCGCCATTCACGATTCCCCATGCACTATGCCCTTCTAGCATAGTCTGTAACTTGAAATTTCAATTAGAATAATTGGAACTATCGAGCTTATTGCTCACGCTCAAGTATACTTCCATCAGATTATTCATCTTGACACTTAAAAAAAAATGACTTCCAACAATTGACAGAAAACCAGATCTACAAACAGATCTACCCCAGATCCACAATAAACAACAATGTCAAGAAACAGATCTACCTGATCTTCAACCACTTTGGCCGGCTGCTCTGTGCACTGCACCATAGGCTCACGAGCTCCTCTACACGACCTCTTCTACTGCGAGCTCACAGGCTCCTCTATCACGGATCACACTTGCAGCGATCCTCACAATTTACCAGTGATCTGCTACTGCCTCTGCTGCCACGTCTCACCGGCTCTTTTGGCACGATCTCACTGGATCTTTAGGCACGAGATCTTTGGCTCTCAGCACAAGCTCTCTAGCTCCACGACTCTCCACAACACGAGCTCTCTGTCTCCACTACGCTTCACAGCATGAGCTCTCTGGCTCCTCCAACACAAGGTCTTTCTCTCAATGGCACTCCTCAGCCACTCTGATCTCAACGACGCTCCTCAGCATTAGCTCTCAAGCTCTTCCAACACGAGCACTCTGTCTCCTTTCACGAGCTCACTGGCTCAATCAGTGCTCCACACACACTCAGATGTCGCATTGGTCGCATTGGGAAAAATCCCCGTAAGGAAAAGACAAATCAGCGCTGCTTTTCCAATTGACTCTACGTTGATTTCAGAGATCAATGTTGTTCTTTGGCACGGGTCCGCGCTGATCGGTGCTTTTATGCTTCCAACGAACGCGTTGATCGACATTTCCTCCAAGAAAAAAAAAACAACCTCACTTAGGCCACCAGGGGCTTCCCTTCTACCGCTTGGACACTCACATGGATCAAAGCACTCTGGCTTTGATTCAACCCTAAAGCTCTGATACCATGATAAAAATGGTAGGATTAAATTAATGAAAACAATATTGGTTAGCTCTACTATAAGAAACTACACCAGGAGGGATTGCGTTCGTAGGTCGCTCTCCATTCTCATTACAATACAAACAACATATAATTTACATGCATATAGGGAAGTTAGAACCAATACCTAAGAAATAAGAACAAACTCCTAATCTAAGATTCTGGTGAACCAAGTCTCTCTAATTAAATTTCTCCATTATCTTCAATAATATTAATTTTTAAATATGTTAATAGTTAAAAAAAAAAATTATGACGAAGTACTACACTAACATTTACAAATGAATTTTAAAATAATCATTCTAAGTAAGTAAATTATGCACACCTTCATTGCATTAAACTAATAAAAGTTAATTGATAAAGGTATTATTATCAAAAGGAAAATTAAGAATTAAAAAAACTATGGGCATTAAATTTTCTTGAGATGCTTTTTCAAGGTTATTAATTAGTTTGAAGAACATAATTAGGATGGTTATTTACATGTAATTTAATAATAGAGGATGTGTAGGTGGCCTACGAGAGCTCGTTGGAGTGAGTTACGAGAGTTCATTGGAGTGGGTTTTTCATTTTTTTTTTTTTATGGTTTCTAAATTATAAATTTTTGTTTTTGATATTGGTTTTAGGGAGAACGTTTATAGGCGAGTTTTAGAAAATATTATTATTTTAAGTTTGATGTTTTGATATTTGAAGTATTAAGATTTTATGAAAAATTTAGGTATATTTTGGTTTTGATTAATGTTATATTTGAAATAATTTTTTTATTTTTATTTTTATTTTTAGAAATAAATTTAAAATAATTATAAATATATATTCATTATATTTTAGGAAAAAAATATATTTATTATGAATTGAAACAAATTATATATAAAATTGAAATCCAATTTTTATTTTTATTGATTAAATAAAATCAAATATATATAATATTAATATTTTTTATTTTCAAATCATTACTACAACTTATAATATAAATATATTAAACATATTTATAACATAAAACCCAAGATGAAGATTTAATTCGAGAATAAAAAATATTCTAATTAACCTTCAATCTAAATTTTGTTTTATATATTCCTAGAACTATGTTATAATGTTACTATGCTATACATAGTAATGTATATGAGATACTTTTAAGGTAATGGAATCTATCCTCAAACTTTCCTCGATTTTGATGTTCCAAATTATGAGTAACTTGTATGAGAAATTTATGATTTCTGGACCAACTAGAGTTTATGGTAAGAAGGTTTTGTTCCTGGTAGAAAAAGGAAGGTATGAATTGAAAGGAAATTTAATGTTAGAGTTCCCAACGATATTAAGGAAGGCCAATATACTTGTGCCAAAAAATTATCAGTGATTGAGTTAAAAGATACTTTTCGAAGTTTTCTTGGAAGATAATGAGCATACTAACAGACTATTTGAAATATGAAACGAAATAAATGAAGTAGATCAATGCGCTAAAACATTTCTTGAAATAAATTAAGTACAGAATGGAAATGCGTAAAATTGTGTTGTGTTTTGAGTAAAATGAAAGAGTTTATGATTTATTGGAGACTAAATATATTTAGTAAGAGACTTCTTAGAAAAACTTTTCTTGAAATAAATTAAGTACAGAATGGAAATGCGTAAAATTGTGTTGTGAAAATGAATGAGTTTATGATTTATTGAAGACTAAATATATTTAGTAAGAGACTTCTTAGAAAATGTATGGTTCTAAGTATTGAGTATTATAAGACAGGTTGAGTAAATGTATGGTTCTAAGAGTTAGAATTAAAGCACAGGATTCTCTTTTTCTTTTGTGATTTTCATTGTCCTAATCTTGGAAATGGCATCAACAAATGCCAATTAATAATGTCTAATAAAATATAAATAGTGTTCACATATATTCCTTTAATCATGTGTGATAGTTTAGAGTAAAATAAATAATGATTAAAAAAAATATAATATAGCATTTAAATGCATTTTTAGAATTATTTGTGAGAATTTAAAGTAGAATGAATAGGTTCTTATAAATAATTATATTTATGCATTATTATATATATATTTGAAAATTTTAGATATTTATAATGATTTATTTATTTTCATTTAGAAAATTTTGATTAACCATAATGGATTACACATATTTTGTCTTAAGTTGCTAATGGTAAGTCATTAGGAAAATTAGATCATTGGTACAACCATATACTCTCAATTTAAAAGATGACTAAATTCAAAAAGAGAAAAAAAAACTAAAGTATGTTGTCCAACCCATAAAGTATCAAAATAGATACTAATATATTGCATAGTGGTTTTAGCAAGCATGTAGGTGAAAGAAAATAAAACTAACAAATCGTTTTGAAACGCCATAAAAAAATAAGAAGAGGTAGAGGCAACGACCTCAATGGGGTTTGGTTCAATGGGGTTGTGATCACTTGGGATAGGGCTTGTAGCCACATCTACTTCAATTCTAGCTAGCATGTTATTTATATCCTTGAGTTGTAAAAAAATATCATCCAAGACTAGTAAAATCTAGTCCTTAATGTCGTTTCTATCTAAGAGAACCTTTCCTAGGAGAGATTTCATCCTCTATTACAAGTCGATGGTACATACATTTATTGATTTGTCGACTGCGGGTATGCCTAGAGTCAGGCACCCAGACCAAAACTACTATAGAAACTTTTGAATCAAATAGACATACATGTTCACCCACAACATCATCCTCTATGTCCTGGAGCTCATTCTTAATTTTGGGTGGATTTTACTCTAGAAATATATGAGATGATGACTTTATGCAAAGGGGTTCCCTCAAGCCTCTAGAGGAGCCATGACCACCCCTACCATGCGTACATTAAGCCTTTTGCCACACCATTGTTGCAAGCTAGGGATGAGGAAGAAAATATTGATTAGGAGCATGAGAATAATAATGAGCATGCCAGAGCCAAACCAAAGGGAAACGAATGAGGTGCTCAAAGCAATATTTGGCTTGATAACAGTAGTAAATCTTGCGTGAAAATTGGCAGAGAGAAGGGATAGAGTCAAAACTTAACACATGGAAAAATGCGAGGAGGGGCAACTTGTAGTGACCACTCTAGTTATCTGACCTTGATATGAAATCTCCCTTGATAAATTATTCTTTGAGTACCTTAGGTTGAGGATCTAAATATTTTACTCTTACTATGATGATTTATTTATTTATTTATTTTAATTTAGAAAATTTTGATTAACCATAAAGGATTACACATATTTTGTCTTAGGTTGCTAATGGTAAGTCATTAGGAAAATTAGATCATTGGTACAACCATATACTCTCAATTTAAAAGATGACTAAATTCAAAAAGAGAAAAAAAAACTAAAGTATGTTGTCCAACCCATAAAGTATCAAAATAGATACCAATATATTGCATAGTGGTTTTAGCAAGCATGTAGGTGATAGAAAATAAAACTAACAAATCATTTTGAAACACCATAAAAAAATAAGAAGAGGTAGAGGTAACGACCTCAATGGGGTTTGGTTCAACGGGGTTGTGATCACTTGGGATAGGGCTTGTAGCCACATCTACTTCAATTCTAGCTAGCATGTTATTTATATCCCTGAGTTGTAAAAAAATATCATCCAAGACTAGTAAAATCTAATCCTTAATGTCGTTTCTATCTAAGAGAACCTTTCCTAGGAGAGATTTCATCCTCTGTTACAGGTCGATGGTATATACATTTATTGATTTGTCGACTGTGGGTATGCCTAGAGTCAGGCACCCAGGCCAAAACTACTATAGAAACTTTCGAATCAAATAGACATACATGTTCACCCACAACATCATCCTCTATGTCCTGGAGCTCATCCTTAATTTTGGGTGGATTTTACTCTAGAAATATATGAGATGATGACTTTATGCAAAGTGGTTCCCTCAAGCCTCTAGAGGAGCCATGACCACCCCTACCATGCCTACATTAAGCCTTTTGCCACACCATTGTTGCAAGCTAGGGATGAGGAAGAAAATATTGACTAGGAGCATGAGAATAATAATGAGCATGCCAGAGCCAAACCAAAGGGAAATGAATGAGGTGCTCAAAGCAATATTTGTCTTGATAACAGTAGTAAATCTTACATGAAAATTGGCAGAGAGAAGGGATAGAGTCAAAACTTAACACATGGAAAAATGCGAGGAGGGGCCACTTGTAATGACCACTCTAGTTATCTGACCTTGATACGAAATTTCCCTTGATATATTATTCTTTGAGTACCTTAGGTTGAGGATCTAAATATTTTACTCTTACTATGACGATTTATTTATTTATTTATTTTCATTTAGAAAATTTTGATTAACCATAAAGGATTACACATATTTTGTCTTAAGTTGCTAATGGTAAGTCATTAGGAAAATTAGATCATTGGTTGATGTAGGGGCATTAGGCTCTAGAAATACTTGTACTTTTATAAGACCTAGGAGGGTCTTATGTTTTCAAAGTTTCATGTAAATATTAGTATTTTGAATAAACATGGTAGGGAAATTGTAATTGTTCTCAAGTCATTTGAGAACATGAGAAATTGGTTAAGATAGGAATATGAAGAGATAGCCAAGGGTATGAGTAGATTTAGGATCAATTTCAGTAGTTTCAATTTGAGATATAAAATTGGGAACTAGAGAATTTCAAGAGGCTCTATCAAGAAGTCAAATCGACTCATTTGTGTTTGTATAAATGTAAACGCCTATAGAATAGAAAGATAGCCCTTTCAGGAACATAGTGGGAGGATAATGGCCATCGAATTGAATATCTGGCCAGCCATGAATTTGTAAGCGAATACTTTGGTAATTGATGACATAATATGCATTGATGAAGGATTGTTTCCAATTCCTGCATGAAAATACATATATTGCTGAGGAAATTGTCCATAAGTTCTGTGTACATAACATGTGTTCTTGGTCGAATCTATATGAAGAATATTTGTGGCTCTGGAGTAACTACAAACCCCGAGTTATGAAATGATTGAACTTGCCTGCTTTGACTGTTCGAACCCTTCGTGAGAGTATGGGTAGTGGTCCTAGTCTTGTGAGTAGGAACCCCTGCGCAAAGCACTGCCAGTAAATTGAAATTGGGGCCTTGATCATCTTCTGTGGGTTATTGGAGGAATTGACTTGTAAAGGGAGGTGAATCGATCACGGTAAGGATCGATTCTGAGATAGAAGAATTCCTGTGTATGAGGTTGGGACAAGTCGGATTCCTGTGTCTGCTATATGAATGGGAGTTTTAATGCCTTTGAAAATTGCTGATTCGTATGTACTCTATGTTTAAAGGATTGCAAGTCTAATATATATCAGCATTTATGAATTGAGGGACCTGTCCTTCCGAAGTTCCGTTGATATCTCTGGTCGAATCAAATGAAGGTGATTGTTAATTATATAGGCTACGGTTCGGGACTGGTTATAGTGGCAATCAACGGAGGCAGAGCGAATAGAAGAGATCGAAGGCATGCTGTGTGACCATCTGACGGAGTGGAACCTTGTGATGGAAAAGGCAGAACTATGATATGGATCAAAACCCCCGGTGGTTATCTCCTGATAAGAAAGCGGTAAGTGGTTTTCATGAAATTAGCGCGATCACATTCGTTGGAGGATGCATGGCATGAGGCAGGTTTCCAAAACCGTTTCCATCGTGTGCTAACGTCCGGTCTTTAACCCCTTGCAATATCCATCTATGCCCGTTCGATCAACAGTTGAGGCGCGACGCCCTACGGATCGTTGGATCCGCTCGATACATAACCAAGGTACGTGGCTTGTGGGACCCGAAGTATTATGTTGAGTATTATGGGTGTAATCCTAAGGTCTGGGAATAGAAATTAGCACTACGTTAATTCTGAAGTTAAGACTTGGTTGCAATGTTTTACATTTCGTGGTGACTATAATATATGTTGAGATACGATAATGCATGCTGATATATTGTAGTTGTTAACAGAGGGTGCGAGTATAAGAGCTGCATTCGTATCGAAGTTATGAGGGCCAGTTGTATTGTGTGGTTTCACAACCATAGGTGTAATAAGAGATGAACTTCCACAGATTTTTAGTGTGTGATCAGAGTTAAATTCATTTGGGCATAACCTTAGAGTGCGTTGTTGTTTTATGCATAGAGATTGAAGAGTGTGGGACAAGAGAGTTAGCCCGGGCATCATTGGTACAACAATATAATCTCAATTTAAAAGATGACTAAATTCAAAAAGAGAAAAAAAAAAACTAAAGTATGTTTTCCAACCCATAAAGTATCAAAATAGATACCAATATATTGCATAGTGGTTTTAGCAAGCATGTAGGTGATAAAAAATATAACTAACAAATCGTTTTGAAACACCATAAAAAAATAAGAAGAGGTAGAGGCAATGACCTCAATGGGGTTTGTTTCAACGCGGTTGTGATCACTTGGGATAGGGCTTGTAGCCACATCTACTTCAATTCTAGCTAGCATGTTATTTATATCCTTGAGTTGTAAAAAAATATCATCCAAGACTAGTAAAATCTAATCCTTAATGTCGTTTCTATCTAAGAGAACCTTTCCTAGGAGAGATTTCATCCTCTATTACAGGTCGATGGTATATACATTTATTGATTTGTCGACTGTGGGTATGCCTAGAGTCAGGCACCCAGACCAAAACTACTATAGAAACTTTCAAATCAAATAGACATACATGTTTTCCCACAACATCATCCTCTATGTCCTGGAGCTCATCCTTAATTTTGGGTGGATTTTACTCTAGAAATATATGAGATGATGACTTTATGCAAAGGGGTTCCCTCAAGCCTCTAGAGGAGCCATGACCACCCCTACCATGCCTACATTAAGCCTTTTTCCACACCATTGTTGCAAGCTAGGGATGAGGAAGAAAATATTGACTAGGAGCATGAGAATAATAATGAGCATGCCAAAGCCAAACCAAAGGGAAAATAATGAGATGCTCAAATAAATATTTGGCTTGATAACAGTAGTAAATCTTACATGAAAATTGGCAGAGAGAAGGGATAGAGTCAAAACTCAACACATGGAAAAATGCGAGGAGTGGCCACTTGTAGTGACCACTCTAGTTATGTGACCTTGATATGAAATTTCCCTTGATACATTATTCTTTGAGTACCTTAGGTTGAGGATCTAAATATTTTACTCTTACTATGAGTAGATGTGATAATAATTTTTTTTCCAGTTTGATGTTATTATGATAATAGTTGTGGTGGATGTGATTTATGACTATTTCTAATAATATGATGGAGTCATTATGTGTCTATTTACATTAGTTCTTTCTCTCAGTAACAACGATGTTGATGATTATGTCACGATGATGATTTAGCATACAAAATTATATTGGTGACTAATATTGTGAATCAAATATTACTTATGACCATTGAGTGTGGTAGGAGACCAGCCAAAAATTCACTTGCATGTGATGAGTCAACAACGTCTGGTTTGGTTTGAATTACGTGCTATTATCTCAAGAAATTTTAAAGTTCAAATTAAAATCCTATTGTGAATTCTAATGGCATGACAATGGTTGTAGGCACATGTTCATTTCTTGGCCGGACGACTCCCACATGGGTGATGGGTTTGTATAGGTAGATGGGAATTCATGGGAGGGATGAGACAATGTACTTGATTTTACTCGCTAGCACTCCCATCATGACTTAGGATGGAAGGTGTTGGGATACCTTCACCTTGAAGATCATGATGCCATGGAGGCAGACCACAGATTGGGCCACTCATGAGGATTTTACTGGGAGCGTAAGGTGAATTCCTTGATCCCCAACACCATTAGTCTCACTATAGTGGGCGGCGTAGGAGAGGATAATGGTATCCATAGTGACACCCAATTTTTCCCCTCGCAATCACTAGATGCTTGAAGGAAAAATGACGTGGAACCCTTGGAAATTCAAGGGAATTTCTTAAAGAGCACGATAGACTTGGCACACTAGGCATCATGAAGAAACTACTAAAATATAATTAAGATATGAGAATCATAATAATTCACATGATGTGGTAAATGAAATTTTAAAACCAAGTTATCTAATTATGAATAAAACTTGGGGTAAAGGGAGAATATGAAGAAATAAAAAAATTGGATCACTTGAAAAATCTACCCTTCCCACATTTAGAAAATCCTAGGTAGATAATGTGCACAAGTGTTTTAATAGGTAAATGGGGGGAGAGAGACATAGAATTAATTAGAAAGGTTAATCCTAAAATAGTTTAACCTCATTAAGAAAAGAGGGTGGTGAATGAAAATAAACATTAATAAATAAAATTAGAGAAAAATTAGAGAACCTTCATGTGGCAAGAGCCAACACAAGAATCTCCATCTTAGAGTCAATTTGAGTTAAACTAATAGGTAGGTGGGGGACCAAATCTGAGACTTGTCAGTTGACTCCAATAATGAACACAAATTAAGGAGTAGATAAGGGGATAAGGAGATAACTGGGAGAAGAAATAAGGAGTCATGTTGCGGCGAGGAAAATTATTATTTTGAATTAAAATTAAGTAAATAATTTGGGAGAGCCTCAGTGAGAGGGCGACACATGGGTGGGTGAATAATCAAGCTTTTGGATTAATAAAAATAATCAATTATGCATGAATTGTCAAATGTCACCTATGAAGCCTCCTATAAAAGAAGGGGCAAGCTATGGGATAAGGTACCTTTTGGCCCTATTGTTGGATGGATGAGATAATGATATTGTGAGTGACTATGAAAATATAGTGAGTTTCTTCAGGTGGAGTACATTAGAGAGGGGACCCTTGATTGGTGGGGACCCTTGTACAATGCCATTGCATCTTGAAGGTCTGTGGGGAAGAAGAATACCCAAGGATTATGCTAGGAGGTCAACTAGTGGGTAACGAATGTCCGGTCACAATGCATTATCCTTCATATGTGGACACAGATGACAATAAGGGTGCACAAACAATAACAAGTCCGATATCTGGAACTCCACTATTGGGTGAAAAATACATTGTGTATTCATAATTTCTGTTATATGATTGTTGATGTAATTATAATGAATAGATTGTAAATGTCAATGTCATGATGGTTGAATGGAAATTTAAGACTATTGATGTATGCATCTCAATTCATGTGTTTTCAGTAGTGATGTAAATTTTAAGTAGTGTGAGAGATTGATTGCTATCTGAATTGTAAATTAAAAATAAAAATAAAAAATTGTATGCTAAATCATCATCATGACATAATCATCAACATCTTTGTAACTGAGAGCAAGAACTAATTGTTGAAAAATGCAGCAAGAAATTCTCAATTTGATTTTTCCTTGATTAAATTGAGAAAATTCAAATTTTCACATCAAAAAACAACTTGGATGATATTAACTTGTGTGACATGGATTATGTCACCCATTTTACTCAGTAAATCTAAGTTGAAGGAGATAGAGTCCAGTTAAACATGTGTGATTGCTAATTGGTAGCAATCAAGGTCAGTTATCTCAAGTTGTTTTCAATTAAACTAGTTCCAACCTTTGGAGGAACTAGTGGAAGGTCAGTTAAGTAGTGGGACGTTAGTAAAACTCAGTGATCATTTAGTTAACTGATCAATTATCCCAAAATATCTAGCGCATGTAGATAATTCGAGTTCCCAGGGCTTGGTGGAGATTCCAAGTTGGTGTAACATCAATTTTAGATTAGTATTGAGTGTACAGGTGTTGCAGGCAGTCAGATGATCAACCTAAAGGAATTGCGAAATCATTTTGAGGAATTTCCTAAATAGTGGGGGCCTAATTTCTAAAGGAAAAATGCAAGTAAATATGAGGTCAAGCTGAGGAAAATTTTCACTAAGTCTGGGTCAACACATTTTAGTGAGTAGAGAGATAGGTTATGCACTTGCAGGTTGTGCTCAGTTGAGCAAAGAAATTGTAATACATCTCTATTCTTCTGATTTAATGCAAAGAAGGCATTGGGGTTTTTAGGAGTTTTCTTTCCCTGGGAAAAATACTTGTTGCATGTGTGTTATTTCTTATTACATGTCTAAAATATTTGTTCTATATTGTGAATTACTTTCCACATAACAATAGAGTAGGTTTGTGTCTTGTGATTTTGATTAAAACTTCAGGAGTAGTTGCAAATATACATCATAATACTATCAGAGCATGATTCACATTAGAGAAGGAATTCGAAGTTTTTCTCAGGAGGTTCGATTTTGGAGCTCAGTGTGTTGAAGTTTGCAACATGAAATAGTGAAGGAGGCATCCTAAAACATCATCCTTGATCCTAGTTGGAAAATAATCACCTAAACTAGGTGGGGCCCACACAGGCTATTTTTAGGTGTATGTCTATTTTTAGACATGGTGATCATATTTCAGAAGTTGTAAGATGCTATTTGTGGATGGTTGGTCAAATGTGAAAAATAGATGAAATTATATTTTTAGAAGATTGGGTGAAGTCTATTTATAGATCGTTGATCTAAAAATAGATGCATGTCGATTATTATTAGCTCTTAATAATAATCAGAAACTAAAAAACAACTTATTCTCTTGGAGCACTTAATTTCAGTGAACAAATTTGTCAAATCAGTGGGCTGAAGGAATTACGCAATTCCTAAGGGTTTAATGGAGTTCATGCATGGAGGACTCAGTTAGAACTGAAGTGGCAAAGTTATGACAGAGTTGGAGGAGTAGTTCATGGAGTTGTATTCAATTTAACTTAGTTAGACTCAATTGAGCTAGTTGTATCTAATCTAACTGAATGATACAATAGTGAGAGTGGAGTGAATTAATTAGTTAATTAATTCACAAATAATAACTCATTAATCAACTGAACAATACAACAGTTAACTACAGTGCATGTCAGATCCAGTGGAGACCCAGTGCAGAGATAGGTGAAAGGGTGAGATAGACTATCTGTTGTGACTATAGTGATGCATGGATTGCATCCATATATACATTGGAGTTTCCAATGATAATCACGCAGTCAAGGAGAGTGGGATTACATCGAATTGGTCTTTGTAATCAGCTTGGATTGCGCAGTGGAGGTAAGCTAGCAGGAGGGCTGAGAATGGTGCATGGAATTGAATATTTCTTCTATGTTAGTGTGTGACGATTGTATTGTACTGAAAGCTTGATGTACTAAGCTTTGCATGAGATTGTTACATCATCTCCATGATACATAATATTTTATAGTTGGGGTTTTCAGCTTCAGGATTTCCCGTTAAACTATTGTGTTATGTGTGTTTTTATTGCTTCATGTGTTTTGCAATTGTTGATTAAATTTCCGCAAGAATTATAGTTGAAGGATTCTGTATCTAGCAAGAAGATAAATATTGTTAGATCAGGAGAGTCCAGATATATACATGCATATTTTATATAATTTCTATATAGTATCAGAGCTGTGTTATAAATTTTCTACATGGAATGAGATCAGGAATTTTTGAACGCGCGAGTTTGCAGAGAATATCTGAAATTTTTGGTGAAATATTTTCAGAAACAAATAGCATATTTGGATTCCTTGCGAAAAAATACCCAAATTGAAAAAAATATTGGTCGAATTAGAGCTTGGATGAGGGAGATATCGTTGATTTAAAATCAGCTCTTTTGTTAGAAAATTTTGTGACTTCAGGACAATTACAATGTGCGCAAGCCAAGAATCTACATGCACTGAGGTACAAGATGCATGAAAATATTTGAGGAGCAAAGAAGAGGTTAGTGACTTGGTGGTTGAGAGGGAGCCTCTCAACATGCAGCCTAAGAAGCAGTCTCAGAAGGTTGTGGAGCAGCCACAAATGGAGATGCGGAAGAATCTTTATAATTTGATGTAGATGGGATTTCTACGGAGCTTCCTATTGTTGGGAAGTGCAAGAAAGACATGAAATTGAAGCTTGAGAGGGAGCAAGATTTGCACGCAGGTAAGAGTGAACCTTGGGATGTGGAGCAGCCACAAGATGAGGATCATGGAGTGGGAGCAACCACTCATGCAGAGAAATTTCATGCCAAATGGGCAGAGGGAGTGCATGCAGCTATTCCACGAGCTGAGAGGTGGGGCGACATGCATGGGTAATCCCAAAAGGATATTTCTGGGTAGGATTCATTGAGATGGTGTGGATCTCATGAATTGAACCTGGCTACGAGGAGCCCACAAAGCAACAGTAGCATGATCGGTTGGATTGATGCAGGCAGATCAAAGTGACAGTGTCGGATACTGGAGAGCGGTTCAGAGTTGATAGCAAATGCAGAATGCATGGGTGCATAGTATAACAGTTCAGTGGTTCTTGAAGACATGTGTATTAGCTAAGTAGAATTCGAAGACTTTGATGATAGATGCATTAGACTGATTGAGTTTTTTGGAGCCTTTCAGTTTCAGAAGTGTTGCAGCAAGAGTTGCAGGGTGAATGCATGGAGTTGCATGTCGCATGCAAAGACAATACTTTCTTTTTGAGAGGGAGTGTTGAAGTTTGCAACATGAACAGTGAAGGATGCATCCTAAAACATCATCCTTGATCCTAGTTGGAAAATAATCACCTAAACTAGGTGGGGCCCACACAGGCTATTTTTAGGTGTATGTCTATTTTTAGACATGGTGATCATATTTTAGAAGTTGAAAGATGCTATTTGTGGATGGTTGGTAAAATGTGAAAAACAGATGAAATTCTATTTTTAGAATATTGGGCGAAGTCTATTTATATATTTTTGATCTAAAAATAGATGCATGTCGATTATTATTAGCTCTTAATAATAATCTGGCACTAAACAACAACTTATTCTCTTGGAGCACTTAATTTCAGTGAACAGATTTGTCAAATCAGTGGGCTGAAGGAATTACGCAATTCATAAAGGTTTACTGGAGTTCATGCATGGAGGACTCAGTCAGAACTGAAGTGGAAAAGTTATGACAGAGTTGGAAGAGTAGTTCATGGAGTTGTATTCAGTTTAACTCAGTTAGACTCAGTTGAGCTAGTTGTATCTAATCTAACTGAATGATACACTAGTGAGAGTGGAGTGAATTAATTAGTTAATTAATTGACAAATAATAACTCATTAATCAATTGAACAATACAGTAGTTAACTACAGTGCATGTCAGATCCAGTGGAGACCCAGTTTAGAGATAGGTGAAAGGGTGAGATAGACTATCTGTTGTGACCATAGTGATGCATGGATTGCATCTATATATACATTGGAGTTTCCAATGATAATCACGCAGTCAAGGAGAGTGGGAGTACATTGAATTGGTCTTTGTAATCAGCTTGGATTGCGCAGCGGAGGTAGGCTAGCAGGAGGGCTGAGATTGGTGCATGGAATTGCAGATTTCTTCCATTTTAGTGCGTGACGATTATATTGTACTGAGAGCTTGATGTACTAAGATTTGTATGAGATTGTTACATCATCTCCATGATACATAATATATGATAGTTGGGGTTTTCAGCTTAGGGCTTTCTACGTTAAACAAGCGTGTTATGTGTGTTTTTATTGCTATGTGTTTTTCAATTGTTGATTAAATTTCAATAAATTATAGTGGAAGGTCTGCGTATTTAGCAAGAAGATAAATATTGTTAAGGGAGTCCAGATATACATGCATATTGTATATAATTTCTACATACACTTGAAGGGATTTCTTTAGAGTTGAGAAGATGGCCTTCAATGGACTAAGGCTAGAAGTATGCCTTGGAAGGCACCTCTAATTTCATCGCATGGAAGTATCACATGGAGATGATATTGGATGAAAATGGATTGCTAGAATATGTCAAGACAAATGTTGCAAAAACACAAGCCTTTGATGCCAGAACCTTCCTCATCGCAAGAAAGATGTAGCAAAGGCAAGGAGAATAATCTTGGAGGGATTACGAGATCACATTGTCTCAAATCTCCATGGGAAAAGAAACTTTTTTCATAGTGTGGAAAGAATTGAAAAATTTGTTTGAGAATAGTAGTGACCATAGGAAGATGACACTCAAGGATAAACTTAAAAATATCAAGATGTAGAAGAATGAGATTATTCCACAATATCTAAGCAATTTCACAAAATTTAGTGATGAACTTGGCAGGGTTGGTGTCAATGTTGCAGAAGATGACTTGGTAAGCCTAGCCCTTCCGGACCTTCCCAAGAGCTGGAATAACTACCAAGATTCAGTGAACAGGAGGAAGAAACTACCGAATCGGGAATTCTTATGGTCCAATTTGGTACAGGAAGAAATAGGGCATAACACCAAAGATGGGACTTCATCCAAATGTGAGGATGAAGAAAAATTTGCATTGGTTGGAAAGGGAAAGAAGGTAAAAGGGAATAAATCTCAATCCAAACCAGAGTCCAACCAAGGGGTGAAGAAGAAATATTTGTCCAAAATAAATTCTTCCATTGTCATGAATTTGGGCACTATGCCACAAAGTGTCCACACAAAAAGGAAATGAAGAAGACCTCAGGAGGAGCAGTAGGTGAAGTCTTGGATTCATGCATCAGCCTTGAATTTACCCTCATTGCATACATGGCTAACATAATGATGGGTAGTGTGTGGTACTTGGACTCAAGTGCATCGTTGATGACAGAGTGTAGATAGTTTCTCAGTGACCTAGAATAAAAATATTTGCAGATGCACATAGAGATGGGGGAGAACAGAAGTTATAATATGATCGATATTGGTACAATCACCTTTCAGAGGGACTCAAGCTCCCCCCTCAGGCTCAAGGGTGTACTTTCCATCCCTTAGAATGACAGTTGTGCGAAGGGATGTAAAATTTGACGAGGAGAAAGAAAGTCCATTCTCTGTGAGAATAAGGCTTTGCCTTGTCCCTCTTCAAGAAAGAGGATCTTTTACCTCCAAAGGAGGAGCCTTAGGAAGTTGTGGAGAAGCCACAAATTGAGGAGGAGAGAGTGGAGATAATCACTCGAGCAGAAAAATCCAGAGAATTTAGGAAAAGGACTAGGGAAGCTGAGATACTTGTGCAGGATACGGAGGAGAATGTGGGTGCTCCTTCAAATCAGCGCATGTAGAGAAGGTCACTAGATCAGTACACTAGCTACATGGCTCTAATGACTGAGCTTGTAGAGACTGAGCCATCCTCTTTCGAGGAAGAAGTATAGTAACTTGTATGGGTTGATGCAAGTGGTCACAAGACCAATAGATAAATCAGTTTTTGTTTCAAGATGGATCTTCAAGGTGAAGCAGGAAGTAGATGGAAGCATAGAGAAGTACAAGGCCAAATTTTTCGTTAAGGGACACTCTCAATTTGAAGGGATTGACTATGAGGATACCTTTGTGTTGGGTCCGTGTCATATTATTTTCATGACTAGTGCCATGTGTTGTACGTTGCGTCAGATGTAGCGAGGGGGGTCATAGGGGGGCGATAACCTCCCCTGTCGGGGGGTTTGCAGGGGGGCAGTGTAGTGCCCTGAGAATTTTTTTTTATGCGGAAAAAATAATAGTTGGGTGGGCCCAAGGGTGGGGGCAGACCCATAGATGGTGGGAAAACCTACCCATGGTTTTGTGCATGGGGTTTGCACATGGTTTTGGGCATGATGGTTTTCTACCCATGGTATTTTGTAGATTTTTTCAAGGGAAATAGTGTTATGTTATAATCCAGGGTTAGTGGATTTGGGTTTATGAATGCTTTGACATTGATCAGGAGATCATGTCTTATGCTAAAAAATTAAAGTACTCGAAACAGGTCCGAACATAAGAGACTGAAAAGGTCTTGTCATTGCGATTCCAGGCCGCAAATGGTTCGAAAAACCGATGTTGTATGAGGAAGATATTGCGTTTTTTTCATTTTCCCAAACAACAAAATTTTGTGACTGGATGCCCAGTCAGCGTGTAGGTACTTGGAATATTCCTTTTTTACTCAGCCAACAGAATCGTGCCATGTGGCTCAATCTGGGCCATTGATTGTTTATGGTACGGAGTTGTTATTTGCCGTTGGATGGAATTTGAAGCACCGTTGGATGAGCGACACGTGGAAAGCTCGTAGGCTGCCACGTGTCCTCAGTTTTTTGTGGTAAATTTTTTATGGAGCTCTAGAGGTTCGAACAACCGACCTCTGCATGCACACGCCCAAGACTTGACTAGTTTGCCCATCCAAAGTTGCTTACCATGTATTGGACGCGGCTTCGTTTTCTTGTTTGTAAATTTTTGCATTGGGTGCTTGAGAGGCTAGCCCTGCAGGGCCAGGCCCCCTCTCATGTGACCTTGCGCCCAGAAACCTGGCCTCCTTTCTAACCACAACACAAAACTCAAACTTCGTGACAATCCAGTTCACATGATGGTGTTTGCAGAATAGTTTCAGTTAACAATTGTGATAACTGTAGCCTCTGGCGGGTGGTTACAATGAAAATCACATGGTAGGGATGAAGAGTTTAATGCAACTGTTAAGGTTAGAGCGGAACCACAACTCTCGATTCCAACATATAACATGAAGTTCAAACAGTTAGTTGCGAAGGTTACGATGGGGTCGGTATGTGACCACCCCGCCACTAACACTTTAATGTTATGTTAACCGTCCGAATATTTTTGGAGCACGCCCCTAAATTTTAGGTTTTTCCTTCAATTTAACTTAAGTTAACTGCCTGCCTCCACATTTAGTGGAGTTTTTCTAGCTTGCATTGGGGAAAATGCATTGGGAGGTCAATTTTCGAGCAATTTTGGTGAAACAAGAGTCTACCTAGACTAATTTCAGCATTATGGAGCCATTGGTGCAGAGAAAAAAACCATTAGAGGCCTATAAACATATGTAATTTACAATTTTTAGCATAATGAAAAAGAGGGATATGCCATTGGGAGTTGAAATAGCAGATGTAGCCTAGGAGGGGTGAGCTGCTTCATCATGCCTATTGTGTAAAACTTATGTGTGAATGTTTTTCTCTATTATGCATTGTTGTTCAGTGTTTTTAAGGCTTATTTACATGCTTAAAGTTCAGTAATTCATCTATATTTAATGGTTAAAACACTCATTCCTTAAGCAAACATATAGAGACAATTTGTACATGTTTATATTACTGAAAGGACACTTAGCACAACATAACTAATACCCTCCTTTTAGATCAAGTTGGTACCATAGATAGAGTTTTATCTTTGGTGTTTTTATGTGCAAAGATTTGTTAATTTTTTGCAAGGGTTTTCATGCTTACTAGGCTCAAGCTTAAGAGAGGAGAAGGAAAATTGGTGGAAGCAAGAGGTTCTCAAAGTGAGCCACAACAAAGGAGGGCAAGATTGCCACAATCTCCACTGCCTGGTTCACCTCCAAGAGAAGCAGAAGCAACATCAAGCATGCCTCCAGCAGAAGAAGAAACCCATGAAGAGGTGGATCCCAAAGAGGAAGAAAGAGTGTTCAGGAAAACATTCCTTGACATGACTGAAATGGTGAGAGTTATTTATTAAGAAAGGAATGAAATACTAGAAGGAGAAGGATCCAAACTTCACAAGGAAGGTCAGGGATCATCAGGAGGCCATAATGATGAAGACAAATCAGAGAAGGGAAATGGAGGAAATGGAGGTAGTGGAAAGTCACCATCCTCACCCTCATCATCATCATCCTCTACATTTTCAGTACGCCAGTCACACAAGTCAATGAACACTGGTAAAATTCATTTTCTAAACTTGATGTTAAGTTTGAATTGCCAATGTTTAATGGTGAAGTCAATGCAGAAAAGCTTGATAATTGGATTAGTCAATTGGAGGTTTATTTGAGAATTCATAACCTTCATGATGATGAAACCAAAATCTAACTAGCTTCATTGAGGATGGAAGGTGCAACTCTTTTTTGGTGGGAAGCCAAGACAAAGGAGGATATTAAAAAGCATGGTAAGATTATTCTATCATGGATTGATTTCATTACTGCAATAAAACAACAGTTTTTCCCATTAGCTCACATGCAGAAAGCCATAATGAACTAGCAAAATTTTAGACAATTGAAAGGAAAAAATGTACAAGACTACACCCAAGAATTTAGGAGAAGAACTCTCTTATTAGGGGTAGATTTGCAGAGTCAAGATACTTTGCTCAAGTACACATGGGGCTTGCATATATACCTTAGACATACTATCCTCATGTTTAATCCTACAAGTCTAGATGAGGTATGTGTTCAAGCCACACATCTAGAAGCTAGAGGGAAAAATAATTTTGAAGAGGGTAGAAACAAACCTTTTAAGGGGAAAAACAAAGAGAAGACCTCAAAAGGAAAAGGAAAAGAGAATGCTTTTGTCAAGAAAGAGGGAGAGGAAGTGGTTTGTAAACATTGCTCAAGAGAAGTCCATGAAGAGAAAAATTGTTGGAAACTACATCCTGAAAAAAGACCCAAGTTTAACAATAACAAAGGGAAGCAGAAAACTGCAGCTACAACTCAACATGACTTAGGAGAGGATTCAGGTGATGAAACTAAAATTACAGCCATGGGATTGAAGAACATGAAGGGGAAATAAATTGAAACAAAACTCAGTACTATTACTTCAAACTGTCACATAGAAGCTCCAAATGAAGAAGAGAGAATTGAACTATTTCATGTGAGGTCATATCCAAACATACCAAGATTGATACACTGTTTGACAATGGTTCACAAGCGAATTTAATCTCTAAAGACTTGGTCAAGAAACTTAATCTTGAGACCATTCCAAATCCAAAATCATATCCACTTAGGTGGATTTGTAAGGATGTAAATTTACAAGTTTCAAAGAAGTGCATATTGCGCTTTTCAATAACTGCACATTTTGTTGACACGGTTGAATTAGATGTGGTTCCGCTTGATATTACATGCATTGTGTTGGGAAGTCCTTACTTGTATGACAGGAAAGATATCTTCCATCACCTTGAGAACAAATACCATTTATTCAAAGATGACAAGGAGTACATTGTTAGAGCACATCGCAAGAAGACAAATATTGCAATGGTAAATGCTGGACAGGTAAAAAGGCTGGTGAATTCAAGTAAAAATTTTGTTCTTCTAATGATTAAGCCTAAAGCTGATGTTAATCATGAGTCATTTGAAGATTGTGATCCTAAGTTGAAATCAAATTTGTATGATGTAGTTGATGCACATCATGAGATGTTTTAGGAGCCAACAGGTATGCCTCCTAAAAGGGAGATTGAACATGAGATTCAGTTTCAAAAAGATTGTCCTCTTCCAAACATCGACATGTATCGCATGTCGATAATGGAGAATGCTGAAATAAAGAGGCAAATCAAGGACTTGTTGGACAAGGGACTCATAAGGCCAAGCACTTTGCCATGCAGTTCACCCATAGTTTTGATTTCGAAAAAAGATGGGACTTAGCGCATGTGTGTTGACTTCAAAGCTTTGAACAAGATAACGGTAAAGAATTGATACCCACTCCCAAGGATAGATGATTTGTTAGATCAGCTGAAAGAAGCAAAGTTTTTCACTAAGTTAGATTTACGAAGTGGATATCATCAAGTAAGAATTGCAGAAAGTGACATATGGAAGACTACATTCAAAACCAAAGAAGGACTCTTTGAGTGGTTGGTTATGCCATTTGGTTTGTGTAATGCACCGGTGACTTTCATGTGTGTTATGGATAATGTTTTGTGTCCATTTCTTGATGACTTTGTGATTGTATATTTATATGATATACTCATTTTCAACAAAACAAGAGAAGAGCATGTCTTGCATGTAAAAAAGGTACTTGATGTTTTGAAGAAAGAGAAATTATTTCTTAAGATGTCCAAGTGCGAATTTGGGAGACTTCTCTGGTTTATTTGGGACACATTGTAGGAGGAGGCATATTGAGAATTAATCCTTATAAAGTGGAATCCATTGTGAATTGGCCCACTCCCAAATCAGTAACCGAGGTAAGAAGTTTCTTAGGCACATCTCAGTATTGGAGAAAGTTTATTGCTAACTTTTCTGCCATAATAACTCCTATGCATGCAGTGAAAAGTGTGAAGAAACGCTTCCAATCGGGAGGCAAACAACAACAAGATTTTGAAGCTTTAAAAGACTAGATCAGTTCAGCTCCGGTCCTTGCATTATCGGATTTGACACAATCATTCGATTTACAAACCGATGCTAGTGATTATGCCATGGGCGTAGTACTTTTTCATCATGGTAAGTCTATTGCTTTTCATTCTAAAACATTCAATGGTGTTGTAATCAATTATCCAACATATGACAAAGAGATGTATGCATTGGTACAAAGCGTCAAGAAGTGGAAACACTAGTTGATGGGTAAAGAGAGGATTATACATACAGATCACCAACTGCTACATTATTTGCAATCGCAAACAAAATTTCAACAATCACGCCATTTCAGGTGGATGGGATTTCTTCAACAGTTTCACTTGGTTATAAAGTACAAAAAAGGTATTTTCAATAAATTTGTTGATATGCTTTCAAGGCCAATTATAAGTGCTTCTACTTTGCTTAAAAATGATTCTATTGTACATGAGAGTTACATAGAACAATATGCATCTGATGCTGATTTTAAAGATGTGTATGCTAGTTTGAGTGAAGGAAATCAAGTTGAGGAAAATGATTATCACATGCATAACCATTTGTTGTTTCATTTGGGAAAACTGTGTATACCAAAAAGAGAGAGACTTAGTGTCATGAGAGAGGCTCATTCGTCTCTTATTGCTGGACACTTTGGGGTAAGCAAAACAGTGGCGCATCTACAGAGGTATTGTTATTGGCCTTGCATGATAGATAGTGTATCATGTTTTATAAGAGGATGTTCTATGTGTGCAAAAAGAAAGCCTAGCAATAGGAATCTTGGGTTGTACATGCCACTACTGATACCATCAAGGCCATGGGAGAGTGTCTCGATGGAATTTTTTGGAGGTTTACCTATGTCAAGAAAACAACATGATTATCTTTATGTAGTTGTGGATAGAGTCAGTAAAATGTGTATACTTATGCCATGTAAGAAAACCATTATTGTTGAACAAAATTTTGAACTTTATTTTCAACATGTATGGGATCATTTTGGTTTTCGAACTTCTATTGTTAGTGACAGGGCTTCCAGGTTCGTTGGGAACTTTTGGTCCAATCTTTGGAAGATGATGGACACAAAGTTGAAAAAGAGTACTACTTTTCATCCGCAAACTGATGGCCAAACAGAGGTGGTGAACAGAACCGTTGCGCATCTATTGAGAGGATATTGCAGCAAACATCCTAAGTTGTGGGATGAACAACTGCATTACATTCAACACGCTTACAATCAGGCCAAGCACTCTTCTACAAATACTTCACCTTTTGAAGCCTGTTTTGGGTATTTGCTGAAAACACCATTAGACTTCATCTATGAGAAGGATGATGCAATTGATGGGCATAGTGATATTGAAAAGGCTCGAAAGTTCATTGAGAAAATTCAGATTATTCATCAACAAGTTCAAGAACAACTTGAGAAGAGTCAAATCAAGTACAAGGAGAGGCATGACAAACATAGAGTTGATCACAAGTTTCAAGAAGGAGATGAAGTATGGTTGCACATAAGAAAAGAAAGGATGCAAGGAGAAGGTAAAAAACTCAAGCCTATTCGTTATGGTCCATTCAAGATTATTAAACAAGTTGGTAATAATGCATTTGAACTTGACTTGCCTTCATATATGCAAATGTATTCCATTGTCAATGTGGAGAATTTACATTTGTATGAGCCTTCGTTGATTGATGATCAAGGGAGTGACATTCAGCTGCCATCAATAGAATATTTCTCGCTAGAATTTCTGGGGGAGCTCAAGGAGGATGCCATCCTTGATAGGAGGACACACACTTCTAAGAGAGGAAGTGTCGATTATCTTCGGATTGGGCTCAAGGGTAGCAAACCAAGTCAAGCAAGATGGATGGAAGTGGAAAAGGTGAGGGAGTCATTCTCTCATCTTTTGAACAGGTGATAAAATTATTTTGGGGTCTAAAAGATTCCCAATGGGTAGGTGTGATCAGGAGATCATGTGTTATGCTAAAAAATGAAAGTGCTCGAAACAGGTCCAAACCTGAGCGATTGGAAAGGTATCGTCGTTGCGCTTCCGGCTCCACGAACGGTTCGAAAAACTGATGTCGTATGAGGAAGATATCCCATTATGTTAGTTTTCCCAAACAACAATTTTTTTTTACTCGATGCCCAGTCAGCATGCAGGTACAGTCAACAAGTATATGCTTGAAATATTACATTTTTACTCAACCAATAGAATCATGCCACGTGGCTCAATTTGGACTGTTGATTGTTTATGGTCCAGAGTTGTTAAAGGCTGTTAGATGGAATTTGAAGCGCCATTAGATGAGTGACACATGGCAAGCCCACAGGCCACCACATGTCCTTAGATTTTTGTGGTAAATTATTTATGGAGCTCTATAGGTTCGAATAGTAGACCTCTGCATGCACACGCCCAAGACTTGACCAGTCCGCCTATCCAAATTTGCTTCACATGTATTGGATGTGGCTTCTTTTAATTGTTTGTGAAGTTTTTCATTGGGCGCTTGGGGGGCCAGCCCCAAAGGGCCAACCCCCCTCTCATGTGGCCTTACCGCAACATAAAACTCAAAATTTGTGACGTTCCAGTTCACATGACGGTGTTTGTAGAACAGTTTCGGTTAATGGTTGTGATAATCGTAGCCTCCAGCGGGTGGTTACAATGGCAGTCACATGGCGGGGATGAAGAGTTTAATGTGACGGTTAAAGTTAGAGCGGAACCACAACTTCCAGTTCCGACATATTACACAGAGTTCAAACAGTTAGTTGCGGAGGTTACGAAGGGGTCGGTATGTGACCACCCTGCCACTAACACTTTAATGTTATGTTAACCATTTGACTATTTTTGGAGCACGCCCCTAAATTTTAGGGTTTTTCTTCAATTTCACTTAATTGCCTGTCTTCACATTTAGTGGAGTTTTTCTAGCTGTCATTGGGGAAAATGCATTGGGAGGTAAATTTTCGAGCAATTTTGGTGAAACAAGAGTCTACCTAGACTAATTTGAGCATTTTGGAGCCATTGGTACAGATAAAACAACCATTAGAGGCATGCAAACATATGTAATTTACAAATTTGAGCATAATGACAAAGAGGGACATGCCATTGGGAGTTGGACCAGAAGATGTAGCCCAAGAGGGGTGAACTACTTCATCATGCCTACTGTGTAAAACTTATGTGTGAATGTTTTTCTCTGTTATGCACTGTTGTTTAGTGTTTTTAAGGCTTATTTACATGCTTAAAGTTCACTAATTCATATATTTTTCATGGTTAAAAATTCGCATTCCTTAAACAAACATATGGAGACAAATTGTAAATGTTTATATTACTGAAAGGACACTTAGAAAAGCAGAACTAATACACTCCTTTCAGATCAGACATGTATATATATGTATTGTAATATTGAAAGGAATATAATGAAAAATAAATCTGGTAGTACCAGTTTTGGGATCTAGGGGAAAATATCAGTGTATATTTTTTTATATTCTCGCCATTGTATATTCTTATGTTGTAAGAATTCGTTTGCAGGTAATTTTTGTATAGGGTTAAAACCTACATTTGGTATCAGAGTTAGGTTTGAATTCAAGGGGACACATTTTCTACTGAGTGGTTTAGCTTGGGCATGTGTTAGACCTTATTCAGTGGGAAATCTGTGAGATCGATTTTTGTGGTGAAAGAAGATGAAAAATAATGGAAAGATAGAGATCAAGAAATTTAATGGTCATAGTTTTGAGCTATGGAAGGACAAGATGGAAGATATATTGGTGGAACGGGGTCAATGTTCTGATGTAGATACAGACATGACACCAACAGGAATGTCGGCAGAGGAATAAGCCAATTTAGATCGAAAGGTGAAGAGAAAAATACGATTGTGTCTCTCAAATTCATTATTGTTGAATGTATCAGGGAAGATACATCAAAGGATTTATGGGTAAAGTTTGGGACTTTGTACGAATCTAAGTCTCTGGTGAAAAAAATGTTGTTGCAGAAAAAAATGTATAACCTAAGGATGAAGGATGGAGACTTGATGATAGAGCATCTGAACACCTTTAATACTGTGGTAAGCTAGTTGTTCTCTGTTAACATAAAAATTTCAGATGAAGATAAGTGCATAAGTTTGATTTGTTCTCTACCATATTCATGGGATAGTTTGGTTGTTGTAATAGGTAGCGATACAACTACCTTGATGTTTGATGAAATAGTATCATCCTTTCTGTCGAAAGATATGAGATGGAAAAATATAGAGAGTCGGAATGGAGATGCCTTATATGTGAGCAGACAATCCTAGAACAGAAACAAAAATAAGTCTTTAAGTGGGAGATCTAAATCTCCAGGAAAACCTGTAAAAGTTTGTTGGAAATGTGGAGAGGAAAGGCACTACAAAAAGGACTGTAGATATAAAACTCATGAGAAAGGAAAGGGATCTGATGATGCTCCTTCTGCAGAAGTGAAAACCACCTTAGATAAAGGTGGGGATGTGTATTTGGATTCTTCTTCAAGTACACATGTAGATCATGAGGCATGGTTGATTGATTCGGGTGCATCCTTTCACTTCACTCCCCATTGGGAGCGATTTGCGAGTATGAGAAATATGATGGTGATGATGTCTTCTTAGGGGATGGATGTTGCATGTGTAAAAAAAACGTTCGAGAAAGATACCTGCAATATGGTTCGGGAACACTAGTATTGATGCGACGAGTTCATATTGGAACTTTGTACAAGCTTCTGGGTAGCACTTTTATTGATGGGTGCAACAATTCCATGGTTCCTGAAAGTGGAATAGAAAATCTTGCGGTCTTTGGAGAAAAGAAAATGCTATGGCATCAAAGACTTGGACATATTGGAGAGAAGGGCCTTCAAATACTGCATGGTAATGGTATGGTAGAAGGTATGTCTATTTACACTTTGGATTTCGATTTATGTGAAAATTTTGTATATGGTAAGAAAAATCAGGTGAGCTTCCCCTTTGGTGCTAAAAGGGTGAAAGGGATATTAGAACTTGTGCATAGTGATGTGTTTGTATCTATGTCGGTTCCATCACTAGGTAAGTCTATGTAATATGTATCATTTATAGATGAATTATCAAGGAATAAATGGATATATTTCCTCAGGAATAAATTTGAAGTATTTGACAAGTTTAAATAATTTAAGGCGCTGGTGGAAGATCAAACATAGAAGAAGATCAAGGTGTTGAGGACAGATAATGGTGGAGAGTTCTAAAAGAAGGAATTTGAAGAGTTTTGTAAGAAGTGTGGTATAGCATGATAGAAGAATACTCCATACACATATTAGAAAAATGGATTTGCATAAATAATGAATAGGACATTGATGGAAAATGAAAGAAGCATTCTTAGTGGTGTTGGGTTAGGATATGAATTTTGGGCAGAGGCGGTGGAGACTGCATGTTACCTGGTTAACAAATCACCTTCATCAGCGTTGGAGGATAAGACTCCACATGAGGTATGGACTGGTAAGAAACCCTCTCTTTCACATCCAAGGGTATTTGACTATGATGCATATGCACATGTTCCAAAGGAGAAATGAACCAAGTGGGATAGTAAATCTAAAAGTTGCATCTGTATTGGGTATAAGGATTGTTTAAAAGGTTATAAGATTTGGAAATCAGAAAAAAAGAAGGTTGTGTACAACTGAGATGGGGTGGTTAGAGAGGTGAAATATATTATTGTTGGGCCTTGAAATTTTCATTTACTTACATTACATTTTCACTCATATTCCCATATTATCACCTTCACTCCACCTGCATTTCATTACATTTACCTTACCATTACCACTATTGGGTTACATTTATGTTTTTCCAAGATTTATTAATTCTTAATATTTTAAAGTGAATTTGTGGTTACAAATTAGAAAATAATATGCATATACTTATACCTAACAAGTGGAATGAGTTTGTTGCCATGTGTAGGTCAAAAAGAAGCTTCTAGAAGGGTCTTATGTGGCCTCTTAAGGCCAAATTCGAATTTGAATGGAGAATATCATGGGATCATGAGGATATGTGTCTCATTTCCTATTTGTATTGTAACTCTAAGAGGACGTGTGCCTTATCACTTCCTATTTGGATTGTAACTCTAGAGATATAGGGAGAAATTCATGGACTCTCATTAATGAGATAGCTTCTCATCTTTTTGTATAAATAGGGGAAGCTTTCTCCTATCTTTTCATGTGTAAAATTGGAGTTATTCTCAAGATTTGAATATAGAATTAGATTGTGGCACCTTACTCATGAATGTTCCTTCATTTTTACTTGGTTTCTCTTACATATGGAGATGAGCTTAGTGAAAAGAGTCGCCTTCACTAAGTGGGCCCGCAGGCTATTTTTGGCGCAAGTCTATTTTTAGACATGATGATCATATTTCAGAAGTTGTAGGATGCTATTTGTGGATGGTTGAAGTTAAGACAGAAAAACAATGCAATTATATTTTTGAAAATTAGGCAGTATATTTATAGATCGCTGATCTAAAAATAGATGCATGTCGGTGTGTGGCTCTTATTAATAATATTTCCTGTACTAACAACTTTTCTCTTAGAGCACTTTGTTCGGTGCACGGATGTGGAACATCGATTGGAATGAGGGAATTACACAATTCGAGGGTTCTGAACTAATGGGAATTGAGTTGAACTCAAGTATGGCAGAAATTATGACACGGTTAGGAAAGTAATTTATGGAGTTGTATTTAGTTTAACTCGGTTAGACACGGTTCGACTGGTGTATCTAGTCTAATTAGTTGATACCTGGTGTGGGTGAACTAATTAGTTAATTAATTCACAAATAATAACTCATTAATCAACTGAACAATACATCAGTTAACTACAGTGCATGGCAGTTTTAGTGGAGACCCAGTGGAGAGGTAGGTGAAAGGGAAAGATGGACTATCTGTTGTGACTATAGTGATGCATTGATTGCATAACACACACATTGGAGTTGCCAATGAGGATTGCACAGTAAAGGAAAGGGTAATTCGAATTCATTCAGAGCTATTCTTTAGCAGGGATTGTGCAGTGGAGGTAGGGTAGCAGGAGGCAAAGATCGGTGCATGGATTTGCAAGATTGGTCCTGATTAGTGTATGGCGAATGTACTGTACTGAGAGCTTGTGATAAGATTTGTATGCTTTGTATGAGATTGTCATATGAACTCCATGTTACATAATATATAGTTGGGGTTTTCAGCTTCAGTCTTTCCAGATTAAAAACTGTGTTATGTGCGATTGATTATTTTTGTTTATGCTTCACATGTGTGTGTAATTAATTTTTCCACAAAAGATTAACAAGTGGAATAGATTTAGTATCTTGCATAAAGTTAAATAGTGTGAGATCAAGTGGATCTAGGACATATGCATGCTTATTCCATATAATTTCTACATATTATTAGAGCATTGTTGATTGTAGATTGCAATTGTGAAGTGAGTTTGTGCTGGTGGACAATTCGAATTTGCTGCAGAAGATTCTTGGTGCAGAAGTTGAGTATACATTGAAATTTATTTCAATGGGTTGCAATTGGAGTATGCCCTTGATGGGAGCTCGAATTACATAGCCTAGAAGGACAGGATGGAGGCGGTGCTGGAGGATAATGGGCTAAAGGCGTTCATCGATAGCGATGTTCCTAAGCCAGGATCTAGCGATGATGCATTACTTGATGCATGGAAAAAGAAGACAACAAAGACGAGAAGGATTCTATTGGAAGGTGTGAAGGAACATATTGTGTCCAACCTTCATGGGAAATCCACTCCATTCTTAATGTGGAAGGCTTTGACAGACTTGTTCCAAAGAAGAAGTGACCAGAGGAAGTTGGCGCTTAAAGACAAGCTCAGAAAAATAAAAATGGAGAAGGGTGAGAGTATTCCAAAATACCTCACGAAGTTTGTCCACTGCAAGGATGAACTGGGAAGTGTGGGGGTTACTATTGATGAAGAAGACTTGGTGAACTTGGCTCTCCTTGGGCTTCCAAAGAGTTGGCATAGCTACGAAGATTTTGTCAATGGACGGGAGAAACTGCCGAGATGGGAGCGACTTTGGTCGGATTTTGTGTAGGAGGAGATAAGGCGGGGTACCAGGGATGGATCTTCATCGAAGAATGAAGATGAAGAAAATTTTGCTTTGGATGCCAAAGCAAGGAAAGGGAAGGGGAAGAAATCTTCTTCAAAATCTGGTGCTAAATGCAAGAAGCAGGATTTGTCCAAAGTGAAGTGTTTTCACTGTGACGAGCATGGACATTTCGCCACTAACTGTCCACAGAAGAAGAAGAAAAAGCAGGCTGTTGGATCTGCAGCTGGAGAGGACTTAGCCTCTCAATTTGAGCTTGATTTATCATTGATCTCTTGCTTGGTTTCAAGATGTATGGGATCAGTGTGGTATCTTGATAGTGGTGCGTCTTTTCATATGATGGGAGACAAGGAGTTGTTTAGTGACTTGGAGGAGAAGGACCTCTAGATGCATATAGAGATGGGCGATGATGGTCGGTATAGTGCGACTGGAATTGGGACCATTACCTTTGAGTGGGAGTCTGATAATCCATTCTTGTTGAAGAATGTCATGCATGTTCCAGGTCTAAAGAATAACTTGGTCTCGGTCGCAATGCTGGAAGACAAGGGTTATGATGTTGTTTTCAGTGAGGGAAAAGCCTTCCTTCGACATAAAACAACGAGTCAAACCAAGAAGATAGGGGTTAGAATTAAGAATCTCTACAAGCTGGAGGTAGAAGGCTGCGCTGCAATGGTGGGAAAAGCAGAAGAAGTGGTGAGCAGGGATGAGGGCGAATTATGGCATAGGAGATTGGGCCATCTTCACCATGGCGCTTTGAAGATTTTGCAGCGGATTTCTACTGGACTTCCCAAGGGTACTCTTGTGTAGTCAGATCAGTGCAAAAGATGTACTATGGGTAAGTTTGTGAAGACCACCTTTCATGAGAAGGAGAACCATTCTTTGGTGATCCTGGAGAGAATTCACATAGACGTGTGTGGACCATTCTCGGTTGCTTCAACAGAAAAACACAGGTATTATGTGATATTTGTTGATGACTATTCTCGTAGATGATGGATCTTATTCATGCAGAAGAAGAGTGAAACGTTCTCAAAGTTCTGTGAGTTCAAGGCATTGGTGGAGAAGGAGTCGGGGAAGCAAGTGAAAGCTCTACGTAGCGATAATGGTGGTGAATACATCTCTGGCGAATTCAAAGACTTCTGTAGAAAAGAATGAATTCGAAGAGAACTCATAGCGCCTCATAACCCACAGTAGAATGGGGTCACGGAGAGAAAGAATAGAACGATCATGGGTGTTGCACGAGCGATGCTCCATGACCATGGCATATCGATGCACTTGTGGGCAGAAGCATGCAACACTGCGGTTTACGTGCAAAAGTGTTGTCCTCATAGAGTACTTGGCATGAGTACACCTGGAGAAGCATTTTATAGTAAGAAGCCTGATATTTCTCCTTTGAAGATTTTTGGCTCATCTGTTTACATTCATGTGACAAAGGACGCCAGGAAGAAGTTGGAGTCGACTACAGAAGTTGGGATATTTGTGGGGTACACAGAAACACCCCATAACTATCGTGTGTATTTTCCAAACAGTCGGATGACTGTTGTGTGATGGGATATAAAATTCAATGAGGTGAAAGCCATGAAGTTGTCACTTGAGAGGGAGCTACACTTGCATGCGGAGGAGGAACTTCTTGTTCCCAAAGATGAGCCTCTCGATGTGGATCAGCCACAGGAGGAGATTTATGGAGTGGAGGAGTCCACTCATGTAGAACCAAACATCAGAAAAGGTAGAAAGCGTACCACAGAAGTTGAGAGACTAAAGCTTGATGCGGCACAAAATGTAGGAGTCCCTACATCACAGCGCAGACAGAGACAGTCACTTGACCGATTTACTGGATACATGGCTCTTATGAGCAAGTGTATCGTGACAGAGCCATCTTCTTTTGAAGAAGTAGTGCAGGAGCCCACATGGGTAGATGCCATGGTGGAGGAATACGAATCCATTGTCAGAAACAATGCTTAGGAGATTGTTCCAAGGCTGGTGGGAAAATCAGTTGTAGGATCAAGATGTATCTACAAGGTAAAGCAAGCTGTTGATGGGAGTGCCGAGAAGTATAAGGCAAGATTTGTTGCCCGGGGCTTCTCACAGATTGAGGGGATTGACTATGAAGAAACCTTTGCACCTGTCTCACGGTATTCTTCCATACAGACCATCCTTGCTCTCTCAGCGTAGATGGGTTGGCACATTCATCAAATGGATGTGAATACTGTGTTCCTTAATGGGATCATTGAGGAAGAGGTATACATTGAGCAGCCTGAAGGATTTGAGATCTTCAGCTGTGAGTTGCATGTGTGTAGAATCAAAAGAGCGTTGTGTGGGTTGAAACAAGCACCCCGTGCTTGGTACACTCGGATCGACAGCTATTTCATTGGACTTGGCTTCACCAAGAGTTAGGCGGATGCAAACCTGTACCAGATTGTGGTGGAGGGTAAGCTTTTAATCATTGTACTTTATGTTGATGATTTAATAATAACAGGTGATGAGAATTTGATACACTCATGCAAGGAAGATCTTGCAAATGAGTTTGAGATGAAGGATTTGGGCCTCCTTCATTATTTCTTTGGATTTGAAATATGGCAGCAGGAAGGTGAACTGTTTGTGTCTCAAGGAAAGTATGCCCGGGAGATACTGGAGAAGTTTCACATGCAAGGCTGCAAGCCTATTGACACCCCTCTTCCAGGAAATTGGAAGAAAGAGGATGCTACATCGACAAAGGTAGTGGATGCCACTGTTTATCGACAGTTGGTGGGTACGCTCATGTATTCACTTAATACAAGACCAGGCATATGCTATGCGGTGAACCAGCTTTCACAAGCGATGGTTAATCCTACCAAGATCTTTTGGAAGGTAGGAAAGCATGTTTTTAGATATCTGAGGGGGACATCTGAGTATGATTTACAATACAGACAGACAGATGAGGTGAAGTTTCTTGGATTCACGGATGCAGATTGGGCAGGAAACCCAACAGATAGAAAGAGCACATCAGGAGGGATTTTCAGTATCAGATCTACGACAGTTTCTTGGTACAGCAGGAAACAATATTTGTGGCACTCAGTTCAGTGGAAGCAGAATACATGGTAGCAAGTTAAGCTGCATGTGAGGCTATCTGGATGAGGAAGATTCTGGTTGGTTTGTTCGGTTCACATTTAGATCCCACGATGATACATTGTGATAATCAGAGTTGCATTAAACTCTCGGTTAATCCTATGTTTCATGATAGATCTAAAAATATTGTTATCCGATATCATCATATCAGAGTTGTGTGTAGCGGAAGATCATGTTGCTTCAGTACATTCCTACAGAGGATCAAGATGCAGATATTCTGACGAAGGTGCTCACTAGGAGCAAATTCAAATACCATAGAGGTAGGATCGGGGTGAGGATAATCCCTATCTTGTTGAGAGGGAGTGTTGAGATTCAACAAGATGATGAGCTTAGTGAAAAGAGTCGACTTCACTAAGTGGGCCCACAGGCTATTTTTGGCACAAGTCTATTTTTAGACTATGTCTATTTTTAGACATGATGATCATATTTCAGAAGTTTCAGGATGGTATTTTTCGATGGTTGGTCAAGTTGGAAAAATAGATGAAATTATATTTTTAGAATATTGGGCGAAGTCTATTTATAGATCGTTGATCTAAAAATAGATGCATGTCGATTATTATTAGCTCTTAACAATAATCAGACACTAAACATCAACTTATTCTCTTGGAGCACTTTGTTTCAGTGCACAGATTTGGCACATCAGTGGAATGAGAGAATTACACAATTCCCAAGGGTTTACTGGAGCTAATGCATGGAGGACTCAGTTAGAACTCAAGTGGTAGAGTTATGACACAGTTGGAAGAATTAGTTATGGAGTTGTATTTAGTTTAACTCAGTTAGACTCAGTTGAGCTAGTTGTATCTAGTCTAACTGATTGATACACTAGTGAGAGTGGAGTGAATTAATTAGTTAATTAATTCAAAAATAATAACTCATTAATTAACTGAACAATACATCAGTTAACTACAGTGCATGGCAGTTTCAGTGGAGACCTAGTGGAGAGGTAGGTGAAAGGGCAAGATGGACTATCTGTTGTGACTATAGTGATGCATTGATTGCATCACACACACATTGGAGTTTCCAATGAGGATTGCGTAGTCAAGGCAAGGATAATTTGAATTCATTCAGAGCTATTCTTTAGCATGGATTGTGCAGTGGAGGCAAGCTAGCAGGAGGCAAATATCAGTGCATGGATTTGCAAGATTGGTCTTGATTAGTGTATGACGATTGTACTGTACTGAGAGCTTGCGATAAGCTTTGTATGCTTTGTATGAGATTGTCATATGATATCCATGTTACATAATATATAGTTGGGGTTTTCAACTTCAGGCTTTCCCGGTTAAAAACAGTGTTATGTGCAATTGGTTATTTTTGTTTATGCTTCACATGTGTGTGCAATTAATTTTTCCGCAAAATATTAACAAGTGGAATAGATTCAGTATCTTGCATAAAGTTAAATAGTGTGAGATCAGGTGGATATAGGACATATGCATGCTTAGTGCACATAATTTCTACACATCTCGATTTACCATCTCTCATACTTTTAGATCAGCTGCCTAAAATGTGTGAGATTTACTTGCATTTATAGATTAAAGTTTATTTGCTTTCTTAGTATTAGTTTTAGAATAACTGTATAATATTTGCTTTTCTAAAAAAATTTCAAAAGGTTAGATTTATCTTTTTTCCAATTGGATTAAGTTTGAGGCATTAAAGCTCACAGTTATTTAGTTTCCTTTCATGTTCTGTCATTTAATTTCTTAGAATAGAATTATCAATTAATTGTGTCAATGGATGTTCTCAAAGGTCATTTCAAGATGATGATTCTGAACTGAATGATTGAATATTTAATTCATGAAATTATTGAGTTTTTCCCTTTGCATGTTTTAATTACTTTCCTAGATTTAAAGAATAAAGTATAATCGGTGGCGTATACATCATCTCAAGAGGGTGATTCTATCATACTCTCATATTGGATGCTCGAGTGATTGAACGTACCTTAGTTTTCTTCCTTTACATGTTTTGAAATGCTTTCCTAGATTAAAATTTCAATTCCTGCAAGTGTGATTGCGAGCGCTATATTTTCTTTTGAATTTGTTTTCTTTTTTTTCATTACTTGATTTCATAAGTTCTAGTTGATTTTCATTTTCATTATTTTATTTCATATATTAGATGAATTAGTTTTCATTATTTTGTAGTTAGATTGATCTAAACTGAAAGACAATTTATAGCACATACAGTGCACGCATGCTTCACAAGTTTATGAAACCCCTGGGTTGAAAAATTAAATGACATACAATTATTTTACCGCAATAGTTATTAAACATGAATTCCTTCCAATGAAATCTAAGAAGATAGAGTTTGAGCTAAATGAGGAAGAATCAGACTCTACAACAAAACATGAATCAGAAGAGGAAGATCCACAAACTCCTGTTTTGAGAAGATTGGTTCGAGAGAGAACGAATCCCAAAAAGTATAGTCAATATGATTTCTGTTCGAATTTTTATTTATCTATTACTGATGATGATCCCATAACTATCAAGGAGGAAATATATTTAGAGGATGAAAAACTATGGAAAGAGGCCATGGTTGATGAAATGACATCTTTGGAAAAAAATGAGGCTTGGGACCTAGTGGAGTTTCCAATTGGAAGGAAATCCATTGGAAGTAAATGGGTGTTTAAGAAGAAGATGAATGCAGAAGGCATTGTGGATAAATATAAAGCTCAGTTGGTAGAAAAAGGTTATTCCCAAGTGTCAGGAATAGATTTTGGTGATATTTTTTCTCTTGTTGCCAAGTTAGCTTCTATTAGATTAATTTTATCTATTTCCGCTTCATTTGAGGTAGAACAGATGGACGTGAAGACAACATTTCTTCATGGAGCTTTGGAAGAAGAGATCTACATGAATCAACCTAAAGGCGTTGTTTTTGTGGTGGATTTGGTGCATGAATGTACGAAATCAAACCAATTTAAAGGGTGTGGTTTGACCCTTTAAACTCTAGGTAACAGGCAGAAAGTGGTGAAGTTCAAAAGCATACAATCTAGAGGAAAAAGAATGCAAATGTATACTCAAATTAAACTAAAACTAAAACAAAAGTATACAGAATCTATTGAAGAGAGTCAAACGATAATAGTGCAAATAGTGGCTCTAGGCCCCTTCTTATTAAACATTTGATACGAATAAGAAATTTTACCCACTTGCCAAAGGGCCCCTAGACAATGGTTCTAGGTCTCGATTTAAGGATGTTGTTTTCAAAGCTCGCCTTGGTGCAAGCTCCCTCTCTCTCTGTTGTGATGGACTAAGATTGTTGGATGGCCAACAATTGAGTCCCCTCTATCTCCAGCTCCGGGTCACACACTGTTGGTATTGCTTGGGAAATTCTGGCGAACATAACAATGTGATCACCCATTATTCATCTCATGTGGATTTATATAGGGGATTTCAAATCCTGCTTCCCTCCCTTGGTACATGGTGGATGGTGACCCAAGGGAGAGGTATGATTCCATTGTGTGCTCCAAATATTCCTTTGTGTGCTCACATAATGTCTAAGGAGGCGTTGGTGGCTGTCCTTAGGTAGCTTCATGTAAGGAGTAACTATCCTTTTCTTTGTGTGGTCTCAGAAAGCAACATTTTTCCACTTTCAGGAATGCATGCTTATCGAGAAAAAAGGCGCGCATAAGGCGCTCTTCTCGAAGGATAATGCGCGCAAATAACATTTCATGACTAGTTCAAATTTGATTTTCTCAAAACCTTAAAGATTTTAAATACTTTCTTGATTCCATAATGTCTTCCTACCCTGTAAATCCTTTGGCTTGACATTAATTAATGTCATCTTCTGTTGTACGATTTTCCAGTGTTAATAGTTGTCCCCTAATGTGTGAGGTCTAGGAAGGACTATATAGCCGAAATACATTATAGTTTCTTTTCTGTATTGTGCAAAGAGAGAGAGGGAGACCTACGTGAAGCTTTGGAGTTGACAACACCTTGCACCAGTTCCAAGAATGACCATATCTAAGGGATCCCTGCAAGAAAATACAATATACAACATATATACAAAATTTCAACAAGGCGGGCATGTCCCATGCTCGTGATGCTATGGCTAGTTAAACAAAATTGAAAAATATATGTGCTGTCTATGTCACTACTATGGTAGTGATGCTGGCAGTTGTTGGCGATGACTGCAGACGCCCTCAGGGGCATTTTTTCTTTGATGATAGGTGGAATGTGGTACCCATATGTGTAAACTTGGTATGGCATGTAGTTGCGCAATGTACACATATGTATTAGCTGGGATCTTCCCGTGTAAGAATTGTTTGATAGAGATGCTTGTGGAGGCATGGGTCTTTGATGGATCTGATCAAAGTGCAATGGTTGTAGGGTACGATACCATCTTGACATGAAGATTTTGTCATAGTTGAATGTCAGGAGGATCGATGACATATGTGGACAATGATGTCTCCCACAGTTCGACCCGAGGATACCCCTTTGCATGGGGAGGGGTGATCCAAGGTACCGCTTCCTTTTTGGAAAAGAGGTGTCCAGGTCGACAAAAAGGAAACCTTAACCAAACCATGGGTCGCCGACCTAAAGGGTCTGGGACTTGGATGTGGTGGGTTTAACAGAGGCATGTTGGTGAGAGGTGACTGAAAATTGATGATGGGGATTTAGTGGCCCGAGGTCGGGGTATACTTAAGCAGCTTGGCGACAGTCATAGTTATTTCTGAAGGGAAAATTCTTGGAGTCGGTAGGACCTCCAAGGCGAGTGTAGACTGGCTATGAATGTCATGATGGTGTGTGCGTGGGGGTGAAATACTACGACCAAGGGAGATTAGGGACTTCTGCCATGGGAGAAAAGATGAAATATGAGGGTGAAGGGGCGAAGTGCACCATTTGCGGTCTTTTTACACTTACCAAAAGAATAAAATAATGGGGTTTGGTTTGTACAAAACACAGAGACTAGTACCCCAAAACATGAAAGTGTTTGCTCAATGATGGCATGAGGAAGGTTTTTTGCTGAGGGTGGGGGTCTCGTTGGTTGGTCTCATGTGTGGGGTTGATGAAGTGGATGAAAAATATCGAAAATGGGATTATGCTGGTGGAGGTATGGTGGGCCAAGTGCGATGCGCGGTGGTGCATGTTTTATTTGCTTGTACAACCTGGTCGTCCAGGAAGGGGGGTTTCAGTTAGCATGGTAAACTTGACCTTATACATGATGAATGGATGGGCATGAGGTGCTTCCCGGACTGGAGTGGTATGGCCATGGTGTCATTGTTGCCGTGATATATGGTATACTTTGGGTGACGAGTGCCATGGAATTTGTTATCACCAAAATAGGACCTGATAGGTTGCTAGTCAGGCTACCTCAGTGTAAATATTTCAAACAGACTTTTAGTTGAGGCTTAGCCTCCTCAACCTGAGAGGGCTCTCTCACTTGGTTTAAGATTTTGAATTAAGGATTATATGGCTAACTCTAGGAATATGTAAAAGTGTATGACTGGTTGAAATAATGATCAAAAAAAATCTATTGGGCTATGGAGTCTCTATATTTTCCCATAAAACATCAACATCATCTCATCATGGAAGTCAGGGCATTTCAGAGATTTTAGGTGTATCAGTGAAACAAAAACAGAGTGAACAAAACACAATTTACAAACATATGTAGGAAGTTAGAGAATTTTGCAATTAATTCTAAGTAACATATGTTTATACCACTACAAATATATAGATATAGAAAACCATAGGAATATCACACAATAAAAACTCTTTCTAAATCTTGAGCAGTAAGCCAATATTTGTATTATGATAAAAACACACAGTTTGCTACAATGGCATAATCAGATTGCAATGAAAATTTTCCAACCTTGAGGAATTCGACCTCATCTCTCTTATAGATTCATTACAACATCAAATTATATGATCCATATTCAAAGTAATTTGAATTCTATCTTAGATTGACACCTATTTAATCTAAAACTGACTATTAATTATATGTGATAGTTAACTGTCTGTTCTAGAGTCCTAATACAATTAGGAGTAAAAATCCTTCTTACGACTAAAACAACCTTATCTAAAAATTAAATATTATGTTTGACAACTCCTCCTCCTAATCTTCGACCTTGATGATGTCCATAACCTTGTTGTCATATTCTTTTATCTTATCCCTTATCTTTCTTGAAAACTAGGAACATGTTTCCTGCAATATAGCTGTAACCTTCATTTATGCTCCTTGAATCCTTTTGCTGACAAAATGGACCTCTTTAGACAAGTGATATGTGTTATCACTTCCATAGAACCATGTCCTTCCACCTGTGCAAAATCAAGTTCCTGAAAGAGTGTGAAGAGATCTGATGTGTCTGTGCTACGAAAATATCAGCTGTTTTCTTAGCGCAGTAGCTATGCCTTTGTAAAATATCTCTCAACATCTAGTCTCCTTTGCTTTAATAGCTAGAACTTAATTTATGATTGATTTCCATCTTCTAACAACATCAAAACTTCAAAAACCTGGTGTTTACCTCTTGGAACCTTATAAAAATGTTTAAAAATGCACCTACAGCAGTTTCGTAGCGCGCTACAAAACTGCTGTGTATCTCCATATTACACAGTTTCTTCATTATATTTAAACCTTGCGAATATCTACAGTCTTTTAATGATGAATTTGATGCTAATGGACCTTGAAATCAATATAAGTCAAATTTTCCATGGTTTCCAAAAGTGATGACCTTCCCAAAACAAAATTATATTAGGGATTTGTCACTTACTGTCTTACTTCTGCTGTGGCTGACCTTCTTCAAAGTTTTCCAATTGGATTTCAAGATCCTCAATGTGCCTCTTCAACCTCTTGTTAGTAGCCCTTGAATTTACATTTATCCTTCTCACAAACTTGGCCTCTTTGATTGCAGGCAGAGTCCAGGTCAAAAACTGAGCTTCACTGTTGATTGTTTCAGGATTTGAAACTCCTTTAAGTTCCCAAAGAGCTTTAATTCTATCAAATTTTATCTTCTCCACCACATGTTTTCTTGCTTTCTTCTCAAGCCTAGCAATTTGAAGATTAGTTAGTCTTAGTTTTTCTTTCATTCCTTCATAACTGCTCTTTTCTCTTTGAGTATGGAAAACTCTGTTTTTGTCATCCTCAAGCATAGGTGATGAAAGGTCTATGGGTTCCTCATAATCATTTGAAACTTCTCTAGATTTTTCTAATTCCACATCCAATCCTTGCAACTTTTTTGAATTAAAACTTTGTTTCTGTCATCCTCAAGCATAAGTGATGAAAGTTCTATGGGTTCCTCATAATCATTTGAAACTTCTCCAACTTTTTCTAATTCACATCCTATCCTTGCAACTTTTTTGAATTCCTATTTAGAGGCCTTCTGGGCTTAAACACAAACTCTGAAATTTCATCATTAAAATCCAGTTTTTTGGAAGACTTGATATTCTTAGATTTTCCATCATCCAAATTTATAAAATCTGCCTGCAATAAAGGAGATTCCTCAATATCAATAGCTTGTAAAATATCATTCAAGCTACCCTTTAAACCTGGATCTTCTTTTGAAACCACTGTTTTGCCTTTTTCCCTTGCTATTTGACTTCTAGTCAACCTTTTCTGGGCTGATTTGCTGGTTGACCGTTCCGGCACTGCTTTCTTACATTTGGTTATCCTCCTTTGTGCAGGTTGAGGGGTTTCTTGAACAATTACTATTGTTTTAATCTCTGTCCCTTTCACTTGTTTTCTAGGCTTTAACTTGAAAAATATCTTTGATCTTGTTTCTACAGGGTCAGTGGTTTCAGATGGTGATTTTTATTTTTCCCTAGGGCTAACACCTGTTCCATATGTTTCCACCCCAAATACACACAGAAACAAAAATGTAGACCATTCTCTATTCACCCTCTGAAGCTCATGAAATACTATTAATTTGACAAGACCATGATGGAATAATGAAGTTTCACATGCCTGAGTTTTCATTTGTACCTTATTTTCCATCTTGGCCAAACTCTGAAACAGAACGAAAGGTAAATATAGAGAAATTATTCCGGTGAAATGCAATAAGAGTTTGAAATGGTAAGAATACACCTTATGGTATCTTCCTTCGCAAGTGAAGTACCTTTGAATGTTGGAGAGCATGTTAGCATATGTATCCTTAACATAACCTCTTGGAACTGGTTTGGTTAAATCTATGTCCACAAACTCTGGCTTCAAAAATATTTTACAAGGTTCCATTTCAAACCTGAAGTTCTTGAACCACCTTTCTTCCCCCCCTTGGAATCTCTGTCACTAAAGATATAATTTCAGGAGAAATTGGTAATTTTAAACATCCAAATTTGTATTTGAACCTGTGAAATTGATGGAAAATTCATTTGTGACTTTATTATGACCTCCCTGTAGCTTTTCGCAGAATCTCCAGCATCCTACTTTCTTGAAAGCTTCTTCAACTGATTTATCCTTAGTGACAGTCTCTATGCCTTCAGGTTCCGTTCTCAAATAGTGGCCTAATTTGTGGTTTCTTTTTTCCTCTATCATATTTCACTCAGAATCCCTGTGGCTTCAAAAAACTTGTAATAAACTGGCTCGCTTGATTAAGGGTTCAGCCTCGCTTGATAATTGGTTCAACCTCTCTTGATAATTGAGAAAAAACTATGGTTTATGCTTACCATGAGCTTGTTATTCGAAGAAAAACATGCAGCAAGTGTTTTTGCATGAGATAATATAACCAAGGACAACCGTCCCTTTTCAAATTTTAAAATGACGGATGATAAATGACCCCTAACGAATCTCATTATGGTTGTGAATGGTTGCATGTGGGAGAAAGGATTCGTGGACTGACACCTACTCATGAAAATTTAACAGAATTTGATGGATTTGACAGTTGGATAGGATTGGTTATGAATCCACGATTTCGTAGTGCATGTAATGTATTTTTAGGGTTTTGCGCTACGAAAAGACCAGCATTTTCGTATCGCAAAAGGAGTTTTTAACACTGTTTGCGCTACGAAAACGTGGTTTCGTGGCTTGTTCGAAATTTTTTTCAAAGTGACTAAACAGATGATTTCTGAAACATGACATGGGACCTTTAAAGTGTGAAACAAAATTGTTGGACCTTATTTGATGATGGAGATGAGACTCTAACCTTATGATTTAGACTCTAAAAACATAAAAATGACTTAACCCCTATTCTAAGACCATGACTTAGGAACAAACATAAACTGTCCAAGTTTGGAAATTTTTTTATAGTGATAACAGAAGGGAGGCTCTACCGACCAACGCAAGTGTTTATCATGTGCAGGGTGAGGTGATGATAAACACAGTCAAATATGAGGACCCTATGGTTTATTTCTGATGGAGAAATGATGTCAGGATATGCAAAGTTTTCTGGGACTCTATCATGTTGGGGGTAGAATGATACATGCACTAGAACTTTCAGTAGATGGTGATGTGAATGGTTTGTGGGTTTTTCCTGCAAAAACAACTACCTCAAGCGAAAGCATATTATTTTAATTAAATACTATTAAAAGGCATGAGATTTTAAAAAGGAAGATGAGAGAGGGCATACTTGTCGGCGTTGAAAAATTATTTTTCCTGGAAAGAAAATGTGTGGCATCGCTTCCCTTCATCATGGAGTACTGATGATGGTGAAACTTACGATTTGTAGAATGGACCTTCCGATCTGTCATTATGGCCCTCTAAAGTTTCTGAAAAAGGCGATAAATGGTGAATATGGCCCTTATTCAATTCATTTTTACTTTTTGAGGTTTGAGAGGCCAGAGGTGTTTGCGTAGCCTTTCTTGCCATTGCGGTCAGCCCATGTACCAGGGACTAGCGATACTATGCCGAGGTAACTTCCATGACGTCCTGCATTTTAATTTTTACAGATTGATGGTGCTGGGGGCCGTACAAATTAGGTTTGTACGACCTCTGGGTGACTTTTGCCTTAGATTGCGCTGGCGATCTGGGCAAAAGCACGCCTTCCTTGCACGCAATTTTGAGGAACAGGCATGCAAGGGCGCTCTGTTCCCCAATTTTAGCGTGCCAAGGTGCGCCTGTGAAAAATACAGGCACGCAAAGGCCGAGGTGACAATAATTTTTGGTTTCCTGTCTATTTTTTCGATTTTTTCTCTGTACTGATGGGTACCTGTGCTGATGACAGGTTATTGTGGAGGGAGCGGGACTAGCCCGAGATCTGGACCGCTCTATCTGCTGATGTTGGGTTGCAACGTCAATTGGCCGCATGGGGCCTTCTTAAGTTTGCTGAAAATGAGTTTCTTCGACTGTAGGACCGTTTACTGCACTAAATTATACGCCACTGGCGCAGGAGGCGCAAGATATTTGTGTTGCGGGGGATGAACTTGGTGATCCATCCTGAGACGGATATCTACTTTGTGACCGGGTTACTGCCTCAGGATGAGGCGCTGAGTACCCACTCTCCTCTGGGAGGGTGAACCTGGATAGATTCCAAAGGTGTCGTTGCGGGGGGGCGCCTCTTACTCAGGGATACATAAACATTGCATCGGTTACAGATGTGGCAGAGCGGTGTGCTCTGGCGATGATCATATGATTTTCGGGTTTGTTTTCTTCGCATCGGGTGTCTGGCCCGCATGTTGGAGTTTTGTGCCGATTGAGGTCCAAGAATTTCTTTGAATTCGACCACTTTTGTTTTGATGGTATGTTGTCACAATTCAATAAGGTCCAACGTGGATTGAAGTCATTTGCATACGCCAGTATCCTATGTAGCATCATGTACGAGAGGGTGCTGCTGTTGAGGCCAGTGGTGGCGGTGCCTATTGGGGGGCCACGGGAGCCACGTATGAGGAGGTGGGCTTCGGTGATGCCACAGGGTGGTGGTGGCATGGTGGGGTGTTATTGGAATGCCACGACATAGGCCTGGTTTGAGGACAACCCACAAATGTTCCTGCCATACCCGTATGCGGGGATGGACATCCAGGGTGACCCATACATGGGTCTCCCTTTTGGTTATGTTGAGATTCAACAACATGATGAAGCTTAATGAAAATTAGTCACCTTCACTAAGTGGGCCTGCAGGCTGTTTTTAGGTGCAAGTATATTTTTAGACTATGTCTATTTTTAGACATGGTGATCATATTTCAGAAGTTGCAGGATGCTATTTGTGGATGGTTCGTCAAGTTGGAAAAATAAATGAAATTATATTTTTAGAATATTGGGCGAAGTCTATTTATAGATCGTTGATCTAAAAATAGATGTGTCGATTATTATTAGCCCTTAATAATAATCAGACTCTAAATATCAACTTATTCTCTTGGAGCACTTTATTTCAGTATACAGAGTTGGAAAATCAGCAGGCTGAAGGAATTATGAAATTAATAGGGTTTATTGGTGGCTCATGCATGAGGACTCAGTTAGAACTAAAGTGGCAAAGTTATGAAAGAGTTGGAAGAGTAGTTTATGGAGTTGTTATTCAGTTTAACTCAGTTATTGGAGTTAAACTCAGTTGAGCTAGTTGTATCTAGTCTAATTGAATGATACACTAGTGAGAGTTAAGTGAATTAATTAATTAATTAATTCACAACTAATAAATCATTAACAACTGAACAGAAACAATAGCTAACTATAGTGCATGTCAGTTCCAGTGGATACCTATTGGAGAGATAGGTTAAAGGGTCAAATGGACTATCTGTTGTGACTATAGTGATGCATTGATTGCATCACACACACATTGGATTTGCCAATGAGGATTGCATAGTCAAGGGAAGGTAGATTTGAATTCATTCAGGGGTCTTCTTCAGCAGGGGTTGCGCAGTGGAGGTAGGCTATCAGGTGGCAAGAAATCAGTGCATGGATTTGCAGATTTCTTCATGTTAGTGTGTGATGATTGATTGTACTGAGAGCTTGTTGTACTAATATTTGTATGATATTGTTACATGATCTCCATGATACATAATATATGATAGTTGGAGTTTTTAGATTCAGGATTTCCCGTTAAAAAAATGCATTATGTGAATTGTTTTTATTGCTTCATGTGTTTGCAATTGAGTTTTTAAATTTCCGCAAAATATTAACAGTGGAAGGATTCGGTATTTAGCAAGAAGATAAATATTGTTAGATCAGGAGAATATGGATATATACATGCATATGTTATATAATTTATACATGGTATCAAAGCAGTGTTAATTCTTGAAGATTGCAATTGTGAAGAATTGTTGAGTTTGTGCTGGTGGACAATTCAACTTTTCTATAGAAATTTCTTGGTGTGACAGTTGAGTATACATTGAAATGTCTTTCAATGGGTTGCGATTGGAGTATGCCCTTGAGGGAAACTTGAATTAAATAGCCTAGAAGGATAGGATGGAGGTGGTGCTGGAAGATAATGGACTGAAGGAGTTCATCGATAGCGATGCTCCTAAGCCGGGTTCTAGAGATGTTGCATTACTTGACGCATGGCAAAAGAAGGTAGCAAAGAATAGAAGAATTCTATTGGAAGGTGTGAAGGACCATATTGTGTCCAGCCTTAATGGGAAAGACACTCCATTTTTAATGTGGAAGGCTTTGATAGATTTGTTTCAAAGCAACAGCGACCAGAGGAAATTGGTGCTCAAAGATAAGCTCAGAAAAATAAAAATGGAGAAGGGCGACAATATTCCAAAATATCTCACGAAGTTTGTCCACTGTAGGGATGAATTGGGAAGTGTGGGTATTACTGTTGATGATGATGACTTGGTGAGCTTGGCTATCCTTGGGCTTTCGAAGACTTGGCATAGCTATGAAGACTCTATCAATGGATGGGAGAAACTGCTGGGTTGGGAGCGACTTTGGTCAGATCTTGTGCAGGAGGAGATAAGGCGAAGTACCAGGGATGGCTCTTCATCGAAGAATGAAGATGACGAGAATTGCGCTTTGGTTGCAAAAGAAAGGAAGGGGAAGGGGAAGGGGAAGAAATCCCATCCAAAATCCGAAGCTAAAGGCAAGAAGCAAGATTTGTCCAAGATGAAGTGTTTCACTGTCACGAACATGGTAATTTCGCTACTAACTGCGCACAAAAGAAGAAGAAAAAGAAGGTTGCTGGAGCTGCAGCGGGTGAGGCCTTGGCCTTGCAATTTTAACTTGATTTATCTTTGATCACATGCTTGGTTTCAAGCTCAATGAAATTGGTGTGGTATCTTGATAGTGGTGCGTCTTTCCATATGACAAGAGACAAGGAGTTTTTTAGTGCTTGGAGGAGAAGGATCTCCAAATGCATATAGAGATGGGCAATGATGGTCGATACAGTGTGACCAGAATTGGGACCATTAACTTTGAGAGGGAGTCAGGTAATCCATTTCCATTGAAAGGTGTTATGCATGTTCTAGGTCTGAAGAAGAACTTGGTCTCGGTCGCAATGTTGGAAGACAGAGGTTATGACGTTGTTTTTAGCGATGGAAAAGCTTTCCTGCGACATAAAACAACGGGTCAAACCAAGAGGATATCGATTCAAGTTAAGAATCTCTACAATATGGAGGTAGATGGCTGTGCTACAATGATGGGCAAAGCAGAAGAAGTGGTGAGCTGGGATGAGGGCGAATTATGGCACAGGAGATTGGGCCATCTTCACCATGGTGCTTTGAATATTTTGCAACATATTTCTACTGGACTTCCCAAGGGTACTCTTGTGCAATTAGATCAATGGAAGGGATGTACTATGGGTAAGTTTTTGAATACCACCTTTCATGAGAAGGAGAATCGTGCTTCGATGATCCTAGAGAGAACTCACATAGACGTGTGTGGACCTTTCTCTGTTGCTTCAACAACAAAACACAGGTATTATGTCATATTTGTTGATGACTATTCTCATAGATGCTCGATCTTATTCATGCAGAAGAAGAGCGAAACATTCTCAAATTTCCGTGACTTCAAAGCATTGGTGGAGAAGGAGTCGGGGAAGCAAGTGAAAGCTCTACGGAGCGATAATGGTGGTGAATATATCTCGAATGAATTCAACGACTTCTATAGCAAAGAAGGAATTCGAAGAGAACTCATAGCACCTCACAACCCACAACAGAATGGGGTTGCGAAGAGGAAGAATAGAAAGATCGTGGGTGCTGCATGAGCTATGCTGCATGACCAGGGCCTACCGATGCACTTGTGGGCGGAAGCATGCAACACTATGGTTTATGTGCAAAACCATTATCCTCATAGAGTACTTGGCATGAGTACACCTAAAGAAGTTTTTACTGGTAAGAAGCCTAATATTTCTCATTTGAAGATTTTTGGATCATCTGTTTACATTCATATGACAAAGGACGCCAGGAAGAAGCTGGAGTCGACTGCAGAAGTTGGGATATTTTGGGGGTACATAGAAACACCCCATAATTATTGTGTGTATTTTCCAAACAGTTGAATGAATGTGGTGCGACGGGATATAAAATTCAATAAGGTGAAAGCCATGAAGTTGTTTCTTGAGAGGGAGCTACACTTGTATGCAGAGGAGGAACTTCTTGTTCCCAAAGATGAGCCTCTAAATGTGGATCAGCCATAGGAGGAGATTCATGGAGTGGAGGAGTCCACTCATGTAGAACCAAACATCAGACAAGGTAGAAAGCGTACCATAGAAGCTGAGAAACTAAAGCTTGATGCGGCATAGAATGTAGGAGTCCCTACATCACAGCGGAGACAGAGACAGTCACCTGACCAATTTACTGGGTACATGGCTCTTATGAGAAAGTGTATCGTGACAGAGCCATCTTCTTTTGAAGAAGCAGTGCAGGAGCCCACATGGGTAGATGCCATGGTGGAGGAGTATGACCCCAATTTCAGAAACAGTGCTTGGGATATTGTTCCAAGGCTGGTGGGTAAAACAGTTCTAGGATCAAGATGGATCTACAAGGTAAAGCAAGCTACTAATGGGAGCGTCGAGAAGTATAAGGCAAGATTTGTTGCCCAGGGCTTCTCACAGATCGAGGAGATTGATTATGAAGAAACCTTTGCACTTGTTGCATGGTATTCTTCCATAAGGACCATCCTTGCTCTCTGAGCGCAGATGGGTTAGCACATTCATAAGATGGATGTGAAGATTGTGTTCCTTAATGGGATCATTGAGGAAGAGGTGTACATTGAGCAGCCTGAAGGATTTGAGATCTTCAGCAGTGAGTCACATGTGTGCAAGATCAAAAGAGCGTTGTATGGGCTGAAGCAAGCACCACTTGCTTGGTACAAACGGATCGATAGCTATTTCACTAGACTTGGCTTCACCAAGAGTGAGGCGGATGCAAACCTGTACCAAATTGTGGTGGAGGGTAAGATTTTAATCATTATTATTTATGTTGATGATTTAATACTAACGAGCACTGATGAGTATTTGATACACTCATGCAAGGCAGACCTTGCAAAGGTACTTGAGATGAAGGATTTGGGCCTCCTTCATTATTTCCTTGGATTGGAAATATGGCAGTGGGAAGGTAAATAGTTTGTGTCTCAAGGCAAGTATGCTCGGGAGATACTTGAGAAGTTTCACATGCAAGGTTGCAAGCCTATTGATACTCCTCTTCCATGAAATTGGAGGAAAGAGGATGCTACATCTGCAGAGGTAGTGGATGCCACTGTTTATCGACAATTTGTGGGTTCGCTCATGTATTTAGTTAATGCAAGACCGAACATATGCTATGCGGTGAACCAACTTTCACAAGCGATGGTTAAGCCTATCAAGCTCTTTTGGAAGGCAGGAAAGCATATCCTAAGGTATCTCAGGGGCACATATGAGTATGGATTATGGTACAGACAGACAGATGAGGTGAAGTTGCATGGCTTCACAGATGCAGATTGGGAAGGTAGCCCAACAGATAGAAAGAGCACATCAGGAAGGGTTTTCAGTATCGGATCTACAACAGTTTCTTGGTACAACAGGAAATAAAGATTCGTGGCACTTAGTTAAGCGGAAGTAGAATACATGGCAGCAAGTCAAGCTGCATGTGAGGCTATCTAGATGAGGAAGATCCTGGTTGGTTTCTTCGGTTCACATTTAGATCCTACAATGATACATTGTGATAATCAGAGTTGCATTAAACTCTCGATTAATCCTGTGTTTCATGATAGATCTAAAAATATTGATATCCAGTATCAACATATCAAATATTGTGTGTAGCGAAAGATCATGTTGCTTCAGTACATTCCTACGGAAGATCAGGATGCAGATATTTTGACGAAAGCGATCACCAGGAGAAAATTCGAATACCATAGAGGTAGGATCGGGGTGAAGGATAATCCCTATCTCGTTGAGAGAGAGTGTTGAGATTCAACAAGATGATGAAGCTTAATGAAAATTATTCACCTTCACTAAGTGGGCCCGCATGCTATTTTTAGGTGTAAGTCTATTTTTAGACATGGTGATCATATTTCAGAAGTTACAGGATGCTATTTGTGGATGGTTGGTCAAGTTGGAAAAATAGATGAAATTATATTTTTAGAATATTGGGCGAAGTCTATTTATAGATCGTCGATCTAAAAATAGATGTGTCGATTATTATTAGCCCTTAATAATAATCAGACTCTAAATATCAACTTATTCTCTTGGAGCACTTTATTTCAGTATACATATTTGGAAAATTAGTGGGTTGAAGGAATTATGCAATTCCTAGGGTTTATTGGTGGCTCATTCATGAGGACTCAGTTAGAACTGAAGTGGCAAAGTTATGACAGAGCTAGAAGAGTAGTTTATGGAGTTGTTATTCAGTTTAACTCAGTTATTGGAGTTAAAATCAGTTGAGCTAGTTGTATCTAGTCTAACTGAATGATACACTAGTGAGATTTAAGTGAATTACTTAGTTAATTAATTCACAACTAATAACTCACTAACAACTGAATAGAAACAACAATTAACTATAGTGCATGTCAGTTTCAGTGGAGACCTAGTGGAGAGATAGGTGAAAGGGTGAGATGGACTATCTGTTGTGACTATAGTGATGCATTGATTGCATCACACACACATTGGAGTTTCCAATGAGGATTGCACAGTCAAGGCAAGGTAGATTTGAATTCATTCAGGGGTAGTCTTCAACAGGGATTGTGCAGTGGAGGCAGGCTATCAAGTGGCAAGAAATTAATGCATGGATTTGGAGATATCTTCATGTCAGTGCGTGATGATTGATTGTACTGAGAGCTTGATGTACTAAGCTTTGTATGAGATTGTTACATGATCTCCATGATACATAATATATGATAGTTGGGGTTTTTAGCTTTAGGATTTCTCGTTAAACAACTGTGTTATGTGCGATTGTTTTTATTGCTTCATGTGTTTGCAATTGAGTTTTTAAATTTCCACAAAAGATTAAAAGTGGAAGGATTCTGTATTTAGTAAGAAGATAAATATTGTTAGATCAGGAGAATCTGGATATATACATGCATATGTTATATAATTTCTACAGGTTATGTTTGGGGACCAACATGTATGATTTATATGTTTTTTCTGCATTTGTTTGAGTATGTATGTACTTACGTGTTTTGTTAGCGACACTGACACTGTTTTGGTTACTCGTGCAGATGTTGGCGAGGTGGGTCGCCCCGTGGCCCGACTGGTGGGCCACGATCCTCCACGATGACCTCGAGGTGGTCAGGGAGGAGGTGATGTAGATGGACCAGGCGATGGTGCCGGTGGACCTGGCGGAGATGGTGCTGGCCCCTTAGGTGAGGGTAGCAGCTTGGCTGCTGCAGAGGTTGCAACCAAGCAAGCTCGTGATGATGTAATAGAGGTGCGCATTGTAGTACTGACAGCTCAGGTGACTGATCTTGAGGACTTTCGGGGTCGAGTGGACCTCTTGGCCCAAGGTATGCCTGCTCTAGGTTTCATGGATGAATTTGAGGAGGTCTGGTTAGAGACAGTGATGGCCTGCGAGAGGGATTATCGGCCCACTCTACGGCGGGTGGTGATCGCAGTTGCGACAACAGCTCTAGTGGTGGTACCGGGAGCAGTGGTGGGTCCAAGTGCCTTGGTTGAGGGGGCAACCCCCTAGAGCAGTTTTGTACACAGGGAAAGCACCCATTATGAGGATGCATCCCTTATTTTTGATGACTTTTGTTTCTTGGGGCTGGCTATTGGGTCGGCGACACTATTTTTGTACTCGGATATAGATATTTTTTGATATATATATATACGAGAGATGTTTTTGGAAACTATACATGATGTATCACATGTTTCGTTTTATGTATGTTATGCTGATGGATATCTATATTTTTGGTTTTATGTATGATGGTTTATTCAAGTTGCATTCCAGTTTAGGATATTGTTAGCTATGTGATCAACTATTTGATTCTGACTCCTTGGTACATGTGAAAATGTGATATAGTCAAATTTTTTGCTTAATATTTTGACACGCAAATATTTTCTAAACAGATGTGTATCTCTAGTCCCAAATGTTTGGTTTAGCTGTGATACTCCTAACTGGGAATCGAGGTAGATATGCATATGGTGAATGCCTCAATGGAGGGCAGCGCACATAAGTTTGATGATGATGTCATATTCTTCCTGTTTGTTTGTTGCTGAACTGATACACACACCGTTTGAAAACATACGTAATCGGTCAGGGCGGTAAATGACCTAGGCAGCTGTGGTTAAATTTTGAGACCATCTCGATGCTCCATCAGCAAATCCGAAATGGGGTTCATTTTGGTGATCCATGGTGATATTTTGAGTACTTTTAACTAAGTCCTTGGGTCAAAAATCTTGAGTGGTTGGGTTTTTTTGTACTCTTACTCTAGGGGAAGGGCCGTCGGGCTCCTTATGGGTAGAATTTCTTGAGGTAAAGGCCGTTGATGGGGTTAGTGAGGCAAGTCCCGTCTGGTTCCATCAAGATGTATGCCCCCTGTCGGAGGCAATGTTTAATGATGTAGGGTCCTTTCTACAAGGTTTTGAATTTCTGGCCCTAAGGTCTCTTTTGCGACATCATAGCAGAGGACTAATTATCCCTCGGTGAATGAGCGAGGGGTGATATGGTGGTCAAATGATGCCTTTACCCTTTTCTTATGGGCCTCATTGTGTTGCAGCGATTGTCATCGATTTCATTCGACAAGCTCTAGTTACACTAGGCGCTGCTCTAAAGGCTGGGTGTTATTGAGGAGTTTGATAGCAGCATGAAAATTTGGGATCTTGTGGAAATCAATGCAAAAGCGTAAGGTACCTTGGTTTTTTGTGACAGGATTAAGGTGTAAATCCTAGGATGAGGGGGTGGCAGTAATCCTATCACCAATATGAGTTGATACAAATCGTATATGGTGGATTGTGTTGTCGGTGTTTGGCGGGGGAAGAATCTTTGTAATGGGATTCTGTATGAGTGCAAGGTTGGGTTCCCCGCTAGGATGGTCAATTTCCAGTAGGTGGAAATTGCGCCTGCCACAGAGGTGCTTGAATGTTTGCATTAGCGGGCATGAATCTGGTGTGTGATTTTGGTCAGTGCAGATGGTGCATGGTATCACTAAGCCAACGGAGTAGATAGTGTGGGATTCTATGCTACTCGTTGTTCCTGATGTGGATGCTTGGAAAGGGTCGGTCGTAGAAGAGGTTGTATTTTGCTTCCATTTACGTATTTTTGGCTTAGGTCTGTCTACCTCTTTGGTGGAGTGTAGAATCAACGTAGGTCAGGCCGCTCTCAGCTTGGGGAGATGTACACACTTAAACATATGATGAAAGTGCGAAAAAATCTGGAAATAAGTGCACGTGATCTTTTCTTGTTTGGAGAGAAGTTTTTGAGGGAGAGAAGAGACTATGCAGAGACTATTTTCAAGGGGTTTCAGTTCTCTACATTGGTTGACTCGATGATCGTTCAGATCACATAGGCCGCATGTTATCCTAGGCTTCACTGAGGTTACACTTTGTTGGTGTGTTGTCTTATCTTGCTTGATACACCATTGCGGGGGTGGGGACATTGACCCGACAATGTAATTTTTATGACATTCCTGGAGTTCGTCCTGTCTCTTCTCTATGGCATTATTCATGTCGATGGTGGGACGAATTTGCGAGGCGTGAGTACAATGTCACTCATAATGATTGCCCTAACATATCAGGAAAAATATCCTTGATATGAAGGTTTCGTTGAGTTCAGTTTTAGGTCTGATGGGGAACCAACACCACAAGGCTGCTAAATCAGGGTAGTAGATGAATACATGGTTTGTATTTTTTCATAACGTACATGCTGGTCGTCCTTGCGAAGAGCGGTTGGGGTTAACCAGGGGTTCCTTGGTGGGTAATTCTTCGACTGTCAAGAACATGATGGATGCGCTCATCTCATCCGCTTGGGTCATGGAGCTGCCTGTGAACTCGGCATCTATGTTGTCTTCTTGGGAAAGGCAGACTATGGCTGAGCAGAGGCTAGCAAGGGCTAGCCGGAAATGCGGTATGTAGTGAAAATCTTCAAAATGCAATTGTTGGCGCATAATGGACATGTGAATTGTGCTACCCGCAATCCAACATAGTAAACCCTTTCGATTGGATACCATCTGTGGATGATCTCTAGGGCTGCGCACTCTTCAAGGAAGTGGCCACGTTCATCGCATAGTGTACAACATATAATGGGCATAACTGGGGGTCTTTCTACAACCCTACATTCCTCCTGTAGGTATAGGATGGTGCGAGGCTCATCACTGACAGATTGGATGGAGGGATCCTCTTGATAGGATCGCTCAATCACATGTAAGGCATCTCTATATTGTGGTATCTCTGGGCAATGGTGGGTATAGTGCCCATAGTTTCTACAGGATCGCATGCATGATTGGTACGCAACGCTTTGCCTTTACCTTTGGTGGTAGGTTCCTTTTTACGGGAGCGCAACGTCGAGATGTCCATTTCAAAGTCAAGGATTGGTTTTAATTCATCCAGCTCTAGACATATATGAGTAGGATGGCCTATTACGTCACATGTGGTGCAGACTGGCGATTCCCATTGAATGGCGGGGATCACCATCTTCTTTCCTCTTTTCTCAATTTTCTTGGCCGTGATTACTGGTTTCACAATGGGAGCTTCCTTTGCGGGGGTGGTCTCGACTGTTTCTTGGATGGGTGGGGGCTCCTAGAGACTGAGGAGCTTTAACCCTGTGGCAATAAAGTGGGTGGCTTCTATTCTGGAAGGAGGAACGAGGTACCAAACTGGGAATGCCAATGATATGTTGGGTAATACCAGTGTTTCCAAAACCTGTTTGGAGATGAAGCTAGCTGGGGGGTAGAGGAAAGGATTTTGGGAGGTGGCATAGGCTAGAGAAGCTGTCGCCTCAGTGTCATTACTGCTTGAGTCTATTTCCTGACTAGCCTTGGCACTTGATGTGGACATCATGCACACTAGAGCCCCTGTGACATCAGGCGATGTCTCAGGGATAATGGGAGGATCTCCTAGGAATGACCCTAGAATGGACAATAGTTCGAATTGGCCAAGGCCATATTCTTGGTACCATGAAAGACCATCCGAGGCTGTATCTACATAGGGTAGAATTACATCTATGTTGGTTAGGGGACACTTCTCAATGTGTGTCAGTTGGTCTACAGTAATGATGTGGTCCTCATGGGGGAACATCATAATGCGGAAGACAAAGGAGGCTATGGCGGACATAGCGTACATATAACTTCACCCGAGGAGTATATTGTAATCCAAGTGAGTGTCCAAGACTTTAATGTCTACGTGGATCGTCTTTCTGACTAAGCAGACTGAGACATTTTGGTAGAGGCCGACGGGGGTCGAGGGACGACTGTCGTATGCTCGAAGTGTTATGACTAAGGGTTTTAGTTCGGGAGAACCCAACTTCTGGCAATTTTTTTTTAACATCATGTGTGTTGATGCACCCTCGTCTATGAAACATTGGTGAATAGTGATATTCTGTACTGATACTGGTATCTATAAGGCAACTATGGAAGGAAGCCGACGGGTGGATTTGTCTAAGTCAAAAGCCATCAGGCATGTATCGGTTGGGTCGATAGCGCCTAACACAGAAAGTAGGGCTTTCCGTTGTTTTGGGCATGATTGAAAGACTTCCAAAGCTAACATGGTAGTGGGAGATTGTGCAAAATCGTCCACAATGCTATAATTATGGGCCGCTTTGGAGTAGTTTCCTGCTTGCCTATTAGGTCCCATTTCCATCTTTGGCAATGGTTCACTGGGCACCTTTGAAATGGTCAAAGGTGCAGTTGGCGCACTGGTACTAGCCCCTGATGTAGTGGTGTCTCGTGGGGTGTCGTAGTTGTGATTCCGTGTTTGGAAAAACATCTCTTATCTAGTCATGTATATTTCATGGCTGCTTTTCCCGGCATCATCTGGGTTTTGTTGCTGAGTGCTGACCATCCCTTGGTGGGGGAAGGGCTCTTGCATCACAGCGGGTTGCTGGGAATATCCTCCTTTTCCTCGGTTACTCTGTAGTGTTTTTAGCTTAGGGAGATCGAGACAGTGGTGAGTATAGTACCCGTACTCACCACATATCGAACATGAATGGTTTTCTTGAAGAGGTGGAATTTTGCCTTGCCGTTGGGCATTGCTAGGCTCCTAGTTCTAATTTTGGTTGGAGTTACCACCAGCCTAGGATCATGGTGGGTGCTACTGGTTCCTGCCCCCTGTCTAGGGTTCCCTTTTGGCTTGTTTTTGGATTTTTTCTTTACCATGTTAGGAGGGTAGTTCTCGTGGTTATATTGGTGTGGTTGGTTTTGGGATGGCTGCGCAAAGTTCACTTGTGCATTGGTTTGCAGAGGTGGGTCATGTGGTGGGGACAGAGCATAACGCTGTCCCGGGTTTGCACCTGGCCGTTGGAGGGGAGCTCTTCCATCAGTGTTTCTTTCTACGTACTGGGTCCCCTCAGCCGGAGGATAGGGTCCTCCCTGGTGATATGCTTGCACCCTATTAGTCACATTTTGCTGAGGCATATGATGACTTTGAACTCCTAGTTGAGACATGTTCTGGGTAGAACTATATGTGTAATCGAGATTTTGACTACTGCTACCTAGGTAACTTTGGGTCATTGACCCAGTTAGCCCATCTGTAGATTTCGACACACCTGGCAATCTTGATAAGTTTTCAGGTGTGGGACGTTTGGCAGGATGTTGTAAATGTATCCTGACTGCATATAAATCAGTTCAAGCTTCTAGGCTTTACTGATTGCATCCTCTTCGGATGTGGGGTTTTGCTGCGCCACATCCTTTGAAATCTTTGCCATCGGAGTTTTTAAGAATAAATCTAAAATGACCCAATCGTCGAGTTTAGCTTTACATAAAATGCAACGCTACCTCCATTCATGAAGATGGTCTGAGATATGGATGGCAGGGGTTTGTCTAAAATGAGTCAGTAATTCCATTCTAGAATCGTGGTGAATGGGTAACTGAAAATATGTGAGGAGCATGGTAGCAAGGGCACTAAAGGTTCCATGTGAAGCAGGAGGTTTCTCCATGTACCACTTCATGGCTACTCTTGTAAGAGTGCATTGAAATAGCCTCAATTGAATAGTGTCGTCGATGAGACTGTTCGATGAGCACCATAGGTGAAAGGTCATTACATGATTACCTGGGTCTTCTGATTGTTTGCCTTCGAATTTTGATATATCTGAAGGGAGCTTCATGGGCATGGGAGGCCATTAAGGATCGTGTGTGATGGGGTCATTCATTAGCTTGGTTAAATCGGGTAGATTCAACGAAGCTAAGAAGGGTGATTGGGAGGTTGACCCCATTGCAATGTGTGAAGACACAAATTTCTAGTTAGAATGAGGGTTAGTCTATGATGTACCTTGCTGTGTGTTCAGCTAGATTCCCGAATGGGATGCACTCCCTTGCCCCCTGGGGATCAAGGGGGGAGTGGTGTGTGGTGTGGTGTTGGGAGACCGACTAGGATTCCCAACTATGGCTGCTCCAATGAAGGATGAACTAGTGACGGTGGTAGTGTTCCGTCTTTGACACCTAAATGGCGAAAGACCTGGAACCCCTCTCGGTAATGGGGGGAGGTCCAAAAGACGACTGGATAGACGAGGTTCTGTTGGGACCGTTCGGGTGTTGACCATGTTAGGTTTTGGAAAAATTTGAGAGGACAGAGTCTATGATCAAAGCAACATTATGGCCAAATACATAAAACAAATTGAAAATAAAATATTTTTTCCCTTTAAATTAATCTATGTGATCAATCAAGAAAAAAAGTGGTTTTTGTTTGTTTGCGTATGATACTAAAAATCCTAGAAGACCTATTGCATCCTCACACACTCAAAAGTAACTGGGCCTTGAGAATATTTCTTGCAAGTTCTGGCACAATGTTCCGTAAGAGCTGTTGATGCCCCTAATCAACCGAAGAGAATCTACCAAGGTAAGTGTAGAGGGTCTGGCACTTGCCTGCACCGTTACCTATAGGGTAAAGGATGCCCTAGTTTTTGGCCACTAAGAACCACCGTCCCATGTGAGAGTTTGAGTGTTGGGCTTCTTGGTAGTCAGATAACAGTACCGGGTATCAACCGCTTCAGGTAGCCCCAGCTGATACTGCACGCACTATGCCTAAGCATAACCCCCTCTGAATCGGGTCTCTGTCGCGCTTGGGTTTTCTTTACTGTGGGATGATAGGTGGATTTGAATCTCCGTATATACAAAACTTCTATGTTTCAATATGAAGTATGATCAAGGTGGCTTATTGGATGCCTACCCCCTTGATCCTAACTTAAACTATAAATTCTTTTGTGGCCCCTATGGGGAGAATTTAGTAAGTTTGGTTAAGTTATTTTTAGGTGTCTAGTGGGTGAGTGTGTGTGAGTGTAAGGTGAAAAATCACATAGTTTTAATGTGTGGATATCAGTGATCCTTTACAAAAACCCCTATTTAAACTATGTTGTATTTTTCCTGGCTCAAATCGAAAACATGTGCGGATAATGGGCCGCTTTCAAATTTTCCTAGTTAATCTAGGTGACTAACTAAAGGGAAATGGCGAATTGTGAATATAAAGCATTCATATGCTTACCTAGGATCATCGGAGGGTGCAAAGGTAGTAGAGATTACTTGCTCTTGTATAGACAATTCGATCCTAGTCCCGCAATTCCTAATGCAAAAATTGAACTAAAGTAAACAATTTCTACACTAAAGGAAAGAAAACTAGCTATGCATGCGTGGTCTTGGGCCACTTACTTGGACTAGTTATCTAAGTGTTAATACAAAAATTTTCAAAAAACAAATTGTTTGGAACACAAGTTAATTTTCCCCCTACTTAAACTATGTGAAAATTTTGCAAAAATCAACTTCAATAAAAAACTAACTCTAAGCCTACAGAAAGTAGCTAGAAGTGAGTTCTAACAAGCTGTGGGGTATCACAAGAAGTGCTGGAAGATACATTAGGGGCTGCAAAGCACCTTACAAGTAGAAATAAACAAAATCTTGGGAGAGAAATCTCATTCTGTAAATCGCGCGCAAAAATCCTTGACAGGTGTGTTTCCTGTGCGCGGGTCAACACTGAACGCATGCCCTGCACGTTTGTGAGGAAAAAATGTGCACAAATTCCTGCAAGTAAAAAATATTAGGAGCTGCTTTTCTTCAGTCTGTCACTCAAAGTGAATCTAGGGACTGCAAGATAGATCAGAGGACTATCAGCTCCACTCTCCAGCATAGACAAAGGTCTCCTGCAAAAGAAGGCACAACCACATAAACTTGTAAAACGTTAGTGGAGTCGCCAATCCTCTTGTGGTGAATTTGGTGCATGAATGTATGAAATCACACCAGTTTAAAGGGTGTGGTTTGGCCCTTTGAATTCTAGGTAACAGGCATAAAGTGGTGGAGTTCAAAATCATACAATCTAGAGGAAAAAGCATGCAAATTTATACTCAAATTAAACTAAAACTAAAACACAAATATATAGAAGCTATTGAAGAGAGTCAAACGATAATAGTGCAAATAGTGGCTCTAGGCCCCTTCTTATTAAATTTTTGATACGAAGAAGAAATTTTACCCACTTGCCAAAGGGTCCCTAGATAATGGTTCTAGGTCCCGATGCAAGGATGTTGTTTTCCAAGCTCGCCTTGGTGCAAGCTCCCTCTCTCTCTGTTGTGATGGACTAAGATTGTTGGATGGCCAAAAATTGAGTCCCCTCTATCTCCAGCTCCGGGTCACACACTGCTGGTATTACTTGGGAAATTCTGGTCAGCATTACAATGTGATCACCCATTCTTCATCTCATGGTGGCTTTATATAGGGGATTTCAAATCCTTCTTCCCTCCCTTGGTACATGGTGGATGGTGACCCAAGGGAAAGGTATGATTATATTGTGTGCTCCAAATATTCCTTTGTGTGCTCACATAATGTCTAAGGAGGTGCTGGTGGTTGTCCTTAGGCGGTTTCATGTAAGGAGTAACTATCCTTTGCTTTGTGTGGTCCCGGAAAGCGACATTTTTCCACTTTCAGGAATGTGCGCTTATCGGGAAAAAAGGCATGCAGAAGGCGCTCTTCTCGAAAGATAATGCGCGTAAATAACATTTTATGACTATTTAAAATTTTATTTTCTCAAAACCTTAGAGATTTTAAATACTTTCTTGATTCCGTAATGTCTTTCTGCCTTGTAAATCCTTTGGCTTGACATTAATTAATGTCATCTTTTGCTATATGATTTTCTAGTGTTAAAAGTTGCGGTGAAGGGTAAGAAAGAACTGATATGCAGATTAAAAACATCTTTGCATGGGTTAAAATAGTTACCAAGGATATGATATCATAAATTTGATACATATATATGGGGACTTGGCTTCACTAAAAGCAAATCAAACCACTGTGTGTATTTTAAATTAATTGGTGACCATGTATTTATTTGGTCTTGTATGTGGATGATATGTTTTTGATTGGTAATGACAAAGAAATTATCCAGGATTTGAAGACCCAATTTTCCTCCAAATTCAAAAATAAGGATCTTGGTGCTGCATACTATATTTTGGGCATGGAAATTAAACGAGATCAGGCAAAGAGGAAGATTTATTTAAATTAGAGGAAGTATGTTGAGATAATATTGTAGAGGTTTAATATGCAATAAACTAAACCAGTGAAGGTTCCTATTCATGTAGGTGTAATATGTTGAACAATGTCCTAAGACACAAGAAGAGGAAGAGGACATGTCTCGTGTTCCATATGCAAGTGTAGTTGGTAGCTAGATGTATGCAATGGTTTGCACCAGATCAGACATTGCACATGCAGTGGGAGTATTGAGAAGGTTTATCTCAAAACCAAGGAAGGAGCATTGGACAACAATGAAGTGGGTTTTTAGGTATTTGTGTGGCATTGGTGATTATGGTTTATGCTACCAAGGAAGACCGGGATTGGACAGAGTTTTGGACATGCGTGGTTTTGTTGATGCAGACTAGGATGGAGATATGGATCAAAGAATATCTACAAGTGGGTATGTATTTAACCTATTTGGAGGAGCAGTTAGTTGGATGAGCAAGAGGCAGTCTGTAGTGGCACTATTGACTACATCGGATGAATACATGGCAACCACTCATGCAAGCAAGGAATCAGTTTGATTGCAAATATTATGTTCAATTATGGGGTTGGTACAATGAGCTATAAGGATAGAATGTGACATCCAAAGTGAAAATTTATTGGAAAAGAACCATTTTTATATCGAAGAAAAATCACATTGATGTTCAATATCACTTTGTGAGGGATATGGTTGAGGACAAAAAGGTGTTGCTGGTAAAGGTGGACACTTTGAAGAATGTTGCAAATGTATTGACGAAGTCACTGAGCACTGAGAATTTTTCTTGGTGTACATAAACAATGGGCATTGCAAGGATGGACCAATGATTAAGATCTCATGTGACCCCCTCTGTGGAAAGAAAACAACAAGTGGGAGAATTTTGGGTATATTTTATATTCTTTCCATGACTAGTGCCACACACTGTATGTTGCGTTGGGCGCAATGGGGGGGGGGGGGGGTTATCCCTACTGCATAGGGTTCGGGGTAGCGCCCAAGAATGTTTTTTTCTATGCAAACCCAATAATAGTTGGGTTGGCCTACCCATAGTTTTGTGTGTGGGGTTTGTACATGGTTTTGGGCATGATGGTTTTCTGCCCATGGTATTTTGTAGATCTAATCAAGGGAACTACAATTATGTTCTAATCCAAGGTTAGTGGATATTGGTTTATGAATGCTTCGACATGTATATATATGTATTGTAACGTTGAAAGGAATATAATGAAAAATCAATCTGGTAGTCCTGATTTTTGGATCCAGGGGAAAATCTCTGTGTATATTTATTTTAACATATAGTCTTATGTTTTAAGAATTCGTTTGTAGATAATTTCTGTATAGGGTTAAAACTTACACTTTCCTCCTATATCAAGGTACTCATCCATTAGATCAATTCTTGCTTTGGCTGCGCAGATGGTGTGGAAGATCTGTTAGGGTCTCTGTAATTTGCAAGATTGGCAAGAACAAATGCTGCAGAGCCTACATCAAAACCACTTTGGAGTCCTAGGATCTAGCCCTCTTGGATTCAGAGAGGGATCTCTCTATATAAGTGTTTTCTAGAGATATGATCTTTAAAGTTTATGATATAGTTTTAGGCTAGTTATGAAGTACAAGGGTTTTTGTTTATTTTGGTTGGGTGTGATATCACCAAAAAGAAGGAATTATTTTGAAGGGTAAAGGTATGAGCAGGTTGATAGAATGGTTCAGCTGATAAGATAAGTAAGAAACAATGTCAATCCATTGCGCTATGGAGTCATACATGATTTATTTGGACAACAAGTTCCAAGAATGGTCTATGGGGCAAGTCATCTATATCAAAGGATATTTTTAGATTGAGTTTATGGCATGAGACATCAAGAAGTTTGAAAGAAGCAAACATATAAGAAAAACAAAGGGCAGCTTAAGATCAAGTAAGAACTTTGAATCTATCCTGCTTTCAGCATGGTCTTAAGAGAAAACAAAGAATAGCCTAAGATCAAGTAAATACTTTTAACTTAGCCTGCTTTCAGCATATTCTCAAAGAAAACAATTTAAAACAAAGAATATCTTAAGATCAAATAAGGACTTTAATCCTAGTTTGCTTTTAGCGTATTCTCAAAGAAAAAAATTTAATATAAACAATAAACAGTAGCCTAAGATCGGGTAAATAATTTTAACTTAACCTGCTTTCAGCATACTCTTCAAGAAACTTTCAAAGACAATATCTCAAGTTATACTCAGGAAACATGGGCTCACCAACACTTCACTGGTTATACTCTATTGAATTATCCTCAAAAAACACAATTAGAAGAAAACATAAAGATAAAGTTTTATTAGTGAGATTTAGGGTACTTGACAGTAAATCCTAATCTATATTTGTTGTTCTTTATCAGAGAAAAGTGGACAGTATGAAAACATAGGTAAAATAACAATTAGAGTTAGAAGCACATCACCGTTGACATAAACCAGGATCCCATAAATCAACTTGTATTATGATGTTCAAACCAATTACAATCTTCAAGTCCAGTGGGTCTTTACAGCTTCAAACTTCTCATCTCAGCCTATCTTTCTTCAATTACAAACAAAGCTTCAATAGCCTCAGTAACTATTTACACTAGATGAGTATTCAACAACCAAAATTTACAATGGGTTCCTCATATGATATTTATAGAAAAAATGAGGAGGTGGAGTGAAATGAAGAGTTATTGTTAAATTAATATAGAGTTATGGTTTCTTGGCCTTTGGGAGGCACAATGGAGAAGATTTAAGATTTTGGCTCTGTTAATTTATTTTTTACATTAAGTTTCATTAACTCAATCACTTTAGTTGACCTTTGAGGCTTTTGGTAGGTTGGAAATAACTTCTAAGCTGTCTTTGGTAAAATATCTCTGACTGTGCATTCAATTTGTATTCTTTTCAGGCAAATAAGCTGGCAGGTGGCATTCTGAGGATTAATTGCCTGACTGATGTGGCTTTTGGAGGTGGTCTTCAACTTATCTGTTTCATTATGCCCCTTTAAACATTGATTTGGCCTTTAATATAGCTTTGAGGTCTTCTTTAATCATCTTCAGGGCTTTTCGAGCTTTTTGTTCCTTATTGACTGTTTTAACTCTTTAAACTAATTTTTTCCCCAAAATTTTCTTTATTCCTTTAATTTCTTCGCTGACTTCACTTTTCTTTCTTCTTTACTGTGTTTGCTGGTGTACAGGTGGCTTTAGTACATGGAGGGTTTCATTATATAACCAGTGCTTATAAAGCACCGATCAAACCATGGAATTAACCTTGAAAGCTTATGTTCTGCGTTGATTAAGCTTTGAGGATTGTGGTCCTCGGCCCTGTGCCACTGTTTCCTTGGCTATGAGACTATTTTAACTGAATAATCCGCCTTTTAAAACCTGCAAAAAACCACCAAAAATGTTATAAAAACCTGTGTGTATGGGTAAACTTCTTTACATAGGCTTAAAGGAGGTGGAAAGAGCAATGAGGCGGTAGGGAAAATGCATGGAGGGAGGCAGAAATACGAAAGAAATGGGTTAAAAATCAAATTATGGCGCGGAATAAGAAAGTGGTTTTGTGAAAACCGTCAGCGGTTTTCACGCGGCATTCAAGCGATAAGTGGTTTTAACGCAATCGAACGTGATACCACACAGGGTGCAACACTTGTCCACCTCGAAATCGCCTGTTTCGCGTAGATTCGTGTTGTTAAACCCTGACAGCCAATTTTACGTGAAATTGAACGTGGACTGTTAGATCAAGAAGATCTACGGTGGGGATTGATTTGCGGGGGTGAAAGGGTAAGGGATGGTAGGGTGAATGGAGCATTGACGACCGTTGATCTATCAAGATCAACGGTGTAAATAAAATCGGGGCTAGAGCATCGGCGAGGGAAAAAAGAAAATAAAATGAAGGAAAACCGAGAATTGCCGATGCGATGGGGGCTAAGGCCTGGTGCTGGGGCATGGTCCTGTGGAGAAGCAATGGACCAAGAGCCAGAGAGAAGGGGCTAGGAAGTGGCGTGGAGAATTAGTGCTGGCCGTCAGATCAAAACCTGATCGACGGTGAAGATCGCATTGGGGTATCGCTATCGGGGTGGGAAGTTTTCAAAGGAAAACGCGGGTTCATGTAGGAAATGCCGATGCGATGGCCAATGCGATGGGATCACATCGGCAGGGAAAAAAAAGGTAAGGGGGAAGAAAAAAAATGGAAAATGGAAAATGGGAGCTTAAGTTCTTAGCGCGAGGTTTCAGGCCTTGGTTTTATAGCGGAAAAAATTAAAAGGGCCGAGGATCTAAGCCCTTGGATCACATTGGTGGAAAATGTTTTTATAAAGAAAGAAGGTTGCGGGAAAGGGAAAAGGCCGATACCGATGGGCTTAGCGTTCTGGCCACAGGGATGGTTTTATGTGGAGAAGAGGGGCTCAGGGCTAAGCCAAAAGGGGCTTAAGTCATAAAAAAGAGCAGAAAGGCCTTTCCGAAGGTTTTTTTATGTGTTTTCATGATTTTTTCAAGTTCCGATAGGAAAAAGGAAGGGTTTTTTAGTGTTTTTGATGGTTTTTTGAGGTTCCGATAAGGGGAAAAGGAGTTCTAAACCATAAAAAATGAGTTTTTATGGTTAAAGAGGGATTTTTTTGATGAAATGAAAGGTAAAAATGGGCTTTTCAAAGGGAATGGAGGATAAATGAGAGGAAAATGAGGGATATATAAAGTGGAATAAATGAGTGAAAAATGGGGGAATAAAAAAGCTTAAAATAGTTCTTTTTGAAACCGACAAGACTCCTTTGAAGGCTTTGAAATGGAGATATTAGTGGATTGGATCTCTTAAGGGTAAAGGACATAGAGAGGCTTCAAGAATGAGTATTTTTCTATGAAAATAATCTCTTGAAGGCTCAAGACCTGTTTTAGCCATCTTTTGCCATGACAAAAATTTATTGATGGCTAACAGTGGCTCCACTTAGGGATGGCAACTCCTTGGAGGGTCAAGAATTTAAGAGATAAATCTCTGGAAAGTAGATCAGTGACTTTATCCATTGACAACCTTTTCTTCCTTGATCATGCTGCTTAAAAATATGATCAATATTACATCAAACATAATGATTCATTCTCCAAAAAACTACCTACACAACCTACTTTACCTGACATTTTTTCTTCATAAGGTGCACTTGGACTTGCAAACCTTTGACATCAACATTTTATTCTTTTATTGAAAGCAGGAAACTAATCTAAATCTACCCTTATTTCTTCCATGAGTTCAGATTTAGCAGTTGAAGTCATAAACTCTCTACCTAAGCTACTATCTGCCAGGCTTAAACTGTCTGACAGATTTTATTCTCTATATTCTAAAATAGAAAATTAAAATACAGCCAAAAAAGGATTAACCAATATGATTTTGTTGTTGTGTCTATGGCTGTATGTACAAGCTGCACATAGACTTTATTTGCAGAAAATTTAAAGAAAAATTTGAAGGTTTAAGATCTGAAAATTACAAAAACATCCTTCATTCTTCTTAAGACTCAGATTTTGATATGTTTTGAGTCATCCTCTTTCTTCTTTCTTGGTTCAGACTTTGGGCATGTTTGAACCAATTTTCTCTATATTTTTGGCTCAAGTTTTGATCTGATTAGAGCCATTATTTATTAAACTTACAAGTTTAGGATTTAAGCTTGTTTGAACCTTTGTTTTTCTATCCTAATCTAGTTTACTGATAAGCCAAGATTAAATTGTTTGGCTAATCTAATTCACTAACCTATCAGCAGTAAATTGAAATCTATCTAGTCATGATTAGGCTGTATGACTAAATAGCAGTGCTTTCTTTTGGTAGTGGAATTTAGGCTTGCACACTTTCATATATATAGATTTTAGTATGGGGCTATACCTTTCTTATTTTATTTCTGCCCTCTTTTTCTCTTTTCTAATGTTTTTTGTATTTTTTCTTTCTTAAATTCAAAAGCAGTGTTATATACATTGAATAAAAAACTTTGAAACTAAAAATATTAGTTAACATAAATAATGTTTGAGCATCCTGCCATTGACAGGACCTCCAAAATATTCAGCTCCATCCAATTCTTGCAGAAAGAATGCATTGTTCCCAATAGCAGATTGGATAAGATAAGGGCCTTGCCATAAGTTATCAAATTTGCCATGTTTGCCCTTATCTTCTCTCCTTGAATCCCATTTCAATACTTTATCACCAATTTTAAAGTTATTGGCCTTGGTTCTTTTATCAAACAAAATCTTGATGTTTTCTTGTAGTTGTTATGCTCTGATGTATACCTCCTCTCTGGTTTGTTGGAGATGTATAGTCTGGTTTATTCTTCTTGTCATATCATCATCTTCAGACTGTACTTCTTGGATCAGCTTCATGATTGGCACTCCTAGGTTGGTTGGAAAAATTGCATCTGTTCCATAAACTAGCTGGTAGGGAGACATTCCAATTGATTTTTTAATTGATTGGGGAAATCCATCCTGCCTCATCTGCCCAACATAAATGGATCCTATGGATGTTTACCATCAACAATCAATAATAACCAGTCTTGGTGACACTTGATTCATTTAGGAATAGGGGTTAGTTGAGTTGTGAAGTTATCTATTAGTCACCAGTATGTTAGTGTCTCTATAAAATGCAAGATTGGAAAGAACAAATGCTACAAAGCCTACATCAAAACCACTTTGGAATCCTAGGATCTAGCCCTCCTGGATTTAGAGAGGGATCTCTCTATATAAGTGTTTTCTAAATATATGATCTTTAAATTTTATGATATAATTTTAGGCTAGTTATGAAGTACAAGGGTTTTTGTTTGTTTTGGTTGGGTGTGATATCACCAAAATGAAGGAAGTCTTTTGAAGGGTAAAGGTATGAGCAGGTTGACAGAATGGTTTAGCTGATAAGATAAGTAAGAAACAATGTCAATCCATTGGGCTATGGAGTCATAAAGGATTTAATTGGACAACAAGTTCCAAGAATGGTATATGGGGCAAGTCATCTATATCAAAGGATATTTTTAGATTGAGTTTATGGCATGAGACATCAAGAAGTGTGAAAGATCAAACATATAAGAAAAACAAAGGGCAGCTTAAGATCAAGTAAGAACTTTGAATCTATCCCGCTTTCAGCATGCTCTTAAGAGAAAACAAAGAATAGCCTAAGATCAAGTAAATACTTTTAACTTATCTTGCTTTCAGCATATTCTCAAAGAAAATAGTTTAAAACAAAGAATAGCTTAAGATCAAATGAGGACTTTTAACCTAGTTTGATTTTAGCGTATTCTCAAAGAAAACAATTTAATATAAACAATAAACAGTAGCCTAAGATCAGGTAAAGACTTTTAACTTAGCCTGCTTTCAGCATACTCTTCAGGAAACTTTCAAAGACAATATCTCAAGTTATACTCAGGAAACATGGGCTCACCAACACTTCACTGGTTATACTCTATTGAATTATCCTCAAAAAACACAATTAGAAGAAAACATAAAGATAAAGATTTATCAGTGAGATTTAGGGTACTTGACAATAAATCCTAACCTATATTTGTTGTTCTTTATCAGAGAAAAGTGGACAGTATGAAAACATAGGTAAAATAACAATTACAGTTAGAAACACATCACTGTTGACATAAACCAGGATCCCATAAATCAACTTGTATTATGATGTTCAAACCAGTTACAATCTTCAAGTCCGGTGGGTCTTTACAGCTTCAAAATTCTCATCTCAGCCTATCTTTCTTCAATTACAAACATAGCTTCAGCAGCCTCAGTAACTATTTACACTAGATGAGTATTCAACAACCAACATTTATAATGGGTTCCTCATACAATATTTATAGAAAAAATGAGGAGGTGGAGTGAAAGGAAGAGTTATTGTTCAATTAATACAGAGTTATGGTTTCTCGGCCTTTGGGAGGCACAATGGAGAAGATTTAAGATTTTGGCTCTGTTAATTGATTTTTTACATTAAGTTTCATTAACTCAGTCAATTTAGTTGACCTTTGAGGCTTTTGGTAGGCTGGTAATAACTTCTATGCTGTCTTTAGCAAAATATCTCTGACTGTGCTTTTCAGTTTGTAATCTTTTGAGCAAATAAGCTGGCAGGTGGCATTTTGAGGATTAATTGCCTCACTGATGTGGCTTTTGGAGGCGGCCTTTTGCTGATCTATTTCATTATGCCCCTTGAAACACTGATTTGGCCTTTAATATTGCTTTGAGGCCTTCTTTAATCATCTTCAGGGCTTTTCGGGATTTTTGTTCCTTACCGGCTGTTTTAACTCTTTAAACTAATTTTTTCCACAAAATTTGTTTTATTCCTTTAATTTCTTCGCTGACTTCACTTTTCTTTCTTCTTTACTGTGTTTGCTGGTGTACAGGTGGCTTTAGTACGCAGAGGGTTTCATTGTATAACCAGTGCTTATAAAGCACCAATCAAACCATGGAATTAACCCTGGAAGCTTTTGTTTTGCATTGATTAAGCTTTGAGGATTGTGCTCCTCGGCCCTGTGCCACTGTTTCCTTGGCTATGAGACTGTTTTAACTAAATAATCCGCCTTTTAAAACCTGCAACAAACCACCAAAAATGTTATAAAAAATTGCGTGTATGGGTAAACTGCTTTACAGAGGCTTAAAGGAGGCGAAAAGAGCAATGAGGCAGTAGGAAAAATGCATGGAGGGAGGCAAAAATATGAAAGAAATGGGTTAAAAATCGAATTATGGCGCGGAATATGAAAGTGGTTTTGTGAAAACCATCAGCGCTTTTCGCACGGCATTCAAGCGATAATTGGTTTTAACGCGATTGAATGCGATACCACACAGGGTGCAACATCTGTCCACCCCGAAACTGCCTGTTTCGCGTAGATTTGAGTTGTTAAACCCTCACAGCCAATTATATGTGAAATTGAACGTGGACCGTTAGATCAAGAAGATATATGGTGGGGATTGATTTGCGGGGGTGAAAGGGTAAGGGATGGTCGGGTGAATGGAGCACTGACGACCGTTGATCTTGATAGATCAACGGTGTAAATAAAATCGGGGTTGGAGCATCGACGAGGGAAAAAATAAAATAAAATGAAGGAAAACCAAGAATTTACGATGCGATGGGGACTAAGTCCTGGTGCTGGGGCATGGTCCCGTGTAGGAGCAAGGGACCAGGAGCCAGGGATAAGGGGCTAGGAAGTGGCACGGAGAATTAGCGCTGGCCATCAGATCAAAACTCGATTGACGGTGAAGATCGCGTCGGGGTATCGCTATCTGGGTGGGAAGTTTTCAAAGGAAAATGTGGGTTCATGGAGGAAATGCTGATGCGATGGGATCGAATCGACGGGGAAAAAAAAGGTAAGGGGGAAGAAAAAAAATGGAAAACACCTATATGCGATTAGCAATGGGAGCTTAAGTTCTTAGCGCGAGGTTTCGGGTCTTGGTTTTATAGCTGAAAAAATGAAAAGGTTCAAGGATCTAAGCCCTCGGATCACATCGGCGGAAAATGTTTTTATAAAGAAAGAAGGTTGCGGCAAAGGGAAAAGGCCGATGCCGATGGGCTTAGCGTTCTGGCCACAGGGATGGTTTTATGCGGAGAAGAGGGGCTTGGGGCTAAGCCAAAAGGGGGTTAAGTAATAAAAAAGAGTGAAAAGGCCTTTTCGAAGGTTTTTTATGTGTTTTCATGATTTTTTCAAGTTCCGATAAGAAAAAGGAAGGGTTTTTTAGTGTTTTTGATGGTTTTTTGAGGTTTCGGTATGGGGTAAAGGGGTTCTAAACCATAAAAAAGGAGTTTTTATGGTTAAATAGGGATTTTTTTGATGAAATGAAAGGTAAAAATGGGATTTTTAAAGGGAATGGAGGATAAATGAGAGGAAAATGAGGTATATATAAAGGGGAATAAATGAGTGAAAAATGGGGGAATAAAAAAGCTTAAAACTGTTCTTTTTGAAACCAATAGGACTCCTTTGAAGGCTTTGAAATGGAGATATCAGTGGATTGGATATCTTAAGGGTAAAGGACACAAAGAGGCTTCAAGAATGAGTAATTTTCTATGAAAATAATCTCTTGAAGGCTCAAGACCTATTTTAGCCATCATTTGCAATGACAAAAAATTACTGATGTCTAACAAGATCCACCAGATGGATGTAAAAATAACATTCCTTAATGGAGTAATTGAGGAGGAGGCGTACATCGAGCAACCAAAAGGCTTTAATACTTTTGATTGGGACTCTCATGTGTGCAAACTCAAGAAAGAATTGTACGATCACAAGTAAGCACCTCATTCTTGATACACTAGGATCGATAACTATCTCATCAGTTTTGGCTTCTGACCAAAAGTGAAGCGGATGAAAAACTCTGTCATATTTTAGTAGAAGGTAAATTGTTGATTATTGTCTTATATGTTGATGATTTGATTTTAACTAGTGATAAGCAGCTGATCAGATCTTGCAAGGGAGTTTGAATGAAAGACATGGGTCTCATGCACTAATTCCTCAGGTTGGAAGCATGGAAAAGTGATGGGAAACTATTTGTATATGAAGGAAAGTATGAAAATGAGATAGTACAAAGGTTCCACATGGATAGTTTCATACCCATGGAGACACCTCTAGCGACCAACTAGAGGAAGGAGGATGCCACTTCAGGTGAGGAAGTGGATTCTCTCATTTATATGAGACTAGTGGGTTCATTGATGTACCTTGTGAACACACCACCAATTGTGTGCTTGCAGTCAACCAACTGAGAAAAGCTATGGTTAGGCCAACCAAATTATTTTGGAGAGAAGCTAAGCATTTTCTATAGTACCTTAGAGGCACTACCCAATTTGGACTATGGTATAGATGAACATAGGGAGTGAAGTTGCACGGCTTCATAGATGCATATTAGGAAGGGTGTTCATCAGATTGAAATAGTGCATCAGGAATTTTCAGTGTTGTGTCCACAATAGTTTCCTAGTACAATAGGAAGCAAAGATTTGTGGCACTCAGCTTGGCAGAAGCAGAATACATGACTGCAAGTCAAGTAGCATGTGAAGTGGTCTGGATGAGAAAGATTCTTGTTGGATTGTTTGGTCAGATTATGGATCCAACTGTGATCTACTGTGATAATCAGAGTTTCATTAAGTTCTCTAAGAATCTTGTTTTTCACAATCGATCCAAGTATATAGATATATGATATCACCATTTACGAGACTGTGTGTAGAGGTGAATAATATTGTTACAATACATTTCGAAAGAGTAACAAGATGCTAACATTTTGACAAAGGCCTTGTTAAGAGGGAAGTTTGAGTTCCACAGTTGCAAGATAGGGGGTGTTGATAATTCCTTTATTGATGAGAGGGATTGTTGAAAAATGCAAGAAGAAATTCTTAATTTGATTTTCCTTGATTAAATTGAGAAAATTCGAATTTCCACATTAGAAGACTTGGACGATGTTAACTTGTGTGACATGGCTTGTGTCACTGAGTTTACTCAGTAAATTCGAGTTGGAGGAGATAGTGTTAAGCTCAACATGTGTGATTTCTAATTTGTAGCAGTCAAGGTTAGTTATCTCAGGTTGTTTTCAGTTAAAATAGTTCCCACTTTTGGAGTAACTAGTGGAAGGTCAGTTAAGCAGTGGAACTTTAGTCAAACTCAGTGATCAACTAGTTAAATAATCAATTAGCCCAAACTAGCTAGTGCATGCAGAGAATTTGAGTTCCCTGGGCCTGGTGGAGATTCCAAGGAAGTGTAACATCATCTGTAGACTAGTCTTGAGTGTACAGGTGTTGCATGCAGTCAAATGACTAGCCTAAAGGAATTGCGCAATCAATTTGAGGAATTCCCTAAATAATAGGGGCCTAATTTCTCAAGGAAAAGTGCAAGGAAATAAGAGCTCAAGCAGAGGCAAAATTTGAATGAGTCTAGGTCAAATCCTTTCAGTGAGAAAAATTATAGGTTATGCACTTACAGGTTGTGCTCAGTTGAGCAAAGCAATTGCAATACATCTCTATTCTTCTGATTTAATGCAAAGCAAACATTAGAGTTTTTGGTAGTTTTCTTTCCTTGGGAAAAATACTTGTTGCATATGTGTTATTTTTTAATGCATGTTTGAATTTGTTTTCTAGATTGTGAATTACTTTCTTCACATAAGTAGAGTAGGTTTGAGTCTTATGATTTTGATTAAAAATTCATGAAAAGTTGCAAATCTACATTGTAATTTCTACACTAATGTAAATAGACACATAATGAATTCATCATACAATTAGACATAGTCATAAAACACATCCACCAAAATTCTTATCATCATAACATAAAAATGGAAAAACAATTATTATCACATCTACTCATAGTAAGAGTCAAATATCTGGAAAGCTAAACTTAGCAGTTCGGTACCTTGTATTTTACCTTTTGCTTCTGGTCGTCTCGCAATACCTTCTACAGCTTGGCCCGCAACAATGCCCTGGCATTTATCAACCTGAGATAATAAAAAAAATATATACCAAAGATAATATACCAAAGATAATGTCATATCAGGATTAGACAACTAAAATAAACACTACACCATTACTTAAACTAAATTACTTAAACTAAATAAGGAGAAGGGGAGAACATGTTCTTAGAAAAACCAATTTCATCATGAGAATGAATGTATACCAACAGAGCATCAACCTAGAGTGTGTGATGATCTTGATTTAAATATTGCTTTACACGAGAGAGAAAAAATATAAATATATTACCATAAATGTATAACTAATGAGGACGATGAAAAATACCATACATTTAATCATTATAACGAGAAATGATAACACATCTTCATTTATTAAACAAACAATATCATCTCCCTCCTTATCCTTTATCCCATCAATTTTCACCCATATTAAAAAATATTCATATAACATATGATATACAAATATGTATAGTAATAAATTATATTGAACAAGATATTATACCCATTTTCATAAAGATATGTTCTCAAGTTATAATTTGAACATTTTGAACCGATTAAATTCTATGAAATAGGTATCCTCTATCATTGACAAATGCACCACATAACAATATCAATTCCATAAGTTTCAACCACTTTTTATTTTTATTTTTTTAAATAAATTTTAATTTGATATTATTACTCATATAAATGAGTATCAATTACAAAAATTATTATTAATTTTTAATATTTTATTTATTATTCATTATATTAATTGATATTATTTTTTTTAAATCAATGTATTTAAATAAATTTTATTTGATATTCTTGATATTATATTATAAAGTATTAATTTATTATTCATATAAAGTATCAATTATAAAAATTATTATTGATTTTTTAATATTTTACTTATTATAATATATATATATATATATATATATATATATATATATATATATATATATATATTTTAAATCAATGTATTTAAATAAATTTTAATATTATATTCTCGATATTATATTATAAAGTATTAATTTATTACTCATATAAATAAGTATCAATTATAAAATTATTATTGATTTTTTAATATTTCACTTATTATTCATTATTCATTGTATTAATTGATATTTATAGAGATTATAATAATTATTATTAAGTTTTTAATATTTTACTAATTATTTATTATATTAATTGATAGTTATAGAGATGAAAAAGTTAGGTAAAACTTGTAAAATGAATCATATAGTATTAATCATCATTTAAAAAAAAAAAAAATTATAGTTAAATGTATTTGACTTAAAGGAGTTTTAAGATGGGTGACTTATTAGAAAATTTTGGTTATCAATGCAAGTTTTGATGACGTATGCTATGCAATTCGTTTTGCTAGTTTCAATCTCATTTATGCATCCTTGTGAGTGTCTTTGGATGCAATGAGTGCTAAGTGAGGTATTCAAAATCACGTGAAATTGGTTAATTGAGACTAGTACTTATTCACATGGGTAATAGATTAAAGACTTTCTCTACATAAATAACGAGAGAGATGATTTTCATGTGTTGGGCTATAAAAGCCTCTCAATAGATTAAAGAAAGAGAGTAAAGTAAGCTCTAACTAAATAATTTATAAGACACAATAATTGTTAAAATTTCACAATAATTATCTCTTCAGATATCAAGAATGATAATTGATTCTATGTGATTCATTTTTACTAATTTCAAACCCAATTCTTTACCTTTATAGATATCATCTAATCTAATAAATATTATGTAAATATTACAATTATAAAAAAATAATTAATTTCAACTAATATAAAGTATAAATTAATAACTTATTTCCTGTAAATAATCTCACAAATAATATAACATATATTAAAAACAACAACATTTCAATATTTTTATTTTTATTTTTAAATAATCAATTAAAATTAATATAATTCAAACTTTAATCTTAAATCAATAATAATCGTAAAAAACTAAAATCAACGCTACAATTATGAAATAATAAAAAATCCCAAAGCCAATTTATGATATCTTGAAAGGGAAATGTGTTACAAAGTGGGCAATTACTATATTTAAAAGAATAAAACTATCATGGTTTCCTCTTTCCACGGATATTAAAACCTTATTTTCAAATGTCTAATTAAAGGTTTTACTTTTTAATTTATGGAATATTTGTCTTCCACCCAAGGTGTTTAACAACACAGCCTACCTAATGTGATTGACCCACAAGAGTGTGTTTGTCTAGAGTTTTACAATTTAAAAACAAAAGTCTTCTCATTACAACTTCCCCGCCTACAACATTGTGTTTCAATAAAGCATCATTATCATTATCCTTTGGAATAATGTATATGTGTAAGGCATATCTTTTAGATTTGATTGTATTTTATTTAATAATTGCCCATGATTTTCAAATGATGTAACATAGGCTACATAGTTATGTACCTTTTTGACATAGGTTAATTGAATATCGAAATTTTGTGTAGCTTGTGTGTTAATTGAAGGGAGAAAAAAACTATTAATGGTTAACTATTTTGAACTTTTTAATTAATATAATTGTGCAAAGAACTTTTGTTGACAACTTCTTTAAGAGAAAATATTTGATGCGATTAAAATGAAATTTTAATGGGCTGTGAGTAGGCATTGTTATGGTTAAGCACATTCTTATCATGGATATATGGTCTAATCATGTCCTAAAGAATTTCGAACATGGAAGTGTAGTTTATGCCCGTGATTGAGGGGGTGGCATGGCAAAAGTCACGGGAAGCACAGGGATATTTGGGTTTAGTTTTCCCTTTCTTTGGGGGGCGTTTCTAGTAAGTTGATAATGTTTTGAGTTTTGTTAGTTGACTTTGGATTTCGGGATTTTTTAGACTAATGGTTTTAATGATGATATTATAGAGTTTAAAAGAAATGTTTTAAAGGTGGATTATTATAATGTTATTTTAAACATAAATTTATATTTTGAATAAATATAGAATTTTTTTAAGAGAATTATTGAATTTTAAGTTGACACCAAATAAAAATATTAGCAAAAAAAAATACTTAAATGATAGTATATAATAATAATAAGTTAACTAGGATTAGGTTAAATAGTTGGGAGGAAGATTTTCATTTTGTTGTATTTCAATTTTTTAAAGTTTCATGTTTGTGTTTTTTCTGAGATAATTGTTGATATGATGTTACACAAAAAAAAAATGGTTTATTTTGGGTATCATTTTTGCAAAAAGGGGAAGAGCTTATGGTTCCCCTAGCACAAGGTATTTCAATAGGAAAATAATGAAGAAGCAAATTATAAGTACTAGAAGTTTTTAATAATAATTATAATATTAACGATAATTTGAGCTTGGTTGGATAATGAAATAAAAACATTGTCGTCCTTCCTCCCCACCCCCACAAAGATTACATTCCCCCAACAACATGTTCACTCATTGTGTCATGGTCAATATTATTTGTTATGTATAATTCATATTATTGCAAGTATGGTCATAGACACATTAATAATCCTGACTCCCTAGGACCCTACAACACAATCATCCCTTGACACATAGTAACCCCTGTACAAAGAAACATCTTAATACAACAAAACACCTAATTATTATGATCTAGTACACATTATACCTCATAAAATTTATGATTCATGATAAAATCACCCCTAATCACTATGACCTTGATAGACTAATTGACTATTATAACCCCTTCTAAAACCACCCCTTACAAAAAATCCCGTAATACGCTGATATCCCAAAAACACTAAACCCTTGAAACACTAAATCCTTAATATGCTAACCCTTTAATATACTTCAACCTATAAATCCTATGACCCTCATGCAATCACTACCTAATGTAGAAATTACGTTGTAGATTTGCAACTGCTCATGTAGTTTTAATCAAAATCACAACAAAAAAACCTACTCTACTGCTCTAAGGACATTAATTCACAGTTTAGAACAAGCATCTCAGACATGCAAGAATAAATAACACACATGCAACAAATATTTTTTATCTAGGGAAAGAAATCTACGAAAAACCCCAATGCCTACTTGCATTAATCAAATGAATAGAGATATATTACAATTGCTTTGATCAACCGAGCACACCCTGCAAGTGCATAATCTATCTCTCTGCTCACTGAAGACCTCTGACCTAGAATCACTCAAATTTTTCCTCTTCTTGAGCTCCTATTTCCTTGTGTTGTTCCTTGAGCAATTATGCCCCTATTATTTAGGAAATTCCTCAAATTGAATTGTGTAATTCCTTAGGTTGATCATATGACTGCATGCAACACCTGTACACTCAAGACTAGTCTACAACTGATGTTACATTACCTTGGAATATCCACCAAGATTAGGGAACTCAAATTCTCTTCATTCACTAGCTATTTTGGGCTGATTGATCAGTTAACTAGATGATCACTGAGTTTGACTGAAGTCCCAATGCACAACTTGACCCTCCACTAGTTCCTCCAACAGTTGGAACTATTTTAACTGGAAAAAAACCTTAGATAAATGACCTTGATTGCTACAAATTAGCAATCACACACGCTTAATTGAAATCTAACTCTCCAACTCGAATTTACTAAGTAAACTAGGTGACACAAACCATGTCACACAAGTTAACGTCATCCAAGTTGTCTGATGATGTGGAAATTAGAATTTCTCAATTTAATCAAGGCAAAATCAAATTGAGAATTTCTTATTGAGTTTTTCAACACTCCCTCTCAGCAAGAAAGGGATTATCAACCACCCCTATCCTACACTTGTGGAACTCGAACTTTCCTCTTGACAAGGCATTTTTCAAAATGTCAGCATCTTGTTCCTCTGTCGGAATGTAATGCAACAACATTATCCGGCCCTGCACAAAATCCCGCAAATCGTGATACCAGATATTTATATGCTTGGTGTTGGGGTCCTGTGTTTTGATAGATTGGCTTACCAAAAGACAAGGCAACATGCAAACCAAGCTTTAGAGCTCTAGGATCTAGCCCTCCTAGTCTCAGAGAGGGATCTCTCAATATGTTTCTAAGGATATGTCTTGAATGGTTTAGAAGTTGATTTTAGGCTAGTTGTGAGGTGCAGGTTTGTTTGTTTTGTTTGGTTGGACAAGTATGTTTCATGCAATATAGATAGAGCCTAGGAATCTACAAGCCATTGGGCAATGGAGTCATGTGAAAGTCAAAATAGTTCTAATTGAGAAGGAAGGGAAACCAGAAGGAAAATCTAACCCGGTCAAGGATCTGTTGAATAATATAGGTGAAATGGGATGAACATTAAGGACTAAGAGTGAAAAGCAAACTAAACCCTTTCATAATGGCTTAAAGGATTCGGGGAACGCCCTATTTCCTCCAATAAGTTCACTATTTTGGACTTAATCAATATAAACACTCAAAGAAAGGAGAATGTAGAATAAAACCTTCTAAATGAATTGTAGGTTTCGGGGAATGCCCTATTTCCTCCTACAAGTTCATTGTTGACATACAATTGCATTCAAAGAAGAGGGAACACCTTAGACATATAGGATTGCAATTATAGGGACCTTCAATCACAATAATTACAGTAAGGAACAGAGGGTATGATCGAAACAGGCCTCTCTGTCAAACTGCAAGCATTAATAATCAAAGGGAGATTTCAGATACAACATTCAGTGGCAAAGAAAAAGGGAATGCCTATACAGTCTTTAGCACAACTGAATTAACCATTTCTGAAATAAAACAAACTGAATATTCAAGACAGCTGTCAAACTACCTTGTCACATTCGGTAGTAGAAAACATTTAAACAGTGAAGGATAAATAGGTCAGAGGTGCTTCTGAGATACATTTCTCTGCCTAAACTTTTTATCCTACTGTAAGTCAAAGCATAATGGAACAAAGTGATAAATGGGAAATAACATTAACAATAAGAGATTACTTCACCAAAACCAGGCTCAGGGATCCAATGGTCTAGCCTCCTTCATTCAACAGAGAAAATAGAGACTTCCACACTCCTTCAGAACACCAATGCTTCTTCAAAGCAACAATCTATGTATTACCTTTGAAATCACCAAATGCCAACCTTTTACAATGAGACTTTGAAGAGACTTTATAGAAAAAATGAGGAAAAGTAGGTAGAGGAGGTTTTAATGATCATCAGAGATTGGAGAGGGTAGTCGAATGCTCCATTCTGTGTCATAAACATAACATTAAATTTTGGACAGATTTAGTAACTTTGTTGCTTGTTGAGACTATTTTGATACGACAGAAATCACCCACAGGGTGTCCTTGGGAAGAAAAACATCTGGAGTGGTATTGTTATCTTCTTGGTGTGAGTTAAGTGGAGAATGGGCTATGAGGACTCCCATACTTCTAAATAACTGCTTCTGACAGTTTGTAGTAGCTCCCTTGGTGTAATAAATGCTTGGCAGTCTTGTGTACATGGATATGGGCTATGTCTGTTAGTCAACTTTCTACACTAATAACTGCTCTGCCTCTTTGTACTTCACCCTGTTTTAGCTCTGTTTATGTTTTCACTTTGCTGATTGCTCGGACTGCTTCTGTACTGATGCCTTCTAAGGTTTTATTAATCTTCTATGCCGTGCCTTCTGCCACTAAATATGTGATCTTTACCATCTCTGAGTGTTCTATGTACAGGTGGAGGGTTTCGCTGAGCTGGAGGGTCACTGAGGATTCATGGATCTGATCCATTGCTAGACACAACCTCGCCTCCTGTTCTAGTTCCCTTTGATGTTGTTTCGTGGCCCTGAGATTTCCATCTGAGCTTTTGTGTCACCTTTGTGACTGTAAAACATTTATCCTTCATCAGCCATGAAAAAATTGCAAACACATGACAAAATGCTATAAAAACCTGCAAGCTTGGTTTAGACTGCTTGCAGAGGCTCTGGGGTGGCGGAGGAGCAGTGAGGAAGAATGTGATTGCAGCGGAAAATCGGAAAAAACCCTGGCAGAGAAGCTAACCAGGTCAATGGAGGTTTGGGTGCGAGGATGAACGTGGACCATTAGATTAGGATGATCTACAGTGGATATCACTTGATGAAGTCGTTTGGGAGAATGGATGAATGGAAAACAAGTGGGGTTGCGATATAACACAAGCCGTTCGATCTCAGAGGTCGACGACCCGGATTAAAAGTGAAGGCAACGTTGCGGGGCAGCAGTATGGCGGAAAACCGGGAATGGTTTTCACAAAATGAAATGGGGGAGGGATAGGCGGTATTCAATTTTGGAATGCGATTCCATACACTGATCGCCACGTGGATTTATCAAAACCACCCATTTCAAAAAATTTCTGAGTGTTAAACTTTGGGCGCAAAATTTTTGTGAAACAGAGTGTCAGCTGTCGGATGATGGGTGGCAGATCCGACGGTGCGGATCGCGCACGATATGCAACAATGTGTGCAGGCGGAACAGGCTGTGGGCCCGAGAGGAGACGTGATCTTCTTTGTCGCGGGGTGAACGACGGGTTTAGTGTGAACCGTCTGATCTCCGGAATGAACGGTTAGATTTCAATCAACGAAATGATTCGGGACCTGGTGGACGAAAAGAAGATTGGTGATGCAATTGGATGCTGGTTGTTGGATCGGAAGGGGGATCAACAGTCGGGATTAATCAGCGGGTGCGATGGTGAATGGCTTATGGGCAGAGCGCGATTGAATCTCAGCCGTCGGTTCTTGTGGATTCGATGGTTGAGATTAGATCGAAATATTGGAGGAGAAGGGGAAAAGAACAAGGGAATCAACTTCTTGTGATTGCGATGGCAGGGGCTGAAATAAGCACTGAGGCCTGGTTCTGTGGGAGAATAAGGTGAGCAAGGTTCGGAGGGAAAGGCGCTTATCACATCGGCGGGGGGAAATGAAGAATGACATGGGAAAAGGGGAAAAATATGATTGCGATGAGTGATAAGGGCTTAGCACCTGGTTATGGCTCCGGGTCGCATGTGGAGCAAGGGGGCTAAGGGCTAGGCCGAAAGGGGTTTAAGGCCTAAATGGAAAATGAAGATTTCAAGGATTTTAAAGGGTTTTTTGAGGAATTTGGAGGTTCCAATAGGGGTAAAGGCAGGGTTTTAAACCTCATAAAGGGATTTCACAAGGCTTTGAAGGGGTTTTGAGGCCTTTAGAGGCTAAATGGAGGGTTAAAAGATGAAAGAAGGCTTTATGAAAATGTGGGGAAAAAGTGGAAATAGGCAGTTTCAAAGGCCTTTGGACAACTTTCTTTGGTGAATTAGCATGGTTTTAAGATGGAAACAATAGTGAAAATGAACTCCAGGATAGGAAAAACATAAGACTTCAAGGATGATAGATATTCAAAAGAAATATATCTCTTGAAGGCTTGAAAACAAATTTAACCACCACTAGGTGTATCAAAATTTATAGGTGGCTAACACTTGTATCGATCATGAAAAACAGGATTTATAGAGAGCTTGATGTAACTTTTATTATCATAGTAGATCACAGTTGGATCCATCATCTCACCAAACAATCCAACAAGTATTGTTCTCAACCAAATCGCCTCACATTTTTCTTGATTGACAACCATGTATTCTGCTTCTTCTGAGATGAGTGCCATAGATATTTCCTTCCTACTATACCAAGAAACCACTACGGCCCCAACACTGAAAATTCCACCTGATGTACTCTTTCGGTTTAATAGACTCCCCTCCCAATCTACATCTGTGAAGCCAAATATCTTTACTCCCTATGTCCATTTGTACCATATTCCAAACTGGGCAGTGCCTCTAAGGTACTGCAGAACATGCTTAGCTGCTTTCCAAAATAATTTGGTTGGTTTAACCATAACTTGAATTAGCTGGTTGACTACATAACACATATCTGGTTGTGTGTTCACGAGATACATTAGTGAACCCACCAACTTCCGGTAAACAATATCATCCACTTCCTCACCTGAAGTGACATCCTCTTGCCTCTAGTTGGTCACTAGAGGTGTCTCCATGGGTTTGCAACTATCCATGTGGAACCTCTAAAGCATCTGGCATACTTTCCTTGAGAGAAAAATAGTTCCCCATTGCCTTGCCATACTTCCAATCTAAGGAAGTAGTGCATGAGACCCGTGTCCTTCATTTGAACCTCTCTTGCAAGGTCCTCCTTGCAAGATCTCATCAGCTCCTCATCACCAATTAAAATCAAATCATCAACATATAAGACAATAATTAACAATTTACCTTCTACCAAGATATGACAGAGGTTTACATCCGCTTCAATTTTGGTGAAGCACAAATTGGTGAGATAGCTATCGATATTGGTTTACTGAGCACATGGTGCTTGCTTGAGGTTGTACAATGCTCACTTGGGTCTACACATATGAGACTCCTGATCAAAAGTCTCGAAGCCTTCTGGTTGCTTGATATACACCTCCTCCTTAATAACTCCATTGAAGAATTTTATTTTTTACATCCATCTGGTGGATATTCCACCCCATATGTGAAGCTAGAGAAAGAATTGATCTAATGGACGAGTAACTTGCTAGAGGAGACCTTTTAACTTGAGAGTACCCATTGGCCACAAATCTGGCCTTGTACTTTTCTATGCTTCCTTCTATTGCATGATTTACCTTGAATATCCATATCGAACCCAAAATTAATTTATATTCTAGTCTTGGGACCATTTCCCAAACATTTTTCTTTAAAATGGATTGGTATTCCTCCACCATTACACCAACCCATATAGTTTTATCTATTTATTCCTCAAAAGAGGATGGCTCAATCTTTATAAGCTCAGTCATTAGATCCATGTAGCCAGTGTACCGATCTGATGACCTTCTCTTCCCACGCTGATTTGAAGGAGCACCCACAATATCCCTCTCATCTTGCACAAGTCTCTCAACTTCCTTGGTCCTTTTTCCTACCTTACTTAGATGGTTTTTCTTGAGTGGCTGTCTCCACTCTTTGCTCCTCAATTTTGGGCTGCTCCACAACTTCCTAAGGGTCCTCCTTGGGAGCTAAAATATCCTCTTCTTGGGGGATCTGAAGCTCCCTCTCAAGAGAGCACCACATCGCTTTATCTTCATCAAATTTTACATCCGTTCACACAAATGTCATTATGAGGGATGAAAAGTACACACGATAGTTGTGGGGAGTTTCTGTGTAACCCACAAATACCCCCAATTCTATTGTCGGCTCTAGCTTCTTCCTTGATTCTTTGGAGACATGGCAGTAAAGAGAGGCTCCAAAAATCATGAAGTGTGACACACCTGACTTTCTCTCTGAGAAAGCCTCCTCTAGTGTAATATGATGAGGAATCTGGTTCTGCAAATATACTACTGTGTTTCATGCCTCAGCCCACAAATTAAGAGGTAGGCTTTGATCATACAAAATCACCCTCACAAATCCAATAATGCTACACTTCTTTATCTTAGCCACCCCATTCTTTTGTGGGTTGTGGGGTGCTGTCAAATCCCGTCGAATGCCTTCTTTTTCACATAAAATTTTAAATTCATTTGACATGTACTCACCTCTATTATCGCCCATGAGAGCCTTCAAATTATTTTTCGTTTATTTCTCAACCAGTGCCTTAAATTATATGAATTTGGAGAATGTCTCATCCTTCCTCTGCATGAATAATATCCATTACTTCCATGAGAAGTCATCATTAAAAATGGAAAAATATTTGTGCCTGGAAGTGGAGGTTTTAAAGAAAGGTCCAGAGACATTAGAGTGGATCCTTTCCATGACTGCATGTGCTTTGTTGTCCCGATCATGTAATGTGGATTTTGTGTACTTCCCCAAAGTACATCCTTTTCATACATCCTGCTGCTCAAGTGCTCCTTTGGGGAAGCCTATGGTTATCTATTGTATGATCTTCAAAGTGCCATGATACAAATGGCCAAGTCTTCTATGCCAAAGTTCACCGACATTGCGGATCTACATCTTCTCCGCCTTTGTGCCAAATGCAACACAATCCTTCACATATAGCTTGTATAGGTTCTTCACATGAACCTCAATTTTCTTCACCTGTCCCATGGCTGTGTGTCTCATGAATGTCTTTCCTTTGCTAAAGATCACATCATAACCACGGTCTTCCAAAATTGCAATAAAGATGATATTTTTCTTTAGGCCCATAATGAACATGACATCCTTGAGCCTGAGGGGGGAGGTCGACTCCCTATGAAAGGTCACTATACCGATATTGGTTGCGTTATACCTTCCATTGTCCCCGTCTCGATGTGCATATGCAATTTTTTCTCCTCCAAGTTCTCTGAAAAATTCTCTACACCCTATCATGTGCAACGACACACCTTAGTCCAAGTGCCACATGCTCCTCATCACTGTGTTGTTTATGCATGCAATGAGGGTAAATTCAAGCTCGAACTGTGAAGCCAAAGCTTCACCTTCTCCTCCTCCTAAGGTATTCTTTCTTTTCTTATTGTGTGGAAACTTCATGGCATAGTGCCTCAATTCATGACAATGGAAGTATTTAATTTTTGACAAATATTTCTTCTTCCCCCCTTGAGTGGATTCTGGTTTGGATTTGGATTTCTTCCCTTTTCCCTTATTTTATTTTCTAGATAATGAAAATTTTTCTTCATGCTTGCCCTTGGATGAAGTCCCATCTCTGGTATTCCACTTGATTTCCTCCCATACCAAATCATACTATAAGCGCTCCTTATTTGGTAGTTTCTCCCTCCTGTTCACCGAATCTAAATAGCTATGCCATCTCTTAGGAAGGCCCCAAAGGGATACGCTTACCAAGTCATCTTAAGGGACATTAACACTGAACCCAACCGGTTCATCATGAAATTGTGTGAACTTGTTCATATACTATAGTATAATGTCATTTTTTTGCATCTTGATACTTTGAAGTTTAACCTTGAGAACCAACTTCCTGTGGTCACTACTATTCTCAAACAATTCTATCAATGCTTTCCACATCATGGATGGAGTTTCTTTTCCATGGAGATTCGAGACAATATGATCTTGTACTCCCTCCTATATTATTCTCCTCACCTTGGCTACATCTTTCTTCCACTGTGCAAGGTCCTAGATATCAATTGTTGGTGGTATTGGAATATTTGTCTTGACATATTCAAGAAATTCATTGTCATCCAATATTACCTCCATGTGGCCCTTCCATGCAACAAAATTTGAGGTGCCTTCTAAGGCATACTCTAGCCTTAGTCCATTGAATTCCATCTTCTCAGCTCTGAAGAAATTCTGCTACACTGATATTCAAATTCAAACCTATGAGAAACAACTTCAAATTTCCTCTCTAATGTGAATCCAACTCTGATACCATGTAGAAATTAGGCTGTATATTTTCAACTGTTCATGAAGTTTTAATCAAAATCATAAGGCACAAACCTACTCTACTACTTTAAGGACATTAATTCACAATTTAGAACAAAAATGTGATACATGCAAGAAGAAATAACACAAATGAAACCAATATTTTTATCTTGGGAAAGAAATATGCTAAAAACCCCAATGCATGCTTACATGAATCAAATGAATAGAGACACATTACAATTTATTTGCTCAATTGAGAACACCCTGCAAGTGCATAATATCTCTCTTCTCACTGAAGGCCTCTGACCGAAACTTATTCAAAAGTTTTGTCTACTTGAGCTCCTATTTCCTTGCACTGTTCATTGATGAATTAGGCCCTTATTATTTATGGATTTCCTCAAATTGAATTGCACAATTCCTTAAGCTAACCATATGATTGCATGCAACACCTATACACTCAATACTAGTCTACAATTGATGTTACACTTCCTTAGAATATCCACCAAGCCTGGGGAACTCAAATTCTCTGCATGCACTTGCTATTTTGGGTCGATTACTCAGTTAACATGATGATCACTGAGTTTGACTGAAGTCCCATTGCGCAACTTGAACCTCCACTAGTTCCTCCAATAGTTGGAACTAGCTTAACTAAAAACAACCTTAGATAACTAGCCTTGATTGCTACAAACTATAAATCACACATGCTTGAATAAACTGTAAATCCTCCAACTCAAATTTACTGAGTAAACTAGGTGACACAAGCCATGTCACACAATTTAACATCATCCAAGTTGTCTGGTGATGTGAAAATTCAAATTTTCTCAATTTAATCAAGGAAAAATAAAATTTAAAAATTATTTTTGCATTTTTCAATACATAACACCTTATGACTCTGAACCATGGTCATTTATAAATGTTGGCCCTTTATCACAACTAGTCACTTAACCCTAACCAACTAATTAACCCATTGACTAGTTAATCCATCATACTTATCTGGCAGATTAAAACCAATAATTATTTAATGCTTTACCATAATTGATTAATTAATTTATACTGCATACATCATATTTATAATGCTTCACCATATTAGCTACATTGAACCACAAGATGCTATATAGACCATATTTAGCATGCTTCACCATATTAGCTACATTGAACCACAAACCCATACCCCTCTCCTCCAATATCATTATGCTTAGTTATAATTCACTTATTTTTTTCCTTATGCAACACGATAATCCCATCTCTCACAAACCTCCTAACTAAGTAACCTTATTAAGACATCAACCTCACACCTTCGTAGACCATATATACCTTTTTTTACCATTTTTGACCATCACTGGCAGCGATTGACCACCATTGGTCACTCTTTGACCTTTGTGACCATAGTTGTATAGTCATTCATGGTTCACCATTATTTGCCATGTTTGATATAGAAACCCACTCAACTGTAACCCTATTAACCCACATACACCTATGTTTTCTGATATAAACTGTTATACAACATCAATTCCCCATCACAACTTACCACCTACGCTTGATCCACCAACTAGACCATTAACCACCTAATCCACCATAACCCCTTGACCCATTAAAACCACTAACACACTGACCCTTGAACATCATTGACCATGTTACCCCCCATTGATCATAGTTTAATTGGTTCATACCTTTCTAGAAATGTTTTTTCTCGTTGTTTTTTGTTATGTATTTCGATCTCATTCTCGATGCTCCAAGAAAAGATATGCAAAGACATAAACATACAAATTATCAAAGCATGTGATACATAAATGATTTAACATAATATATACAAGTGATCAAGGAATTTAATAGCAATGACCATAAAAATGAGTGTGGGAAATAAATATGCATTTGTATTAATAAGGAAAAGGAGAGAGTTACAACCAACGCCTTAATATTGATATCTTCCTCCCAATAGTCTTCAATTCCAACCTTGCATTCAAAAGCCTTCAACGGATAATTCAACAAAGTGGAAGCATAGTTTCAAGAGTAAAAACGCCAAACCCTTTTTCTTTGTGTGCATTGTATTTGTATGCCAAGGATGAAATTTTGAGATCTACTTAGGTAGGAATCATATCCACAATGGAGGGGATGGGATCCACTATGGTTGGTATGAGATCCATTATGGTAAGAATTCAAGCCCATATCCTCACTGATTGGAAATATACCTTCACGAGGCTTATAGAATGGAAGCTTCAAAACGATTTTTATTTTTTACCCATGTAAGAAGACCAACACACTTTTTGTGAAGGTAAGTTGTGACGACGATGCAAGATGTTTATTATGCAAGGTGCGATGTCGAAAGTTTTAATACTAGCACCTACGATGACCTCCAAAAATAATGTTTTTAAGGTACGTAATATAGGATTCTTATACTTCATGGAGAGGTATTTCTTCCACTTTTCATGGGGATTGATGAAAATGTAGCTCTTCGGATAGAAAAAGATCCAGATTTGACATCATTTGGATGGATGTGATGATTGATGTGTAACAACTAGTACATTAACCTTGTAACATATAATCCCATTACCCATAAACCTCATAACCTAACTCTCTACCCTCTTTGACCATATGGACCATTATTGATAGATGTTGACCACTGTTAACCATGGTTTACCTCTAACCTTATGAATACATACACCATAATCACCATGCCTCACCATGTTAACCACATGACCTGATAACCCCTAGGTCAATTACCCATGAAAGTCATTACTACATATCCACTAATTATTTAATTATATAACATGATCGGGCCTAACACCCCTAAACATCTTAGCCCAATAATCCCATTAAAATTTAAATCCTTCACCCTCATTGATCATAAGGACCATTATTCATCCTTGTTTATTATTATTTATAATTGTATACCATCTTTGAACATAGTGACAATATATAATATATGCACCACAGTCATTTCACACCCATAAAATTCTTAACCTGATGCTCACATCAACTCTCCACCTTAATCAACCATATGGACCATTGTTAAATGTCATTAACTAGAGTTTAACTTTGTTCAATATATTTTCTATATAGATCATATCCATCACGGTTCTCCATATTAACCACATTGACCTATTGACCTTTTTGACATGTCAACATGTCCTACTTAATAGCAAGTGGGGTTCACCCTAGTGAGAATTACGAATTAGAAAACTCTTCATTTGGTATAAGGAACCATCCAAATTCTATCCCAACAAGAATTACCAATTTTTGTTTTACTTGTTATGGCACAATCCACCATTTAAGGTTTTATGTTTAATAGAATGGAAAATAATTAATCTAATATGCATGAATGAAAATGTAAGCATCCAGACATAACTAATAAAAGCAATGAAGAAGCTTAAAACCACATATATCACCACCATTATACCTAACAATAAGTTGGATATGAAAATCAAAGCAAGAAAATGAGTAAATCATTGCAAAACCCATAATAGTTTGATATTAGACTAGTTATAAATCCATGCTTACAAATTTAGACAAAATTTCCATAAAATAGAAATAAGATTATAAAATCTAAACATGAGAATAGTATAAAGTGTAAAATAAATTAATATGATTGATGCTCAACAAATTCCATGAACAATTCATGGCATCTACAACAAAGGAATCAAGGTTCTCTAGTAAATATTGGCTAAATATAACTTGTCCTCATTAGAAATTTCAACAAAAGTATATGGAAGCTTTGACAACCAAAATTATCCGTCCCATTTAAGTCTATAGAATTTATATCCTCCTATAAAATAACTTCCCTCTCTTGCCTTTGTCACAAATAGGAAATTTTAGTTTTCTTCAAGAATCTATCCGTCTCATTTTCTCCAAATTTTTGTTCCAAATTTATATAGTCTTTCTTTTATGATATCCCATTTCCATATTATGTAAATGGGTAAAAGAGAATCAAATATTATCTCCATAGATTGTCCTTCAAATTTTATTCCACTTTTTGGAATTTATAGTTGTTTTTCCATATGTTATGGAGGGTGTAATAATGTGTTCCACTATAGGCAAGGGGAGCTTTCAAAAAGAGAAGTGCCATTTCGGAAAAAAATGTCGATGAGCCTTGACTCTATGACACAATGTTGATGTTTTCATTTTACTACCTTTGTCACGTTGTCAAATATTTGGTCTTGAATTTATTATTCTATCTTTGTCAATTGAGGTCATTTACTATGCACCTTGTTTTGTCTGAGATTCCATTTATGTGATAGGAATATATGACATCAATGTTTGGCAGTCCTTTTCATTGTCACATTTTCTCTCTCAAGTCTTGCACTAAATTTGTTGCTATTCCTTGAATACAAAACTTGATTAATCTTTGTGACCTATTATTGATGGTAAGAACACTGATGAGAAGAATTAGAAAAAAAATGATCAAGGCATTTCTTACCTATTTAAAGGCTTATAAGGTTAACATACAACATTACCTATTTTCATCACTTGGGCACAAATTTTGTTTGTTTCTTTATTTTAATAAATTTATTCAATCCCTTTAAACTTTTAAGGCTACCATTGGTATTTAGAATTGGTTTTATCAAAATTAAAGGCATTGGCTCTCTAAAGGTTTCGTATAGGCTTCTCATATAACCTTTCCCTAATTGTATGTCATGCTTCCACTAAAGATTAAAGCACCAACACAAGAATAATACTTACCTTAATATTCCTTAATGAACCATGTGAATGGTAATCTTAATTCTATATATTAATTTGTTTTATTGAATGTGGGATATATGATTAGGCCAAAGATGAGGCCACTTGCCAATACCATTTAAAATTCATGGCTAGAAAATCTAAAGGCGCATGCTTACTACTCTTACCTTGAATCCAAACCATTTGTAGTTTGAGATCTTATTTAATAAATTTTTGCATATAGAGACACCTATTAGAAATAAATGAAGAAATGTAATTGGTGGCATATTTTTATAGTGTAATCAAATTTAAGGGTTGGCAGATAATTGTCAAATAATAAGAAAAGAGTGTAGTTAGACAATTTATTGAAATTGGAATTAAAAATTATTTGTTAGATAGATATGTTTCCAATATAGATCTATTTTTGAGGGACTCATTTGTTGGGGTTCCCATGTTTTGGCAAGGTTGGAAATACCAAAAGATGAGACAACATAGAACCACTTTCAGACCTCAGGATCTAGCCCTCTTGGGTCCAGAGAGGGATCTCTCTATGATAGCCAAAGTATATATGTCTTTGAAGCTCAATGTTAAGATGTTAGGCTAGTTATAAGGCTCGGGGTTTGTTTGTTTGGTTTGTTTTGATTTGGTTGCTGGTTATCAGGAAAGAAGGGTTCAAAGTAAGACAAGAGTGAGCAAAGAGAATTTAGGCAGAGGTGAAGTATTCCAGGAAGTATTCAAAACCATTGGGCAATGGAGTCAGGAAAGGATTTGCTTACTATCCTATGTGCAAGCTTTCAATTGGGCTAGTCATCTAAAACGTAGGATCTTAAGATGATTGTGTGATATGGAATGGCAGGGGAGGAGGAGACAACATAGATTCAGAGCACAAAGTTAAAGACCAGCTGGTCGCACAAGGATCCTAGTGGACAGGGCTAACTCTAATCCCCAGTGTTCCCAAATCTTCCAACTAAATCCTTAACAAGAAACATCTAAGAAACAAATTCATTTAATTCATACATCAAAGAGTAGGCAATAACATCCACTACACTGGTTAAATCAACTAAAATCACTTCTTAGATAATACATTCAGAAGAAAAAAATCAATGGCAAGGAGAGCAGAAACATAGGGTACCTAACAAGGGTAAATCCTATGCCAATATTCTGATGCAAGCCAGTAGAAACGAAATGAAATGAATTAAACACAGAGGCAGGAAAACATCACCGCTGCTTTAGATCAGGATCCAAAGAAATGTGCTTGTCATATTAAACAACAATACCAGTCAAGTACAACATTGCCAGTAGTATAATACTCAGTCTGAAATCATATTCGTTAGCCTATCTTACAACTTTACATAGAGACTGTGTCTCAAAAGAAAATACTTGCAATTCTTTGATAACTGATCAACAACCTTTTACAATATTTTCTCATGAGTTTTATAGCAGAAAGATGAGCAGAGGAGGTAGGTAGAAAACTAAATGCAGCATTAACACTCAGAAGAGGAAGAGGGCCGAAGCCCATTCTGTTTTAAACTCTAAGCATTAATCTCTCGCTCATCTTGGACGCAAGAATGGTTTCCTTCTGCTTCCATTTACTCTGGTATGGTCCTAATGTACTCTGGCTGCAGTACTGTGCAATACTTCTGGTGAATAAACAAAATGGTGAATAAATGACTGAATGGTCTGCCATACTTCTGAAACAAATGCTTTGATATCCCAGGACTGTACTTCAGGGTGGAAACTCTTCAAGGGACATGGTATAGACTGAAAGAAATATGGGCAACCCGTCCTTTCCTGGGAAAAACATTCTGCTGATGCGGAGAAACCTATCATATATTAATTTCCGCACCTCTGTCAGTGAAAACCTTGCTGCTGTATCCATACTGTGTATTTATGGCGGTGTTTTCGCCTTCTGTACCCTGCGGAACACGCAACTAGACCAAGAAAAACAATGCAATGGGAGGGTGGATGAAATGGTAGCGCGGCGGCAGCGGAATGGTGGCCTTTCACTAAATAATGGTGGCAAAATGCAATGAAATGGTGAAAACTACGAATAATGGGGTTTGGTGGTAGAATGCAGCGCAAACCATTAGATCGTGGTCCGGGGACAAAGATCAATGGCGGAGACCAATCGGAGGAGCGACCATATGAAATAGAATGGAAGATGAGACCTCTGATGAAAACATGCGGCTTTGGTTAAAAATGAAAAAACAAAGGAAATGGGCGAAATGTTGTGGAAATATGTGGAAGAGATCATACGAGGTGGGACCCGACGGAGGAGGAAGGTGATTCATTCTTGACCGTTAGATCTTCAAATCCAATGGACGGTCAGGATCAATATCGGAGCATCGCAATTAGGACGGGCAAGGGTGATACGTTAACATATTTCCGATTGCGATTGGAGAAGGGGTGCGATTGGGATGTGCGATGACCGTTGGATTCGTATAGGAATCGACGGTGGAGAAGTGTATCGGGGGGATCGCAATTGGAGGGGGAATGCGATCGGAGGATCGGAGGTTGGGGCTGCGATCAATCGCATCGCAAGCATTTGCGATGGACCGATCGAAGGGGAAAACATAAGTTCTGCGATATCGCACAGGCCATCCGATCTGTATGGCAGATCAACGATGGAAAACAGAGCGGAGGGCGACGAACGGTGGGCCAGGAGTACGGCGATCATGGGTTAAAACCCCGCGCAGCTTCGTTGAGCGATGACTGTTGGATGGGCAAGGGTAGATCTGACAACTGATATGCATATCGCTGCGCGTCCTGTACCGAAAGATAATGTGTGATGAGCAAGCGGTTTTGGGATCGTATAGGAGCCATGCGTCAAATGTTGTATGGAATCACTGGGAAATGGGAGAATACCGCCTACCGCCCAAAAGCGGTGCGATAGATACCACCGGGTTTATGAATAGTGCGTGGCGGGGTCCACAGGGGCGGGTACACTCCGAACCATCGATCTGGCGGGTAAATGAACGGCGATGGCGCGATCGGGGGTTTGACCGGGGGAAGCACGGATACTGCGGAGTCTAACGGTCGCCATCCGATTTATGAAGCTCAACGGTCAGGAACACTCCCGATGTACATTGGAGATTAGTGCCTTCCAGGCTAGCGCTCGGTCATAACGCAGGGTCCTGCGGGGGGGAGATGCGGGGGCTAGGCCGAAAGGGGCTAGGCCCAGACTATGCAGAAAATATGGTTTTTGGCTCATTTTAAAGCATTTTAAGGCCAGCCAAGGGCAACGATAGGGGAATGAGGGGGATTTAGGCATAAACAAAGGAAGGGTGGGATTTCATGGGGATTTTGGGAAGCTTTAGGAGAGTAAGGGGAAGCTTAAGGGGAATAAAGGGGACTTGAAAAAAAGGGGAGAAAGAATAAAGTGGGGGAATTCTGCAGGGGTACAAGGGGTGAAATAAATCCTTTTTGAGCAAAATTTCATCATTCAGCAAGGCTCATGACATCATATAGAAAAGGGGAAAACAGTCAAAGGTAGGGAATTAAAGAAGGCTTCAAGGATGATGTGTTTTCAAGGGAAATGCATTCCTTGAAGGCTTATAAGACATTCTAGCCCCTTGCTTGCTTTGTTAAGGAATTCATAAGGGGATGACATCACTGATATATAGAAAATCTATATATGCATTCTATTTATTTGTTGTTTGTTGTGTGTTTAACTTCCAATTTGGTATCAGAGCTTGGTGTGAGAGGCCATGTGGGAGAGGTGCTTTGTGGGAAGCATACATATGTATTTTAATGATAGTGTTGTTGGTTAATGTGAGGCAATTTATATATAAAATAAATTTCTCTTGCTACTCATCAATTTCAAATATAACAAATTCCTATCAAGTGAAGCAATAAATTAGATGGATTGAATTATATAAATTGGAAGTTTAAGATGAAAAATTTCTAGGAAGGATATAATACATGGGAAATCATGAGTGGAACTGAAGCTAAACAAACTACTCATACAACCTTAGTTCAAAATTTGGAGAAAAGAGAAAATGAGGCAAATTTTCTCTTGAGAATGTTTGTGAAAGACATTATCATTCCACATATAAGGTATTGTAAGAAAAAAAGTGGGAAATGGGGGAAATTAAAAGGCTTGTTTATCTGGATTGGATCATTATGTTGTTTTTCATCCATCTTGATGCCTTTAGAGTGGAAAAATTGGAGGAATAAACTCACAAGACCATTTTTACCTACAAGACCCATTATGACAAATCGGGGTCTAAAACCTTTCGGAATATTTTGAGGCATCAAATGACGTTTTTTGGGGGTAAAATTTTGTTTCTTTAATGTGCACATTTTTCTCATATTAACACATATATAGCTTTCAAAAAACACAATAATTGCCTCACTTAGAGTCCATATGCCAAGTTATGTCACTCAAAAGTTGACCTTCCTGTTTTCACCACCACAATTTGAGAGGATCCCACGTCAGCCCCAATTATTCATGGAAAATGGGTTAGTCACATGATTATGATGAAGGATAATATCTAAGAGTCCATATTATAAGTCTAGTTAACAATTGAGGTAGTCAAACCTAACCACTAGTAGACTATCAGAATGTGTTATAGTTGGGCCACTAAGAGGAAAAAGGTTCCATTATTTTTAAGTGCATTTTTTCCATAGATGAGAAAAATAACCTAGAGGGATAGGAGATAGAGAAAATATAGAGATTTATGCACTGTAGTATCCCATTGGACACATGCCATACTTATTTCTACTCATAACCATTTTCTATTTAGAGAAAGAGAGCAGAGTGACCTCACCTTCCAGGTGGGTTTTCTCTAGAAAGGGTTTCCCAGGTCATACATATTGTCAATCATGGTTTGTGAATTTTTATTTCACTATTACCTATTTTATACATAAATTTTATTTGCATGCATACACAATTAATTTTAATATACAAATCCAGAACTATAAAGAAAAATAAATCCCTAATAGTGTAGATTTCAATTTTTTTAAATATAGTTTTATAAGATTTTTTGTGATAGATTTTCTAGTGGAATTATATGAAAATTTATGAATCATATTGGTATCAAAGTAAGATTATTTGGGTATATTGTGGAGATTTAGATCGGTTAAGCCAAAATTCGCAAAACCCTAGTCATGGCCGACGAATCTATGAATATCCCTCCCGATCCTGCAAAGGAGATGTTTTCGTGGATGGAAGCATAAGTCGTAGATATAAACAATAATATAAATATCCTCATATCAAACCTAAGAAATAATTTTTGGCTAATCAGAGAAGATGAGTGTTCTAAAGTAGAGGATAGATCAGAGGGAAGATCAAGAGATTAGGAAGAGACAAAGAACTAATGGAAGAAAGGTCCAAAAAATGATTAACCTAGTTTGAGTGCCGTGAATCATTCACAATCCCTATTCATAATGGAAGCGACGGTTGATATCAAGTCATAACAAGGTGAAATTAATGCTCTTAAGCTAAGTCATTGGTTGTGTAAATTAGAAGTGTATTTCAGTGTCCATCACAGTGAGGAAGAAAAACATATTTCATTTGTGCAACTGAGATTAGAGGGACATGCCCTGACTTAGTCAGAAATCCACACATAGAACTTGAGGTTGGAGGAATATCCTCCAATGACTAAGTGGGAGGACTTCACAACCCTCATAAATTCAAAAATTTACCTTATTGGGTATGTTGAGGATGAGTGGATCCAATGGCACTACTTCAGGAAAAATTCAGGGAAAATCTTATAGGAGTACACCAAAAAGTGAAAATATATGACCATAATCCTAGGTATCTCCCTAAAGAACCAAAACTTACTCCTCAATTTTTTGGGGGGTCTACACATGTGACATACCCTCATTAATATTCCTTCATTGTAAATAATTTCAATTATTTAAAAGGCTGAGTGAAGGGGGGACACAAGTTCCAGTTGCTTGGGGAGGGAGATTGCTTAAGGAAATGGTTCATTTAAATATATCAGTCATGGGTTGGCTGAGTGGTTTAAATGGGCTAAATCTATCGTAAATTAATAGGAAAAATAATGGAAAGGCCCATGTGTCCTTTAGCCCTAAAATCAAGCAAGAAGAGAATACAATATTATAGACAAGCATGGTTTGCACTATTTTAGGGGGAGGGACTGCATGGAAAATTGGAAAAATTCGGATGGTTGGTTTGTTGAAAGAGAGCACATGGAGAAAAAAAGGGGGGTGGGGGTTCAATAGAGGATACTCGGATAGACACATGCACTGAAGCAAGATGGAAAAAAGACATAAAAAAAATCCTCCAGGGAAGTGCAGGTAATAAAGTAGAGAGCTGGTGATATATTTGTAGAGTTAACCAACTGAGGAACCCTAAGAAGGCTTGTTGGGTGAAAATTATAGGAGAGAAGTGGATTTCTTGAAGCTAAGGAATCTTTCCTTGAAGTGGAATCTCTTGTATTTATAGTGAGTTATAATCTCTGTATTGCAATATTCTGGCAAGAAGGATAATCATGTCTATAAAGCATGGTAATGCTAGGTGAAGGCTCGTGTAGTTGGTGGATGAAGGCAATGTGGCCCTGTGGAATCTTGGTTTAGTTGTCCTGTTGATTAAATTTCCTCTTGAAGCACTCCACCTCAAGCACTGGAATCTGGCTTGGGGGTGAAAACTACAAGTAACAGTGGTTGTAGCTTGTTTAAGGTTGGGTGGAGAGTTGAAGTCCCACTCTTAGTTGGAAAATCATTTGTTTTATAAGATAAGTATCTAACCATGTTCTTATGTGTCAATGTTATGTACATGTGGTTTGTACTGGTTAAATATGTCATTGAGATATGAATTTGGGGCTTCATTTATAAAAGAGGAATAATATTATTCCATGTAAATATCTATAAGGAAATATTTGTTTTCCTGTGATTAAGTATGGACTTAGCAGTAGTCTTAATATTTTGGAAAATGTATCGGTGAAATATCTTCGTTAAACTGATTTTTGTGTTTAATATGATTTCAAATTTTTGTCTATTAGAGTATATGCAGCTTATATGTGTTTGTGTTTGTGTATCTAATTCTACCTGAGGCTTGATATGTTTCCTAAGTTCTGTGCGTTGAAATGTCGGTTAAGTTACCTACATAACTAGAAATGGGTGGAAATTTGTCTTAAGAGTGATTTTATCATAGACATGTATATCATGATTTCTTTTTTAACTAATTAAGCTTAGGAGAGGCAACAAATTTATGACTATGTGAGTATAAGTATATATGAGCCATAAGTCAAAATTTGTATCGAGACTGGAAAGGCTTAAGAGATATAATGTATTAATTATATGTATAAGCGTATATATATATATATATACACTTTGGTTGGGTCTCGACAAGCTCAGGAAGGATAGTCCCGAATGAGTTGTATAATCCTCATTTGTATTCACATATATAAGTGTAAGGTGGAACCTTAGTACCTTGGAGGAAAATACTTGAATCCTTTTTAACCATGTGACTAAGGGTGGTGATCAAGTTTTACGAGATGAATTACCCTAGGGTTTGGGTTGAGAAACCCAATAGAGAAATAAACATACAACAACAAGAAGCAAGAAAATTTACAATCCTAATACTTAAACTAGTAAAATGGGAAGAAGGGGTCATACTCGTAGGTCCTATGTTTGAAGGCGATCCCATAGGGTTCAAACCCTCTGCTTCTCCCAATGCTCCAAAACCTACAACTCACTCAAGAAAATCACATATACTAGTAATAACTGAAAGAATGTTCAATATGTTAGCATTAGATCATATAAGCTTATAAAACAAATAACATGAAATCATTCACATTGATGTATGTAAATATGTGTGGAGGAATACCACCTGATTCAGCCACAACTCCAAATCAAAACTGTCCTTCGGATCTATCTAGCCCAAGCCTCAATAATCCCCTTCCATAAGAATACACATGGATTTCATATAAGAGGAATGAACATCACCATGAGGGAAAAAAGGGTTTCCACAATTTGGGAAGTGCAGGAGGCATAGGGATAAATTAGACTTGATCAAGGACTAAATAGCTATAATATCAATACTTATCTCTCCCGCCCCATTAGGCCTTCCATGAGGTGTATTTATACCACTCCAAAATAATTTTTTAAGTTGGGATACACTTAGGCCACTCGCTCCTATAGGTAGGCTTCCGGTGTAATCCGTAAACCTCGCCCAAAAAATAGGGAATTTTATATTATTTTCATATTTGAAATTATATACACGAGTTGGGTATAAATAGACCCACGTGTGTACATGATTTTGAGAGGGTAGAGTCACGTATGGAATTAAAAATAAAGTAAAGGACCAAGTTTGAAGGGAAAGGGCTGCCAAAGGCCATAAGATAGAGAATCAAGTATATAGAGGTGTAAAATGTTGCTATGACACCAAGAGCTCAAATAGGATAAAATTAGGCCATATATGGGTGAGTTCTCTTGGTCGTTGGATGAACCCGAAGGTTCTTCCCCAGAGGTTCCTCCCTAGGGGTTTCAAATAAAGTGTAAGGGAAAAATACCATAGCCAAATCCCTGGGATGATGTGGCATAAAGGGGTTGTTTGAATTCGTAGCGCATAATGACGAAGGGAAGACCCCCCCTAGTTAAATGATACAGGAAATCACTATAATGGATCCCTAGTTACGTGGAACATGATGTGGAGGATGTAACAATATGAAATTGCTCGTATGTTTGGGACTGGTGATGTCACCCCGAACCCCAAAGCTTGGTGTTTTTAGATAGGGAGCATGGTGGAACTCCCAGAAATTAAGTTCTGGGGTGACTTGGCATGTGGGGTATGTTTTGTGGGTACGAGTGTTATGTGGCATGAGTGTGTTTGTTTATAGGTAAAAGGAAATGATAAGAATTACCGTGAGGTGTGCATCACCACATATCTTGGAGGGTTTACCCCATAGATTTTCAACGGAGAAAAATATTGGAATATGTTAGGATTTATTTATGAGGTGGCATGGCTATAGAGGGCCCGCACCCATTTAACTCACATATGTATATGGTATAAGTGTTCCTTTTTTGGAAGGTTTATGACATATGAATGGGTCAGTAGTTGATATATGTGACCTCATACATGAATGTGCCAGTAGATTCCATGTGGCCTATTATGTGGATAGCCACATGGGGACCATGTGGGAACCACATGGCAAGTCGGGATGTCGTGGCCTTATATGATTGACCAAACTTTAACTGGCCATATATTTTGATCTAGATGTTGGATCGAAGGAAATTTTTTATTTTTGGAAATATCTCGACGAGATGAGCACAATGATGCCTCTATTTTACATTTTGAATAAGTTGAAAGAGTTCAAAAAATTTAGACCCAACTTCCGTACTTGAACCTTGGGGGTCGGGTCAACATAGTAACTGCCTCCTTATACCCTCAATAGGGGCTAGGGATAATAGGGTGTATGTTATAGAGTGGTATCAGAGCTTTTAGGTTCAACACTTGGAATGAATGGGATATACTACAAAAGAAGTGTAGACAAAGTTTCAACCCTAGACCTTGGGGACAATTTGGTTTCTTATTACCAATTAATAGAGTAGTAGATCTGGTACTTGGATCTTTGGAGCTAGGTTGGATCTCTAGCTCTGAGTTCTATAATTGAATATGGATAAAATGTATGCCATTTATAGCAATTGATTATGATTTGTATATTGGTTTCAAAGATACTCTAATATGATTGGTTTTGTTGAAAATTGCAATGGTAGTCCCTGTGTTGCACGACATAATTGTTTATGTCGACCATTAGTATATATATATATATATATATATATATATATATATATATATATATATATATATATATATGAAGTTGATTGTTTGCATATGCATGTGAATGCTCATATGGCTTGAGGAATTGGGGAAATATTTGTATTTCTTGTATTACATAGCATAACTATTGTTGATTGAATTTATATATTTATGTATATGTTGGATGGATGGGAAAATCCCAGGGTGTGTATGTTATATGACAGAGACCCTCAATGGGATGAATGCATAGTGGTTGGGACTATATTAGAGAGTAAAGTGGCTGACAATTCCTTATTTTAGGTGTTGGTAATAACACTATGATCATGGCTTGTAGATTGATCATATTCATGAGTAAGGTGAATGCCGATGTAATATTGTGATGAATTTTTATGTGCTAACTTGGGATTGAATGAAGGTCCTATGGTGCATTTTGTAAATGTGAAACATTATAAATATGATAGATGCATTAGGTTTCCTAACTAACCCCCTTTATATTGTAGTTACCATGATTATTGGCCTTAGAAAAGAGGCTAAATTGAATTGCTATTGTTGGCCTTAGCAAAAGGGATGGTATTTGGAATTGATAATATTGGTTAAAATTTTAAAAGGGGTGATTTTTCTTTAAAATTTTGGAAATGGTGGTCTTGGTAAAGAGACTAATTTCTAAAATTTGTAATTACATTATGGTAAACACGCTGATATATACACGCACGTACACTCCTGATTTTTGAATTTTTTTTTATGTATATGTTTAAATGGTCTCCTAGTTGAGATATGCGATTGATAAAATTTTGCAGAAGTGTTCAAAAATGTAGGATAACATGCTTGGATTAGCCTAGAAATGGGGCACTAGTTTATTAATTATTGTATTTAATTAATTCACTAACAAATGAATGTGCTACCTTTGTCATGGCATGGCACAACAGGATATGAATAAATAAACCAAACCAAATTCACCTTCCTTTTCTCCTCATTTCCATTATTTTCATAAATAAAATTCCAATTGATGCCTCGTGCCTTTCCAAATCCTTTTCCAATTTCCTTAGCCATAACCAGCCAAAAGAATACTCAAACTAGGATTTTTTTCCCAAAATTCAACTTGGAGGCCACATCACTAGCCGAATACATAGATTTCACTGGAATGAAATGTGCTACCTTTGTCAACCTGTCTATCAGGACCATGACGAAATCATGCTATCTAGATGTCCTTATAAAACCTATAATTAAATCCATGGAAAAAACCTCCCACTTCCATTCTGAAATCATAATCGACTACAATAATCCACTTGGATGCTTACGCTTTTATTTCACCTACTGATAATGCAAACATATAGACAAAAAGTCTGCCACATCCTTCTTCAAATTCGGTCATTGATAAAACTTCTTCACTATTGTCAATGTATTTTGGTATCCTTGGTGACCTGAATACGATTTTGGATGAAATTCTCGCAATATAGTCTTATTGAGTTCACTGTTGTCCAACACATATATCATATGCCTAAATATGAGCAACCCATATGCTATAAGACGATAGTCCACATACTTCTCACCTAAACTCTACTGTAACCTGTGCATAAGCTCCATGTATCTTCCATCTAGCTTTCCTTCATATAAGATCCAATCCTGTAAGTTTTTCCCATAAGAAATGATACCTCATATATGATTCACCTGTATCCTCATGCTAAGAGCATCTACAACCATGTTCTCCTTATTGCTATGATATCTCTCTCATCAGTATTAAAAATGTGTGATTATTATTGTCTCAAGTTAACCACTGTGAAGGGGTTTATGTGTTAAGTTTTATGTGTTTTGGATGATAAAATTATGATTTAATTAACTTTTAAAAAATCATGTACAAAAAATTAAATGCAGTGAAATAACACACAACATATCCATAACATAATGGATGATAACAGAGTTCACCCCTCTCGGGATACATCTCCATGGACCTGCTCCAACTAGCTAGGCCCTCTTGGGATTAAGAGTCAAATGTTTGATTACAAGTTCTTGTAGTGCTCCAATGGATTTTAAAAATTCTCCATTGGCTTAAGAGCACCCAAAAACCCCAAAAATGATTATTCAATCTCTAAATTTGGTTCCCAGCTAATCTAGGCTTGACCTCCCATCATGGTGGCCATGGGCTTGTTTAATCTCCAAAGTGACAAAAAAACTTTCAGAAGTGCTCCAACGCCTCTGAAAACATTACCACTATGTTCATAACATCAAATACATCTAAAAATGACTCTTCTTGAGCCAATATTGGTCTTCAGCTGATCTAGGCATGGCCTTCCTTCCTGGTGGTCCTAGGCTTCAATTTTATTCGAGGTGACAAAAAATTCTATAGAATTACTCCTCTTCATCTACAAGCTATTAAAATGGATTTAGAGCATGAAAATCTACTAGGAATGACTATTCCTAAGCCAAAATTGGTCAAAATTTCCTCAAGATAGGCCTCATTTAATTTTTCCTAGTAAATTGCCTCTAAAACTACAGAAAATCCATTTAGCTTCGACAATTCTGTAGGTGGCACCAGATTTGGTGGTGCTGCCAAAAATACCATTGAATTAAACTGAGCTTAATGAAATATTAACTACATATTATAGGAATAAACTCTGCACTAAGCACGTTTTATCTTGGGAGCTTAAGACTTGGGCATATGTCGCAGTCTTGTGGGAGGAGGGCTGGCTCGCGGGGCTAGCTCCCTCCATTCCGCCATCGGACATCTGCATAACGTTGAAATATATGTTGGGAATTTTTTTTTACAAGGAATGAGTACATGGCCTATTTTTAAGGCGCAGTAGTGGTTGGGGGGAGGTAATGGGGTTGAACCCCGACTTCCACCCCTCCATACATTGTTTTCCAACCGCCATTTAAATACACATACCATAATGTTTGCACTTTGCAATATATTTTATCCTCTGAATATACCATATAAATACTTTAGAACATGCAATTCGCGCCCCAAGGTTTATCCCTTTGGCATATTAAATTTTTCCATAACTCAAAACTTTAGGTTAATAAAATGCGCTCCAAATAATAATAATAAGACTTTGCATTAAAAACTATAACCCATAGTTTCAACCTTAGGTTAGGGCCAAAAATTTCACCCACCATATAATGTATCAAATTCAGACCTTAGGATATCAAATTAAATTCGAACCAAGTGTTGGAGAGGGGGTCCACTAGGGGGGACATGTGGTAGTCCCTGGTTGGTCTGTCCTCCCTCACAAAAAAAAAAATCATCCTTAGGAGGACCTTAGGAGGACATTGGGACATTTCACCTTCTCAAACCAAAACTGGCGAATCTAGTTGTGAAGCTTGTCACAGTCCCATTGGGAAAAAATTGAAGAAGATTCCATGCATGCTGAATGGGCTGCCATGTCATCAGCCTGTACCTATTTTGCATTTTTTTTGTAAAACTTGCCTATTCTGAACGAAGATCATCAGGCTATAACTTATTTATCCAAACTTGATTTTCGACGAAATAAGTTGCGTTGGATTCCTGGCGACGGGATGATCGCTGTCATTCTAGTTTGGTGCAATTATGAGCACTTTGAATTTTGAGAAATTTTTTTCCCCTAATCCAGATTCCGATCATAAATACCTCAATTCACTGTGATCACTCATCAATAAAGGCCTCTTGCCAAGAATATAGTCCCATATTCAATGTATGAATGATCGCTTCCAAATCAAGATCAGGTGTCAGATAATTATGCTTGTTCTCATTCAGGTTTTGTGACCAATAGCATACTACATGTCCTTCATGTATAAGGACTCCACCAAGTCCTCTCTTAAGGGCATCCATACACAAAAAAAAACCTTTTTCTGGGTCTGCAATATTTAACACTGGATCATCTGTCAACAAATGCTTCAATTTTTCAAAACTTGCTGCATATTCCTCTATCCATTTTGTTAGCCACCTATAAATTTTTTTATATCAAATGGTGGCGAAATCATGTTTTAAGCCTTAAAGAAACAATTTATTGCCAAATTTTTAGTTCTTAAAGTCTTATGAAGACAAATTATCCTTGAGTTAACCTTCACTGCTATTTCCCTCATAACATTGAAAAAATCTGCTGTTTACCAAAGGAAAAAACTGCTGAAAATTTCCATTCTCCCTCATTTTCCCTTCTCCTTTTTCTTCTCCATTTCATTCATAAAAATCTTCATTTACCTTTTTCATTTCTTCTAAATTCCCTTTAAACCTTTGAAAATTCCCTTTGAAGGCTTAAAAACCTCTTTTTTCCCCTTCTACCGAAAGCCAAAAAAAGCCTTGAAAATCTGTCATTTTGGCCTAAAAAACCCATTTTTTAACTAAGGCCTTAAGCCCCTTTTGGCCTTAGCCCCAACCCCTTTCTCCTACACAAAACCAACACCAAGACTAGGCACTGAGGCCTAATCATGCAATCACAATCAGGTTCTCTGTTTTTCTTGTTTCCTTTACTTTTAAAAAGTTTGCGATGCGTTTGGCCCCTTTTCTTCTAAACCCCGATCCCTTGCTTCCTTCGTAAAACCAAGAGCCTTGCAATCGGGCGCTAAAACAAAAATACTTCTCCAAAAACCCTTTCCCCTTTTTAAATTCGTAAAACCTGAATTTCCATTAAGCCCGACAGTTTGTGGTATCGGAAAATGTCAACCGTTGATCTAAAGCTGATCAACGAGCATCGGCACATCGCATCGGAGTTTTTCATTGGACACATTGCGAAGATTTATTGCTTACCTCGATGGTTTCCCAACCGTTGATCTATTCCACCATACCTAGATTTAAAGGTCCATATCGCTCCGTTCCAAAGCCCGCCCCTCCGCCTTTGACCTTCGCAGTTAATTCCTTACCGTCGACCTGGTTTTGAGATCGACGACTCCGATTCAATCGCATCGCAAATTGTCTTTGCGTCCTTCCTCTCTCGTCCTCCGATTGGAATCTTGCGATTTAATCTAGACCGTCAAAGCCACAAGAACCGATGGCCCAGATTAATCGAAACTCCGCCCCTTTTCCTCCGCTTTTATCCCACAGATTCATTCCCGACCGTTGATCTCTCCAAGATCTAAATGCCCGCGCTTAATCGCATCGACACTTTTATTGTTGCCTTCCCCTTGCCTTCGCCGATCATGATCTTCTGATTGCATCTGGGTCATTCATGTCATATATCATACGGTCCAAATTAAAACTTGACACCCTTTATTGAAACATAAACCCTAATGTGTAAAGTTATTCGGTGAATACCCGCCGTTGATCTATGCAAATCAACGACCCATAGTTCACTCGACCTCTGCCCGAACCCCCGTCTCATTTTCCTTTCGACGCCCCATCATTGGAGCTAGACCATTCATCCCTTTCATCCAATGGTCTAGATTAAATCCGGTAGGCCCAACTCCTTTGGGACCTACCTCCCCATCAATAAATCCTGACCATTCATTCCTATGATTCGATGGTCGAGATTAAAACCACCTTGACCCTGCCCATCGTCTATCGCCCGTGCATCTTACCTCCATCACGCTCTCCTCACAACTGTCCGATCTAATGCCCCAGATCTGATGGCCAGCACGCGGTTTCATGTGATTTCACATCCGAAGGTTAATTTTTCAAAGTTACGCGATATGGGTGTTTTTAAAAAGCCACGTGTCAGCCAAAGATGCATATCACGTTAAAAAAGGCAATACCGCCTTTCCCTCTTTTCTTCGCACGACACTAGTGGTTTTTGTGGCCAAAACCACCTTACTCCATTTACATTACATTTCCTTATTTTTAATCTCCACCGTTGATCTCTAAGATCTAACAGTCCCAGTTTAATCCAACCATTACAATATCGCCCTCCGCCATTCTTCGAAGAGACCTCATCAACGAATCTCCGCCGTTGATCTCTGATGGATGATCTAATCCGACGGCCTAGAGGCTTTTCGAAACCCCAAATTTAATTTTTAACCCTTTTTCCCTCTGCCAAAGGTTTTTCACCCATTTCCTTTGTATATTCTCCCATTTTTCTATAATGTGGCCCCTCTACATTATATTTTCCCGATCAATCTCGACCGTTGATATTTGCAGATCAACGACCCATACTTAATCTCCACCACTGTTTGTCCATTGCCTCCCCTTTTGACCCCAGCGAGCAATCCTCGCCGTTGGATGCTTTCATCCTACGGCTGCGATCTAACCTCAACCTCCCAAGTAGTTTAAACCTTATCCCGCAGGATTTTGTACAATTTCGTTTGTTTGTGCAGGTTTTAATGATCTTTCCATTGTTTTAAAAGAAAATCAAAAGCCGAGGATGACGATCCCCCAGGCCTTTATTCATAAATGACATCACTCTACAGGGTTCCATATCATGTTTCATCCATGCCTCATGAGCACTGATTCTATTTTAAAACCCTCTGCGCACTTGTAAAAGAAAAGAAACACAGTGAACCTCAATCAGACAAAGAGTATCAGTGTCGAAGTATGAAATCATAGCAGAAATGAATGTTTAAAGATTTTAAACACAGTTTTGAGGGATTACAGCCTAAAATCGATTAGAAAAAGCCTAATCCATACAATTGAAGACAGTTGAAAACCTGAAGACAAAGATTAAGTCAAATTAGGCCTAAAACATATATCAAAAGCAAATTAACACTATTTTAGGTTATCACAATGAAATCTAACAGTCTGAGAAGCCTCCAATGCCACATTAGAGGCTAATTGAATCCTCTCCAGCTACCAAAAGCCACTTGCAGCCTCAAAGCAATCTAAAAAAGCATAGCTATTGCCTTATCAGTGATATTTTGTTTAAAAGTGGCTAGAGTTATTTCAAACCCTACCTGAAGAGTTCTAAAGTCAACAAAATCTACTAAGAAGATCAAATACTTAATAAGAACCCATTAATACAGAAGAAATATCTGAAATCTTCTCCATTGAGCCCTTCAAAGGCCGAGAAGCATTAAACTGTATTAATTGAACGTAGAGATCTTTTCTCACATCCCACCTCCTCTTTTATTCTATAAATACTTCTGTAGAAGATGAGATATAGGTTGGTCTCTGAGTATCTGATGCATGTAAATAGTCTTCTGAGACTGCTGAAAGCTCTGTTTGTAATTGAAGATACCTAAGTTGAGATGAGAAGTTTGAAGCTATAGAGACCCACTAGACCTGATGATTGTAACTGGTTTGAAGCATTCAAATACAAGCTGATTTATGGGATCCTGGTCTATGTCAACGATGATGTGTTTCTTATTGTAAATTGTTATTTTCTTTTTGTGTCCATTCTGTCCATTTTCTCTTATAAAGAAAAACAATTATAGAGTTAGGATTTACTGTCAAAGGTACCCTTCTCTCACTGATAAGATTTATCTGTATGTTTTCTTCCAATTGTGTTGTTTAAGAATGATTTAATATAGTCCAAGAAGTTAGGAATGCTGGCGTTCCCTCGTCCTACTGTCTAAACTTTAAAAATTGTTCTTGAATGTTATTTTCAGTTACTGCTAAGTAAAGTTGAACTAGGGAAGTCTATGGTTAGCCCTGTCCTCTAGTTTTATCTCGAAAGGTTGTCTGAAAGTTTCCCTAAGAGTATGTTGAAAACAGGCTAGGTTCAAAGTCCTTACCTGATCTTAGACTATTCTTTGTTTATCTTAAGTGTTGTCTTGAAAAATTTTCTAAGTAAAGCAGAGCTAGGGAAGTCTATGGTGAGCCCTGTCCTCTAGTTTCTTCTCCAACAGTTGCTTTGAAAAGTTTCCCTTAGAATATGCTGAAATCGGGATAGGTTCAAAGTCCTTACTTGATCTTAAGTTATTATTTTTGTGTTTTAAATGTTTTCTATTGAAAGTGCATCAAAAGCAGGCTAGTTTCAAAGTACTTACCTGATCTTAGGTTAATTTTATGGCTTTCTTAAGTGTATTCTGAAAGAAGGATAGTTTCGAAGTACTTACTTGATCTTAGGCTGCTCTTTGTCCTTCATTTGTTTGATTTCCCCTTGTTGTTTCATTCCATTCCATAAAAGCAACTTAAAGAGATCCTATGACATAGATGACTTGCCCCATAAACCACTCTTGAACCTTGCTGTTTCAATTAAATCCTACTATGACTCCATAGCCCAATGGATTGAAGTTGTTTCTTGCCTATCTTATTAGCTGAATCAATCTTTCACTTTCATTCACCTTCACCCTTCATTTATACTTCCTTCACCTTCACATATCTTTGCCCAACCAAAACAAACAAAATCCTTGTTCTTCATAACTAGCCTAATATCACATTCGAAAACCTTAAAGATCACATATTTAAACACACTTATAGAGAGATCCCTCTCTGGATTCAGGAGGGCCAGATCCTAGAATCCCAAAGTGGTTCAAATTTCCTCTCTGCAATTTTAGTCTCACCAATCTGCTGCAATTACCGGGAGCTAACACTTTCAAATTTATTACCTTGCCTTCTTAGTGATGTAATAGGATATGCAATATGAGAGAATTTCTTGATGAACCTCCTATAGTAACATGCTAGCCCCATAAATTCTATTACCTCATACAAATTTCTAGGATCTTCCCACTCCATGATAGTCCTTATCTTTTCTGGATCCATTGCTTCCATGGAAACCACATGCCCCAAGTAATGTACCTCCGTCTGAAATAAAGTGCATCTGCTAAGCTTGACATATAACTGATTCTCTCTCAACAATCTCAATATCATTGCTAAGCGTTCATCATGTTCTTCCTCATTATGAGAATATATTAAGATGTCATTAATAAATACAATAAAAAAATTGTCTAGATAAGGATGCAACAAACTATTCATCAAGCACATAAAGGTAGTTGGAGCATTAATAAAACCAAATGGAACTACAAAAAACTCATAATGCCCATACCTATTCCAGAAAGCTATCTTGTAAACTTCCTCTTCCTTAATGCATACCTAATTTTTATCACAGGAAAATCATACAAACAAAGATGACATTATTTAATGTTAGGCAGAAGGATTTACAGGGCTAAAAGACATTAGAGAATCTAAAGTATTTAAAATTCTCTAAGGTCTGAAATGAAAAATCAAATTTCCCATAGGAAGAACCAGTCAAATGTTCCTTTGCGTGCAAAATTATTCGACAAGCATGCGTTTGCGCACCTTTTTCTCAAAAAAGTGCGCAATCCTGAGAGTGGCAGAAGTCACTTTTCGAGACCACAAGGCACACTCCAAGACATTGATTCCACACTTGAGGCCACCTAAGGATAGCCGCCCAAGCCTCCCTAGGACCTCAAGGGAGAAAACAATGGAATAAATGTGGCACACAATGGAATCACCCCCCTCTCTTGGGTCACCATCCACAATGTACCAAGAGAGGGAAGGAGGATTTTAATTCTCCTATAAAAGGCCACCAAGAGATGAAAAATATGAGAGAAAATTGTTATGCTGACCAGAATTTCCCCAAGCAATACCAGTAGTGTGTGATCTGGAGCAGAGATAGAGGGGACACAGTTGTTGGCCATCCAACAACTCCAGTCCACTATAGTAGAGAGAGGGAGACTTTGCGCCAAGGCAACTTAGAAGTAAAGACATCCTTGCATTGGGACTTAGAACCCCTAGTTCTAAGGCCCCCTTGGAAAGTGGGTTAAAGTTTCATCCTAATTTCCTACCAGCACTCAATAAGAGGGGACGTAAGCATCGCCATTTGGATTATTGAAGTTGTTTGAATCTATTTAGAGCTTTTGTATTATTTGTTTTAGTTTTAGTTTAATTTTTATGTTTGAATATGCATGCTATTTCTCTATCTAGTATGTTTGTGTTTGAGCATGTTCTAATAAATTTCTTGACTCCATCTATTTTTTGCTTGTGACAAATAGCTTAAGAGGGAAAAACCACGTCTCTTAAGCAAGTGTGATTTCGTACATTTGTACACCAAACACACCAATACAGGATTGGTAACTCCACTCACTTTTATTTCCAAGTTTATGTGGTTGTGCCTTTTTGCAGAGACCTCCGTCTTTGCTATGGAGTTGGGCTGGAATTGCCCCCTTTCTCTCCTTCATTTCCTAGTTCATCCCTAGTGACTGACTGAAGCAGAAGAGCTCCCAAAAATTACTTTGTAGGAAAATTGTGCACATTTCTCACAGATAGGCATGCCCAAGTGCGTGTGTTCAGAGGTGACCTGTGCATAGAAATCACGCCTGTTTTAGCCTTTTGTGGGAAAAAAACAAAAGTGGAATTTTCTCCACTAATTCCATTTTTTCCTGCTTGTAAAAGTGACTAGAAACCCATAATACATCTTCCAGCACTAGTTGAGGTGCCCCGCAACTTGCTAAAGCTCATTCTTAGCTGCTTTTAGTAGCCTAGGTGTTAGTTTTATTTCAAGTTGATTTTTGCAAAGTTAACACATAGTTTAAGTAGGAGGAAAATTAACTTGCATTCCAAAATAATTTATGTTTTGCAAATTTAGGTACCAAAACACCTAGGTAATTAGCCAAAGTAAGTGGCCCAAGTCCACGCATGCTTAGCTAGTTCCTTTTCTAGCGTAAAAGTCATTAGTCTAGTTCAATTTTTGCACTAGGATTTTAGGACCAGGATTGAATTGCCAATAGAAGAGCAAGTAATATTTGTTGCCTTTATACCCTCCAGTGATCCTAGGCAAGCATATGAACACTAGCTATTCACAACTTACCATCTCCCTATAGTTTATCACATAGATTAACTAGGAAAAATTGAAAGCGGCCCATATCCGCACAAGTTTTTATTTTGAGCAAGAAACAATGAAACATAGTTTAAATAGGGGATTTTGAAAAGAATCATCGCATATCCACATGTTCAAACTATGTGCTTGTTCACCTTTTTCTCACACACATCCACACCCTAAGCAAAGTAAAGACACCTAAAACTAACTTAACCAAACTCACTGAATTCTCCCTATAGGGGCCACATAATAATTAATAGTCTAAGTTAGGATCAAGGGGGTAGGAATCCAATAAGCCACCTTGGTCATTCTTCATCTTGAAAAACAGAAGTTGACTGTTTAGGAAACTTTCAAGTCCACCTATCAACCCACAGAAAAGAAAACTCGAGCGCGACAGAGACCCGATTCAGAGGGGGTTAGGCTTAGGTGCAGGGTGTGCGGTATCAGTTGGGGCTACCTGACCTGGCTGATATTCGGTATTGTTAGCTGAACTTCCAAGAAGCCCAAGACTCAAATGCTCACGTGGGATGGTTGTGCGTTGTGGCCAAAATTAGGGCATCCTTTCCCTATAGGTGACGGTGCAGGTAAGCACTAGACGCTCTACCCTTACCTTGGTGGATTTTCTTCGGTTGACTGGGGGCGTCGCCAACTCTTTTGAGATGTTGTGCCAAAATTTGCAAGATATATTCTCAAGGCCCAGTTACATTTGAGCATGTGAGGATGATTAGGTCTTCTAGGATTAAGTATCATACACAAACAAAAAAACCATATTTTTTGATTGAATGATCACATAGGATTAATCTAAAGGGAAAATTTAATTTATTTTCGCTTTGTTTTATGTATGTGATCAGAATTTTTCTTTGATTGTAATCTCTATCCTCTCAATTATCTCCAAATCCATACCTAGTCGACGCTAGAACGGACCCAACGGGACCTCATCGAGGCTAGACGTCTTTTGGACCTCCCCCCATTACCGGGAGGGGTTTTCCAGGTCTTTTGCCATTTAGGCATCAAATATGGAACAAAACCACCATTATTGGTTCATCCTTTATTGGGGCATCTTTAGTTGGGAACTCTAGTTGGTCGCCCAATGCCACACCGGTGAACACCCCCACAGGGTCACCACACACCACTCCTCCCACAATCCCTAGAGGGCATAGGAGTGCTACCCATTCGGAAAGCCAGGTGAATGCACAATAGGGTACATCGCAGATAAAACCTATTCCTACCAGAACATTGTGTTTTCACAAGTCGAAATGACTACAACCTCGCAATAACCTTTTCTAGCTTCGTTAAATCTACCATATTTAACCAAGTTGACAAACAGACCCATTTCACACAACCCCATATGGCCTCCCATGCCCACAAAGCTATCTTCAGCCATTCCAAAGTTTGAAGGAAAGCAAGCAGAAGACCCAGGAAATCATGTTATGACTTTCCACCTGTGGTGTTCATCGAACAACATCGTTGATGATACTATTCGACTAATACTGTTTCAATGCACTCTAACTGGAGTAGCAACAAAATGGTATGTGGAGAAATCCTATGCTACTAATGGAACCTTTAACGCCCTCACCACTGTGTTCCTAACCTATTTTCAGTTACCTATCCACCACGATTTTGGAATGGAGTAACTGACCCACTTTAGGCAAACCACCACCGTCCATATCTCGAACCATCTCCACGAATGGCGGCGGTGTCGTAGTTTGTGCAAAGCCAAACTCGACGATTGATTTATGTTAGACCTGTTCCTAAAAACTCTCACCGCAGAGATTTCGAAGGATGTGGTGCAAAGAAAGCCCATATCTGAAGAGGACACCATTAGTAAGGCCCAACAACTCGAGTTTAATTGGGTCATTGAGGGTATATTTACAATATCCTACTGAACACCTCGCATTTGTAAACTTAGAAAGAATTTCCAGGCATGTTGAACTCTATAGATGGTTTTATTGGGTCATTGACCCAAAATCACCTAAGAATCAGCATTCAACACTCCAGTTACACGTATGATTCTACCCAGAACATACCACAACCCGACTACCAAAGTCATCACATGCCTCCACAAAATTTGACCAGTAGGGCGTCGTCGTATCACCATCAACATGGAGGACCATATCCTCCAGCTCATGGGACCCAGTATGTAGATAGGCATGCTAACGGAAGACCTCCCCCCCAACAACCATTTCTAAACCAAGGACCGCATTATGCTCAGTCCCCAACACAAGATCCGCCCATGCAGAATAATGCACAGGTGAACTTCGTGTAACCTTCCCAAAACCAACCGCACTAGCCATATAACCAGGAGAACCCAAATTATCCTCCTAACGTGGTTAAGAAAATAGCAAAAAACAAGCCTAAGGGAAATCTTGGATAGGGGGGAAACAATCAACAACGTCCTCCATAATCTTATGTTAGAGGCAACTCCAACCAAAATCATAACCAGGATCTAAGCAACTCCCAGACGCACAGCAAAAGGCCAATCTTTTGAACAAACCATTCTTGTTCAATTTATGGTGAGTACGTCCACTACACTCACCACTGTCCCAACCTACCTGAGCTAAAAAGGCTACAAAGTAACCATGGAGAGGGGGGATCCTCCCAGTAGACAACATTCATGCAGGAGCCCTTCCCCCATCAAGGGACAATTAGCACACATCAACAAACTCTTGACGACTTCGGAAAAAATAGCCACGAAATCTACATGACTGGAGAGGAAATGTTTTTTCAGACACGGAATCGAAATTACGACACCCCACTAGACACCAACGCATCAAGGGCTAGTACAAGTGCACCAACAACACGTTTGACCATATCAAAGAGGCCTATTGAAACTTTTCCAAAAATGGCTAAGGGACCAACTAAGCAAGTAGGAAACTATACCAAAGCAACCCATAACTATAACATTGTGGATGATCTAGGTCAATCTCCCACCACTATGTTAGCTTTGGAGGTATTACAGTCATGCCCAAAGCAATGGAAAGCATTGCTTTTCGCATTAGGTGCTATCGACCCTGCCGATTGGTGCCTAATGGCTTTTGATTTAGATAAAGCCACCCCTAGGCTTCCTTCAATGGTCACCTTCCAGATATCAGTGTCGGTCCAAAAAATTACCATTCATTGATGTATCATTGACGAGGGTGCATCCACATGCATCATGTCAAAGAATTTTTGGCAGAAGTTTGGGTCTCCTGAACTTAAGCCATCAGAAATCACGCTTAGAGCAAACGATGGTCGCCTTTTAGCCCCCATCAGTCTCTACCAAAAAGTCCTGTTCTGCTTAGCCGGAAAGAAGGTCCTTATAGACATTGAAGTCTTGGAAACCCAATTGGACTAAAATATACTCCTTAGATGGAGTTATATGTACGCCATGTCAGCCATCGCCTCCCCCATGATGACCACATCATTATTGTTGACCAATTGATGCATAGCGAAAAGCGGCCCCTAAAAAATACCGATGTCATTCTACCCTACGTAGACACATCTGCATACGCACTTTCATGATACCAAGAATATGGCCCCAACCAGTTCAAACTGTCATCCATCCTAAGGTCATTCCTAGGAGATCCCCCTGTCATACCTAAGCCATCACCTGATGTCACAGGGGCTCTGGTGTGCATGATGTCCACATCAAGCGTCAAAGCTAGTCAAGAAATAGACACAAGTAGTAATGACACCGAGTCCTCAACCACGACAGCCTCTCTAGCCTATGCCGCCTCCCAAACCCCTTTCCTCTACCCCCTAGCTGGTTTCGTATCCCAACAGGTATTGGCCACCGTGGTGTTACGAAACATATCTTTTGCAATATCAGTTTGGTACCTTGCTCGCTCTACTAGGACGGGAGCCACACACATCACCGCTACAGGGTTAGTACAGCTCAATCCCGAGGAGGCCCCACCCATTAAGGAAACTGTTGAAAACATCCCTGGAAAGGAAATTCCCATTGAAAAAACGATGATTATGACTAAGAAAACCGAAAGAAGAGGAAAGAAGGTGGAGACTCCCACCATGCAATGAGAATCACTAGGCTGCAGCATATGTGATGTAGTAGGCCACCTACCCACATCTTCCCAGAGCTGAATGAATTAAAGCCTCTCCTTAGCTCTACGGTAGATATCGCGACAACACATTCCTGTAAAAAGGAACTTGCCACCAAAAGTCAAGGAAAATCATTGCGTACTAATCACGCATGCGCTATCTGCAACAATTATGGACACTATACCCATCATTTTCCAGAAATCCTGATATAGGGATGCCTTACACGCCATCGAGCATTCCTACTAAGAGGATCCCTCCACCCAGTCATTTGGAGATGAACCTCGCACCATCCTGTACCTGCAAGAGGAACGAAAGTCGCCTGAAAGACTCCTAGCCATACCTCCTCCTCCCATCGAGCGATGCATGCTCTGTGATGAACACGATCATTTCATCATCAATTTCCCAGCTCTAGAAATGTTATAGCGATGGTATCCAGTTCATGTAGTATATAAAACTACCATGAACATCCAATGTTCATGTCAGATATGCAGTGGCAATCACCTAGTGCGCCATTGTCACTACATCCCCAGATTCCCTACAGTGCTTGCTTGTATGCAATCCACTATAGCCCACCTCTCCTGAGAAGATGGCTCAGAATCATAATCTAAAAATAGCTCAAAAACCCAAGAAGATGTGACAAGCATATCCATCCTCTTCCTGTCAACTAAAAAGTGACTAATCAGGGAACCCTTAGTTACCCCCAACCACTCTCTTTAGCAAAGAAAAACATATGCATTATGTAAAAATCCCAATCATGTGGTCACCACCTGCCCTGACTTAAAAGTGCTACGACGCTGGTACCCAATCATGCCACCAACTAAGCACAATGGGCACCCCATATCTAGGCTATTTTACCCAGTATGTCAATGCAATCACTGTGGACAACGTTGTACCTATATCTCGAAAGTTCGTCCTCTAATTGATATGATTCATACATTGGAGAAGAAAGAGGATGATATCTTGAAACGATATAGAAAGTATATCACCCCGAGGCCATATACCCCTCACCCACAACAGCGTGATAGGAAAACTGGGATGACACACCAACCAAGCATGACCCAGGTCCAACCTAGGATAACATGTGGACTATGTGACCTGATTGGCCACCGGGTCAATCAATACAAAGAACTGAAGCACCTGGAAAACAATTTCTGCATAGTCTCGTCTCTCCTACAAAGACTTCTCCCTAACCAAGAGAAGATCACACGTACTTAATGCTGAATTTGTTCACACTTTCATCATACAATTAAATGTGAGCATCTACCCAAGCTAAGAGTGGCAAGAGAAAACAAGCTAGACACACCCAAGCCACCGACATAGAAATGGAAGCATAAGACCTCATCTTCTACCACAGATCCTTTCCAAGCATCCACATCTGTGAAGAAGAGTAGTGTTGATTCCCACACAATCTACTCAGTTGGCACAGTGGTACCATGCACCATCTACACTGGCCAGAACGACGAACCAGATACATTCCTACTAATGGAAACATTCAAGCACCTCTAAAACAGGCACAATTTCCACCAATAGGAAATTGACCATCCTAACAGGGGACCCAACCTTGGGCTTATGCAAACTCCCATCATGGATATTATCCCCCCACCAAACACCGATGAAACGATACAACAAATACTATTTGTATCATCGTATATCAGAAATAGGACTAAAGCCTCCCCCACGTCCCAGGATGTCCTCCTTATTCCTGTCACAAAAAATCAGGGCACCTTACACTTTTGCATTGATTTCCACAAGATCTCGAATTTACATGCCACCATCGAACTCCTCGATGATACCTAGTCTCTAGAAAAACGTCTACTGCAACTAGAGCTCGTCGATGAAAGGCAACGACAGTCGGTACAACATAACGAGGCCCACAAGAAAAGGGTAAAAGCATCGTTTGACCGCCACATCAACCCTCACTCATTCATCGAGGGAGAGCTAGTCCTCTGCTACGATTTCGCAAAAGAAGCCCTAGGGCCAGAAAAGTTCGAAACCTTGTGGAAAGGACCCTACATCATAAAACATTGCCTCCTCAAAGGGGCATACATCTTGACTGAACCAGACAGGACATGCCTCAGCAACTCCGTCAACGAAATTTTCCTCAAGAAATTCTACCCATAAGGGTCAAGGAGGCCGTGACCTAGAGTCAATGTATGCAAACCCAACCACTGTAAATTTTTGACCAAAATATTTGTTACAAAATGTGCTCGAGTGTCACAATGGATTACCAACTCGACCTGTACTTCAGATTTTCTAATGGAGCATCAAGATGGTCTCAAAAGTTTAGCAGCAGCTGCCTAGGTTATATATCACCCTAACTAATGACCACTCTACACCAATGGTATGTGCATCAGTTCAAAAACAAACAAACAGGAAGAATATGATGTCATTATTAGACTTATGTGCGACGCCCTCCATCAAGGCATACGTCGTATGCATATCTACCTCAATTCCCAATTATTTGTGTGCAAAAAGATTAAGCAGACAATTTGACTACATTACATTCACACATGTACCAAGGAGTCAAAACCAAACAACTGATCGCATAGCTAACAATATTCTAAAATGGAATGCATCTTGGATAAACCATCATACATAAAAAAAAAACATAGAAAAAATAGATATCCATCAGCATAACATAATCCATAAGCAAAAATAGGGGGCACACCATGTAGAGCCGCAAACAATATCTCTCATATATATATATATCAAAATGTATGTGTCCGAGTACAAAAAATAGTGTCTCTGACCCGTCGGTCAGTCCAAAATATAAACATATAAGTCATCAAAAATAGGGGAAGCATCCTCATATTGGGTGCTTTCCCCATGTACAAAAAGGCTCTAGGGTAGTGCTCCCCCAGGCGGGGCACCTGGACCCACTGCTACTCCTGGTACCACTACTGGAGCCACCGTCAACACGGAGATCGCCACCCAACGTAAAACTGCTGATAAACGCTCTCCCTGACCATCAAGGTCTCCATCCATACATCCTCGAGGTCATCCAAAAAGCCTTGAGTAGGCATCCCCTGGGTCAAGCGGTCCACTCGATCCCAAGAATCCCTTAGAACTAACACTCGCTCGGTTAGCTCAGCAACACGAGCCTCTACCGCATTAGCACGAGCTCGCTTAGCAACAATATCGGTGGCAGATGAGCTACTACCATCCCCTCAAGGGCCAACCTGACCACTTGGTACTCCACCTAGAGGCTGGGAAGGAGCTCCTCCCTGCCTCCCAAGAGCTCCTTGTGGTCACTGAATCGGCTGTTTCCCAACCAACCGAACCACAGGATGACCAACCTCGCCAACATCTGCAAGAGTAACCAAAACTATGTCATTGTCATCATAATACACAAGTAAACATAAATACTCAAATAAATGCAGAAAATACACAAACATACTTGCTAGCCCCCAAGCGTATCCAGCAGGGGGACCCATGTCTGGATCTCCCTGGAAGTCCATCCCTACATAAGGGAATGGCAGGAGCATCTGAGGGTTGGCCTCAAACAAAGCCTCCGTGGTGGCGTTCCAGTAACGCCCCACCCTACCCCCACCTCCTCGAGGCATCAAAGGAGCCCATATCCTCATATGAGGCTCCCATGGCCCCCCAGCAGTCATCGCCACCACTAGTCTCAGCAGCACCACCCGCTCGTACATAATGCTGCATAAAATTCTAGCATAGGTAAACAACTTCGATCCATCTCGGACCTTGTAAATTTGTGCCAGAATCCCATTGTAACAAAAATTGGCAAAGTCAAAAAGGTGCCCAGCCCTCAGCTGACGCAAGACACCAACCTATGGACCTGATACTCGATGTGGAGTAGACGACCCTGCCAGTCCCACAATGGTCGTCAAAGTACACCACTCAGCCAAATCTGCCACTATGGCAATGGCTATGCACCCCTCTGTAAGGGACGCTCTGCCCCAATGATGCGCTCAGAACCGATCAAGATCCACCCTCCTAGAGGGAAGTGGATACCGAAGCGCCTCACCCTGAGGTAGCAGCCTAGTCACAAAGTAGATATCCGTGTCGGGACAGATTGTGAGGTCGCGTCCATGTAACACCATCACCTTGCATTGCCTATTCCAACACTAGATTAGGTAGCATAGAAGTCGATCCTGTGACCAAAGAAGGTCCTTCTCCATGAATTTCAGGAGACCCCATCGCACCAACTGTTGGCATGCCTGACTACCGGCAGCTAAAGCAGTGTGGAACTCGGGCCATTCTTGCTTCCTCCACGACATCCTGTCATCAAAACAAGAGCACATTAGCAGCATAAAAATACCAAAAAATAGGAAAAATTTCCAAAAAAAATTGAGAAAATTGAATCGGCTCTTCGCGGGCCTGTCCCTTAGACAAGTGCGAGGAGGGCGCGCCTGTTCCTCACATAGGCGCGCAAAAGGCACACAAAAAATTTGGACAGACGTGTAGACGGCGCACCAGTTCCCTATTCACCCGCGCAATCAGGGAAAAACCTATCTCAAGATCCGTACAAACCAGTATTGTACGGACCTCGGCACTCCCAGTCTGAAAAAATTAAAAACTTCATGGAGTTTACCTGGCTAAAAAATTGCTAATCCTGGGTGTTTAGGCTACCGCAATGGAAAGAACTGCTCCGCAGAAGCCTCTGACCTCTCAATACTCAACAAGAAAAAATGATCTGAATTGAGCCATATTTTCCTATATGTCACCCTTTTCAAAAACTTTGGAGGACCGTAAGGAGAGCTCAAAAGGCCTAATCACTAGATTGAAAGCAGCGCTGTGATCAATGCTCCATAACGCCCAAGGGCAGTGCCACACATTTGCACCCCTAAAAAATTAATTTTTTAGCACCAGCAGTTATGCCCTCTCTCATCTTCTTTTTTAAGCACATGTCTTTCAAATAAATATTTTAATAAATAAGATGCTTTCACTTGGGGTATTTGTTTTTGCAGGTAGTGTGCAAACCATCCACAACTCTATCCACTGAAAGTTCTAGAGCAGGTATCATTCTACCCCCAGCATGATAGAGTCCCCGAAAAACTCGGCATATCCCGACATCATTTCTCCATCAAAAATCATCCATAGGTTCCACACACCCGACCGTGTTTATCATCACCTCACCTTGCACATGATAAGCATCCTCGTTGGTTAGTAGAGCTTCCCCTCTATGGCGCTCATCACCCAAAGTAGACCTTACATCACAACAAAGTGATGCCATGGCCATACCACTATAGTTCGGGAAACACCTTATGCCCATTCACTTACCATGCATCAAGTCATTTTTTACCATATTAAATAAAACCCCTTTCCCGGACGACCAATTTTTGCAAGTAGATCAAAAGCGCACTACTGCGCCTCGCATTTGGCCTACCATACCTCCATCAGCATAACCCATTTGCGATATTTTTTCATTTGCTTCATCAACCTCACACATGAGACCAACCAATGGGGCCCCCACCCTCAGAAAAAACACCTTCCTCACATCATCAGTGAGAGAACACTTTCATTTTTTAGGGCACCCGTCTTCGTTTTTTGTACAAACCAAACCCAATTATTTTATTCTTTTGGTAAGTGTACAAAGACCGAAAATGACGCACTACATCCCCCAACCCACCCATTCATTTTTTCTCCCATGGCAGTAGTCCCTCATCACCCTTGGTCGGATTATCACACCCTCACGCAAAAGACATCATGAAATTCATAGCCAGTTTATATCCACCTTGGATGTCCTACCAAATCCAGGGATTTCCCCATCAGAAATAGTTATGATTGCTGCCAAGCTACTTTTTATACTCCAACCTTGGGCCACTGAATCCCCATAATCAGTTTTCAGTCACCCCTCGCCATCATTCCTATGTTAAGCCCATCACACCCAGGATCCTGATCCTACATATCAGCGACCCCCTCGTTCGGTTTAGGCTTCCTTTTTGTCGACTTCAACACCTCTTTTCCAAAAAGGAAGTTGTACTTAGAATCACCTGTATCCATAAAATAGACATCCTCAGGTGGCACTGTGGGATACATCATTGCCCACAAATGTCATCGATCCTCCTGACATTCGACTACAACACATGCTTTCATGTCAAGATGGTATCATATCTTACAACCATTGCACTTTGATCAAATTCATCGAAGACCCATGCCATTATAAGCATCTCTGTCAGTAATTCTTAAACGGGAGGTCCCAGCCAACGCTTATGCATACAATGCACATTTATATACGATACTAGGTTTACGCATATGGGTACCACTTTCCACCTATAGTTAAAGAAAAACGCCCCTGAGGGCATCAACAGTCGTCGTCATCAACCAAAAGATCACTACCATACTAGTAACACAGATAAAATCTATGTCTGTCAAATATATTTGTATAATTAGCCAAAGCATCACGAGCATGGGACATGCCATCCTCGTAGAAAATTTGTATATTGTCTTATACCATTACTTGCAGGGATCCCACAGGACATGGTCGCTCTTCGACCATGTGCAAGGTGTCTCCAAATCTGAGCTACACGTAGGTCTCTCTCTCTCTCCACACAGTATACAAAAAAAAAATATAATGTATTTTGGCTATACAGTTCTTCTTAGACCTCACACAATAGGGGGAAACTGTTATCACTGGAAAATTGTACAAGCAAAGATGACATTATTTAATGTGAGGCAGAAGGATTTATAGGGCTAAAAGACATTAGAGAATCTAAAGTATTTAAAAATATCTAAGGTATGAAAGGAAAAATCAAATTGCGCATAGGAAGAACCAGTCAAATGTTCCTTTGTGCACAAATTTATTCGTTAAGCGCGCCTTTGCGCGCCTTTTGCTAAAAAGGGCGTGCAATTCTAAGAGTGGTAGAAGTCACTTTTCGAGACCACAAGACACACTCCAAGACATTGATTTCACACTTGAGGTTGCCTAAGGATAGCTACCCAAGCCTCCCTAGGACCTCAAGGGATCACACAATGGAATAAATGTGGCACATAATGGAATCACCCCCATCTCTTGGGTCACCATCCACAATGTACCAAGAGAGGGAAGGAGGATTTTAGTTCTCCTACAAAAGTCCACCAAGAGATGAAAAATATGAGAGCACATTGTTATGCTGGCCAGAATTTCCCCAAGAAATACTAACAGTGTGTGATCTGGAGCAGAGATAGAGGGGACATAGTTGTTGGCCATCCAACAACTCCAGTCCACCATAGTAGAGAGAGGGAGACTTTGTGCCAAGGCAGATCGGAAGTAAAGGCATCCTTGCATTGGGACTTAGAACCCCTTGTTCTAAGGGCCCCTTGGCAAGTGGGTTAAAATTTCATCCTCATTTCCTACTAGCACTCAATAAGAGGGGACGTAAGTGCCGCCATTTGGATTATTGAAGTTGTTTGACTCTATTTAGAGCTTTTGTGTTATTTGTTTTAGTTTTAGTTTAATTTTTATTTTTGAATATGCATGCTATTTCTCTATCTAGTATGTTCATGTTTGAGCATGTTCCACTAACTTGCTTGACTCCATCTATTTTCTTCCGGTGACTAATAACTTAAGAGGTAAAAACCAATTCTATTAAGAAAGTGTGATTTCGTACATTCATGCACCAAACACACCAACACACTAATGGTATCTTGATCTCAGATCAATTTTTGAGAGCACTGCTGGTCCCTTCAACTGATCAAACAGGTCATCAATCCTAGGCAGTAGATACCTGTTCTTGATGGTTACCTTGTTTAATTAAATGAAATTAATGCATAGCATAAGAGTACCATCCTTATTCTTCACAAAAAACACTGGTGCATGCCACGATATTACACTTGGCCTAATTTATCCCTTGTCAAGCATTTTCTTCCACTGCAACTTAAACTCTACTAACTATGGAGTGCTCATCCTATATGGTGCCTTCAATGCCGGTGCTGCCCATGGTACAAATTCAATAGAAAAATGCACTTTCCTATGAGAAAAAAACTCTAAAATATCTACTGGGAAAACATCTTGAAACTACTGTAATATTGGGTACCTTCTTAATATCTTTTCATCTGCATCCTCCTTACCTTTATTAATAGAAATATGCACTGTAAATAACACAAACCCTTCCCTATGATTGCATTTTTCCTGCATAGTCGTCACCATTCTAACTAATGTAGCCTTATTCTTACCATGTAAGATTATGTGTTCTCTATTGTCATCCAAGCACTCAATAGCCTTGTCATAACAATCTACTTTGGTCCTATGAAGGTATAGCCAATACATACCCAAAATCATACTATATGATCCCAATGGAAGTAAATTCAGATGCACTAATGTAGGCAGACCATTCAACTAAAATGCACATGCTCTTACCCAATGACTAAATCTTTTCTTCTTACCAATAATGAACTATTCTATTTGTACCTGTAGCCAACTACACTAACCACGATTCTGTATGTACTTATTTATTCAAATAACACTTATCCACTAGGTCAAGACTAACATAAGTATAATTAGATCTAGGTTCAATCAAAATAGAAAAAAATTGATCACAAAGATTACCGTCCAACGCAATGATAGATTCCTGGTGATCTTCCTGTCTATTATCCAATGCTTCATAGATCCAAGGAATTCTCTGCCCAACATCCTCAATAATTTGCGCTTCCTGTGCATTGTAAATCTGAGTGTTACAGGTTGATTTGAGCATCATCCCAAAACACATATCAATATTCATTAGGCTCTATCGTGCTCTAAATTGGTTGCTACATGCCCTAAACAAGTCTTCACATTGATGGTATTCCTTCATGAAAGTTTCACTGCTTAGATGACAGTTGAAGTTCCCCATTAAGCCATCAACACATCCCTAGACAATTGTAACTGCTTTGCATAGCATATACTCCCATGCAAGGCTGCGTTGCAGAGGATCTAGGCTCACTTTTGAGTGCGTTGGTAGATTTGGAGAAAAATTTTCATTGGGTTTTGGGAATATCCCCGACTTATAGTGACTTCTATAAGTTGTTCTAGCTTTCACCTCATCTAATAGCCTCGAATTTGGAACCCATGAAGTCATTAAACCTCTTATCCTCCTATTCCCATGAACAAGGAAACCTCTTCATCCATTTTTAGGAAAGCCATTCATTGATTCAGTTATGTCAAACTACCTTCATCTACTTATAAATAGAGCACTGAACATAGTGCACAGGAGGGAAATAATTTGTGTTAAGTAGAGTTTTGTTGGTGAGATATCAACTCTTGAAGGTATTGTGCATGTACGATGATGCTGCTAGATTTTTGATGTTGGATGTGATGAGGATGGGACTCAAGCTATATGAGTGACATTGAATCGATCAAATAGTTGTACTCTTCGTTCTACTTCATAACAAAGACATTTGTTGCTTTCCTAATGGCATGTGTCAATGATGTTATATGTTTATTAAGGAGTTTAATCAATTCAATTTTTTAAATTTGAATAGATCGTTTTTCCTTTATGTTGTTTTTTGCCTTCTGTTTGCCATGGCAGGTATCAATCAAGCAAGTTAAGTTGGATTGAGAGCGACGAAAGTGACGAAGGGAGGTGAGGGAAAGCGAACATATTACAAGCAGGTTTCTCTCCCTTTATCTATTCAATTTAAGGAAAAGGTCAGATATATTTCTTTCCATTGGTCTAAGTGAACCACCCACTTAGGGAAAGCATACTCATCCGTAGGTTTGTATTTATGCAAAACAAATTGGCAACCATACCGGGGAGAAACGGATCATCCTTGGTGGGTTTTTACTTGTCCATCAACATCTAGTATACTTTACCTGATTATTTTTAGTCATTTGAATGTGTCTTAGCAAAAGTAGTGTGATTTCTTGCTCTTTCAGAGAGTCTTATGGCACCAACGCACTATTGGTATTGACACAGTGCTTTGCATAGCACTTATGGCTTAGGGACAATGCTATGCAACACACTGTCTCCCAATCAGGGGTGTGTTACCCCTGTGACCTGTTGATCATGCCGGTCTCCTACTGAATTCCGATCAGCAATCCTACTTAAAGACTCCAGATCCCCCTCTTTTTGCCTTGAAAAATAATTTGTATGCCTATCGTTGCCTCTTCCCGCCCCCAAATTACATTATAAAAGGCCGTAGATCGCATATTCGAAAATCTATCAGGCCTAGACCCTTCGGCCAAGCCCCTGCTTCCTGTTCCTCCCACATGACCCAGCTCTGAGGCCAGGCGTTGGTCCAAAAAAGCGCTTATTTGAATTGGTCATCGGGAGTGTTTTCGACCGTTGATTTCCTGGCATCCTACGGTCTGCAACCTATATGTCCCAGTGGTCCCCACGCGCGCTCCCATTGCAAAAAACCAGTGGTTTATATCGCACCACCTTTCAGGCGGCAGGCGGTATTCCTCAAATCAGAGTGATTTCATACATCGCTCGCCGAGTGTCTTCGCGTACGGCTCCAAAACTGCCCTCCATCATGTGTTATTCCTCGATCAAAGTCACGATGCGATATTCATGACAACCGTCTGATCTGGGGTCTGCATCCAACGGTTGTCACTCATTGAAGCTACACGGCATTTAATCACAACATATTCGACCCTTGGCCCACTATACGTTGCCCTCCTATGCGCCCTCCACCGTTGATCTCCGCCAAGATCAGACGACCCTCATTCAACCCATGCCACACCATTGACCCGGTCCTCCTCCACGTCACCATTCCACGTGCCATTCAACGCATTCTCTTTTGCCTTCCTTATATGTCATTCAAAAGGTCAAATTCAAAGTTTTTCATTTGCCATGCTCTGCCAATATTCTCCATCGCCATATCCCACCATCACGCTGCATTTCCTATCATCATTTTGCATTTCTCGGCCTCTCCACCATGCCGTGCCATCTCGCCATTATCCCCAGTGTGTTCACCTTCACGTGCATGGTTTTATTTAACGAGTTTGTGGATTTTGCAGGTTTGCAATGGCGGAAAGCTACCACGATTCACAACCTCTATTACTGTGAGAGAGAGCACGTCAAAGGACCACTTTTCAGAGCTGAATTATGAAGAAAGGCCCAGGAAGATATGCCGACAAGACTTCCATTAAAGGAGCAGGGTTAAAAAAATCCGTCAAACCCTCCAGAGTCATTCAAAGCATAGATTGCGCACCCGGAATCATTAATGGAGCAGCAGAGAAATATCAGTGGAAGGTAGATAATCAAAGACGTGTAATTGAAGATTTTGAGGCCTTGATCTAACATTTTGAGGGCCGAGTACCATGTTGAAGATCCTACAGATCACCTCAAATATTTATGCACAGAAAAAAATGCCCTCCAGGTTTTATTTCAGCAGAGTTTTCTCTCCAAGGAAGGACGGAATGTTTATGTGATTTTGCTGCTTTGTCGTGTTCCTGGAGAAATTTATACCCACAACATTTATTTCAGTTAGCAGGCCACATAGTACAAATAACATTACAAAGTCATCAAGCAGTATGGGTGTGCACGTCTCCGCCATCTTGTCCTTATGAAGCAAATTGATGGTTCATCACCTACTTCATTTATTAAGTTTTCTTTTTCTCTATAAAACCCCCGAAGAACAGATTATTGAGGGTTCCAGATTTTATCAGAAAATTATGCAGCGAAAGGCTTTTTGCATACATTTTGTAAAACTCTTGTATGAAGGCTTAGAGCCCATAGGGTCTCAGTGAGGAGGAGTTCTATCTGTTAAAGAGGATTCTGGTCTTTGGTATTTCACAGTGTGTAACCTTTTCTCTTATGTGTTATACTAATAGATCATTTCATTTCATCCATCTTTCTTGTATCATGTTTTGGAATTGTTGGGTATGTGTTATATTCTTTCCACGATTAGCCCCACGCGCTGTATGTTGCGTCGGGCGTAGCTGGGGGGTCACGAGGGGCGAAGCAGTCCCCACCGTTGGGGTCCGGGGCAGCGCCCCGGCCAAAATTTGTTTTTTGTGTGGACCCACTCATAGGCGGATCCGCCCATGGTTTTGCACATGGTTTTGGGGTTCGATGGTTTTCGGCCCCTGGTATTTTTGTAGATCCGGTCAAGGGAACTACGGTTATGTTCTAATCCAGGGTTAATGGATTGGGGTTTATGTATGCTTCGGCATGTATATATATGTGTTGTAACACTAAAAGGAATATAATGAAAAATCAAGCTGGCCGTCCCGATTTGGGATCCAGGGGAAAATCTCTGTGTTTATTTGTTTTATGTTTTATGCTCTCGCTATTGTTTATTTTCTGTTGTAAGATTCGTGTGTAGATAATTTCTGTTCAGGGTTAAAACCTACATTTGGTATCAGAGCTGTTTCGGCTTCAAGGGGATGCCTTTGTTGTTGAGGGTTTTTTGCTCGGGCCTGTGGTAGACCTTGTTCAGTGGGAGATCTGCGGGATCGATTCTTGCGGTGAAAGAAGATGGCGAGCGGTGGAAAGATAGAGATCGAGAAATTTAATGGTCAGAGTTTTGAGTTGTGGAAGCTCAAGATGGAGGATCTGCTGGTGGATAAAGATCATTGGATCGCGGTAGATCCAGGTACTAAACCAACGACAATGTCAGATGAAGACTGGAAGAAACTGGATCGGAAGGCTAAGAGCACAATATGGTTGTGTGTCTCAGATTCAGTATTGTTGAATGTATCTGGGGAAGCTACGACGAAGAATTTGTGGGAAAAACTTGGGACTTTGTACCAATCTAAGTCTCTGGTGAATAAGTTGTTCCTGCGGAAAAAGCTGTATAACCCGAGGATGAAGGATGGAGACTCGGTGACAGAGCATCTGAACGCCTTCAATACTGTGGTAAGTCAGCTGTCGTCTGTTGATATTAAAATCTCAGATGAAGATAAGTGCATCAGTTTGTTGTGCTCTCTACCAGACTCGTGGGACAGTCTGGTTATTGCAATAGGTAGCAATACAACTACCTTGAATTTGATGACATTGTCTCAGCCTTGCTGTCGGAGGAAATGAGACGGAGAAATATGGAGGGTCAGAATGGAGATGCCTTATCTGTACGAGGAAGGTCCCAAAACAAAAACAAGAATGTGGTATCAGAAATTCGATACCTATATACGGGGACTTGGCTTCACCAGAAGCAAGGAGGATCATTGTGTTTATTTTAAATTAATTGGTGACCGTGTTATTTATTTGGTCTTGTATGTGGATGATATGTTGTTGATTGAAAATGACAAAGAAATTATCCAAGATTTGAAGACCCAACTATTCTCCAAATTCGACATGAAGGATCTTGGTGCTGCAAACTATATTTTGGGCATGGAAATTAAGAGAGATCGGGCAAAGAGGAAGCTCTGGTTAAACCAGAGGAAGTATGTCGAGACTATATTGCGGAGGTTCAATATGCAGGATAGTAAACCGGTGAATGTTCCTATTCCTGTAGGTGTAAAGCTGTCTGCTGAACAGTGTCCCAAGACACAAGAAGAAGAGGAGTATATGTCTCATGTTCCATATGCAAGTGCAGTGGGTAGCCTGATGTATGCAATGGTCTGTACTAGACCAGACATTGCACATGCAGTGGGAGTATTGAGCAGGTTTATGTCAAACCCAGGAAAGGAGCATTGGACAGTAGTGAAGCGGGTTTTCAGATATTTACGTGGCACTAGTGATTATGGCTTGTGCTACTAGGGAAGACCAAGATTGGAAAGAATGTTGGACATTCGTGGTTTTGTTGATGCAGACTGGGCTGGAGATCTGGACCAAAGAAGATCTACAAGTGGGTATGTGTTTAGCCTATTTGGAGGCGCAGTCAGTTGGATGAGTAAAAGACAGTCTGTAGTGGCTCTTTCAACTACAGAGGTAGAATACATAGCAGCCACTCATGCAAGCAAGGAAGCTTTGTAGAGATTGTGTTCAAGTATGGGGTTGGTACAACAAGCTATAAGGATAGACTGTGATAGCCAAAGTGCAATTTTCTTGGCTAAGAACCCTGCTTATCATTCAAAGACAAAGCACATTGATGTTCAACATCACTTTGTTAGAGATATGGTTGAGGCTAAAAGGGTGTTACTGGTAAAGGTGGACACTTTGAAGAATGTTGCAGATGCATTGACGAAGTCTGTGAGCACTCAGAAGTTCTCTTGGTGTAGAGAAACAATGGGTGTTGAAGAATTGGCACAATGACTAAGCTCTCCTGTGGCCCCCTGTGGAAAGAAAACAACAAGTGGGAGAATGTTGGGTATGTGTTATATTCTTTCCACGATTAGCCCCACGCGTTGTATGTTGCGTCGGGCGTAGCTGGGGGGTCACGAGGGGCGAAGCAATCCCCACCGTTGGGGTCCGGGGCAGCGCCCCGGCCAAAATTTGTTTTTTGTGCGGACCCACTCATAGGCGGATCCGCCCATGGTTTTGTGCATGGTTTTGCACATGGTTTTGGGGTTCGATGGTTTTCGGCCCCTGGTATTTTTGTAGATCCGGTCAAGGGAGCTACGGTTATGTTCTAATCCAGGGTTAATGGATTGGGGTTTATGTATGCTCCGGCATGTATATATATGTGTTGTAACACTAAAAGGAATATAATGAAAAATCAAGCTGTTCGTCCCGATTTGGGATCCAGGGGAAAATCTCTGTGTTTATCTGTTTTATGTTTTATGCTCTTGCTATTGTTTATTTTCTGTTATAAGAATCGTGTGTAGATATTTCCGTTCAGGGTTAAAACCTGGCTGTGAACGCAGTGGCCCATCGATTTTTGCATATCCATCCTAGTTGATATAGTTGATGCCCATGCTCGGATCAGTCAAGCGCTTTAAATATGGCTCATGCATGATATTCTGTTCCATTACTCATCTAAACCATATTTCTGCTATATTAGTTGCTTTGGGAGGGTGTTTTTAAAACACTATTATCATATATGGATTCTTAGATTGGTAAGCCCATGCATGGTGGTATTGTGTATCTGGATATCAGCTCAATGTTGACTAATATCTTCTCAACATTTCTTTCATTACATATACCTTCTGATATTTGATATCTGTGACATATTACTTGAATTGGCCCGCTTTGCAGTAAAATGTCTCTGAATTGTCTGTTGCTTTCATATTAGATTTATGCACTTTGCCTCTGCAGCATCCCTTTCTCTGTATCAGTTTCTGAGGGTCTTGGTACCATTCTATTTTATTTCCCTGTTTACAGGAGATAGCATGTGAGCTGAAGTTGACAACTTCATACATTATATTATACGCTCCTTGCTATGCTAAGATGTCCTAGGCACTGGTCTATCACAACTCTAGGCTATCTCTAGGAGTAACAAAATCTTTCTGGCGCCGTTGTCGGGGACGAATTTGAGAAATCTTAAATCCTTGGGCCTCGAAAAAATATAATTCACTCTTCAAGCAGGTGAGTATGGAGAGTTGAGAGTTGTAGATCCCTCACCTTGGCGACTCCACATTTATTCATTTGATAAATCTTTTTGCAGTCCTGGCTCCTCGTAAGCCACACCTGAGGTCAGATACGTCTAAGCCAAAGACACCTTTAGTGTTTGACCCTGAAAATATCATACATAGAAGAAATTGGAGGGAAAGAAAATCAGTCCATTCTGAGACTCCCGAATTCTCTCAAGAAGACTTTCCGTCCTCCTCCTCTCAAGATTCTCAATTGCAAATTCCCGACTCCACTGTCGGAGATACCGATTACTATTCAGATAGTCCACCCCGAGGAGGTGTCCAATTTAAAGTCAATTTTCATCCTACTCCTGAGGTTGAAGAGGTTAAATAAGTCACTGAAGTATCTGCGGTTAACAGACCATTGTTCCCCTCAACACCTCAAGCTGCAGTCGAATATATTCCTATCATTATTCATACTCCACTTCCTCCTCCTCCTCTTCCTCCATCTACACATCAGACTATTACACTACCTCCACCCCCTCCAATGGCCAATGTTCCAGCCTTCTTGTTGAAAAAATATGCTCCCCTGGAATTACCTCAAGTGTTGAATGATATGCCACAGGATTATCTAAAGATCTTGCCCAGATTCAATGGAGAAAATGAGATTGATGCTCAAAAACATCTTGATACTTTCTGCTAATTTGCAGAGAACTTTAATGTTGAATATTTGGATGTGGTCTTAAGACTGTTTATGCAATCTCTTGATGGTGAAGCTCGAAAATGGTTTAAGACTTTGGCAGGTCGTTCTATTACCACTTGGGATAATATGGAGGATAATTTTCTCAGAAAATGGGGGGAGAAGAAAGATCATGGACAATGTCTTACTGAGTTTAATACACTCAAGAAAAGACAGAATGAAGGGGTGTCAGAATTTATCAAGAGATTTAATAAGTTGTACCTAAGCCTTCCTGTTGATATGAAACCTCATCAGACTGCTGCTAAAGTTGTTTTCATAGCAGCCTTTGACTCAGAATTTGGTTTCTCTCTCAGAGAAAGAAAGCCTGCTACTCTGGATGATGCTCTAGAAATCCAGGAAAATTTTGCCTCCACTGGTAAATCAAAGGGAAAATCCGAACATGATACTAGAAGAAGGGGCAAAGAGGAGGTGTCTACTTCTAGTCAAGACAGAGACTCCAGTACTAGCACAATCAAAGAAATGAACAAAAATATTAGCAACTTTACTAATAAGCTGGGTAAGCTTGAATTGGAGGCCAAGAATTCAGCCTCCAGGAATTTCCAGAATTCTCCAAACAGAGGTTACAATCCTCTGTATAGGAAACCACCCTTGCAAATATTGCCAAGGGAAGAAAAGGAGCAACAGGATCAAGTACCACACTCATTGTACCTGGAAGGGCCAGTAGATGATTCTGCTGAAGACACTGCCTATGGAATGGAGGAGGCAAATCTCGCCTTTTCAAATAGTGATGGGGAAGAATGCCCTTTACAGGGAAATGAAGGGGCTAAGTGCCCATTGCAAGAAGAAGAAAATACCAGAGACACAGAAGACTCAGAAATCGATTACTGTTGTAAACAATTCGTTGATTTCATGCTAGCACAGTACAATATAAAATATGATCTCAGATCTTCTAGGAAGAGGACTCATACTCAAGATTATGAAGAAGAGCCTCCCCAGAAGAAAGTGCCTGCTCAGAAGGAGTCAACAGTGTAGAAAGCCACAGACAAATGTAAGGGACCTCTAAACAAACCTTTACAATCTAATGATCAAATTCATTCCTCTTCAAAAACAATCACTCCGCCTAATGTCAAGTCTGTGTCAAAATAAGTCAAATCCCCAGCTGAAAATAAAGAGCCAAAAGAGGTTGTAATAGAGAAGTCCCCCCCTGTTTTCAGTTTGAAAAAGGAACTTGAAAAAGTCAAAATCCCAGTTCCCTTGACTGAACTGTTGAAGCAACCAGCATACCAAGCTCAAGTCACCTCATTTATGCTCCCTCCATAAGCACCAATCATCCCAGATAGTCTCAACCTTCAAGAAGAAAGACCCATGGTTGTCTTTCGTCCAAATGTTGAGGAATTAGATGCTTCTAATCCTCCCTTTTATGTATCTCTAGTGATTCATGAATTGCTATTACATAATTGTTTGTTAGATTCTGGAGCTTCCCATAATCTAATACCTCTGTCAGTCATGGAACAACTAGGATTACAAATCACCCGTCCATACAAGGACCTCTATTCATTTGACTCCAAAAGATTTAAATGCTTGGTGATGATCAAGGATTTGGTGGTCAATTTGGCCCAAATAACAACAAAAAGTGTGGCAATGGACATCGTGGTGGCTAACATCCCAGCTCGTTTTGGTCTGTTGCTGTCAAGGTCCCGGGGAACAAAAATTGGTGGGTCACTCAAGATGGACTTAACATATGCCACTATTGCATTTTTTGGTGGCCAAGAGAGGAGGTTGTACAGGGAGACCAGATTTGTCAAGATGGTGACTAAGGCTGACAAATCTGTAAACTCACCAGTCTACAGTAAAGAAGGAGATTTTTCATGCTTGATGCTGGAAGAAGATCAATATTATGCTCATGAACCATCCTTTTGCCAGATTAAGACTGAGCAGCCCCCAGAGAGAAATGAAGCAAGAATCTGGACACTTAATTTTGATGGAGCAAATTCAAAAGAAGGTAATGGAGCTGGAATATTATTGATTTCTCCTACAGGGAAGTGGGTCCCATTGTCTTTCAAACTAGAATATGAAGCCACTAACAATGTGGCCAAATATGAGGCACTTCTGTTGGGATTGAAGACAACCAAGAACATGAACATACAAAGCTTAAAAGTTCTGGGAGATTCCGAGCTGGTGGTCAGAAAAGTCAAGAATCAGTGTCAAACCAAGCATCCTCGGCTAAGAGCTTATAGGAATGAAGTTTGGGACCTGGTGGAGAATTTCTTCTTGGCATTCAATATGCAGTTCATGCCCCAAGAACAGAATAGGATGGATGATTCCCTTGCCGTGGCTGCTATTACATTTTGACCACCTCAGAATCCTCTCTTGATGTATGAAATTGAGGTACGTTATCGACCATCAATCCCAGATAACATCAAGCATTGGCAGGTATTTGAGGATGAGGAACAAATGAAGAGATTCCTGGAGACAGTAGGAGAATTATCCAATATGGAGATTGATGCTGATGAAGAAGAGGTTGAGTCTGAAGATACTTTAGAAAGAAATTGGGAGGAGAAAGTGGCAGGTAATAAGGTGTTTCAGTTAAAGGGAAACATTATACCTAGAGGGTTGGTGCCTCTAGAGAGATTATTTGACAAAAATGATGTCCCACTGCAGCCAAGAAAAGTGGTAGAAGAAAATCAGGTAGAGTACCTGAATCTTGGTACTGAGGCTGACCCCAAAATTGTAAAACTGTCCAGGAAGATCCCTGGAGAATATAAAAAGCTATATCAGAAATTATTTCAGCCTTACAAAGATGTGTTTGCATGGTCCTATCAGGACTTTAAAACCTTTGATATCAGTATTATGCAGCACAAAATTCCACTGAAGGGAGATGAAAATCCCCATAAGCAGAAGCTCAGACAAATCAATCCCCTGCTGCTGCCTTCTATTGAGAAGGAAATCAAGAAGTTGTTAAAAGCCTAAATAATTGTACCACTGAGGTACTCTGAATGGGTGGCAAACCTTGTGCCTGTACGAAAAAATAATGGAGAAATAAGGCTGTGTGTGGATTTCAGAAATTTAAACAGAGCATCCTTAAAGGATAATTATCCACTGTCTAAGATGGATCACATCTTGCAGAAGGTGGTTGGAGCTTCTAGGATGTCAATGATGGATGGATTCTCTGGTTATAACTAGGTGGCTGTACTTCCATAAGACTTCTTTCACCACACCATGGGGTACATTCATGTATGCCAGGATGCCTTTTGGATTGATTAATGCAGGGGCCACTTTTCAGAGGGCCATGGACATTGCTTTTGTTGGGGAGCAAGATAAATTCTTGGTGGTCTACCTCGATGATATCACTGTATTTTCAAAGAATTATACTGAGCACATTGAGCATCTGCGTAGAACCTTTGAGAAATGCAGAAGGTATGGTCTCTCTCTAAATCCTTAGAAGTCTTTATTTGCATTAGAAGAGGGAAAATTTTTGGGACACATTGTGACTAGAGATGGGGTGAAGATAGATCCTAAGAGGGTAGAGGTTATAAATGGTATTGCTCTCCCCAGAAATAAGAAAGAGGTACATGTATTCCTAGGGCACATCAATTTCCTAAGAAGGTTTATCCCTAACTATGCTGAAATAGTTAGGCATATAACTGACATGTTGAAAAAGAATAATGAGGTAAAGTGGTCACAAGAATCACGAGAGGCCTTTGTCAGGATTAAAAATGATTTTTCTGAAGCTCCTGTGCTAGCTGGGTCAGATTATGCTATACCATTTATGATTTTCTCCTTTGCATCACCCCATATAGTAGCTGGAGTTCTGTTGCAGAAAAATGAAGAAGGGTATGAGCAGCCTATTGCCTTCTTCAGTCAGGTGCTTCGTGATGCAGAAATGAAATATAATATACTAGAAAAGCAGGCATACACCCTGGTGAAATCCCTCAAAGCATTCCGCGTATATATCTTACAGTCACATATCACTACATTTGTGCCTATAGCTACTGTAAAAGATATCCTTATTCAGGGGGATAGTGAAGGAAAAAGGGGAAATTGGATTGCCAAGATATAGGAGTATGACTTAGACATCCGCCCTACTAAGCTGATCAAAGGACAGGGGCTTGCTAAAATGTTATCTGAATCAAAATATCAAGCTCTGGGCATAAATTTGTCCATTGTAGCAGGTGAGGAACCTGAAGAGAATGAAGAGCGACAGGGAATTGGAGTAGCTACTCCAGAAATAAATGTAAAGTACCTCACCAGTCAGTGGTATAAAGAAATAGTGGAGTATCTTCTGACACTCAACTGTCCTCCTAGTTGTGACAAAGCTAAGTACAGATCACTGAGGTTAAAATCACAAAAATACGTGGTTGCTAATGGGAAGCTATATTGGCAAGATCCTTCAGGCATCCTACTTTTGTGTCTTACAGAGGATGAAGTAGAAAGTATAATGGCTGAATTCCATGAAGGGATCTATGGGGGACATTACAGCTGGAGGGCCATTGCTCACAAGATCCTGAAGGATGGTTTTTATTGGCCCAAGCTTTTTGGAGATGTTTTTTCCCAGGTTAGAGCCTGTGAGAAGTGTTAGAAATTTGCTGAAAGATAGAAACTAGCACCTCTGCCCATGATTCCCATGCACGTGGACGAACCATTCAAACAATGGGGAATTGATTTTATAGGTGAAATACATCCTCCATCAAGTGGTCAGCATAAATGGATATTAATTTCCACTGATTATTTCACTAAATGGGTGGAAGCCATACCTGCAAGGAATGCTACTGATGCTGTGATAATAAAGTTCATGGAAGAAAACATCATATCTAGGTTTGGTTGTCCTGCCAGAATAGTGACTGATAATGAACAGGCTTTCAAGTCGGCAAAATTTGTGAGCTTCTGCCAGGAATATAATATCACACTAAGTCACTCTACAACCTATTATCCACAGGGAAATGTCTTGGTAGAGTCTTCCAATAAAATCCTGGTGAGGGCATTGAAGAAGGCTATAAATGAAAACCAGAAAAATTGGGATTCCCAGCTGAAATTTTCTCTATGGGCCAATAGAATTACCAGCAAGAGAGAAACTGGAAAATCCCCATATGAATTAGTATATGGGAGGGAAGCAGTATTTCCTATTCAATTAGCCCTACCAGTAGCATGATTCATGCAGGAAAATCAAGAAGAGACTGATGATATGATCAGGAGAATAAACTAGCTGGTGGAATTGGAAGAAACATGCAATCAGGTGAATCAAAGGCTGACAGAGTATTAGGAGAATATGAAATACCTTTTTGATTAGCATGCTAAAGATAGGAATCTGCAGATTGGTGATTTAGTGCTCAGGTGGGATATCCGGAGGGCTGAAAAAGGAAAACACAATAAATTCGATCTGCTTTGGTTCGGTCCTTTCAAGATTGTGGAGCAGGGAGGTAACAATACTTTCAAGTTGGAAAATTTACAGGGAGATTTTCTTGATGCCCCTGTGAATGGTCAGTTCCTTAAGCCCTACATCCAATTCTGATGTAGGCAAAGACATCCTGATGTATTATATTGTATATTAGTTTCTTGTTCCATTTTTGTTTGAATAATGTGGGTGTTGGGACGAATTATGGAAAAGAAGGGTAGAAGTGCTGAAGAACAGAGGTTGCATAGAAGATCATCGGAGGGTCTGTGAAGTTCTTGACACGCCCAGGGATGGACGTGCCATCCCCAGGTGGAGCCAATGTTGATCATGAGAGTCTCCTACTGAATTTCGACCAGCAATCCTGCTTAAAGACTCCAGATCCCCCTCTTTTTGCCTTGAAAAATCATTTGTATGCCCATCGTTGCCTCTTCCTGCCACCAAATTACATTATAAAAGGCCGCAGATTGCATATTCAAAAATCTATTAGGCCTAGCCCCTTCGGCCAAGCCCCTGCATCATGTTCCTCCCACATGACCCAGCTATGAGGCCAGGCGCTGGTCCAAAAAAGCTCTTATCTGAATTGGTCATCGGGAGTGTTTTCGACCGTTGATTTCCCGACATCGTACGGTCCGCAGCCTATTTGTCCTAGTGGTCCCCACACCCACTCCCGTTGCAAAAACTGGTGGTTTATATCGCACCACCTTTTAGGCGGCAGGCGGTATTCCTCAAATCGGAGCGATTCCATACATCGCTCGCCGCATGTCTTCGTGTACAGCTCCAAAACTGCCCTCCATCATACGTTATTCCTCGATCAAAGTCACGACGTGATATTCATGACAGTCGTCCGATCTGGGGGTCTGCATCCAACGGTTGTCGCTCGTTGAAGCTACACGGCATTTAATCACAGCATATTCAACCCCTGGCCCACTATACGTCGCCCTCCTACGCGCCCTCCACCGTCGATCTCTGCCAAGATCAGATGGCCCTCATTCAACCCAAGCCACGCCATTGACCCAGTCCTCCTCCACGTGCCATTCAACGCATTCTCTTTCGCCTTCCTTATATGTCATTCAAAAGGTCAAATTCAAAATTTTTCATCTGCTATGCTCCGCCAATATTCTCCATCGCCATCTCCCACCGTCACACTACATTTCCTATCATTGTTTTGCATTTCTTGGCCTCTCCACCATGCCGCACCGTCTTTCCATTATCCCCAGTGTGTTCACCTTCACGTGCATGGTTTTCTTTAATGAGTTTGCGGATTTTACAGGTTTGCAACGACGGAAAGCTACCATGATTCATAACCTCTATTACTGTGATAGAGAGCACGTCAAAGGACCACTTTTCAGAGATGAATTATGAAGAAAGGCCCGGGAAGATATGCATACAAGACTTCCATTAAAGGAGCGGGGTTAAAAAAATCTGTCAAACTCTCCAGGGTCATTCAAAGCACAGATTGCGCAACCGGAATCATTAATGGAGCAGCAGAGAAATATCAGTGGAAGGTAGATAATCAAAGGCGTGTAATTGAATATTTTGAGGCCTTGATCTAACCTTTTGAGGGCCGAGTGCCAGGTTGAAGATCCTGCAGATCACCTAAAAGATTTATGCACAGAAAACAATGCCCTCCAAGTTTTATTTCAGCAGATTTTTCTCTGCAGGGAAGGACGAAATGTTTATGTGATTTTGCTGCTTTGCCGTGTTCCTGGAGAAATTTCTACCCATAGCATTTATTTCAGTTAGCAGGCCACAGAGTACAAACATCATTACAAAGTCATGAAGCAGTATGGGCGTGCACGTCTCCGCCATCTTTTCCTTATGAAGAAAATTGATGGTTCATCACGTACTTCATTTATTAAGTTTTCTTTTTCTCTATAAAACCCCCGAAGAACAGATTATTGAGGGTTCCAGATTTTATCAGAAAATTATGCAGCGAAAAGATTTTTGCATACATTTTGTAAAACTCTTGTATGAAGGCTTAGAGCCCATAGGGTCTCAGTGAGGAGGAGTTCTATCTATTAAAGAGGATTCTGGTCTTTGGTATTTCACAGTGTGTAACCTTTTCTCTTATGTGTTATATTAATAGATCATTTCATTTCATCCATCTTTCTTGTATCATGTTTTGGAATGCGAGTGGCTCACTGATTTTTGGTATGGATTCATCCTAGTTGATGCCCATGCTTGGATCAGTCAAGCGCTTTAAATATGGGTCATGCATGATATTCTGTTCCATTACTCATCTAAACCGTATTTCTGCTATATTAGTTTCTTTGGGAGGGTGTTTTTAAAACGCTATTATCATGTATGGATTCTTAGATTGGTAAGCCCATGCATGGTGGTATTGTGTATCTGGATATCAGCTCAATGTTGACTAATATCTTCTCAACATTTATTTCATTACATATACCTTCTGATAATTGATATCTGTGACATATTACTTGAATTGGCCCGCTTTGCAGTAAACTGTCTCTGAATTTTCTGTTGCTTTCATATTAGATTTATGCACTTTGCCTCTGCAGTATCCCTTTCTCTGTGTCAGTTTCTGAGGGTCCTGGTCCCATTCTATTTTATTTCCCTGTTTACAAGAGATAGCATGTGAGCTGAAGTTGACAACTTCATACATTATATTATATGCTCCTTCCTATGCTAAGATGTCCTAGGCACTGGTCTATCACAACCCAAGGCTGTCTCTAGGAGCGACAACATGACCAACCAAAATCTATCTGTTTTGTCATTTATCAATTCATGTTAGTGTTTGCTTGCTAAAGTTTTGAGTGACTGAATACCTCCAGAGACTAGTTTTCATTTACTCTTCTTGCCTCACTTTGGATTTGTTTGATCAATGTTTTTTTGTGTTATATTTATCATTGTTGAATAGTTCCATAGTTAAATTTTAAATTTAATCAATTCATTATTTTTGAAAAGATGAATTTTGATTTCAGTCTTTGTTTCTCTTGAAAGTTTTGAGTGATTGTTTCATTCATATAAACTTAAAGGAATTGAAAATAAAAACATGCATTTTCATTTAAGGATTGTGAGTGCTACTTGAGGAACTGTTTAGGGAGAAATTTCATTTATATGTGATCATTGATGATTGAAAATTATCTGATTGCTCTATCCCTACTATCTAGTTTTTCATTGTTGAAAATCAATTTGAAACAAATGCTTAACATTCTAATTTCATTCTAGGAATGTTCAATACATCTCGCGGTGAACTTGAAATACAAACTGATAATCAATATCAACATAAAATTTATCTAAGGAAGCATTCTAACATTAACGATAACATTTAGAGGTCTAGGTTAGAAGACATGTTTTGGCATCTTTAAACATAGCAATTGTCATTAATTTCCTGCGATACATTTAGAGTATGATACGTCATTCCATGTACGTAAGTATATCGTGGCTCGTCCACATACTTTCGGGTATATCAGGCGGTGTTATAGTAAAAAAAGTATAAGGGGATTCTCTCACTGTGCGGTTTTGCATTAGTGTTAAGGGAAAAGCTACCCTAAGGCCTTGAGTTGAGGGACCTAACAGAGTGGATGATATGTCATCACAAGGACTCTAATTACCAGTTTTTATGCTTTAAACTAGAAAATGAGGATTTTGGACCTTGCCCGTTTATCCTTCGTTTGAGGTCGATCCCGTAGGGTGCAAAACCTCTGCTACTCCTCTTGCTCCAGAACCTGCAAATTAGTCAAGAACAAGCACACAAACTAGTTGCAAAGTATATATGTCCTAGATGTCAACATATTAGCATATATAATCTCATAAAGATAGCATGAAATAAACTATTCAAGATTATTAAGGATGTATAAGAGACACATAACACATAAACATCAAGAAAAAGATGGTACTTATTTTATTGATAAAATGTATATAAAATAGTGGAGAAATCACCTGAGATCTGCCATGGCCTTGAGAAAAACCATCCTCCGGATTCGTCCAACCCTAGCCTCAAAAAGCTTCTTCCATAAATAGTGCACAAAGGATGTCACATATAATGAGGGTGATCATCACAAGGAAACAAGGGTTTCCTAAACCTGGGAAGTGCAGGAGGGACAAAGGAAATATCAGACTTGATCAAGGCTATAAAAAGCTATAATATCAATAATATTCTCCCTCTCCTCTCTTATTCCATTCCCTTGAGGCGTATTTATACCTCCTCAAATTATTTTTTTAGTTGGGGAACAGTTAGGCCACGGGCTGGGGTAGTTAAGTTACAGGAAAAAATCGTAAACCCTGCCTCATTAATAGGGAATTATATATTTTTTAATATTTTAAATAGAATACGTAGGTCAGTTATGGATGGACCCACATATGCACATGGAAAAAACTGGGCAGAGTCACGTATGGATTTTAAAATATTATTTTTTAAGAAATATGACCAAGTCTAAATGGAAGGGCTTCCCAAGGCCAATGCATAAGTCATCAAGTATAGTATAGGTGATAAATGATGCTATAACAAATGCCCCCTAATATATGAGGTCAGAAGGGGCACATGATGGCCGAAATGTATTATGTGCATAGAAAGAACCTTGCGAGGAGTAGAGAGGACTTCACTAGATTTCAGCCTGCCAAAAACCAGTGATAGAAAGATAGCTCATGTCTAAGGCGGGAATACCCATGCCTAGTGAAATAAAAATATGTCTGCATATCAAGTATGGAGCGGATCCAATATGTATACAAGTATAATTGAAATTTAAAGTACATAGTGAATCATGTGATCACCACCCAAAAGAAAAAGTCAAAATCATGTCCAAGTATCACATATAAAAGACTGATCAATGATGCTGCATAGATATCTGATCACTGAAGTCACAACTGAATATCCAAGTACCAAATCATAAGTGGTGGAACAAATGGTACAAGACACAACTCGGGTGTCAACATAAAAGATGTTGCTGTGATGAAACTGCAACATATAAGGGTGGATGGTGTCACTGGTAGAAAACTGAAGGAGCTGTCAAAGTGAACCAAAAAATGTTGATGTAAACCCGAGGTCTTCACCGATCACCATGGCACAATTCTAAACAATGGGAATAAATGAGATTAGGTCGACCATGTGAGAAATCATTTGATTACCGGTCATTGATGTATAACATTAACAAACGTGAGACAACCCACCTGTTGGGGTTCCCATGTTTTGGAAAGTTTGGCAATACCAAAAGATGAGACAACATCAGAACCACTTTCAGACCTTAGGATCTAGCCCTCCTAGGTCCAGAGAGGGATCTCTCTATATAAGCGAAGGTTTTATGCCCTTTAAGCTCTGTGTTAAGATATTAGGCTAGTTATAGGCACATGTTTGTTTGATTGATTGTTTGTTTGGTTATTGGGAATCGGAAAGGAAGGGTTCAATGTGAGGCAAGGGTGTGCAAAGAATATTTAGGCAAAGGAGAGATGATTTCAAAGAACATTCGAGAACATTGGGCAATGGAGTCAGGAAAGGGTTTACTTGCTATTCAATATGCAAGCTTTCAGTTGGGCTAGTCATCTAAAGCATTGGATCTTAAAGATGATAGTGTGGCATGAGATGGTAAGAGAGAAGGTGAAAGCAAGGAAACCTCGAAGGTGACCTTTCAGGAATTAGATCTAGGGACAAGACATGCCATTGGAAAACTTGTGATCTAAAACCTAAATGGTTAACTCTTCGGACAAGGAAAAATTAAAGATTTAAACACAAAGGTGAAAACCTGAGATCAGAGAGAGACTTTGAGCTCTCAGTGATTTGGCATCCAGCTTAAGGGAACTTAGAAATGTTCAATTGATTGAAGAGGACCCCAGTGAGACAGAGACAGAGTGCTAAACTCCCAGTATCCCGATTCATTCAATTAAAGCCTAACAAGAACATCTAAGAATAGATTAATTAATTCATACATCAGCTAGCAGTAAAGATTAGCCACTACACTGGTTAAATTAACTTGAATCAGTGCTCAGATAAAAAATATAGCAGAAAAAATTAAAGGTAGGGAGAGCAGAAGCTTAGGGTGCTATGTGAGGGTATATCCTAAACCAGATTTCTGATGTGTGCCAGAAGAAAAGAAATATGATGAAATACAAAGGAAAACAAGGGCAAAGATAGAAAAACATCATCGCTGCTTTAAATCAGGATCCAAAGAAATGTGCTTGTCATATTAAAGAGAAACACCAGTCATGTACAACATTACCAACAGCTTGATATTCAGTCTAAAAACATCTACCTCAGCCTATCTCACAACTCTACATAGAGAAATATGTCTCAAGAGAAACAACTTACAATTCACAGATGTCCGATCAACAACCTTTACAATGTTTTCTCATGAATTTTTATATCTGAAAGAGAGGCAGAGGGGGTAGATGAAACAATAAATGAGAAATTAAAACAGGGTAGGAAGAGGGGCTCGAGGCCCATTCTGTTTTAATGTTCATACATTAATCTTTGGTACTCTTTGGGTGAAAGAGTGATCTTCGACAGGCTGCAATTTACTCCAGGTATGTTCGTGATGTACTCTCGGCTGTAGTACTCTGCAGTACTCTGGTAAATAAAAAAAATGCAGATACAGATTATGAGGTCTGCCATACTGTGTAACAAATTCTCTGGTAGCATTAGGACTGTTCTCAGGTTAGAGATCTTCTCTGGAACACGGTATAGGATGAACACAGTATGGGCACTTCGTCCTTTCATGGGAAGAAACTTCTGCTGATGTGAAACGTTGTCAATATTGTTTTCTGTACGTCAGGCCTCATTAGGCCCTCTGTGTGATTTGATGAGGTCTTCAATCTGGTACATTTTCATTTTAAACACTAGATTAAGACTTAAAATCTTCAATACTGAGCATTGAATTCCCTGATCTTTTGCGGATACTCTTTGTCGCTTCATGACTGTCCCTGTCTGTGAAATTTGAGCTTTAATGGCGCTTGAGAGGTTTTACAGAGTTTAACTCTTTTATTTTAATGAGAATCATGTCATAACACCTTCCCAGGCTCTTCTTCATAATTTCAACCGCTGAAAATGGTTTTCCCTGCTTTCTGTGCCACTGTAACAGTGACTGTGAACCATGGCAGTCGTCCACTGCCCGTACCCTGCAAAACACAAAAAATTGTTAAGAAATACATGCTGGAGGGGGATGGACGCTTTGATGGCCTACAGAATGGTGACGAAACTGTGGAGGAATGGTGAAAAATGCAGTGGAATGGTGAAAATAGACCGAACAATGCAAAAATGGTGGAAGACTAGACAGATGGAGGCTTAGTGGAGAAATGCATAGGGACCGTTCGATCATGCATGGGGGTGATGATCGACGGTGGAAAATGAACGATGGAAGGTTTTTGGAAATCAGGCGAAATATAAAGGAAATAGGAAAAATGTCGCGAAGGTAGGTGACGTGGAGCTCTGGCGGTGGGACCCGGTCAATGGCGGGGGTGATCATTCTGTACCGTCAGATCTCAGGAGGAGATCGATGGCTGCGATCGTCAAAGGGCAATTAAATGTGGGCCAGGGGTCTTGTTTGCCTTGATTTATCCCATGAGCATCTTAGGGGTGTGATCACCCTTGGATGGCCAGCCTCAGATCGGACGGTGCACGCGCATATCGCGCCGGGCCCACAGTCGATCTTTAATGCACGATGAGAGTGGGTTTTCAAAAAAACTTGAGGACACGTGTCGGGTGGTGACTTTGATCACTGCTGATTGAAAAAAACAACCCTCCATCAAAAAGCGGTGCGATAAAAACCGCCGGTTTTGCACAGTGATTGATAGCGGGGACCACTGGGGCAGACGATTTGTGGGTCATTGGATCGGAAAAGGATCAACGACTCAGATTTGATTGGAGGGAAATGACGGAGGGTGAATGGGCGGGTTGCGATTCAATCTTGACCACTGGTTCTTGTGGATTCAGCGGTCAGGATTGGATCGCTGGACCATGATTTGGGAGAACAAAGAGTGACACGACAAAAAGTTTCTGATGAGCGATTATGCGAGATTGCGATGGCCGTTGAATTAAACTGTGAATCGACGACAGAGATCATCATCAGAGGGTTTACGAAGGGATGAGGTGGGTGCGGTAAGACTTTGCGCGGACCGTTAGATCTGTTAGCCCCTTAGAAATTCCTTGACAAGCAAGCCAGGGGCTAATTTGTTTTATAAGCCTGCAAGGAATGCATTTCCCTTGAAAACACATCATCCTTGCAGCCTTTCAGGTTCCCTGCCTCGTGACTGTTTCCCTCTGCTGTTCTGAGTCAATAGGCCTGGTTGATAAAGAATTATGCTCCTAAAGGCTTTATTCTACCCTTTATACCCTTGCAAAATGCTTCATTTTCGCCCCTTTGTTCCTTTTGTCAAATTCCCCTTTGTTCCCCCTAAAAAACTTCCCCTTACTCTCCTAAAGCTTCCCAAGATCCCCATGAAGTCCCACCTTTGCCTTTTGTTTCCTCAAGTTTCCCCTCTATCTCCCTATCGTTACCCTCCTTAGGCCTTGAAATGCATTAAAATGGGGTAAAAACCCACTTTTCGACCTTATAATAGGCCTAAGCTCCTTTACCGCCAGCCCCCTTCCACTTTTCCCCATACAACCCAGCACTGAGACTGAGCGCTTAAGCGCCTTAGGTGCTAATCGCATCGGATGATCGGAGCGTGGAATTAAAATCCTTTGTAACATTGAAAAAGTGGCGATGCGATTGTTTTATTAACAAGTCCCGTGAATTTATATCCACTGTTGATCTATCGTTGCGATCCGATGGTTCCCGTTAAATCCATGAGCACTTGCCATTCTTCACGTCCACCTCTCCGATTGAGCCATCGCCATGTATTTTCCCACGGATCCGACAGTTTGGAGTGTACCCACCCCTGTGGACCCCACCACACACTATCCATAAACCCGGTGGTATCTATCGCACTGCTTTTGGGCGGTAGGTGGAATTCTCCCATTGCCCAGCGATTCCATACATCATTCGACACGTGGCTCCTGTACGATTCCAAAACTGCTTGCTCATCGCACGCTATCGTTCGGCATTTTCCGCGGCACGATATCCTTGTCAACTGTCCGATCTGCCATAGCCCATCCAACGGTCATCGCTCAACGAAGCTGCACATGCGATAGTCCATGGCCTTCATACCCCTGGCCCACTGTCCATTTCCCTTCGCCATGTTTCCCACCGTCGATATCCTTTGAGATCTGAAGGTCCAGATTTTTTTTCCCCCCACAGTTGACTATTCCGCCGTCGCCCAGTCCCGCCACGTCACCTCCACGTATCTCACCGTACATTCGCCCCTCCCGTTTAATATATTCATTCAAAGGGTCAATGTTTTTAAGGTTTTCATTTAAATTCTATCGCAGGCCACCAACCTTTCGCCATCTCTGTTCTCTACCATTCCACAACATTTTTCCGCCATTTCTTCACAGTTCCGCTATCATCCACACAGTCATCCACATCATCCGACCCCTTGCATGTTTTTCTTGACAGTTTTCGTATTTTGCAGGGTTATTAGAGGCAAAAAACTGCCATGGTTTAGATGTATCATTGTAAGTGGCGAATTTTGCAGAGAAGGTTGAATTTGGAAGATGGTGCTATAGAGAATGTCTGGAAAGGTAGCGACGACATTAATTTTATCAAAGAAACAATTCAATCTCCGCCGAAACCTATCTGGCGCCATTAAAACCCAGATTTCGTAGATTGAGACATTTGTGAAGCGGCGGAGAAATACCAGCTAATGATCAAGGAGTTCAACGTTCAGTACTGAGGATTTTAAGCTTTAATCCAGAAGATTTAGAGGAAAAGTACCAGACTGAAGACCCATGGATCATGTAGAAGGTACAACACACAGAAATCAATGCACATCGGGTTTCTACAGTAGCAAAATGTTTTTCTCCATGAAGGACGAAGTGCCCATACAACTTTTACTCTACACCGTGTTCCTAAAGGAATTCCCACCCTGACAATAGTCCTACGATATCAGTAGCATTAGTCACACAGCATGGCAGACTTGAATCGTTGATTTATTTTTGCTTAGATCACCAGTAGTACTGCAGAATGCTGCAGCAGAGTACATCAGAAACATACCTGGAGTAGATGGAAGCCTGAACGAAACCCATATCTTCATCCAAAGAGCAGTAAGGATTAATGCACATAATTGATACAGAGCTGGCTTTAGCCGTCTTCCTCTTCTGAGTTTTTAATGCTGCATTTAGTTTCTCACCTACCTTCTCTACTCCGCTGGAGCTATAAATTCATGAAGAAACTCAATGTAAAGGTTGTTGATCAGTTATCAGAGAATTGCAAGTAGTTTCTTTCGAGACACAGTCTCTGTGTAAAGTTGTAAGATAGGCTGAGGAATATGATTTCAGACTGAGTATTCTACTATTGGAAATGTTGTACTTGACTGGTATTGTTGTTTAATGTGACAAGCACATTTCTTTGGATCCTGATCTAAAGCAGCGGTGATGTTTTCCTGCCTCTGTGTTTAATTCATTTCATTTCATTTCTACTAGCTTGCATAAGAATATTGGCATAGGATTTACCCTTGTTAGGTACCCTATGTTTCTTCTCTCCTTGCCATTGATGTTTTTCTTCTGAATGTATTATCTAAGAAGTGATTTCAGTTGATTTAACCAGTGTAGTGGATGTTATTTCCTACTCTCTGATGTATGAATTAAATGAATCTATTTCTTAGATGTTTCTTGTTAAGGATTTAGTTGGAAGATTTGTGAACACTGGGGATTAGAGTTAGCCCTGTCCACTAGGATCCTTGTGTGACCAGCTGGTCTTTAAATTTGTTTCTAATCTGTGTTGTCTCCTCCTCTTCCCCCATTCCATATCGCACTATCATCTTTAAGATCCAACGTTTTAGATGACTAGCCCAATTGAAAGCTTTCACATTGGATAGCAAGCAAATCCTTTCCTGACTCCATTGCCCAAAGGTTTTGAATAGTTCCTGGAATACTTCACCTCTGCCTTATCCCTCTTTGCTCATCTTTGTATTACATTAAACCCTTCCTTCCTGATAACCAGCAACCAAATCAAAACAAATCAGACAAACAAACCTTGTGCCTATAACTAGCCTAACATCTTAACATTTGAGCTTCAAAGACTAATATACTTTGACTATTATAGAGAGATCCCTCTCTAGACCTAGGAGGGATAGATCCTAAGGTTTGAAAGTGGTTTGATGTTGTCTCATCTTTTGGTCTTGCCAATCTGGCCAAAACATGGGAACCCCCACATAATGGCGAATCCACTGGGGATGTTGAGTGAATTTCACCTTAAACATTCTTAGGCACTCAAAAGACCCAAGATCTCTGGTTAGATTGGAATTCAATTGCTGATGGTGGACAACAGCCTGCTTCAAACATTCATATACATCCACCTGGCAACTCCACACTCCCTATGATCCAAAGACCCGATGACTCCACTGGTGGAGGACTCTGAACTGGTTGAGAAGAAGCAATAGCCTTCTTTGTAGGAATATGAATCCAAACATGGACAAGCATACAAAGTATGATGATTTGTATGATAAATTAAATGAATTAACAGAAACGTTTAGTAAAGTGCTGGAAATGTACATGGATAATCTGAATGCAAATGATGATTATTTAGAACAACCCATGCCTCTTCTAGAACAAGAACAAACTCAAGACCAAGAAGATGAGCAAGACATGTATGATGCTCAGGAGTCTATAGAAGACAAAGAGGAAAGGGATTAGGAATTTCTTGATTGTATACCTACGTCTTGGGTTACGCTGAAAAGAGAGTATGAGGACCTAATAGAAAAAGCTAACAGGGAACGCTGCCTTGAGGTAACAAGGGACCACATAGAGGAGGCAGAATCTGATGGAGAAGAAGAGGCTCAAGTAAACATCCCGCCTCCAAATCAACTAACACAAGAGAAATAGGACTGTTGTTCCTCTGTCCATGATGAGAGGGAAACCCCTCTTTTGACAGAAGAGGAGATTGATCAAATAGTAAACCAGCGGTCCACCTCATAAATATTTTATGGAACACATGCTCCTTCTCAGTCATCTCTTGAGTTTGATGATACAGATCCAAAAGACTCCTCTATGGATCAGGACGGAGAAAGACCTGCTGAAAATCCAGAAGGTTTGGTGGGTGACGTTACTTATAGTTATGGTTTTCTTATTTATGATCTATTTGATGATGAGTGTTTTCAAAGGGAAGTCGAGCTTGCAGAACCATCATCCTTAGATTCATGGGAGGAAGATCAGAGTCAGTGATTTCAGAGAAGTAATGAAACCAGTTAGCCTATCTATGATACTGATGGAGAGAGCTATGACAGTATAATAACAGATGAAGATTCTTTGAATCTTCATTCTGCTTTACCACATATCATCAGTGAGACTGGTAACCAGCAGCCTTTCCTTTCAGAATATGAGGAGGAAATCAAATAAGAGATTATTGAGCAAGATGAAAATAACAAGCCTTCTCTTGAAAAGGAGGAAGAAATGAAACAAACCACTGCTCAAGAATACATAGATCTTTTCAAGGAGCTCAACACATCAGATCAGAACATATCAGAGCTCCAAGAGGACTCAGATCCAATATACGATGAGTCTTCCAGTTCAGGAGATGAGGGAGATTCTCTCTCTCAAGAGATTCTTCTTCTTGATCCAGTGGAAGAAGAAGAAATCCTGGTTGAAGCATGCCTGCCAAATATTTATAACCAAGTAACATTTCATGATCCTTATGTACATTTCCTACAAACATTTGTAGAAGGATCAAAGGTCTTTTTGAGCAGCATGTTGCAGACAGTAAGAAACTTTTTTGTAGTTGCTTTTGTGGAACAAAAAGAGTGGGAGCTGCCCTGCCTATCCGGCCTGCTCAAGGAGTTGAGCAAGAGAGACCAGTCATGGGATCATTGGATGGACTGGTTGCATTGAGAGACATTTTTTGTAAGCTAGACTGTAAATATTTCAGTTAGAGTAGGGTAGGTAGGAAAGCTCAATAAAGCTCAGCCTGTGAGCACGTAGTTAGTTGTTTTTAATTCCTGAAAAGTCCAGAAAGTCAGACAGTCTAATCCTGGCTTGATTGTTTTCAATTTCTGTCTTAGAATGTAGAGAAGAAATCTGCTAGATAGTTTAATCCTAGCAGATACTAGTTTAGGTAGAGAAACTATGAGATCAACAGTTTAATCTGGTCTCATGGAGTAATAAGGGTAGAAGTAGAATAGGTTTGTTTTCCTATTGTAAAAATTGATGATGTAAAGGGTCTGCAAGTCCAAATGCACCCAAAAGAAAATATTAGGACTATAGTGTGGGTAGGTAGTTGTTTGGGAGAATGTTTACTGCTGATATGATGTCTTCATTATTGTGGCAACTTAAAATCAAAGAAAAAGGTGGCTTAAAGCAGCAGGCATCTGGCCTACACCGAAGATCATTTTTTGAATTCTTGACTCCTTCAAGAAGAAGCCATCCCCATGTGGAGCCACTCTTAGCCCCTTATAAATTCCTTGACAAGCAAGAAAGAGGCTAATTTTTTTTATAAGCCTGCAAGGAATGCATTTCCCTTGAAAACACATCATCCTTGCAGCCTTTCAGGTTCCCTGCTTCGTGACTGTTTCCCTTCGCTATTCTGCATCAATAGGCCTTGCTGATAAAGAATTATGCTCCTAAAGGATTTATTCTACCCTTTCTACCCTTGCAAAATGCTTCATTTTTGCCCCTTTTTTCATTTTTTCAAAGTCCCCTTTGTTCCATCTAAAAAACTTCCCCTTACTCTCCTAAAGCTTCCTAAGATCCCCATGAAGTCCCACCCTTGCCTTTTGTTTCCTCAAGTTTCCCCTCTATCTCCCTATTGTTACCCTCCTTAGGCCTTGAAATGCATTAAAATGGGGTAAAAACCTACTTTCCAACCTTATAATAGGCCTAAGCTCCTTTACCGCCAGCCCCCTTCCACTTTTCCCCCATACAACCCAGCACTGAGACCGAGCGCTTAAGTGCCTTAGGTGCTAATCGCATCGAAAGATCGGAGTGGGGATTTAAAATCCTTTGTAACATTGAAAAAGTGTCGATGCGATTGTTTTATTAACAAGTCTCGTGAATTGATATCCACCGTTGATCTGTCGTCGCGATCTGACGGTTCACGTTAACTTTGCAAGCGCTCGTTGTTCTTCATGTCCACCTCTCTGATCGAGCCATCGCCATCTATTTTCCCGCGGATCCGGTGGTTCGGAGTGTACCTGCCCCTATGGACCCCACCGCGCACTATCCATAAACCCGGTGGTATCTATCGCACCGCTTTTGGGCGGTAGGCGGAATTCTCCCATTGCCCAGCGATTCCATACAACATTCGACACGTGGCTCCTGTACGATTCCAAAACCGCTTGCTCATCGCACGTTATCGTTCGGCGTTTGCCGCAGTGCGATATCCTTTTCAACTGTCCGTTCTGCCATCATCCATCCAACGATCATCGCTCAACGAAGCTACGCACGCGATAGTCCATGGCCTCCGTACCCCTGGCCCACTGTCCATTGCCCTCCGCCGTGTTTCCCACCATCGATTTCCTTTGAGATCTGACGGTCCAGATTTGTTTTCCCCCCACAGTTGACTATTCCACCGTCGCCCGATCCCGCCACGTCACCTCCACGTATCTCACCGTACATTCGCCCCTCCTGTTTAATATATTCATTCAAAGGGTCAATGTTTTTAAGTTTTTCATTTAAATTCTATCACAGGCCTCCAAAATTTCGCCATCTCTGTTCTCTACCATTCCACAACATTTTTCTACCATTTCTTCGCAATTCCGCTATCATCCACGCAATCGTCCACATCATCTGACCCCTCGCATGTTTTTCTTGACAGTTTTCATATTTTGTAGGGTTATCAGAGGCAGAAAAATGCCATGGTTCAGATGTATCATTGTAAGTGGCGAACTATGCAGAGAAGGTTGAATTTGGAAGCTGGTGCTACAGAGAATGTCTGGAAAGGTAGCGGCGGCATTAATTTTATCAAAGAAACAGTTCAATATCTACCCAAACCTATCCGACGCCATTAAAACCCAGATTTCGCAGATTGAGACATTTGTGAAGCGGCGGAGAAATACCAGCTAATGATCAAGGATTTCAACGTTCAGTACTGAGGATTTTCAGCTTTAATCCAGAAAATTTAGAGGCAAAGTACTAGACTGAAGACCCATGGATCACGTAGAAGGTACAACACGCAGAAATAAATGCACATCGGGTTTCTAAAACAATAGAATGTTTTTCTCCATGAAGGAAGAAGTGCCCATACAACTTTTACTCGACACCGTGTTCCTAAAGGAATTCCCACCCTGAAAACAGTCCTACGATATCAGTAGCATTAGTCACACAACATAGCAGACTTGAATCGTTGATTTATTTTTGTTTAGATCACCAGTAGTACTGCAAAATGCTGCAGCAGAGTACATCATAAACATACCTGGAGTAGATGGAAGCCTAAACGAAACCCATATCTTCATCCAAAGAGCACCAGGGATTAATGCACAGAATTGATACAGAGCTGTCTTCGGCCGTCTTCCTCTTCTGAGTTTTTAATGCTGCATTTAGTTTCTCACCTACCTTCTCTACTCCACTGGAGCTATAAATTCATGAAGAAACTCAATGTAAATATTGTTGATCAGTTATTAGAGAATTGCAAGTAGTTTCTTTCGAGACACATTCTCTGTGTAAAATTGTAAGATAAGCTGAGGAATATGATTTCAAACTGAGTATTCTGCTATTGGCAATGTTGTACTTGACTGGTATTGCTGTTTAATATGACAAGCACATTTCTTTGGATCCTGATCTAAAGCAGCGATGATGCTTTCCTGCCTCTGTGTTTAATTCATTTCATTTCATTTCTACTGGCTTGCATCAGAATATTGGCATAGGATTTACCCTTGTTAGGTACCCTATGTTTCTACTCTCCTTGCCATTGATGTTTTTCTTCTGAATGTATTATCTAAGAAGTGATTTCAGTTGATTTAACCAGTGTAGTGTATGTTATTGCCTGCTCTCTGATGTATGAATTAAATGAATCTATTTCTTAGATGTTTCTTGTTAAGGATTTAGTTGGAAGATTTGGGAACACTGGGGATTAGAGTTAGCCCTGTCCACTCGGATCCTTGTGCGACCAGCTGGTCTTTAACTTTGTTTCTAATCTTTGTTGTCTCCTCCTCTTCCCCCATTCCATATCACACTATCATCTTTAAGATCCAACGTTTTAGATGACTAGCCCAATTGAAAGCTTGCACATTGGATAGCAAGCAAATCCTTTCCTGACTCCATTGCCCAATGGTTTTGAATAGTTCCTGGAATACTTCACCTCTGCCTTATCCCTCTTTGCTCATATTTGTCTTATATTGAACCCTTCCTTCCTGATAACCAGCAACCAAATAAAAAAAAAGAAGACAAAACCACCTTGTGCCTATAACTAGCCTAACATCTTAACAATTGAGCTTCAAAGACTAATATACTTTGACTATTATAGAGAGATCCCTCTCTAGACCTAGGAGGGATAGATCCTAAGGTCTGAAAGTGGTTTGATGTTGTCTCATCTTTTGGTCTTGCCAATCTGGCCAAAACATGGGAACCCCAACAAGATCTATTCAGATCAACGGTGGTGATTGCTTCAAAGGCCGACGGACTACAAACACCATCGCATCGAAGATTTTCTGTTTACAAAGGAAATGCGCTCCCCTCCAACTCTCCGATTGCGATAAATGCTTTACGGCTAGTGCTTGGTTTTAGCGCCCGGGTCATGTGGGGAAGTAGTTTAGGGCTAGGCCGAAGGGGACTAGCCTGTTTAAAGAGGAAAATGGGTTTTTTAGCCTTAGAGATAGTGTTTTAAGGCCCAAAGGATGTTTTTGGTAGAGGTAAAAAAGGGGGATTTGAAATCAAATGAAGGATTTTCACTTGGTTTGAAGGATGAAACAGATAGTTTAGGGGATTTTGGGAAACAAAGGGGAATGTTTAAGAGTGGGAAAAAGATTAATAATGGGGAAATTTTGCATAGGTACAAGGGCAAATGGGAGACTTTTTGACCACAATTTTCCAAGGGCATTGAGGCTTCTTGGATGGGAACAACAGTGATGATCTTTTTAAAAAGGAAATGGACACATAGAGGCTTCAAGGATGAGAGATTTTCATGGGAAATGTATCTCTTGAAGGCTCATAAAACAATTTAGCCACCTGTTTTCTTGAAAAAAATTTCATAGGTGGCTAACAATGGCTCCACATGGGGATGGCTTCTTCTTGAAGGAGTCAAGAATTCAGAAAATAAATATTTGGAGCAGGCCAGATGCCTGCTGCTTGGCACATCCATTTTCTTTCTTGGACCAGCTACTACAAATCATGAAGTCATCATATCAGCAGTAAAATTCTCCCAAACAACTACCTACCCATACTATAGTCCTATCATTGTTTCTTCAGGGTGCATTTGGACTAGCAGACCCTTTACAACATCAATTTTTGCAATAAGGAAAATAAACCTATTCTATTTCTACCCTTATTACTCCATGAGAATAGATTAAACTATTGGCCTCATATGTTTCTCTACCTAATCTAATATCTGCTGGGATTAAACTTTCCAGAAGATTTCTTCTCTACATTCTACAACAGAAATTTAAAAACAGTCAAACTAGGATTAGACAGTCTAGTTTGCTGTGGGTCCAAGGCATAAAGATGGTTGCACATAGACTGAAATCATAGAAATTTGAAAGAAAAAATCTGGAAGGCTTGAAATCCGAAACTTTGAAGCATCCTTTCTTTCTTTGTGACTCAAGTTTCGAGCTTGTTAGAGTCACTTTCTTCTTCATTTCAGCTCTGGTTTTGGGCTTGCTAGAGCTGATTCTTCACTTCTTTTGGCTCAAGTTTTGATCATGTTTGAGCCAATATTTTCACTTCGGAGGTTCATGTTTTGAGCATGTCTGAACCTCTTTTCTCTCTCTCTTTTTTTTTTGAAACATTTTCTCTTTTTCTTGAAAACATAACACAACAGTGGTATTTATAATGGAAATGGAAACTGGAAATTGGAAATTAGCAGTAGTAATGTTTGAGCATCCTGCCTTTCACAGGACCCCCAAACAGATCTGTACCATCTAGCTCTTGCAGAAAAAAGGAATTTGGACCAACAGTGGCCTGGATGATGTATGGACCTTGCCACAAACTGTCAAATTTGTCGTGCTTTCCTTTGTCCTCTCTCATGGAGTCCCATTTCAGAACTTTATCTCCAATTTTGAAGTCACAAGCCTTTGTTCTTTTGTCAAATAACTTCTTTGTATTTTCCTGAACCTTTAGAGCTCTGTTATAGACCTCTTCTCTTGTTTGTTGGAGATGGATTGTTTGATTTATCCTTCTTACCATGTTGTCTTCTTCTGTCTGAATCTCTTGGAAAAGTTTAATCACTGGTACTCCAAGGCTAGTAGCAAAAACTACTTCTGTTCCATAGACAAGCTGATATGGTGACATGCCAATGGATTTCTTTGTTGTAAGCTTGTCAGCCCACAGGGCATGTACTAGCTTATTATGCCATGTGTTGGGGTTCCCATGTTTTGGCCAGATTGGTAAGACCAAAATATGAGACAACATCAGAACCACTTTAGGACCTCAGGATCTAACCCTCTTGGGTCCAGAGAGGGATCTCTCTGTATAAGCAAGGTTTTATATCTTTGAAGCTCAAAATTAAGATGTTGGGCTAGCTATAAGGCTCGGGGTTTGTTTGTTTGATGTATGTTTGGTTACTGGAAATCAGGAAAGAAGGGTTCAATATAAGACAAGGACGAGCAATGAGGATTTTAGGCAAAGGGGAGATACTCCAGGGAACATTTAATACCATTGGGCAATGGAGTTAGGAAAGGGTTTACTTGCTATTCAATGTGCAGGATTTCAGTTGGGCTAGTCATCTAAAGCATTGGATCTTAAAGATGATTGTGTGATATGAAATGGTAAGAGAGAAAGGTGAAAGCAAGGAAACCTCCAAGGTGACCTTCAGAGATCAAATCCAGGGACAGGACATGCCATTGGACACGTGTGATCTAAAACCAAAGGCTAACTCTTCAGACAAGAAACATTAAAGGTTTATAACACAAAGTTAAAGACCTGAGATCAGAGAGAGACTTTTAACTCTCAATGCTTCGGCATCTAGCTTGAGGGATCTTAGAAAGGTTCAATTAACTGAAAAGGATCCTAGTGAGATAAAGACAGAGTTCTAGACCTTCGAGTGTTCCCAATTCATTCAATTAAATCCCAACAAGAACATCTAAGAACAGATTCAGTAATTCATACATCAGCTAGCAGGCAATGAAATTCACTACACTGGTTAAATTAACTGAAATCAACCCTTAGATAACACATTTAGTAGAAAACATTAAAGGAAAGGAGAGCAGAAACATAGGGTACCTAACAAGGGTAAATCCTATGCCAGATTTCTGATGCGAGCCAGTAGAAATGAAATGAAATGAACTGCAAGTTAAAAACAAATACAGAGATAGAAAAACATCACCCCTGCTTTAGATCAGGATCCAAAGAAATGTGCTTGTCATATTAAAGAGCAATACCAGTCAAGTACAACATTACCAATAGCTGGATATTCAGTCTGAAAACATCTTCCTCAGCTTATCTTACAACTTTACACAGAGACTATGTCTCAAAAGAAATAGCCTATAATTCTCTGATAACTGATCAACAACCTTTACAATTAGTTCCTTCCTGAATTTATAGCACAAGAGGAGCAGAGAAGGTAGGTGAAAACTAAATGCAGCATTAAAACTCAGAAGAGAAAAATGGCTAAGGCCTTGTTCTGTTTTAAATTCTGAGCATTTATCCATGGCACTCTTTGGATGAAAGAGTGGTCTTCGTCAGGCTTCCATTTACTCCAGGTATGTCTCTGCTATACTTGGCTGCAATACTCTATAGTAGTTTTGGTGAATAAAAAAAAAGGTAAGTAAATGACAGTGAGGTCCTCCATATCGTATAACAAATGCTTTGGTAGCTTAGGACTGTGGTCAGGGCTGCATTTCCTTAGGGACAAGAAATAGAGTGGAGATAGTATGGGCACTTTTTCCTTTATGGAAAAAACGTTCTGTTGATGTGAAAACCTGGTACCATTATTTTCTGTTTATTGGAATTTCTTGTTGATCCTCTGGGTCTTCGATCTGGCACTCTGCCTTTAAATACAAGGATTAAGGCTCAAAATCTTCAATCATATGCCTTAGATCCTCTGCTTTTGCACTGATACTATGTGCTTCTCCAGTACTGTCTTTCGTTTATGCAATCTGAGCTTTAATGGCGCCGGAGAGGTTTTGAAGAGTTTGAGCTTTGTCCTTCGATGAAATTTACATTGCAGACACCTTTCCGGACATCTTCCTATAATATCAGGCTCCAAATTCAGCTCCTTCTGTGCACTGTGCCTTTACAATAGTGCATATGAATCATGGTGGTTTTCCACCTGTTTGTAACCCTGCAAAACACGAAAACAAATTAAGAAAACCATGCATTGGGGATGTTGAATGTAGCGGGGTCGACGAGAATGGATGTGCAGACCGGTCGGATGGCAGAATAGTGCAGGATCATAGTGAAAAATGGAGCATGCAGTGGAAGATGGTCACGGTGAAAGTTGGTAGAACGTAGAAGATTTAAATGCGAAGACTTGACACTTTGACCTTCGAACAAAATATAAAAGAGACGGATGGAAATGTGACGAAGACACGTGGAATGGTGACGTGGCAGGACATGCAGTTAACGGTGGGCGTGCATTGAATCTGGACCATTCGATCTCATGGGGAGATCGATGGTTGAGAACGCGTCGGAGGGCGACAGATGGTGGGCCAGGGGTATATTTGCCTCGGTTAACCCCCGCACAACTTTGTGGCACGATGACCGTTGGATGGACAATCATAGATCGGACGGTGTATGGCAATATCGCGCTGGGGTAAACACCAAACTTTAACGCGTGATGGGGGGGCGGTTTTCAAACAGTGCTCGGGACACGCGGCATGTGATGAATGGAATCGTTGTGAAATAGAAAATACCGCTAGCCCTCCAATGGTGGTGCGATAGAAACAGGTTGGTTTTAAACAGTGTTGGAATTTGTGGGGACCACCGAGCAGACAAATAAACTCAGAGCCGTTGATTTGCAGTTTAAACGGACGGTGGATAGCGCGATCGGGCGATGAAAGGAGTGGGCCATGGGCGCGGCGTTGATCAGCGAAGGTCGTCCGATCTGTATAGATCAACGGCGGATATTTCACTTGATAACCAAATGTGCTAAGCGCTTTACGCCTTGGCACTTGGTTCTAACGCCCAGGTCACGTGGTGGAAAGGCTAAGGGGGTTGGGGCCGAAAGGCACTAAGCCCACATATATGGAAAACATGGTTTTTGGCCCATTTTTAATGCAATTCAAGGTGAGGGAAGGGTAACGGTAGAGGAAAAAGGAGTTTTTAGGCCGAGCAAAGGGTGTTCGTGATGCTTAAAAGGGAAGAAGGGCGATTTAAAGGATTTAGGCAGGGAATTGGGAGGGGATAAGAGGGGAATTTAGACAAGGGGAAAAAGGTTAGAATGAGGCAATCTGCAGGGACATAGGGGCAAATGTAGGCCTTTTGGAGCACAATTTTTTGCAATCGGTGAGACTTTAAAATGGGAAACAATAGAGGGTGTTTCAAAGGCCAGAGGGCGTGAAGAGGCTTTCAAGGATGATGTGTCTTTAGAGGAGATGCATTCCTTGAAGGCTCAAAAACAATTTAGCCTCCCCTGCTTGCTTGTCAAGAAATTTATGGGGGGGCTAACAGTGGCTCCACATGGGGATGGCTCCTTCTTGAAGGAGTCAAGAATTCAGAAAATGATATTTGGTGTAGGCCAGATGCCTGCTGCTTGAGCCACCTTTCTTCTTTGATTTTCAGCTACCACAATTATGAAGACAGCAATTTAGCAGAAAACCCTCCCAAACAATCTACCTACCCATCCTACAATCCTAGCATTTTTCTTCTAGGGTGCATTTGAGCTAGCAGACCCTTTACATCATTTTTATTTTTTACAAACCAGAAAATAAACCTATTCTATTTCTACCCTTATTTCTCCATGAGACCAGATTAAACTGTTGGCCTCACATGTTTCTCTACCTAATCTAAGATCTGCTGGGATTAAACTATCCAGCAGATTTCTTCTCTACATTCTACAACGGAAATTAAAAAACAGTCAAACTAGGATTAGAAAGTCTAGTTTGTTGTGGATCCAAGGCATAAAGACAGTTGCACATGGACAGAATTTTGCAGAAAACTTAAAACAAAATCTTGAAGGCTTGAAATCTGAAGTTTTGAAGCATTCTTCCTTCTCTTGTGACTCAAGTTTTGAGCTTGTTAGAGTCACTTTTTCTTCTTCATTCAGCTTTGGTTTTGGGCATGTTAGAGCTGATTCTCCTTTCTTCTTTGCTAGTCCAGGTTTTGGGCGTGTTTGGACCAGATACCCTTACTTCCCTTGGCTGAGGTTTTGATCATATTAGAGCCAATATTTTGCACTCCAGAGGTTCATGTTTTGAGCATGTCTGAACCTCTCCTTTCTTTCTGTTTTTTGGAACATTTTCTCTTTTTCTTGAAAATAAAACACTGCAATGGTATGTACAATGGGAATGGAAACTAGAAATTGGAAATCAGCAGTAATATTTCTTGAGCATCCTACCATTGACAGGACCCCAAAACAGCTCTGTACCATCTGGTTCTTGTAGAAAAAATTCATTTGGACCCACAGTGGCTTGGATGATGTATGGACCCTGCCACAAACTATCAAACTTGCCGTGCTTTCCTTTGTCCTCTCTCCTCGAGTCCCACTTCAGAACTTTGTCTCCAATTTTGAAATCGGAAGCCTTATTTCTTTTATCAAACAACTTCTTTATGTTCTCTTTAAATTTCACAGCTCTGTTGTAGACCTCTTCCCTTGTTTGTTGGAGATGAATTGTCTGGTTTATTCTCCTCATCATGCTATCTTCTTCTGTTTGTATCTCTTTGACAAGTTTGATCACTGGTATTCCAAGGCTGGTAGGAAACACCGCTTCTGTTCCATAGAAAAGCTGGTATGGTGACATGCCAATGGATTTCTTTGTTGTGAGCCTGTCAGCCCACAGGGCATGCACTAAATTGTTATGCCATGAATTTTTGTTATCTTCTAGCAGCTTTTTGATGATGGTCACCAGGCTCTTGTTTGATGATTCAGCTAAGCCATTACCTTGTGGGTAATAGGCAGTTGAATGATCGAGTGCTATTTGATACCTGTGAAAAAAATCAACCATTTTCTTGGATCCAAAAGCAGCAGCATTATCAGTGATTATTTTCCTTGGACAACCAAACCGAGAGAGGATATGATCTTCTAGGAACCTAATGATGAAAAAACATATGGCATTCCTAGTAGGTATGGCCTCTATTCACTTAGTGAAGTAGTCTGTGGCTGTTAAGATCCATTTTTTTTGTGCAGAAGAAGCAGGGTGAATTTCTCCTATGAAATCTAGGCCCCATTGCATAAAGGGACCTTCAATAGTGATGGGTTGTAGAGGTAAGGGGAGGAGTTTTCTTTTGCCTTAAAAAAATTGGCATTGGTGGCAGGAAATTATCGTCTTATGGATATCATTGAAGAGTGTGGGCCAATAGTAACCAGATCTGAGTATTTTGTTGGCAGTGGCTTTCTAGCTCAGGTGGCCTCCACACTCTCCTGCATGGAACTCTTGTTTAATCCTTTTTGCCTCAGACTCAGGAAAACATTTAAGAAATTGGCCATTTTTACTCTTCCAGTATAAACATTCATTTAGAATACAATAGCTTCTGGCTTTTAGCTTTAAGAATCTGGCCTTGGTATTTTATATTTCAGGAGGGTCATTGAGGTGTGTAAGCACATACAGAATGTCAGAATACCAAGGAGAGCTCTGAAACTTCTCCTCAACAGTGGGATTAGGAAATCCCTGCTGCTCGTCCAAGGCATCTACCATGTTAATGTCAAGGGATTGTAGATTTGATTCAGCCATTAGTTGAGCTAAGCCCTGACCTTTAATCAGTTTGGTGGGTTTTATCTCAAGGTCGTACTCTAAGATCACAACAATCCATTTTCCCCTCTTCCCATCTGGGTCTTGGGACAAGATGTCTTTAACCACCATATTTGGCACATAAGCTATGGTGTGTGAATGCAATATGTACACCCTAAAGTCTTTCAAGGCCTTGACTAAGGCATAGGCCTATTTTTCCATTATGTTGTATTTCAAAGGTGCATCTCTGAGAGCTTTGCTGAAGAAGGAAATGGGCTGTTCCATTCCCTCTAGATTTTTCTGCAGCAAAACTACAACTATCGTATGCTCGGAGGAAAATCAAAAGATGAGGAAATCCTTTGAGAAATCTGGGCTGATTAGGATAGGAGCCTGGGTGAGTGCAATTTTAACTGATTCAAAATATTTCTTAGCCCCAACAATCCACTTAACTCCTACACCTTTCTTTAACATGTTAGTCATATTCCTAAGGTGTTCAGCTAAGTTGGGAATAAACCTCCTGAGGAAGTTGATATTCCCAATGAAGGACTGTAACTCTTTGATATTTCTCGGGTGTGTGATTTGTAGTATTCCCTCAACTCTTTGTGGGTCTGTCCTAATCCCCTTCTCAGATATGATGTGGCTGAGAAGCTTACCTTCTTGCAACCCAAATACAATCTTTTTAGGATTCAATGACAGACCGAACCTTCTACATTTTTCAAAGACCTTTCTTATATGTTTTAGGTGTTCTTATTTAGTCTTGGAATAGACTGTTATGCCATCCAGGTAGATGACAATGAAGTGCCATATTTCATCTGAAAAGGCTATGTCCATCGCTCTTTGGAAGGTTGCACCAGCGTTCATCAGTCCAAAGGGAATTTTAACATACATAAAAGTACCCCATGGAGTGGTAAAGGTTGTCTTGAGTTTGTCTTCTAGGATTACTAAGACTTGGTTGTGACCTGAAAAAATATCTAGGAGGGATATCCTTTTTGAGCCTACTACCCTCTAAAGAATGTGTTCCATTTTTGGCAAAGGGTAATTATCTTTGAGTGAGGCTCTATTAAGGTTCTTGAAACCAGTACATAGCCTAATATCCCCTGTTTCCTTTCTCACAACCACTAGGTTTGATACCTAATCAGAGAACCTCACAGGCACAATTATGCCTGCTTCATACATCTTCTTAATCTCTTTTTCCACTGTAGGAAATTGTTTTGGGTTTATTCTGCGAAGTTTTTTCCTGAAGGGCTTCTGATTCTCTTTCAAAGGTATTTTGTGCTGTATGATGTTTGTATCATATGCCTTCAGGTCCTCATAGCTCCAAGAAAACACATCAATGAATTCCTTGAATAGGTCAATGTATTTCTTTTTCATGTTTGCGAGTAGGGACTTAGTCAATTTGATCATCTTGGGCTTATCTTCAGTGCCTATGTTGCATTCCTCAACATCAGAGTTTGAATGTTTTATAGTAGGATTTTTTTCTACATCATCAAAGTCAAAAAGGTACTCTAAAGGTGCCAGACCTCGATGTATGTTCTTATCTTTGGTCTGCAACACCTCTACTTCCTCACTATTTGCGTTTTCCACTTTTTCGTTTGGATCTCCAATCTGTTTGCTTAGAATGTTTATTTCTATGTTACAGGGTGGTTCTTACTCATCTGAGGACTCTTCATTTAGGCAGCTATTGTCAGATTTAGAGTCTGAATCGAAAAACTTAAACTCGTTTATGCCTATCAGGAAATCCTCAATCTGTTTATCTCCTTCAAAAACCTGCCAATATTTTTCGTTATCCGGCACTGCAGGTCTGAATTTGGTCTGAATGATGATATGTTGGTCACTGGGAGGTTTATTATATGAAATAGCCATGCAAGCTAATCCATTTTCAATTGCGTTCTGGCTCCTAGGGACAAACACCAGCTCATATTCTACAAAGGTTTTCAATAAATCCATAGTGTCATTCCTATATGCTCTCAGTCTAGGATGTTTCGCTATGTATTCACCATTCACCTGTTTAATGATCAGCTCAGATTCCCCATGCACAGTTATCCTATGGGCTCCTAATTTTCTCAACAAGTTTAAACCTAGGATAAGAGCCTCATACTCTGCAATATTGTTTGTACATTTGAAGTGCAGGTTGCAGGCATGGCTCTCTGCATAGTCACTCTCTGTGTTATGTATCCACACTCTTGCTCCAGCAGTTCTCTTGGTGCATGACCCATCGAAATTCATTTGCCATAAGGTTTCATTCTCCGGTTTATCATCGTTTTTTTCTTGGTGTGGTGTATAAACTTGTGAAGGGTGACTAATCAACTGACTGCATTCTGTTCCTGGTTCACTTTGAGTTTTTGTTTCAGCGCACTGTTCAAAGTTTTCTATATCATTCTCCTCTGAGTTTAGATTAGCCATTATGTTAAATTCCATGGGCTCTGTGTCAAGATCTGTATGTACAAAGTATAAAGGTGAGTTTTCAGGCTTTTCGGGGCTACTGACCAGGAATTTCATTTGTGCCTCTCTGTACAGTCTTCTAAGTTGGCCAAAGACTAGGATTGTGGCATAGGCCCCATCCATCTACATTGTACCTTGCAGCTTGGATCCCCATGATATTGATAATAACATGCCGTACTTGGGTGGCACATCTGCCACAACAACATCCATGATCATACACTTGGCTGGAATTTGGGTAAGGCTCACACATAAATCTTTGATTAGGCCAAGACACTTTACCCTGCTAGAATAAAAAGAATATAGGTCTTTATAGGGACGGGTTATCTCTAGGCCTAATCTTTCCATAACTACTTTAGGCATCAATTTGTGTGAGGCACCATAGTCATGCATTGCATTATGAAGGATCTTATCATGGATATTGAGACTGATATAAAAAGGTGGCACTACCCCCTCCTGAAACTTTCCTTCTATCTTTGGACCAAACAGAAGGGCCGTTTGATCATCATTCAAATTAACAGTGTCATTGTTCTCACCTAAATTTAATTCTTTCAAAATTTGGCCTTTATATACATCCTGAGTGGCCAGCTCAGAGAGTGGGACAGAGATTTTAATTTTTGCAATCTCACTTTCCAAATTGAAAGTGGACTGACTCTTTGGAACGTTCAACTCTGTTTTGTTAACCACTACCTTAGTGGCTGAATCAGTGTGCTGATTATCGCTATGTACAGTGTTTGTGATAGTTTTATCAGGATCACTAACTACAATGCTAGTGCTGCTAGTTGGTTTACCTTGTTTATCAGTGTTTTGGTTGTCTTTTTCTTTGTTCTTTCCAGAACTCTCAGCTGCTAATTTGTTACTTTCAACAGTCACTTTAGAAGTTTTCTCAGGCCTTTTCTTGATGGTAACCTCAGAAGCTTTTGGTTTGTCAGTTTCTAGGCTCTTTTTGCTTCTAATTTCGTATTGTTCTCTGACCTGCATCATGGCATTTTCAAATCCTAACCTGTAATCTTCAGATTCTAACCATTCCTCATCCTAATATGAGGGTGAGGGCTGGTCTTCTTCTATGGAACAGTTGTGGATTTATTTTTCCACTTCAAACATGTTTATTGTGTTTCCCTCAGATTCCTCTATGATTCCCTCATCTTCATCAAGAAATTTCTCTTGGAATGGGGAATAACTTGCTGATCTGATTCTCTTTGTCTGTTGGGAGTGGCATTGTTTCTTCTAAAGTTTTGGTTCTGGTTATGGTTTTGATTTCTGTTTTGGTTACTAACTGTCACAACCATTTTTTCCATCATTTGTTGTAGCTTTTCCATGTTTTTGGATAAACGGTCATAATTGGGATCAGATGTGGAAGCTACATTGTCATATCTATATGTTACCCTCTTCTCAGCCCTCATTTTGGCTCTCTTCTCAATCAGGTTAGCCTCTACACTCACTGCTCCTCTTTGCATGTCTTCCAATGTGTTGTAATCTCTCTCCTTAAGCTGGTAGGCCATGTCAGCATCAAAGCCTTCAGGGTATTTTACTAAAGCCATACCTTGGGGAGGTTTCATGTGTGGAGGAAGAGCATTGTAAACACTGTTAAACCTTGTAGAGTAGTCATGGGCACTCTCTCCTACATTTCTCTTAAGATTCTTGTATTCTGCTAGGGTTTGGAGAGGGTTGGCCTTAACTTCCCATTTGTTTATGAAAGTTTGATATAAAGCAGGAAGATCTTGGATACTATTAGGAGGTAGGCCCTTGAACCATTTTTTCACATCAACTCCTAAGCTCTGGGAAAAGATTCTCATTTTGATTGTATCATCATATATCTCCATCTAGTCAAAAGAATCTTCCATCCTATCTACATGGTGTTGGGCTGTGGTAGACTCTTTTGCAGTGAGGTGTGGGATATTTGATTGATAATCATTGGGTAAAGGCACTAGAGGCTGGGGTAAAACCAGAGGTGCATACCAGGCTGCCATGATGATGTTCTAGTGAACTAAAGGGTTAGCTTGAGTAGCTGGTATATGGATGACAGGAATACTATGACCAGCAAAAGTCTGTTGAGTAGATTTAGGGTGGTAGAGCCCCAAGTTTTGAATGAAGTGAATGTCAGGGAGTGTAGATGGAGGGGTCTCTCTGTCCCTAATGTGTTTACCACTTTGAGGTGGTGAACCAGGAAGCTCAAGGTCTGGATGGTCTAGAATGCTGAATGACCTAGTTCTTGGCAAACTGTTTCGAGTGCCTAGGTCAAAAAATGGGTCTGATAGAGCTGTAAAGTCTTCTGGTGTAGAGTTAGCTCTATGGATGTGGCTAGAAATAGTTGGTATTTTAGGTGCAGGAGATCTCTTGAGGATGCTCTCAGCGTTATCAACTATTTTAGGGGGGTCTGGGTTGGGATGAGCTCTTGTGTGAATGGTTCTTGGAGCCAGAATGCTATTTTCACAAAGGAGCTTAACCCTACTTGTTACTTCTATAATGGCTGATGTTGTTATGGAGGCTGGTTTCCCAGTGGAGTCTTATGTGAACCAAGATAATCAGCAGGCCTACTGAACACTAGTGGAGTCTTTGATCTTTAAGGAGCTATGGAGTCGCCAGGTGGAGGGTTTTAGGATGCTTATGGAGGGTACACTGTCCACCATAGTGCTTATGAAATATCTGTTGGCAATATGATGCAGAGTGTTGTCCTTGATAGCAACCTACTTGATAAAGTTGATGGAAACCTACTTGATGAAGTTTTCCTTGATGGAAACTGACTTGTCCTAGGAAACTGACTTGTCCTATTTGTTAATGATGTAAATCTGATGTATCTACAGAGAAGTGGAGAAAGTAATTCTTGTAAGGGCCAGAGCAATGATGAAATGTCACAAATCATACGCGGGTTTGTAAAGGCAAAGTAGCATATGTACGCGGAAAAGTACTTTCCAAGTTGTGTATGCCTATTTGTGCTCTAAATTTATAAAACCATGGGAATTTACCATGGTATTGGCACACAATATTGAGCGTTGTATGGTTTATTTGATTCTGTTCAAGAATACCATCAGAAGTGGTGTGGTTTTGGCTCATGGTATTGGTAAAAGATAAATCTATTTAAGGAGAAGAAGATCATAGTGCAAGGTGTGAAAAGGTCTGGGCTTTAATGAATGCTTCACTCTGAAGTATATCTACATGGAATGGGAAAGATTTTATTGATTGATCTGAATTAATAATTCACCTATGAAGAAAGTGATGAAGAGGGATCTCTAGATCTAAAATAACTATGTATCTTCTAGATCTGGTTATGGAATGTTTAGATTTGTGATCTGGCGAATCTTTGCTGAAGTAAAGGATGAAATCTGAGTTGTTTATCTGATCTGAAGAGCTGCACAGTCCTGAAAAGTTTCAGATCTATACGCAGGTTCGTTTCATGAAAAGCGCGTGTATACGAGGATCCTCTTAAAGAAAAGCGCGTATGGCAGTTAGGGTTTCTGACGAATGAAATTATGCAGGTTTGTCTCTATGAAAGCGCGTATATACACAGGTTCAATGAAATAAAAGCGCATATGGAATCTAGGGTTTGCTGAAGTATGTGGAATGAAATGTATGATCTGTTTTGTTGTTTTACTGCTATCTGTCAATGATGTATTCATATAGATCTAGGTTCTTTGAATGTTGATTATACTGCTGATTATGTTGATTAAAGATCAAGTTGTTGGTTGCTTGGTTGATGATTCAATGAATGAATTGATGGGGTTATAAGTTTCAGTTTTATGAATGTTGAGCTTAAATGTGTGGAGTGGGTCCAGCCTGAAAATCTGATGAAAAGTGGCCTACAAGGTATGTTGTGTGGAAGCTGTTGGATCGAGTATGAAAATTGATGAAACGCAGTCCATGATGGTGCTGAGGGTCGAAGCCTTCAGTGAGGGGGTTGTAGCTCCCTTCCAGTGGTAGCTGGTAAACGAGAGCAGGGGGTAGTAGCTCTCTTCCAGGAGAGGCTGGTAAACGAGAGCAGGGGGTTGTAGCTCCCTTCCGGGAGAGGCTGGTAAACAAGAGAAGGTTGTAGCCTTCTGCAGGTGGGTGCCTGTGTGCTAGTATGATTCTGCACCAGTACATGGTTGTAAGAAGTTTTATTTATAATAAATATTGAAGATAGACACGACGACAGTGGTGGTTTTCTCCCGAATTGGGTTTCCACCTTAAATCTTGGTGTTCATGTGTGTTGCTTATGTGTGATGATTTATTATGTTCTTACTGCACATGTTTACTGCTTACTAAAAATCTAATGAATAAATGATGCAATGATCTAAGTAAAGAATTATCTGCATAATGAGATCTCTGGTAATACGTGAGTTTTATTAAGGATATCCGCGTGTATACGCGAGTTGGGTTTAGTAAATTAGCGTATGGGTTTTAGAGAAAGAAAAATTGTAAAAAGTTTTTAGTCAGCCCTAAATACTGATTCACCCCCCCTCTCAATATTTTTCCCAACAATATCCCCTTTTCAAAGATATATTCAAAACATAGCAAACTCTAACCAGAGATTGATTAGGAGGGCTTTTACCAGATATGTCACCTCTGAAAGAGTGTGAGATCTAGAGGCTACCTAGCCCTTTCCAGACTCTGTGTAAGAGTGTGGGAGAAACACAACAATGGTGTAGAAAGTGGATTGCGAATGGAAGTGTTTCACTACCAACCTAGCCAAAGTTTCTAGGTTTTCTGAGGCTCTTGTGACGTAGTAGGATGGAAAATACTTAGAATTTCTTCAGCAGAGTCGCCATTATGTTGGGGTTCCCATGTTTTGGCCAGATTGGTAAGACCAAAAGATGAGACAACATCAGAACCACTTTCGGACCTCAGGATCTAGCCCTCCTAGACCCAGAGAGGGATCTCTTTGTATAAGCAAGGTTTTATAACTTTGAAGCTCAAAATTAAGATGTTAGGCTAGCTATAAGGCTCAGGGTTTGTTTTTTTGATGTATGTTTGGTTGCTGGAAATTAGGAAAGAAGGGTTCAATATAAGACAAGGATGATCAAAGATGATTTTAGGCAAAGGGGAGATACTCGAGGGAATATTTAAGACCATTGGGCAATGGAGTCAGGAAAGGGTTTACTTACTATTCAATGTGCAGGCTTTCAGTTGGGCTAGTCATCTAAAGCATTGGATCTTAAAGATGATTGTGTGATATGAAATGGTAAGAGAGAAAGGTGAAAGCAAGGAAACCTCCAAGGTGACCTTCAAAGATCAGATCCAGGGACAGGACATGCCATTGGGCACCTATGATCTAAAACCAAAAGCTAACTCTTCAGACAAGAAACATTAAAGGTTTATAACACAAAGTTAAAGACCTGAGATCAAAGAGAGACTTTGAACTCTCAATTCTTCGACCTCTAGCTTGAGGGATCTTAGAAAGGTTCAATTAACTAAAAAGGATCCTAGTGAGATAAAGACAGATTTTTAGACCTTCGAGTGTTCCCAATTCATTCAATTAAATCCCAACAAGAACATCTAAGAACAGATTCAGTAATTCATACATCAGCTAGCAGGCAATGGCATCCACTACACTGGTTAAATTAACTGAAATCAACCCTTAGATAACACATTTAGTAGAAAACATTGAAGGCAAGGAGAGCAGAAACATGGGGTACCTAACAAGGGTAAATCCTATGCGAGATTTCTGATGCAAGCCAGTAGAAATGAAATGAAATGAACTGCAAGTTAAAAACAAATACAGAGATAGAAAAACATCACCACTGCTTTAGATCAGGATCCAAAGAAATGTGCTTGTCATATTAAAGAGCAATACCAGTCAAGTACAACATTACCAATAGTTGGATATTCAGTCTGAAAACATCTTCCTCAGCCTATCTTACAACTTTACACATAGACTATGTCTCAAATGAAACAACCTATAATTCTCTAATAACTGATCAACAACCTTTAAAATTAGTTCCTTCCTGAATTTATAGCGCAAGAGGAGCAGAGAAGGTAGGTGAAAACTAAATGCAGCATTAAAACTCAGAAGAGAAAAATGGCCGAGGCCTCGTTCTATTTTAAATTCTGAGCTTTTATCCATGGCACTCTTTGGATGAAAGAGTGGTCTTCGTCAGGATTCCATTTACTCCAGGTATGTCTTTGCTGTACTTGGCTGCACTACTCTATAGTACTTTTGGTGAATAAACAAAAAGGTAAGTAAATGACAGTGAGGCTTTCCATATCGTATAGCAAATGCTGTGGTAGCTTAGGATTGTGGTCAGGGCTACATTTCCTTAGGGACATGAAATAAAGTAGAGATAGTATGGGCACTTTTTCCTTTATGGAAAAAACGTTCTGTTGATGTGAAAACCTGGTACCATTATTTTCCGTGTATTGGACTTTCTTGTTGATCCTCGGGGTCTTCGATCTGGTACTCTACCTTTAAATACAATGATTAAGGCTCAAAATCTTCAATCATATGCCTTAAATCCTCTGCTTTTTCACTGACACTTTGCTGCTCTAGTACTGTCTTTCGTCTATGAAATCTAAGCTTTAATGGCACCGGAGAGGTTTTGCAGAGTTTGGCTCTGTCCTTCGATGAAATTTACGTTGCAGGCACCTTTCTGGACATCTTCCTGTAATATCAGGCTCTAAATTCAGCTCCTTCTGTGCACTGTGCCTTTACAATAGTGCATATGAATCATGGCAGTTTTCCGCCTGCCTTTAACCCTGCAAAACACAAAAACAAATTAATAAAATCATGCATTGGGGATGGTGAATGCAGCGGGGTCTACGAGAATGGACGTGAGAACCGGTGGGATGGCAGAATAGTGCAGGATCATGGTGAAAAATGCAGCACACAGTGGAAGATGGTCACGGTGAAAGTTGGCAGAACGCAGAAGAATTAAATGCGAAGACTTAACACTTTGACCTTCGAAAAAAATATAAAAGAGACGGATGGACATGTGATGAAGACACGTGGAATGGTGACGTGGCGGGACATGCAGTTAACAGCAGGCGTGCATTGAATTTGGACCGTTCGATCTCATGGGGAGATCGATGGTTGAGAACACATCGGAGGGCGACAGATGGTGGGCCAGGGGTATATTTGTCTCGGTTAACCCCCGCACAACTTCGTGGCGCGATGACCATTGGATGGACGATCGTAGATCAGATGGTGTATGACGATATCACGCTGGGGTAAACGCCAAACTTTAATGCGCGATGGGGGGGCGGTTTTCAAATAGTGCTCGGGACACACATCATGTGATGAATGGAATCGCTATGAAATGGAAAATACAGCTAGCCCTCCAACGGTGGTGCGATAGAAACAGGCTGGTTTTGAATAGTGTTGGCATTTGCGGGGACCACCGGGTGGGCGAATAAACTCCAAGCCATTGATTTGTAGTTTAAATGGATGGTGGATAGTGCGATCGGGCGATGAAATGAGTGGGCCATGGGCGCATTGTTGATCAACGAAGGCCATCCGATCTGTATAGATCGACGGAGAATATTTCACTCGATAACCAAACGTGTTAAGCGCTTTATGCCTTGGCGCTTGGTTCTAGCGCCTAGGTCACGTGGTGGAAAGGCTAAGGGGGTTGGGGCCGAAAGGTGCTAAGCCCAAATATATGGAAAACATGGTTTTTGGCCCATTTTTAATGCAATTCAAGGCCAGGGAAGGGTAACGGTAGAGGAAAAAGAAGTTTTTAGGCTTAGCAAAGGGTGTTCATGAGGCTTAGAAGGGAAGAAGGGTGATTTAAAGGATTTAGGCAGGGAATTGGGAGGGGATAAGAGGGGAATTTAGACAAGGGGAAAAAGGTTAGAATGAGGCAATCTGCAGGGACATAGGGGAAAATGTAGGCCTTTTGGAGCACAATTTTTTGCAATCGGTGAGACTTTAAAATGGAAAAAAGCAGATGGGGTTTCAAAGGTCAGAGGGCATGAAGAGGCTTTCAAGGATGATGTGTCTTCAGAGGAGATGCATTCCTTGAAGGCTCAAAAACAATTTAGCCTCCCCTGCTTGCTTGTCAAGAAATTTATGGGGGGGCTAACACCATGACTTTTTGTTCTCTTCCAGCAGCTTTTTGATGATGGTCGCCAAGCTCTTGTTCAACGATTCAACTAACCCATTACCTTGTGGGTAATAAGCAGTTGAATGACCGAGTGCTATTTGATACCTGTGACAAAAATCAACCATTTTCTTGGATCCGAAAGCAGCAGCATTATCAGTGATTATTTTTCTTGGGCAGCCAAACCGAGAGAGGATGTGGTCTTCTAGGAACCTAATGATGACAGAATCTGTGGCATTCCTAGAAGGTATGGCCTCTATCCACTTAGTGAAGTAGTCTGTGGCTGTTAGGATCCACTTGTGTTGTGCAGAAGAAGCAGGGTGTATTTCTCTTATGAAATATAGGCCCCATTGCATAAAGGGACCTTAAACAGTGATGGGTTGTAAAGGTAGAGGGAGGAGCTTTCTTTTTCCTTCAAAAATCTGGAATTTATGGTAGGAAATTGTCATCTTATGGATGTCATTAAAAAGTGTAGGCCAATAATAGCCAGCTCTGAGTATTTTGTTAGCGGTGGCTTTCCAGCTCAAGTGTCCTCCACACTCTCCTGCATGGAACTCCTGTTTAATCTTCTCTGCTTCAGTTTCAGGCAAAAATTTAAGCAATAGGCCATTCTTACTTTTCCAATATAAACATTCATTTAGTATGCAATAGTTTTTGGCTTTTAGCTTTAGGAATCTGGCCTTAGTCTTTGATAGTTCAGGAGGGGAATTGAGGTTTGTGAGCACATACAGGATATCAGAATACCAGGGAGAGTTTTGAAATTTCTCCTCAACAGTAGCGTCAGGAAATCCTTCTTGCTCATCCAAGGAATCTACCATGTTTATGTCAAGGGCTTGTAAATTTTATTCAGCCATTAATTGAGCTAAGAGTTGACCCTTGATTAGTTTTGTGGGTTTTATTTCCAGGTCGTATTCTAATATCACAACAATCCATCTGCCCCTCTTCCCATTCGGGTATTGGGACAAAATGTCTTTAACCACTATGTTTGGCACATAGGCTATGGTGTGAGAATGCAGTATGTACACCGTAAAGTCCTTCAAGGCCTTTACCAAGGCATAGGCCTATTTTTCCATTATGTTGTATTTTAAGGGTGCCTCCCTCAGAGCTTTGCTAAATAAAGCAATAGGCCGTTCCATTCCCACTAGATTTTTCTGTAGTAAAACTATAGCCACTGTATGCTCGGAGGCAAATGAAAATATCAGGAAATATTTCGAGAAATCTAGGCTGATTAGGACAAGAGCCCGAGTGAGTGTGAGTTTAACTGATTCAAAAGATTTTTTAGCCTCAACAGTGCATTTTACCCCTACACCTTTCTTCAGCATGTTAGTCATATTCCTGAGGTGTTCAACTAAGTTGGGAATAAACCTCCTTAAGAAGTTGATTTTCCCTATAAAGGACTGTAACTCTTTAATGTTTCTCGGGTGCATGATTTGTAGTATTCCCTCCACTCTTTGTGGATCTATCCTGATTCCCTTCTCAGATATAATGTGGCCAAGGAGCTTACCCTCTTGCAGCCCAAATACAATTTTTTTTGGATTCAAAGACAGACCGAACTTCCTACATTTTTCAAAAACTCTTCTCAGATGTTTTAGCTGCTCCTCATCAGTCTTGGAATAGACTATGATGTCATCCAGATAGATGAAAATGAAGTGCCCTATTTCATCTGAAAAGGCTATGTCCATTTCTCGTTGGAAGGTGGCGCCAGCGTTCATCGGTCCAAAGGGAATTTTTACATACATAAAAGATCCCCATGGAGTGGTGAAAGCGGTTTTGAGTTGATCTTCTGGGAGCACTAGAACCTGGTTACAACCTGAAAAACCATCTAATAGGGAGATCTGCCTTGAGCCAACTACCCTCTGTAGGATATGTTCCATATTTGGTAAGGGGTAGTTGTCCTTAAGTGAGGCTCTGTTAAGATTCCTGAAATCTATGCACAACCTGATCTCACTTGTTTTCTTTCTCACAGCTACAAGGTTTGAGACCCAATCAGAGAACCTCACAGGAACTATTATTCCTTCTTCATACATCTTTGTGATCTCCTTTTCAACTGCAGGCAATTGTTTTGGGTTAATTCTGTGAAGTTTCTGTCTGAAGGGTTTCTGATTTTATTTCAAGGGTATTTTGTGCTGTATGATGTTTGTTTCATAGGCCTTCAAGTCCTTGTAGCTCCAGGAAAACACATCGATGAACTCTTTGAACAAGTCAATATATTTATTTTTCATGTCTGCGGGTAGGGACTTAGCCAATTTAATCATCTTATGCTTATCTTCTGTGCCTATGTTGCATTCCTCGACATCAGAGTCTGAGTGCTCTATGGTGGGCCTTTTCGCTACATCATTGAAATCAAAAAGATATTCTAAAGGTGCCAGGCCTCGGGGTATGTTCTTATCTTTTGCCTGTAGCACCTCTATTTCCTCATTATCTGCATTTTTACATTCTTCGATTGGATTTCCAATCTGTTCGTTAAAGGTGTTTATTTATATGTTACAGGGTGGTTCTTCCTCGTCTGAGGGTTCCTCACTCAGGCAGCTATCTTCGAATTTAATGTCTGAATCAGAGAATTCAAACTCGTTCCTGCTTATCAGGAAATCCTCGATTTGCTTATCTCCCTCAAAAACTTTCCAATATTTCTCATTGTCAGGTACCGCAGGTCTGAACTTCATCTGGATGATAATTTGTTGATCATTGGGAGGCTTGTGATATGAACTAGCTATACAAGCTAATCCATTTGAAATTACGTTCTGACTCCTAGGAACAAACGCTAGTTCATATTCTACAAAGGTTTTCAACAAATCCGTGGCATATTTCCTATACGCTCTCAATCTAGGGTGTTTCACTATGTATTCACCATTCATTTGTTTGATGATTAACTCAGAGTCTCCTTGAACAACTATCCTACGGGCTCCTAGTTTTTTCAACAGGTTCAAGCCAAGGATGAGAGCTTCATACTCCGCGATATTGTTTGTACATTTGAAGTTCAGGTTGAAGGCACGACTCTCTGCATAGTCACTCTCTGTGTTATGTACCCACACTCCTGCTCCTGCGGTTCTCCTGGTGCACGACCCATCAAAATTCATTTCCCATAGGGGATCATTCTCGGGCTTATCATCATTTTCCTCCCTAATGTTGGTTTCACTGGTATGTTGTGTTACGGGGTCTGCATTGGGCTGTGGATGGTTTCGTTCTTCGTGCGGTGTATGGGTTTGTGAAGGGTGAATAGCCATTTATTCACATTCTGCTTCTTGTTTATTCGGAGTTTCATTTTCAGTGCACTGTCCACAGGTCTCCACCTTGTTTTCTTCTGAGTATAGAGTGGGCATTATGTTGAAATCTATGTTCGCTATCTCATCGTTAGAATCTTTATTCTCTGTTTCTGGCTCTCCCAAGGATTCATCATTGCAAAGGATAAAGGAATCCAGATCTGTGTGTACAAAGTGCAGAGGTGAATTTTCAGGCTTTTCAGGGCTGCTGACCAGGAATTTAATTTGTGCCTCTCTATACAATATCCTAAGCTGGCTAAAGAAAGGATTGTGGCATATGCCCCATCCATCTGCATTGTACCCTGCAGCTTGGCTCCCCATGAACTTGACAATAGCATACCATACTTAGGGGGCACATCTGCCACTACAACATCCATAACCATACATTTGGCAGGAATTTGGGTAAGGTTTACACATAGGTCTTTGATTAGGCCCAGGAATTTTACCCTGTTAGAGTCAAATGAATATAAATATTTATAGGGATGGGTTATCTCTAGGCCTAGCCTCTCCATAACTACCTTAGGCATTAGGTTGTGTGATGCCCCAAAGTCATGCATCGCATTGTGAAGGATTTTGTCATGAATATTGAGACTGATGTAAAAAGGAGGTACTACCCCTTCCTGAAAATTACCTTCTATATTTGGACCAAAAAGAAGCATTGGTTGATCATCACTCAGATTGACAGTGTCACTGTTTTCCCCTAGATTTAAAGCTTTCAAAATTTGGCCTTTATATACATCCTGAGTGGCCAACTCTGAGAGTGGGACATAGATTTTAATTTTAGCAATCTCACTTTCCAAATTTAAGAGGGATTGAATCTTCGTAATGTTCAACTCTGTCTTGTTAGTCACTGCTTTAGTGACAGGCTCAGTGTGCTGATTCTCAATATGTACAGAATTAGGGATTGTTTTATCAAGAGAACTAATTGCAGTGCTAGTGCTGCTAGTTGGTTGACTTTGTTTATCAGTGTTTTGGTTGTATTTTTCTTTGTTCTTCCTAGAACTCACAGCTGCTGATTTGTTACTTTAAGCAGTTACTTTAGAAGTTTTCTCAGGCCTTTTCTTAATGGTAGTCTTAGAAGCTTTGGGCTTGGAATTTTCTAGGCTCCTTTTGCTTCTAAGTTCATACTGTTCTCTGACCTGCATGATGGAATTTTCAAACCCTATTTTGTAATCCTCAGATTCTAATCTTTCCTCATCCCAATATGAGGGTGAGGGCTGATATTCCTCGACGGAACAATTGTGGATTAAGTTATCTGTCTCAAACATGTTTATTGCGGTCCCCTCAGACTCCTCTATGATCCCTTCATCTTCGTCAAGGAAGTTCTCTTGGAATGGGGGTATGACTTGTTGGTCTGAGTCCCTTTGTCTGTTGGGAGGGGTATTTTTTCTCCTAAAGTTCTGGTTCTGGCCTTGGTTTCTGTTTTGGTTACTGACTGTGACAACCATTTTTTCCATCATTTGCTGTAGTTTTTCCACATTTTTAGATAGACGGTCATAATTGGGGTCAGATGTGGAAGCTATAGTGTCATCTCTATATGTTACCCTTTTCTCAGCTCTTAATCTTTCTTTCTTCTCAATCAGGTTAGCCTCTACACTCACTGCTCCTTTTTTCATGTCTTCCAACGTGTTGTAATCTCTCTCCCTAAGCTGGTAGGCCATGTCAGCATCGAATCCTTCAGGATATTTCACTAGAGCCATACCTTGGGGAGGTTTCATGTGTGGAGGAAGAGCATTGTAAACACTGTTGAACCTGGTAGAATAGTCATGGACACTCTCTCATACGTTTCTGTTAAGGTTCTTGTATTCTGCTAAGATTTGGAGAGGGTTAGTCTTAACTCCCCATTTGTTTATGAAGGTCTGATATAAGGAGGGAAGATCGTGGATGGTATTAGGAGGCAGGCCCTTAAACCATTTCTTCACATCACCTCATAAACTCTGGGCAAAAATTCTCATTTTGACTGTCACATCATCTATTTCCATATAGTCAAAATAATCTTCCATCCTATCCACATGGTGCTGAGTTGTAGTGGGCTCTTTTGTAGTGAAATGTGGGATATTTGATTGGTAATCATTGGGTAAGGGCACTAGGGGCTGAGGTAACACGAGAGGTGCATACCAGGTTGCCATGATGATGTTCTGAGGAGGTAAGGGGTTGGATTGAGCAACTGGTATATGGATGACAGGGATACTAGGGTTAGCAGAAACCTATTGAGCTGATTTAGGATGACTGAGTCTCAAGTTTTGAATGAAATGAATATCAGGGGGTGTAGATGGAGGGGTCTCTCTTTCCCTAATGTGTTTACCACTTTGGGGTGATGAACCAGGAAGGTCAAGGTCTGGCTGGTCTAGAGCATTGAATGAGCTAGTTCTAGGCAAACTGTTTGGAGAGTCTAGGTCAAAAAGAGGGTCTGATAGAGCTGTAAAGTCTTTAGGTGTAGAGTTATCTCTATAGACACGTCTAGAAATAGTTGATCCCTTAAGTGTAGGGGATTTCCTAAGGATTATCTAGGGGTTGTCAACTATTTCAGGTGGGTTTGGGTCGGGATAAGCTCTTGTGTGAATGGCTCTTGAAGCCAGAATTTTGTCTTTGAATCAATCAGCTTAATCCTACTTGTTACTTCCGTTATGGCTGATGTTATTATGGACTCTGGTCTACTAGTGGAGTCTTATGTGAACCAAGATAATCAGCATGCCTACTGATCACCAGTGGAGTCTTTGGTCGGTGAAGAACTATGGAGTCGCTAGGTGGAAGGTTTAGAGTAATTCAAGAATGGTATATTGTCCACCACAGTGATTAACCATCAAAATAAGGCTACTGTGGTCTTCCTTGAGTTCGTGAGGTGTTTAAAGGTGTGTTTTACTCAAAGCTCCCCAGCGGAGTTCCCATTATGTTGGGGTTCCCATGTTTTGGCAAGTGTGGCAATACCAAAAGATGAGACAACATCAGAACCACTTTCAGACCTTAGGATCTAGCCCTCCTAGGTCCAGAGAGGGATCTCTCTATATAAGCGAAGGTTTTATGTCCTTTAAGCTCTTTGTTAAGATATTAGGCTAGTTATAGGCACGGGTTTGTTTGTTTGTTTGATTGTTTGTTTGGTTGTTGGGAATCAGAAAGGAAGGGTTCAATGTGAGGCAAGGGTGTGCAAAGAATATTTCGGCAAAGGAGGGATGATTTCAAAGAACATTCGAGACCATTGGGAAATGGATTCAGGAAAGGGTTTACTTGCTATTCAATATGCAGGCTTTCAGTTGGGCTAGTCATCTAAAGTGTTGGATCTTAAAGATGATAGTGTGGCATGAAATGGTAAGAGAGAAGGTGAAAGCAAGGAAACCTCGAAGGTGACCCTTCAGGAATCAGATCTAGGGACATGACATGCCATTGGACAACCTGTGATCCAAAACCTAAAAGGTTAACTCTTCGGATAAGGAAACATTAAAGATTTAAACACAAAGGCGAAAAACTGAGATCAGAGAGAGACTTTGAACTCTCAATGCTTTAGCATCCAGCTTAAGGGAACTTAGAAAGGTTCAATTGATTGAAGAGGACCCTAGTGAGACAGAGACAGAGTGCTAAATTCCCAGTATCCTGACTCATTCAATTAAAGCCTAACAAGAACATCTAAGAACAGATTCATTAATTCATACATCAGCTAGCAGTAAATATTGGCCACTACACTGGTTAAATTAACTTGAATCAATGCTCAGATAACACATATAGCAGAAAAAATTAAAGGTAGGGAGAGCAAAAGCTTAGGGTACCATGCGAGGGTATTTCCTAAACCAGATTTCTGATGCGTGCCAGAAGAAAAGAAATATGATGAACTACAAAGGAAAACAAGGACAAAGATAGAAAAACATCACCGCTGCTTTAAATCAGGATCCAAAGAAATGTGCTTGTCATATTAAAGAAAAACACCAGTCATGTACAACATTACCAACAACTTGATATTCAGTTTGAAAACATCTTCCTCAGCCTATCTCACAACTCTACACAGAGAACTATGTCTCAAGAGAAACAGCTTACAATTCATAGATATCCGATCAAAAACCTTTACAATGTTTTCTGATGAGTTTTTATATCTGAACGAGAGGGAGAGGGGGTAGATGAAACACTAAATGAGACATTAAAACAGGGTAGGAAGAGGGGCTCGGGGCCCATTCTGTTTTAATGTTCATACATTAATCTTCGGTACTCTTTGGGTGAAAGAGTGATCTTCGACAGGCTGCAATTTACTCCAGGTATGTTCGTGATGTACTCTCGACTGTAGTACTCTAGTGAATAAAAAAAAGGCGGATACAGATTATGAGGTCTACCATACTGAGTAACAAATTATCTGGTAGCATTAGGACTGTTTTCAGGGTAGAGATCTTCTCTGGAACACGGTATAGGATGAAAACAGTATGGGCACTTCGTCCTTTCATGGGAAGAAACTTCTACTAATGTGAAATGCTATCAATATTGTTTTCTGTACGTCATGCCTCATTGGGCTCTCTGTGTGATTTGACAAGGTCTTCAATCTGGTACATTTTCCTTCTAAACACTGGATTAAGACTTAAAATCTTCAATACTGAGCATTGAATTCCCTGATCTTTTGCTGATACTCTTTGCCACTTCATGACTGTCCCTGTCTGTGAAATTTGAGCTTTAATGGTGCTGGGGAGGTTTTACAGAGTTTAACTCTATTATTTTAATGAGAATCATGTCATAACACCTTCCCAGGCTCTTCTTCATAATTTCAATCCCTGAAAATTGTCTTCCCTACGTTCTGTGCCACTGTAACAGTGACTGTGAACCATGGCTGTCGTCCACCACCCGTACCCTACAAAACACACAAAATTTTAAGAAATCCATGCTGGAGGAGGATGGATGCTTTGATGGCCTACGGAATGGTGACGAAACTGTGGAGGAATGGTGAAAAATGTAGTGGAACGGTGAAAAAAGACCGGACAATGAAAAAATGGTGGAAGACTAGACAGATGGAGGCTTAGTGGAGAAATGCACGGGGACCGTTCGATCATGCATGGGAGCGATGATCGCCGACGGAAAATGAATGATGGAAGGGTTTTGGAAATCAGGCAAAATACAAAGGAAATGGGAAAAATTCCGCGAAGGCAGGTGACGTGGAGCTCTGGCGGTGGGACCCGGTCAATGACGGGGTTGATCATTCTGGACCGTCAGATCTCAGGAGGAGATCGACGGCTACGATCACGTTGGAGGGCGATTGACTGTGGGCCAGGGGTCTTGTTTTCCTTGGTTTATCCCCTTAGCATCTTAGGGGTGTGATCACCGTTGGATGGCCAACCTTAGATCGGATGGCGCACGCACATATCACGCCGGGCCCGTAGTCGATATTTAACGTGCGATGAGAGCGAGTTTTCAAAACATCTTGAGGACATGTGTCGGTTGGTGACGTTGATCGTTTCCAATCGGGAAAAAAAACCCTCCATAAAAAAGCTGTGCGATAAAAATCGTCGGTTTTGCACAGTGATTGACAACGGGGACCACCGGGGCGGATGATTTGTGGGCCGTTGGATCGGTGAAGGATCAACGACTCAGATTTGATCGAAGGGAAATGGCCGAGGGTGAATGGGTGGGTTGCGATTCAATCCTGACCGTTGGTTCTTGTGGATTCAACGGTCAGGATTGGATCACTGGTCTACGATCAGGGAGAACAAAGAGTGACACAACAAAAAGTTTCCGATGAGCGATTATGAGAGATTGCGATGGTCGTTGGATTAAACTGTGAATCGATGGCAGAGATCATCATTGGAGGATTTACAAAGGGATGAGGTGGGTGTGGTAAGAATTTTCGTGGACCGTTAGATCTATTCAGATCAACAGTGGTGATTGCTTCAAAGGCCGACGGAATACAAACACCATCGCATCAGATATTTTCTGTTTACAAAGGAAATGCGCTCCACTCCAACTCTTCGATTGCGATAAGCGCTTTATGGCTAGTGCTTGGTTTTAGCGACCGGGTCATGTAGGGAAGTAGTTTGGGGCTGGGCCAAAGGGGGCTAGCCTGTTTAAAGAGAAAAGTGGGTTTTTTAGCCTTAGAGACAGTGTTTTAAGGCCCAAAGGAGGTTTTCGGTAGAGGTAAAAAAGGGGGATTTGAAATCAAATGAAGGATTTTCACTTGGTTTGAAGGATGAAACAGATAGTTTAGGGGATTTGGAGGGATTTTGGGAAACAAAGGGGGATTTTTAAGAGTGGGAAAAATATTAATAATGGGGAAATTTTGCATAGGTACAAGGGAAAATGGGAGAATTTTTTAGCACAATTTTCCACGGGCATTAAGGCTTCTTGGATGGGAACAACAATGATGATCTTTTTAAAAAGGAAATGGACACACAGAGGCTTCAAGGATGAGATATTTTCATGGGAAATGTATCTCTTGAAGGCTCATAAAACAATTTAGCCACCTGTTTGCTTGACAAAAATTTCATAGGTGGCTAACACCACCAATAATGATAATGGGTTTCAAAGTGCTCCAGTACAATCTAACAAGTGCGAATAAATGAGTTGAATTCGAACACCTGAGAGAATATACCAATCAAGAGACATTGATGTATTCTCACTGTCTATAGTGAAGGAGCCTGCCACTAATGAATCCAAACCCTAAGGTACTGAAAAAAGGACTCTAGACCTTATTCCTAGAGAAATGAGTCAGATTCGATGGGAAAATATCTGCTGGAAGGAAGGCATTAAGGTATCCCACATCAGTCTAACGCGAGTGTACCTCACAAGACATATTTGGAAGGAATCAAATGAAGAAAATTGAAGTAACCAACCCGAAGTACATTTCCGGCATGCACAAAATGTAGCTAGCGCACAACAAAAACCATCTAAACCAACTAATAATGAAATCTGGCAAAGAGGCGAGATATCCAATGATAGGGTCAAATGGAAATCAAGGTACTGCACGAATCCTAGGTGTGATAATGTAAGATGAAGTCGAACACAAGGGAAAAAACTCAGTCAAATACCCATGATGTTGATCAAATGCTGAGCACAAGGTCACCTATCAATGATGTAAAATGGGCTAGGGTGTGGCTCTAGGTTTACTCTCAGAGAAATATGTCGAAGTCGATAAGAGACAAACCCACCAGGAAAAAGTCAATGGGGACCTTCTCAAACTAGCACGGGAAAAGGAAAAAATAGCTGATGTGATAGAACAAGACTCGGACATACCGGGATGGCTGACTGAAAAATGAGTCAAGAAACACCGCAGAAAGGCCGACTCCAGTTAACTTCCTTTGAACAAAAGCACGACTCATTTTGACTATGGAAGCAAATGATAACTCTGTATACATTTGTCATGTAGGAGGCATAAACAAACCTTCCATATGATTGGAAGAGATAACCAACCAGGGGAGTACTGACTCGATAACAAGGTTATGGCTTCTCCTAAGTCAAAAACTAAAACCATCCCAAATGGAGAAGAGAATTATCTTTTTTGTACTTTGTTCAAGGGTGACACAATTGACTCTGTAGTTGCCATCAAATATGGAAGTATTGTCCCAATCCCACTCTTTTTCAAATATTTTTTTTTTTTGTCTTTTTCATATTTCAAAGCCTGAAAAAGAATAAAAGAATGCCTATAATACAATGTATAGAATGAGTGTTGGTAAATAGATGCACTAGTTCTTGGGATAGGAAAAATCCTATGCCCAATGCAAGGTGGCAAAAACTAGTAAGTGACACTCAAAGGAATGTTCCATCCATGGGTAAAGGTGTCCAGTTGCGAAGGCTAAGTGATTGCATGGTTAAATTGTGCAGAAAGACATGGTAAAAAGAGGGCTTAACCATGAGTCAAAATGAAGCCGGCTAAAGGATGAGATAAACAAGTGGTAAATATGCAATGCAACAATACAGCTCGACAACAAAATGGGAGCCTCTAAGGTATATGGCCAGAATAAAAGTAGTGAAGAAGAATAAGAATGAAGCTTCAACACATTATTCATGACGTGACTAAAGAGGACTCCCGAGCCTACACAGATTGCAGCATGGGTAATAAATGCTAACGAGGAACTAACTAGGAAGCCGATGTAAAGGATGGCTCTACCATCATATCATGATTTAAAAAATCGGTGAGTGAAATTGGTTAAATAGTCATAATATGATGGGGTCGACCCTATGGAGAGTGATCAAAATGGAGGCTAGTATACATAAGTGAAACGGGAAGTGAATGCCCTAACCTATATGCCAGTTCAGAATAGAATACCTGCCATGACAGGTCAGTGGTCATGGATCTGAAGAAAAATTGGAAATATCTCAAAATCACCAGAATGTACCTGAAAATAACTTTTGCCAACACTTACAAGCGAAAAGGTTAAACAACCTTAAACAAATTCGAAAAATAGACACAAACGAAATTTGCGAAAAAATTTCAAATTCTGGTCATAAATAAACATTTTTGACTCACATTTGGTCATTTGTGCTTGTGAAGAAGTGGAGAAAGAGCTCTAGAGAAAAAAAACCCCTTCTTGAAAATAGAGCAACCGACCACCGAATTGATCCAAACCAGTTAGGTAAGCTTCGTACTCAGCTTTTTTGTCAATTTTATTGTCATTTCAAGAAAATTTTAGGATTTTTTACCGTAGGAAAATATTTTTTTATTGAAACCCTCTACATATACATGAGTTTGTCATGAGGAACTCGTGTATATAAGCGACCGTGTCCAAATGAAGTCACGTATGCGCAAAGCGGAATTCAAAAAATTATTTCTAATTGGTCAATTGATGACATGATTCAGGATGACTATGAACTGGAGGGAAAGAGAGCACAGTGCTATAGACAATGAGATCATGCAGGACCAACAATCATTGGATATCCTTCGAGGATGCAGATTCTTGAAATTTTTCAAGATGCCAAATATGAAAACTAACAATTGATTGCTCGAGATGTTCGTTAATTATTGGGAACTAGATGAATATTGCTTCATGATAGACTAAATGCCATTGAGAATTGATATTGAAGGCATCTATTTCATAACTGGACTTTGCCGGAGGGGAGAACCAGTTGATTTGCATGGTAAGCCCACAGGAGGACTTAATGTAGATGACTATGTCCAGGTGTACTGTGTTGATGGTGCAAAGAAGGCCAGGACATAGATCCCAATCAAAGATGTATGAGACGTGTACATGAAAATCCTCCTTTTCACTATTCGTAGAGTAGCAGTGTTGTGGCTCATTTACATTTTCCTTTATTTCATTTTCAAAATACAAAAGAAAACATATATGATAAAATGAAAATCCTTCATATGTGTGAAAGTCATTTTATAACTCGCATATTGATCGATTAATATGTTTTCAAAGAATGTGAAGGTGGGATCGAGAGTTCCAACTAATACCTGTGTGAGTTGGCGGGCGGGATTAAAGCATGTTCCATTTGATGAAGATCAGCGGGAACCCGCGGGCACAAATAGCCCACAGGTTAGCTGGAGAGGTGCCTCCACAGTTGAACTTGCTGACTAATGGCAGATCAAGAATCGACGGTTCTCGTTCACTACGGGTATAGCAATTCGCCGAATGCTCTGTAACCCTGAGTGCTCCCGTAGTGACGTATGCATCCAATTGGCAGAAACTCACCTGTCATTGCCATATGTACTGTTATTTGTCCATTTAAGAATTAATTCAACATTAATGTTTGAACTCTGCACCACTTGTTTAAAGGATTCAAGTCTTTCTTTCCCCTATCAGTCTTTAATTCTTAGTCATCTGTTAGGTAAACTTGACTCGGGATAGAGTCAAAGTTGACTAGGGTGGTTTTGGGGCACATGGTTTTGTGCACCCATGGTTTTGACCCATGGTATTGCATGTAATGGAGCCTATAAAAGGCTGGGAAGACTTCATTGTGATGTAGGCCTGGAGGTGAGTGGTGAAGGCTCACTTGGCCAGATTGGCCAGGGATTTGGCCAATGGTTAATGAAATTTCATTGGTTGGGTTTTTCCCTAGATTTGGAGTTTTCCCAGTTAAAAATTGTGTTTATGTTTATGTGATTTGTTTCTAGCTCTTTTATGGTTTATTATTTCTCTCGTTAAATATTTTATTGCTGCGGTAAATTTCCTAACAAATGGTATCAGAGCCATACTTGGCTTCAGAGGGACGACTCTGTTGTCAAGGGTTTACTTGAATGCAGAATCTATTCGCAATTCTGGGCACAAGGATCTAATGTATGAAGATTTATATTTGCATGTGAAGAAGACAGATCTGGTGTGGATCTACCATTGATAAAGAAGAGTATTTTGAACCGATGAAAACCGTGGTGTCTGATATCGAGTCCGGTGAAATTCATTCAGAGGAGGCAGCAAGCTTAAAGAATGGGGTTTTGCAGGTGTTCGTTCCGAAGGTCGAGGAAAGTAAAAGTCTGAACCTTATCGATGTGAAGGTTGAATAAATTTTGGGAGATTTGTCTTCGGTATCATGAGGTGTTTTTTGTCGTTGTGAGAAAGGATATTGAAGAAACTTCGAGAAGACACCGTCGAAGCCTGACGTTCAGAGGACGGGGGAGATTTCGCTCCCTTAGGCTTAACAGAAATATGGGATCCATTCCCCGCGAGTCGAACTTTGACGCAGATGATGGAAAATGTCAACCGTCTGTTCGAAGAAAATTTTTTTTTTCCTCGTCTCGTACCGATGGGGACCTGGTGGAGAATTTTTGAGTCCTATACAATATCCTGGAAGATGAGAAGTCGTATAAGTTGCGGTTCGACATGCCTAGCCTAAGAAAAGAAGAGGTTAAGGTGGTCATAGAGGATGGAACCCTCGTCATCCAAGGCAAACGCAGCGAGGAGTCGCAGAAGGACAATTGGTTCTCTAGGAACCAAGGTAGCTACAACACTCGTATCATTTTGCCCGACAACGCCCGCCTGGAGGAGACGAAGGAAGAAATGAAGAAGGCGCTTGTTTTTATCTTATCAGTTGCAGTGACAACAGTATGTTTGTTCACCCCAGCGATTGCTCTGATGCTTTTTGCAGGTGGTTGTTACGGCGATGTGTGGGACGCTATGGTGGATCATTTTCAAAGTTCTGGGCTCCATTCCCAAAGACATCGAGGCTATTTCCCTCACCCAGGTCGACTGGAAAGAGACCACTGACACCCACGTTTTTACTGTGGATGTACCAAGGATGAGCGTACTGTGAAATAGTTTGAAGAGTGCCAAACTATGGGCATTGGTTGGAAATTTTTTTAATGAATGATTCAATGAAATGATGGTTTCATTGGTGAGATGCAACCATGGAAATCCATTGTGCTCAGAAAGTGTTTGACATAATGTGTCAATCAAATGATTTGAAGAATGTCAAATGAGAGAGAATATTTGCAGGTGAATTAGTTAAAATTGATGAACCATGTATCTGAAGAGAATTCCTAGAGGGATGGCGGTTACAGAGGCTGGTGACCCATGTAATCCGGTAGATGGATTCTTTTTATATGGACATTGATTTCATATGTACAAAGACAACAACAATGAAACAAAAAATTATTATTACATGTAAATGGGCATACTACTGTAAGACCTAGTATGGCATGCGTACCCCTGGGTAATCACTGGTAAAGTCTAGGTTAGACCTAGGTGATAGGGGGGATGTCAAGTTAACAATTACCCTGGGTAAAAATTTGAGGGGGGAAGAGCTAGAGTGAGAAGGGTTGTCTCATTTAATAGGTTTGACTGGATTTAGTCAATAATCCCCAAGTCAAGTTTAAGGGGGGAATTGTTAGGTAAACTTGACTCGGGATAGAGTCAAAGTTGACTAGGGTGGTTTTGGGGCACATGGTTTTGTGCACCCATGGTTTTGACCCATGGTATTGCATGTAATGGAGCCTATAAAATTCTGGGAAGACTTCATTGTGATGTAGGCCTGGAGGTGAGCGGTGAAGGCTCACTTGGCTAGATTGGAAAGGGATTTGGCCAATGGTTAATGAAATTTCATTGGTTGGGTTTTTCCTCGGATTTGGAGTTTTCCGAGTTAAACATTGTGTTTATGTTTATGTGATTTGTTGCTGGCTCTTTTATGGTTTATTATTTCTCTCGGTAAAATTTTTATTGTTGCGGTAAATTTCCTAACATCATCCACGAAGTCATTCTGGTCATTCTATTTGCTTATTTCCGCATACCATTGTGTGCCGCCCTGCATCATTCCATGGCGAAGCAATATTATTTGTCCGACTCTTAAACCCACATCCCTCTCATGGATACTAAGAAAGGTATTTAGGACACCATCTTCACCATTGAAAATTTTCGGTTTTACCAACAAATTATCTTGAACGAGAAAAATTCCCCCATCTATTCAGTTATGGATTATTCTCGTGTTCTCTCTGCATGCATCCCCAAAACGTATATTTTTCCCAAATTTTTGCGTTGGTTAGTGTCTATGCTTTATCCCGGTAAATGCTTTGTGATGAATTTCTTAGGTGAAAATGTTCTTTAGGCTCCAGCCGAGTTAATTCGCCAAGCCTTGTGTTATCCTGATTCCGAGTCTTATGTTCAATTCACTGATGAGTCATTGGTAGCATTCTATTATAATATTTCAGGACAGGATTTTAACCAGGTCATCTCCTTCTTGAAGCCAAATTTGGAGCAATTTGCAGTAGATGATAAAGAATCCCGAGTAGAGAATTTTGATGTCGAGGTCAGGCTAGCATTACAATTTCTATCAAAGATTCTTGGAAAATAATATTCCACTCAATTTGACAGGTCATTGTTGGGATTGTTTGCCATGATGATGAAGTATAAAGTAGTTCTGGATATTCCCTCTCACTGGCAAGAGGCTGTTAATACTAAGCTCATGAGATTAATCCTCACCGGGTCCTTCGGGTTCCCCTCACTTGTCACTTATCTATTTCTGTATCAAAATGTAGAGGAATTTTTACATTTGGGATTGAATATAAGAGATGCAAATAAAAAAAGGCAGTCAGTAGTTTTTTGGACTGATATAGTAAGAAATGAACTAGAGGAGGGAGGGATATTTTATTTTTCTACCTCTTTTATGCCAGTTGCTTATAAGGTTTTAAATGGTGTTCCTCCTCCTTGTTTCCTTCCCAAATCTCAGGAGTGTCTCCAGTTAAGTAATTCTTGTAAATTTGGGGATTGGTTTGTATATGAGGATTATTCAGAGATTAGATTATATGGAGTAGGAGTAGAACCTTATAGATTGCCAAATTTTGTCCCGATGAGGTTGTTTGCATTGGAATTCATTAGAAAAAGTTTGAACATAGATCAAGTTCATTTTGTTCCAATGAGGAAGGGTCATTTGTTTAAACTACCTATGTCTGTGGGTCCATTTGTAGTAAATATGAGGCAAGCACTTAATGAATCTAGCAGGATGTTGTAAGATATGCACTTATTGTTAGGTGAGAAATGGGCCTATGACCCCCACAAGGTGATTTCTAACAGAAGGGTTGAAAATGGCTACTCTGCTTTCATTCATGATAGTAAGCCTAAACTTGAAAAATTGGCTAACAAAAGTTTTTCATATTCTCTTAGTTCCAGCATAAAGACCCCTGTCATCTCAGAAAAATTAGGACAAAGAAGTAAAGAAGCAGTTTTTGATTCCGAAGATGAGGAACGGAGAGCTGAAAAGAGGTCAAGACTGACTGAGGAAATACCAAGCACTCAGCTTGGTTTCCTCCTTCAGTTAAGAGATGAACAGAATGCACCAACTTCACCTACAAGACATGGAGATGTTCAAGATCAAGTCCCTTTGATCAAGCAGGTTTTTGCTCAGATTGCAGAGAGGAATCCAAAGATGAAAGCTAGTATGGAAGCACAAGCAGAATATCAGATTACTTCTGACCAAACTAGATTATTTACTGCCATGGAATTAGAAAAAGATCAGTTTAAAATTGCTTTTTCTCACCCATTTCAAATGACAGTAGGGTCATAAAATAGTTTTAAAACTGTTAATTTGACTGTTGATGTGAATAAAATTTCTTTACCTAATAAAGTTAATTTACATATGCAGACAGGGAAATTGATTGTTAATAATTTAACCAAGTCCAGTGCAGCTGGTCAAAAGGTAGAAGAGATGCCAGGAAAAGTGATCAAGTAGTTGAAATTGGAAAAGGCCAATTCTAGGGCTTTGTCAACTGAGAACGAAGAATTGAAAATATTATTGTAAATATCAAAGTGAATCCTAATGTTAAGTTGGCTGTACAAAAATTTTTACAGACTGCTGAGTCAAAGATAAATGTGCTGAAGAAGAAATTAAAGTTTCCCACTGGAGAACACTCAATGGTAGCAGAGGTAGCAGAGGTTGAGAATGAGAAAGAAAATATTTTACAGCAATTGTTACAAAAAGAGGAGGAGGTATCTAAGTTAAAGGAGTCTATTCTTAGTTTGAAAACTCAAATTGATTCTGATTCTTGCATTATTGTCATGCCATCCGGAACTGATGACCCGACATCAAGGTTATCTTAGTTGAGTACAGAGTTGAAGATGGCAGAAAAGGATCTCAAGAAGGCTCAGAGCAACTTGGAGACAATGACTAATATAATGCAGGCTCAAGAAGCAGAATTTAATAAATATAGATCAGATTGTCAGACAAAAAATAATGATATCAATATTTTAAAGGAAAAATTGAAAGGAAATATAACTTTGATCCAAGAAAAAGACATTGTATGGAATGATATCATTGAAGCTACGAGAACAACTTGGGAGTCCCTGATAATAGTGTGAGAGGAAAAGAATATTATCAGAGACTTAGAGGAAAAGGTTATGGCAGATAAACAAAAGATTCTTAACATGGCCTTATGGGCAAAAACGTTCATTGATTCCATCAATTCTAAAATAGACCAAGAGTTGGAAGAAAATGAAATTAAAGACATGACATTATGTTTCCTAGAGATTAATAAATTAATTGTAAATAATGCTTGCAGGAAGTCAGCATAGAAGACGTTGGAAGAGATTAAACAAGTTGTAAATAGGTTTGACAACATATTCGACAAAAGGGCTAGAGAAGGATTGCCTTCGTGCTGGGATCTCAAAGGAAATATTTTATCATGGGATTCCTAAGAGCCACTATTAGTGCTAGCTAAGAGTAAAATGGATAATACCCATGAGAAGACCGTTATTGTGAAAGGAGCTACAATTGTTAATTTCTTGCAGAGGCATTTTCAGTTGCTTTGGATGGTAAATTTTTTTTTCACAGAACGACCTACTTTTAGCAGGATCACAACCTTCTGGATAAAATATCATAAATTGATCAATTCTAACAAAACTAGCATCGAGATATGGAAGAAGTGCAGAGCGTGGATGACTGATCCACCTAGTGACACCTCAACATCACAAAAGGACACGTCAACAAATCCAGAGAATATAGTGGTAGCTAATCAAGTTGAAATTCAGCAGTTAGATTGAACCTTTTGTTTTAGTTACCTTTTTAAAAGATCCATATTGTAATGAAGTTGTTAAATTTCCATGTAATAGGTAGTTTATGCAGCTTTAGGTAGTTAGAAGAGTTACAAGTAGTTTTCAGTAGTTACAACTGCTTTGCATTGTATTTAAAGTAATGAAAAAGAAAGAGGAGGGTTTTGAGTTTTAGACCTCTGGATGACCATAAATTTTGTAATGAATTTTATGAAAATTAATGAAAGAAGATCAAGTTTCTTGCAGCTATTGATGTTTATGTGTTTTTCCAGTTTCATCATATGTTTATTCTTCTGTGAATGAGGTGAAGTAATGTAGTTGTGGGTCTCTTTTTATAGTTTGTAAGTAAGAGTTAAATGTCCTTCATGTGCGCTCCTTCACTCCAATTATTTTCTCTCTATAAAGTTCTTTCTGAGATTTAAAGTGATATATTCTGTTATCCAGTATATCATTTTAAGTTTCCATTCCATTTTCTTCCTTCAATTTCAAGTAATATCATCAGATAATGGCATTGTGAAATATTTCATTATATCAGATCATTGAGGGTTATAAATAGTTAATTTCCAAAGGTGTTAAACAAAGACCATCTGATATCATAATTTTGTGACATATATTTAAAAATATCTTGAGCATGGATTCCTTACCACAACCAAGGTATTATTTCTTGAGATACAACATTTTTTGGCACTGTTTCCAGGGAGCGAAGAAGAGAAGTTCATTTCCCTGGGTTTTCTTTCTATTTCCTCTGGTTGTTCAGTGAGGAGGAAATATTTGACTGTGTTTATTCTTTTTAAAATTATGGCTTTCGAAAGGCCACACACGAGGTCAGATACCTCGCAGTAGAAGGCCCCTACTTTTTCAGATCCAGGAAAATTAGTTTCTAAAAAAGTTCAGAGACCGAAAACCCCTTCAAAACCTGAGCATACATTGTCTGCTCCTGGTAGCAGTTCTCATGATCCCTTATTTGAAGGTATTTCCAAGGAACTCTCTTTCTTGGAACAAGATTCTCCTTCCACACCCACACATTTTCAAGAACCCAAGCTAGAAGAACATTCTTTCGAGTCTGTTTCTTTTACCTTCACACAAGCTCAACCAAATATAACTGTTGGTTCTTCTGCCATCGTTCATCAACCCACTCCCACATCAACCTTATCACCGCTTTCATTCACTTTCACAACAGGTTCTTCAACCTCAACCACTCAAGGATAAATTAACCAAGGTGTTAATATGGCAGCACCAACTTTCTTAATGAACAAATATGCACCTTTAAATCTTCCACAACCAATGAATGCCATGCCTCAAGAATACCTCAAATTACTTCCTCGTTTTGACTGGAGAAGATGAAGTAAGTGTAGAACAACATTTTCTTTTGTTTTTCACTTTTGCAGAAAATTTAAATGTTGAACATCTGGGCATTGTGATGAGACTATTTGTGTAGTCCGTAAATGGAGAGGCTAGAATATGGTTCAAAAGTTTACCAAATGATTCGATAAATAACTGGGATGAGTTGGAAACTAAATTTACTCAGAGATGGGGAGAAAAAAGAGATCATGGTTACTCATTGACAGAGTTTAATGAAATTAAAAGAAATTCCGATGAAAAAATTTCTGAGTTTGTAAAAAGATTTAACAAATTGTACAATAGTTTACCTGTAGAAATGAAGCCCCTCCTGTTGGAGAAAATGTAGTTTTTGCTAGGGCTTTTGAAGTTGAATTTAGTTTTATATTGAGAGAAATAAGATCCCCAACTCTCGAGAAAATACAGATTGATGCATTGGAGATTGAGGCTCACATGACTGCAGCTAGAAAAATTAAAGATAAGAAGTCAGTTGAAGATAACGGAAAAGCAAAGGAAGATTCACTACAGGATCAAAGAATTGATGATATGAAAAATGTGATCAAAATTTTTTCAAACGAGCTAGTAAATATGGAATTAGTAAGTAAGAACTCCCAAATACCTGCACAAAAAAACAGAGGAGGATTCAATCCTCAGTTAAGAAAATAACCCCTGCAAATTTTGCAGAGGGAGAGAAGAGATCAAGACCAAGTTCAAGCACCACTGTACATTGAAGTAGCACCTGCACAGTCAACAGGGGATGATCAGAAATAAGCTGAAGATCAAATATCTGCTATATACATAAGAGAAAATTAAGAAGAGAAAGAATGCGAAGGAGAATATTTTGAAGCAGAGGTGTCGTTTGATTAGGATGAGATGGATGAGTATTGCAGTCAATTTACAAATTTTATGCAAGCTGAATTTCATAAGAAGTATGATTTGAGATCTAGAAAAAGATTAAGGGTACAAGATGATGAAGGTGAAAAGCAATATGTTGTTCCTTCTCCAATGGTGATTCCACCACAAAAGAACTCAGTAACATAAGAAGACAAAGGAAAACAACATGTGAATTCAGTGAACACAACAAAAGTGCAACAAGCTGAATCTTCCCAAAGCAAGTCTGTTGATAATAATATTTTGGAGAAGATAGTTCCTATACCTGAACAAGTTTCAAATCCTAGAAGGATTCAAGAATAAACTGAGAAGAATGTCAAGCAGATTCAAGCTTTCAGTCTATCAAAATAATTAGAGAAGGTTAATATTCAGGTACCTCTCCTTGAATTAGCTAGACACTAGGTTACAAAAAAGAAATTGATGAATTCATTAATCTCTCACAGATTGAAGACATAGGTGATACTGTAAATTTGCAAGAAGAAAAACCAGTAGTCACTTTTGGTCCTCATGTTGAAGAAGTATATTCTTTTGTTCCTCCATTTTACATTTCATTTCCTCTTCATGATTTTATCCTCCACAATTGCATGTTAGATTCAGGTGCTTCTCACAACCTTATGCCATTGTTTGTTATGAAAGAATTGAATTTACAGATCACTAAACCATAAAAAGACTTGTACCCTTTTGATTCTAAGAGGGTGAAGTGTATTTGTCTTATAAAAGACATGGTAGTATCTTTGGCTCAAATTCCAACGAAGAGTATTATGATGGATGTAGTGGTTGCTGATATTCCAGCCAGATTTGGAATGCTCTTGTCTAGATCTTGGGAGAAAAGTTGGGAGGAGTTTTAAAAGTGGACTTCACTTATGGTATCATTACTGTTTTCAATGGGGAAGAAAGAAGGTTGTATAGAGAAACAAGATTTTTGAAAACTACCACAAATAAATATGCAAGCAATTCCCCCGTTTATAGTAAGGAAAAATAAGATCTTTCTTATTTTTTGCTGCATGAAGATGCAGAATTTGCTGAAGACACATAAAAGCGGCTCTCTTTAGCAATTGTACATAAGGAGTTGTATTCAATTTTTTTTTGGAAATGCTATTTTGATGGTGCATAGGATCTGGATTCTTATTGATATCTCCAAAAGGTAATCTTATGCCTTTTTCTTTTAAGTTGGAATTTTATTCAACAAAAAATGTGGCAGAATACGAGGCTTTGATCCTAATTCTACAAACTTCCAAACAAATGGGAATTCAATGTATGTTTGTTTTTGGTGATTCCGAATTAATTATAAAGCAGATTAAAATTCAATGTTAGGCTAAGCATCCAAGGTTGAGATCATATAGGAACGAAGTTTGGGATTTGATTGAGAACCATTTTGAAGATTTCAATCTGCAGTTTATTCCAAGGGAAGAGAACATGTTGTCAAATTCATTGGCAATAGCAGCTAGCATCGTCAAGACACTTATAAATCCAATATTGAGGTATAAGATTGACATCAAACACAGGCCTTCCATCCCTGACATTGTGAAGCATTGGCAGGTGTTACACTAAAAATTGTCATCCTGACCTTCTGCTATGTGTATGAGCTCATTATTACTCATACTTCTCCCTTTGCAAGTCTAACATATCAGTTCCTCATGTCAAGCCTTGAAAATCAGAGAAAAGTTCCTAAAAATCTCCTAAACTTTGGTGTCGCACTTTCTCTCTATCTTGCCTGCGGTCCCGCACCTAATGTTCAGCTCTCTTGCGCACCTGAATGCACTTTATCTGTGTTACAGGTGCAGACCCATGTAAGATAAAAAAGGTGCAAGTAAATTCCAAAAATCTCAATAAAAGTGAATTCTAGAAGCTTCTAGAAAATATCTTGCGGTGATAGAACCGCTCTTATGAGGTGCATGTATCCCTTACCTTATGGAGCTAACCCCTTGATGTGAGGAGCTTATCCCTTTGAAGGAGGATTCTATCCCTTCATAGCTGGAACAGAAAACCTCCTCTTTTCCACTATAAAAAGAGGCATTGAGTAGCCTCAAGGGGAGTTCAAGCTTTAGAATATTTGAGGTTAAGTGCTGTTAAGATTCAGACTCAATTAACTAAGAATTTTGTGAGGAGAGATTACATACCTCTATTCTTCTTGGTTGGAGGAGTTCAGAGCTTATCAAAGTAGAGGAGACTCCTGCTTCAGACTCTGGGAAGGCCTGTGCAACATTAAGGCTCAGGTTGTAAGGTTTTCCTTCTTTTGAAATTAATACAAATATACTCATTTTTCTCAATAAGCTTTCAATTGATGGTTTATTTCATAGATTCCTTGATCACTATGATAAGCATGGTTTATGATGATTTCTATACAAGTTCTATGTAATGTTTTGCTTGTTTGTGACTGCAGGTTTACGAGGAAAACTCCTTCAAGTGCACGAGGGACAACAACAACTTCAAACAAGCATTGGACATACGGTAAGTCTTTTACACCTCTATAGAACTTCTTGTAAATCATATATGCTTAGAGAAACATTAGTTTATTTGGTTGTTTGTTGCTAGATAATTTTAGTACTAGGGAGATCGGTCTTGTCCACAAGAACGATTTATCTGGCCAACAAATTGGCGACTCCACTGGGGAATGAACTTGTTGTTTTTTGGTTCTCTTTTATTTTGATTTGTGGAAACGTTTTTCTTGGTTTTTGATTGATAAACATCTGCCTGGGTAGCTTAGGTTTTCTCTGTTTTTGAAAATTTCGAGGTATTTTATGTTTTTATCTAATTTTTCCTGGGACCGCACTTTGCCTTCTTTGCACAATGCAGGAAGTTTCGCATTTTTGCTTGAGTAAACAGTGCGGAACTGCACCTATTACTTCTGCAAGCCTGCGGACCCTGTTAAAATTTTGAAAAAATTTAGATTTCTTTCTTTAGTTTATCTTTATTTTGATTTAGAGTTTTTGGTTTCTGCCTAGATTGATGATTGTTTCTGTTAAAAGCCTTCTGTGAATGAATCTTAGCAGTATTGGTGTTTTTATGATTTTCTAGAAGCTTTGCGTTTTGGATTGTTTTTCACTTGGTATTTGTAGCGATTCGAAGCATTGACTGTTTGAAGTACCTCATATTACATTGGTCTTTTTAGTCCTTTTGTTGAATCTGACCTGATTGTGAAATCATCCTTTATTGAGAAATAGAGCTACCTGTTTCTTTGCAAATCTTCGAAAAGAAGCTTTGTTATTGGTTTTTGAATTTCATTTTTTATAAAAAACATATTTGAGTGTTTTTTATCTGTTTTTTATTTTGAATGAATAGATCCTTAGTTTGCTGAATAACTAAGTAAAACATTCTTCAAAAAAAAATCTTAAAGCTTTTATTCAATTAGATTGTTAAAGTTTGTAGATCTCAGAATTAGTTTCATAGTTTTGTGTGCTTTTAAAATTTGTATATTTCTTTTGAAGGAAATTTGTTTTGTAGCTTCAAATTTTTGAAGGTGAAAGGATTTTCTTATGAGCTTTGATAATTTCTCTCATTTTGAGTTATTTTTGAAAAGACAAAAATATTTTCTTTCAATTATTCTTCATGTTTAAAGAAGGAATTGTTTATTGAAAGAATTGCATTCTCCAAATATTTCTTAACTAGAATTTCATTGAAATAAAACGATTTGATTATCATTTTTAGGTGCATTTTTAGTGTTTTTTGGAAGTCGAGTCTTCACACCATCAGAGTTTCATTTCCACATCCATTGACTGAAGAAATAGCTCTTAAAAGTAACACTTAATTAAAATTCATCTAGCAATATTTTTATTTTCTAGGGCTCTTATCACCAACATAGCTTAGGCTGGTATCTTGGAGTAGGGAGTAATTAATTCTCCAAGGTAGTAAAAAAAAACAAGTAGACAAATCTTGCGGTAGGAAATAAATCCAATTGTAATTTGTATAATCTGGGAAGCTTCTCTTAAAGAAGTCAATCAGGAGATCATGTCCGAACCTTTGAGACAATCAATTCTGTTTCATTGGGGAAGATAGAAGATTTTGCGTGCATTAAAAACGTTAAACCTCGGATTAACCATTGTCGAGGAGCCTGGGGTCACTTGTCGGTAAACCTCAGATTAACCATGTCGAGGAACCGTAAAGGGGATTGAGCTTTGTTACTCTGCCCTTGCGCATGGGATCGGATCGTAGACTTTTCCCCCAGTTATATTTGTTACTGTTGGTAACCTTAGTGTCCACAAACTTAAGATTATTTCCTAAGGTGACGGTGAAGGAAAGATCTCACTGTACCTGGAGCAGACGTCGACTAGACTCACTTGGACTCTCTGGGGGGTTCTCTTCACACGAGATGGTTTTGTGAGGAAACTTGTGCCAGTCTGTTTCATTAAGCAGGTTGTCGGGGTAACTGTTCCAACCACCCTTTCTGTATTAAATTTCTACTAAGTTGGATTTCATCACCAACTAGTGTTTTTAGTACAGGAAGTTACTATTTGTGTGTGGTTTGAACTCTTAGATTTTTAAGCGTGTGATTCAGCTGTTTGTTTCTTTAGAGACTTTAGGTGTTTTCATTGAAATTTTCTTTTTTTGCATGTGGTTAGTTAATATTTAATCATGGAAGAATTACCGAGACAATCCCGAAGACTACAAGAGAAACCCCCTGAATATACGCCAAGTCAGCTTGAAGGGTTTCGTGCTCTGGTATCATCTAGTAGCAGTAGAATTAAATCAACAGAAGTTGGAACTTCATCTAGAGTTGTTCATCCTGATTATCAAACACCCATAATAGAACACATTCAAGAGTTGATTTCAATTTCTGAAGTTACTGGTAGTATTTCTCCTTCCAGTGAAATAACTGACGAACCTGAAATCTCTGAACCTGAAATTGAACCTTCTGTTTTGGAAACATCCTCAGGATTTATTACACCAACTTCTAGCGATCCTGGTTCACCTAGGGTAAGAAATATTGTCACTGACGATCTTCCATCTGGACTAATTTCTATTTAAGAACTTACTAATCCAGATGAAGAGTTATCTCTTCTCGAATCCCCTCAGTCTTTAAATCTTAGGGAACGTGAATCTATTTTCTACAGCCCTATTCGAACTAGTACTTGGTATCTATCCTTAACAATTTTTTTAGAGAATCCAGGTCTTGCTTTTTCTCCACCTCGAGTTCCATTTCATCCAACACCTAGAGGTTACTATCCGTCATCCATCATGCCAGGAGAGTCATCCATATTTTTCTAGACACTGGAAGCATTTTTACACGGTGGTCCTTCTGTTCCTTCGAGATATCAGGCTCTGTTTGGTACTTTCTCGGGGGCATCACCTCAACCGATTGAAAACATGCTATCATTTGGTTTAAGTGGAATTAAAACTGAAACGTTGAACACAGAGCAAATATTTATGATGTTTGGTAATATTATGAATCCTCAACCTCAAGGAAGTTAGTTACCACCTGGAGGGAAATCTCAGGGAAATCAATTATCGTTAGGGGGGTAACCTCAAGGTATTCAGTTACTGCCTGGGGGGAAACCTTCAGGAAGTTAGTTACCACCTGGGGGGCAACCTCAAGGTAGTTTTTTCCTAGGAAAAACTGTGGAATCATATTATTTTGGGGGAAAACCCCAAGGACAGTACATACCTCAAGGGTATCAACCTTTAGGACAGTACATACCCCAAGGTCAACCCCAAGCTCAATATGCTCCTCAGGGTCCTTATCAACCCTAGCTTCAGTACGCTCCTCAGGGTTATCAACCTCAAGGTCAGTACCCAATTCAAGGTTACCAACAGCCTTCTGGTCAGTCATCTATTCAAGGAGCTGGAAATTTACTACTTACTTATCAACCCTATGTTCAACCAGGTTATGGTCCTTACGTTCAACCTTCTGCAGGACAATACCCAGGAATGAATATGGTGTGGGATCTGTCCAAGTATCAACAGCCTATGCAGCCTAATGTGCAGTTGCCTTTTCAACCTGGACAACCTTTGGTTTCTGGTCCAACCCAGCAACCTGTCCAACCTACTATTCAAATTCCTACACCTAGTTCTTTTCAGCAGTCTACGCCTAGTACACCTCAGACTCCGTCTCAAACTGCTGCAACTGTTGTAACGTCTGTTCAACCTGTAACACCTATTTTTGGAGTATCTGTAACCCCGAGTTCGGCTATCCCTACATCCGTGCAAATCCCTCAAGTCTCTGTACCCCAGTCAGGACCTTCAGTTCAGATGCCTGCAGGACAAGTTGGTACAAGTATAGTTGTCACAAGTCAACCGCAATTCACGTATCAACTGTACCAGGGATATTCTCAATTCGGTCCCGGTTCACAAAATCCAAATTATCAGTATCAACCGTACCTTGGCCATACTTATTAGCAGCCTCAACAACCCCAGTTTGGTTCGGTTAATCCTGGTTTTCCAGGAGGTTATACAATTCCTAATGCAAATCTGATTCCCAATTATCCTGGGTATCCACCTCCTAGAACTGCTTTGGCTACTCAAGGTTTTCATGACCCTAACCGTCAGTTACCATTTATTGTAACTTTGGATTTACCTTATTTGACGCACCTTACGAATGATCCAATTTTCTATTATCCGTACTAGCTGCCTATGCCACATAAGTTGCCCAATGATATACCAAAATTCGAAGGTAAGTCAGGAGAGGATCCATCAAATCACGTCATGACTTATCACCTCTGGTGTGCGTCTAATTCAATCATTGATGATTCAATTCGCTTACGTCTTTTCCAAAGAACTCTTATTGGTCTTGCAGCCAAATGGTACATCGAGTTACCACGAGGCTCGTTTAATAATTTCAGTCAGTTAGCAACTGCCTTCTTGACTCATTTTCAGTTGCATGTCCGATATGAAAATGGCACGGAATTATTAACTTCACTAAAAAAATCCACGTCCACGTATATTTCTGATCACATTCATGAATGGCGACGTAGAAGGCGTTTGGTGAAAGTTTACATTCCGGATCAAATTTTGGCAGAATGGTTTGTTAAATAGTATTGCAAAATCCATGAAGTCTGTATGTACTGGGTATTTATTCTGAAACCTACAAGTATTACTCATTTCAAATTCTGTATTTTCAGTTTTATACATGATTAATTTTTACATGAAAAAATCCCCGACCTTCCAAAACAAGGTCAAATAGCTGCTGCTCCTTCAGGGTCTCATGCCGCGGATGGTATGATTGGTACAATCAATATTAAAAGTAAGAAGAAATATTCAAAGAATTCTTCTCCTATTATAACTTTACTAGATTCCCCGAAAGGAGAAAATTCCCCCGAAATTTCTGTCGACATTCATGTCGTAGAGACATGTACGACCAAATCTAAATCCGGTGGTAAAAAGAAAGGGAAGAATAAAAAAAAAAAGAATTCAAAAGAGAAAACTGATAAAAATGAATCTAATGACGAAAAATGCAAACCTCGCTATCCTTGTTACATTTGTGATGAGGATCATTTTACTAAGCAATGCCCACATCGAGCAGAGGTTGTGAAATTCGTTAAAGGTTCACAACAACCTACTATCTTGAAGAATCCTTTTCCGACTCAAGATAGTAAGATGGTTGGTTCCACCTCGACTGCCTCAGAAGAGCCGATTTTGATGATGTCTCATGTAACGATTGCGACACGATCGCAAGATTATGGTACTAAGAATCCTGTTGATGGTAAAGAAGAAGAATCTTCTAGTGCAAATACATCAACTACACCTCCTCCTATTTTTGGTCCACTACAGATCGAGAAAAAAAATCCAGACTTAATAATCAAACCACCTGCTAAAGGTTTTCTTCGTAAATCAGCTTTCAATCCACATGCGAGAGATGCTCAGAATTACAACATTGTTGAAGACTTAGCTATTTCCCCTTCAGCAATGTCGGATTTGGAAGTGCTGCAATCATGCCCAGCACAACATAAATTGCTTTTTTCTACCAGAGGAGCTGTCGATATTCCGGATTCTAACCTTATAATCTTCGATTTAGAGAATAGTACACCTCGCCTACCTCACCAAATGGCTTTCCAAATTCCAGTGTCAGTCAAAAACAGACCGATCTTTTGGACTGTGATTGATGAGGGAGCTTCAACGTGTATTATGTCAATTTAGTGTTGGAAATCGCTTGGTTCTCCTAAAATCAACCAATCTCTGATGATTCTTAAGGCTTTTGATGGTCGAGGTTTCCACCCTTTTGGTATTTTGCAGGATTTACCCATAGGGGTCGAAGGTAAAATCCTAAATCTATATGTGGAAGTGGTTGATGCCCCTCTAGATTACAACCTTCTCTTGGGTCGTAGTTGGTCTTATGCTATGATTGTTGTTGTTTCTTCGGTCTTTCGACTCATAAAATTTCCATTTCAAGGAAGGATCGTTACAATAGATCAGTTAACTTATTTTTCTTCCGACCCAACCTCTATAGAAACAATCTAGCATGTTGGTAAAGCAGCTATCCCTTATAAGGATGTTGGAGTAGGTTTGATTAAAGATTCTGGTTTACTAGGAACTTTTTCCTTCCTCCTCCTAACGTGTCGCCTCCTACCGCAACTATTCACATGATTTCGTCAGACACTGTTATGTTTGATGATCCTTGGATCGTACCTTCCGAATCCGAGTTAAATTCAATTGATGGCATGATGCCTTTGAGTCTATTTGAAATTGCGCATCAGGCTGTACAGTCACTTTCCAACCCCTCTTCAACCGAAATTGATCCAATGAGTGGGATCCATGAGGAATCACTTTCTATATCCAGTTTAGCCACAACGACATTTCTTGATATTGTTCATACTGATGAGAATATTTGTGAATTTTTGTCAGTTGATGATTTACCATGGGAAGATCTACATCACCGATCTTCATTTTTAACTGAACTAGATCATTTTGAAGATGATTTCGCTTCAATTTTTACTGCTGAATATGTCAAAGAACCTCAGAATCCATTGTGAAATCCTGATTCTGAGTTAAATTTGGACAATATTCCTCGAACAATTCCGCTTGACATTTCAGTAAAACCAGGAATAATTTAAAACATTCATATAGGTGCTTGTTGTACTGAAGAAAAAATTCAAACTTATAAAGCTCTATTTCAAGAATTCCGTGATGTGTTTGCCTGGTCCTATGAGGAAATTCTAGGAATTGATCCATCAATTTTCATACATGAAATCAAGACTTACCCAGATGCCAAACCTGTTCGTCAACGTTTACGTCAAATACATCCTAGAAAAGTTGCTGCTATCAAGACAAAAGTTGAAAAATTACTTCGTGCAGGTTTCATTTATCCAATTCCCTTAACGGATTGGGTATTGAATATTGTTCCTATGACTAAAAAACAAGGAACGATACGAGTATGTATTGATTATAGGGATATTAATCGAGCTTGTCCTAAAGACAATTATCCAACCCCCTATATCGATCAAATAATTGATGATTGTGCCGGCAGTGAAATGTTTTCCTTTATGGACGGCTTTTCCGGGTACAATAAAATAAACATACTCCCTGCAGATCAGCCAAAAACAACTTTTATTTGTCCATGGGGGACATTTTCTTATTGCAAGCTACCCTTTGGATTGAAGAGCGCTGGAGAAACTTTTTAAAGGGCTATGTCTTATGCATTTCATGACATTAAGCACATTGTCAAGTCATATCTCGATGATTTACCTGCTCATTCATCACGTAGGGCCGACCATCTCACTCACTTACGAGCTATCTTTATGAGATGTCGGCATTATCAAATTAAGCTGAATCCACAAAAATGTGTTTTTTGTGTAGAATCGGGTCGCTTACTCAGATTTGTTGTTTCGAAAGTGGGCATTCGCGTTGATCCATCGAAGGTCGAAGCTATTGTTAAATTATCTCCTCCTTCGACTTTATGCCAACTCCGAAGTTTGTAGGGGAAACCAAAATTTTTACCGCGGTTCATTCCTAACTATGCCGAGCTTACAAAGGGTTTTACCCGGTTGCTGAAACAGAACATTCCATTCTTTCAGGATGAGATCGCTGATCGATATTTTGATGCACTTAAACATGCGTTGACCCATGCACCGTTATTGCATCCTCCCAAGTACAACTAGGATTACATTTTGTACCTCGCTGCTTCTCATTCCACCATTGGGATGGTTTTAGTTCAGGAAGACAAATCTAAAAATAAACATGTGATTTACTATCTTAGTTAGAATCTGCATCTGACTGAGATCAAATACACACATGTGGAGAAATTGGCCTTGGCAGCTGTTCAAGTTGTCCAAATATTTAGACACTACATTTTATTACGCAAAACCATTGTAATTTATGATTGCAACCCTATGATGTATATTTTGACCAGACAATTGCTAGGGGGCAAGTATTCTAAATGGATAGTCATCCTGCAGGAATTTGACTTGAAGTTTGAAAAATCCAAGGCAAAGAAATCTTTGGTATTTGCAGAACTAATGTGTGATTTCCCCTTTACTGATACTGAAACTGTGGCAGAAGAGCCCATTGCGGACGAATCTCTGTTTCTTATCAGTACACTGGATCCATGGTATGGAGATATTATTGTTTATCTCCAAACCCAATTTTTTTGGCCTGAAATCTCACAATCTCAGTGACAGAAAATACGCTTCCAATCCCAACAGTACAATATTGTTGGTGATACACTCTATTTTCATGGAGCGAATTCTGTTTTCCAACGTTGTCTTATTCATGAAGAAGCTAAAAAGGTTTTAAATGACTGCCATTCTGGAGCATGTGGTAGTCATATGTCTGGGTATGCCACAACCCAAAAGATATTGCACGCTGGTTATTTCTGGTCATCGTTATTCACATATTGTATTGATGCAGTTCAGAAGTGCCACAATTGTCAACTTTTTGATCGTAATATGTGCGCACCACCTGCCCCTCTTCATCCCATAATTGCTGTTGGTCCTTTCACGAAATGGGGTATCGACTTTATTACATGTAACCCTCACTCGGCCGGGGGGCATGCATATATTATCTTAGCAGTAGATTATTTTACTAAGTGGGCCGAGGTGATGCCTACATTTTCGGTTGATGGCAAGACTACTGCAACTTTCATATTCAATCACATAATTGCTAGGTTCGGTGTTCCTCAAGCCATTATTACGGATCATGGAAGTCATTTTAGGAATGCCATGATGACTGAACTGACAGATCAACTTGGCCTGCACCACGATAGTTCCACTCTGTATTATCTACAAGCCAATGGTCTGGTTGAAGCAATAAATAAAGTTTTAGTCACCATGATTAGAAGAATTATTGGTATTCACAAAATGAATTGTCATTCCATGTTATTTTTAGCACTTTGGGCATATCGAACCTCAGTAAAAAAATCAACTGGTTTCACTCCCTTTCAACTCGTTTACGGTTTGGAAGCTGTGTTGCTGATAGAAAGTGAAATTCCATCACTGAAATTAGCTGTAGAATTACTCCCAGCTACGTCTGAAGAGGAGAAATGTTTCTTGTACTTGGCTTAGCTGGATGAGAATCGATGAAATGCTGCAATAGCAAACGAGGCTCATGTTAAACGAATAAAAGCCCAGTATGATAGAAGTGTTACCCCTCGAAATTTTTCAGAAGGAGACCTAGTCTTAGTTTATGATCAAGCCAACGATAAGCTAGGAGCTGGGAAATTCGTGCCCATGTGGCATGGTCCTTTCATTGTTAAGCGAAAGCTAGAAAAAGGGGCCTATGAGTTGATAGATTTTGACGGTGTCCCTTTAGATAAACCAATAAATGGACTTTATCTAAAGCGATATTATGCTTAAACTTGGTGTGGAGATTTTTTATTAGATTAGATTTCTTTACTGCTGGTGTGTCTTAGATTAGAAAAGAGTGCCTAGTTTAGAAGTGTGTTTTTTATCACTATTCTTGCTTATCTGAGTTTTACTCCTGATATTGCAGATGTCGACGTCTCTTCAAACCTACATTGGTTTTGCTGATGGTGCTTGTTGTAGTACATAGAAAATTTCTTCTACAGCTTGGGTTATCTATTCACCCTCTGACGAGTTAGTATCCATGCATGGGGTAATCCTTGGTCAAACAATGAATAGCATTGCCGAGTATAGTGCAGTGATTGAGTTATTATTTGAATCCGTATCATTTGGAATTCAGAGTTTGATCGTTAGGTTGGATTCTAAACTTGTTGTATTACAGCTTAACAGGGTTTATGCTATTAGAAATCCAGTGTTATTACGATTATTTTTGAGAGTTCGTCTCTTGGAACGTGAATTTGATTACATTGAATATCAACATATTCCAAGAAATTTAAATACATTAGCAGACACAGTTTCTTCTAGTATGATAAATCGACATTTGCAATGATCAAAATAGTAAAACAAACAAAATTCATAACATGTACACAGATAGCTGGTAAATAGTGATATATCATAGTATAGAAGTGTTTTCAAAAAATATACATCGTCTTTGATCATAGGTTGGAAACACCTTATGATCAGCAAAATGATAACACAAAAAGTCAAAAATATGAGTCTACAACATGATCATCCCATCACTGATGGTGATCATGATTAGAAACCACTGCTTGAGACACCCTACACAGGAACCTTCTAAAAGGTCCTAGAACACCAATCACGTATCTTTGCAATCTGAGTGGAATCTCATCTATGTCCATCTCTAGAATATCTAGAGTCAGACGCTCTAGGTGATGCTCCAAATCAGACAAAATTTCTGCTGATTGGCCTACTGGGGCTGGTGCGGCTGCAACTGGTTGTCTTCTGTCATAAAGCTGGAGATGGGTTGGTCACCGTGGGCCCACATCTGCATTCAAAAAACTTTTGGTTATTAATTTTCAAGACGATCAAAATACAAAAAAAAAAATTAGAACTTAGAATTTGTTGAAAATGATTTTACCTAACTCATCCCATTATTCCCTTGCTGGGAGAGTCATCTCTCAGTCACCGCGGAAATCTATCCCGGCGTATGGAAAGTCCTCTATGACAAAAAGTTGGTGGTCCAGCCAACGAAAATATGAAGGAGGAAATCGAACAATCTCAATGCCCTCAATACTGTGACGGGCCATAAATGCAACCCAATGAACCATCCTAGGTTCTCGGGGTCGACCAGCATCAATAGGAATACTCTGCGGAGCCAACATGGGGATCCTCTCTAGAGAAAAAGTGACCACGATGGATCCATATCCAAAGTTATTTAGTTTGCCATTTTTCACTCTAGTCAGTTGGCCTTTCACATTGGCCAACACAGCTTCGCACCAGTTGAAAATGGTGCCTCAAAAACAGTCCACAGCAATGCGCATTTGGGAACTAGTAGCTACATGCAGTGCTGCACTCTCACACAGTCTAGTAACAGTAAACACAATAAATTTCAGCTTGAGACGGATGATAGTTTTTATATCAATCCATTTGTCTCTGGGGTCTACCTCATCATTACAAAACTCTTGTCAAAGACTAGCGACAGTTTGGCCACCTGGCCTAGTCCCAAACAAGGAAATTTGTTCGCCCGTCTTGGACAAACTAGTCAGAAAATAAATATCCTCCAGCTCAATTTTGAGCCGGTGGCCGCCAATAATAAAACACTGGTCCTGCACATTCCACCTGTTTACCAGCGATGTCAGGAGGTTTACCTGTGCCCTCATGCCCTGAATGGCCCAAAATTTATACAAACCGCATGCTCTTAAAGCCTGCATTGTGGGAAAATGGAGCATCGCAGCGTCATCCACATCCTCATGCTCACGTTCTCTCCAAATCAACATCTTACTAATCCTACAATGCATAAAAAGATAATTTAGAACAATCTAATTCGAAAATTTTTGGGCGGCAAATGAAAATTTTGATTTTGAAATTCAATTGCGCGGGGACCGCACTTTTTCTTTGTACACAGTGCGTAGGAACGCACGCGTTCCGTAGGTAAAGTGCGGACCCACGACCTTTTTCTCCATAGAACAGGTCGAGGTCTCAGCAGGGTCCCGTGTATCGTGTTCTCGATGACTTCGCGGTGATTTCTTAAACATTTTTCTCCCCGAAAAATAAAAAAAAACTAAAGCCTAAAAATGAATTGTAAATGGATGGAATGCAAGATCAAGAGGTCGTGGATTACTTGGGACTGACGGTTCTTGATTTCGTCGGGTGGTTTTTCCAGAATCTTCACAGGAACTTTTTTACCCAAAAGTTTATATTTTTCACTCTGAACTCGAACGGTAAAAATTAAATTGAAAAAGTCCTTTTTATAAGTTTTTTCGAATAGATGAATTTTTAATTTATTTATTTTTCACTTTAAAAAGGGTATTTTTGAAGAAATTTGGTATGTGTAATGTTTCAAGTTTTTGTGCAGAAATTGGATTTTTCAGGAGAATTGATCATTTTTCAACATACTTTTATCACTTTTTCGACTTTTTCAAAATTTAAGAAAAAGAGAACATTGGAGTTCTCTTTTAAGCCCTTTTTATACTCTCTAAACATGAAAATATTGCTGAGTACTTGATTGTTCGAACTCGTTAAGGTAAATGAATAATCGTCCCTTCAGTATAAGTTTACCCCTTTTACAGACTGAAATGGACTATTTACAAAAAAGGTATACGTTGACTAAATACGGTCAATGGAGTTCTATCCTGCATTATTTTATCCTTTTTTGGGCTCGAGAGACTAAATTTACGAAAAAATACACCCATGGATTTTTCTTAAGTTTTTTCTTCTGACTCCCTAAAATTGAAAAACACCAAGTTTCTCCTATGCTGGACTCGTTAAAATTTAACAATAAAGGACCTGTTTAATTTTCAAACAGGAACAAACCACTCCTTCTTAGGGTTCGAATCTTAAACTAATTTGGACTCATCCGAAGGATGAGCTTATAAACAAGAAAATGTCATCCTCCTCAAGCTTGTCAAAAATAAAGAGGTACTTGCCATAAATGGTGGGGGAAACAGAGAAAAATGGACTTGTTTGTTGTATTTTGATTTTTCGAAAATCTAGTTAACCACTTTTGAACACGACACTTTCAATCACCTGGGTTGGGAAATCCTTTGCCTAATAGTTAATCAAACCTCATTTGAAAGTCTTCATTCGGTTCCTGGGTATTAGCTTTGGGTCAACTGTCACCAAGCCATCTGCAGTGTCGTTAAGTGTTCAAGAGGACAGTTCAAATAAACCATTCATCTGCAAACATTCGTCATCCATTTTGACTATCCCTGAGTCAGTCCTTGCCAATATACATTTTCAAAACTTGATCTATGATTTCGCGTTATGGGCTTGCCTATGACAGATCACTTTCTATCGACAACAACTCATTATCTAGGAAGTTGATCCAGAAATCGTTAGTACCTTGAAATCTGCATGCCTTAATGGCAGGTTTCTCACCTTCGACGATAGGTTGCATCATTGACCTTCGATCGAATGATTCCGTGACATGTTCGACTTCAGCTCATTCATTCACATTTCATGGATTGTACTGAGTACTTTGAGTGCCATTGACATTATTGGTGGTTACTCTCATACTTGTTAACAGTTTACATCATTGAATGGTAATCAAGTGGTTTCTACCATGTTCAACTTCGATACTTTCATTCACACGGATGGAATCGTACTAGTTCGAGATGTGGAAATCAAGACCCTGGATCTAGTTTCTACCATCCAGGATGCGAGGAATTTTGTTATCATTTATACAGTGGACTATTTATAAACAAATGGCTGTGTCCATACTGTGTCTACACATGTCTATACTGTGATGTACTCAAAATCAGTCTTGTATCATAACAGTTTGAATCAGTTTCTAGTTAGTTTTGATCTGAGTATGGGAATGCCTACCTCAGCAATGATATTATTACATATATATATTTTGCATTGAATGTTTTTACAGGTTCCGAATGGGGTGTCCATAGGATGATCCTCGAAATGATAAAGTACTGCACTCTTCATATATGACAGACTTCAATTTCATCTATTCCAGAATTTGCACTTTAGGGGGCAATCTGTTACACTAAAAATTGTCATCCTAACATTCTGCTATGTGTATGAGCTCATTATTACTCATACTTCTCCCTTTGCAAGTCTAACATATCAGTTCCTCATGTCAAGCCTTGAAAATCAGAGAAAAGTTCCTAAAAATCTCCTAAACTTTGGTGTCGCACTTTATCTCTATCTTTCCTGCGGTCCCGCACCTAATGTTCAGCTCTCTTATGTAGCTGAATGCACTTTATCTATGTTACAGGTGCGGACCCCTGTAAGATAAAAAAGGCGCAAGTAAATTCCAAAAATCTCAATAAAAGTGAATTCTAGAAGCATCTAGAAAATATCTTGCTGTGATAGAACCGCTCTTATGAGGTGCATGTATCCCTTACCTATGGAGCTAACCCCTTGATGTGAGGAGCTTATCCCTTTGAAGGAGGATTCTATCCCTTCATATTTGGAACAGAAAACCTCCTCTTTTCCACTATAAAAAGAGGCATTGAGTAGCCTCAAGGGGAGTTCAACCTTTAGAATATTTGAGGTTAAGTGCTGTTAATATTAAGACTCAGTGAACTAAGAATTTTGTGAGGAGATATTACATACCTCTATTCGTCTTGGTTGGAGGAGTTCAGAGCTTATAAAAGTAGAGGAGACTCCTGCTTCGGACCTCGGGAAGGTCTGTGCAACATCAAGGCTCAGGTTGTAAGGTTTTCCTTCTTTTGAAATTAATACAAATATACTCATTTTTCTCAATAAGCTTTCAGTTGATGGTTTATTTCATAGATTCCTTGATCACTATGATAAGCATGGTTTATGATGATTTCTATACAGGTGCTATGTAATGTTTTTCTTGTTTGTGACTGCAGGTTTACGAGGAAAACTCCTTCAAGTGCACGAGGGACAACAACGACTTCAAACAAGCGCTGGACATACGATAAGTCTTTTACACCTCTATAGAACTTCTTGTAAATCATATATGCTTAGAGAAATATTATTTTATTTGGTTGTTTGTTGCTAGATACTTTTAGTACTAGGGAGATCGGTCTTGTCTGCAAGAACGATTTATCTGGCCAATAGCAGGTGTTCAAAGATGATGAGCAGATAAATCACTTCTTGACCATGGTCGAAAGTTTTGAAGATGCTAAGATAGATCAAGAAGAAGAATAGTTATAAAAAAAAGAAGAAATAATCAATTTGAAGCAGTCAATAGGTGAGCAAAATATTATCCAATTAAAAGATAATGTACTTCCTAAGGGATTGGTTCGTCTTGAAAGGTTATTTGACTCCAATGATGTTGCTATCAATTCAAAGAAAATACATCAAGAAGGAGAGATGGAAGACTGTAATTTGGGAACTTAGAAGGAGCCAAAGATGGTGATATTATCCAAAGGTATTCTGAAAGATTATAAAGAGAAGTACATTGATCTATTCAAGAATTATATGGATGTGTTTTCCTAGACATATGAAGACTTAAAAACATATGACAAAAGTATAATTCAGCACAAAATTCCGTTGAAAGAAGGAGTTAAACCTCACAGACATAGACTCATATAGATATATCCATTATTGCTAGCTCCAATAGAGAAAGAAGTGAAGAAATTGCTGCAAACAAAAATTATAGTCCCTCTCAGATATTCATATTGGGTTTCCAATCTGGTTCCTGTAAGGAAGAAGAATGGAGAGATAAGGTTGTGCGTATATTTCAAGAACTTGAATAAAGCATCCCTAAAGGATAAGTATCCATTGCCAAAAATGGGTTATGTATTACAAAAAGTGACAGGAGCTTACAGATTGTCTATGATTGACGGATTCTCAGGGTATAATCAGGTAGCAGTGGAGAAACAAGATCAGAAGAATAGTGCCCTTACAATGCCCTGGGGCACTTTCATGTATGAAAGGATGCCGTTTGGCCTTATGAATGCAGGTGTAGCATTTCAGAGGGCCATGGACATAGCGTTTGTGGGGGACAAGTTTGTAGTTATATATCTAGATGATGTAACCATTTTCTCTGGGTCAGATGATGATCATTTGGAACATTTGCAAAATAATTTTCAAAAATGCAGGAATTTTGGCCTATCATTAAATCCCAAGAAGTATTTATTTGCCTTAGAAGAAGGTAAATTATTGGGTCATATAGTTTCAAATCAAGGATTAAAAATTGATCCAGCAAGGGTGGAAGCCATACAGATGATTCCTCTACCCAGAAGCAAGAAGGATATCCAGAGATTCTTGGGAAAAATAAAATTTTTAAGGATATTTGTGCTTAATTGTGCTGAGATTGTGAGAAGCATAATAGATATGTTGAAGAAAAATGCAGAAGTGAAATGGGATAAAGAAGCAAGAGAAGCATTTGCTAGAATTAAGGAAGAACTGCAAGAAGCTCCAGTTTTGATTAGCCCAGAATATCAGAAATCCTTTCAGGTATTCTCATTTGCATCCCCTACGACTATTGCTGCTGTATTGTTGCAGAAAAATGAAGATAGTAAGGAGCAACCAGTAGCATTTTTCAGTAAAGTTCTCAGGGATGCTGAGCTCAAATATGATATTTTGGAGAAATAAGTATATGCTTTGGTCAAAGCACTGAAAGCCTTCTGGACCTATGTGTTATAGACTCAAATAATAGCTTATGTCCCTAATTCAGATGTAAAATATGTGTTGGTTCAGAGTGATGTTGAAGGTAAAAGGGGAAAATGGATAGAAAAAATCCAAGAATATTATTTGGATATCAAACCCACCAAGTTGGTCAAGGGACAAGGTTTAGCGAAGTTGTTGACATAAACAAATTTTCAAGCCCTGGGAATTAATCTATTGGCACCAATAGAGGAAGCTATCAATGAAGAAGACCAGAACAAGTCCAAGATAGGTATTCAATATAAATTCTTCTGCTATGATTGGTATAAAGATATTGTGAATTACTTATGTTTCTTTTCTTTCCCAACTTCACTAAATAGAACAAAATACAGAGCTCTGAAGCTCAAATCTCAGCCATATGTCATAGTAGAAGGAAAATTATACTGGAAAGATCCTGCTGGTATTTTGCTGTTGTATTTGAGTGAAACAGAATCTGCTGAAGTTACCAAAGAATATCATGAAATTTTATGTGGAGGAGATTATGGAAGGTCACAGCTCATAAGATTCTCAAATCAAGATTCTATTGGCCAACGATATTTGCAGATGTTTTTAGATTGGTTAGAAGTTGTTAGAAGTGCCAGTTGTTTGCTGAAAAGAAAAAACTTGCTCCATTACCTCTCATCCCAGTATTCATTGAAGAGCCTTTCAGGCAATGGGGATTGGATTTTATTGGAGAAATCAATCCACCATCAAGTGGACAGTTCAAGCGGATTCTAACTTCCATTGATTACTTTAAAAAGTGGGTTGAACCAATCCCCTCCAAAAAGGCGAATGACCAAGTAGTGATGAAGTTTCTGGAGGAGAACATTTTCAGTATATTTGGATGTTCAACCAAAATTGTGACTGATAATGCCCAAGCATTCAACTCTTCTCATTTCATTAATTTTTGTCAAACATATAATGTTATTTTATCACATTCCACAATGTGTCACCCCTAGGGGAATGGATTGGAAGAGTCTTTGAATAAGACATTGGTCAGAACCTTGAAGAAGACAATCACTGAGAATAAAAAGGATTGGGATATGAAGTTTAAATTTGCTCTCTGGGCAGTTCGAGTTACTACTAGGAGATCTACTAGCAAGTCTCCCTGTGAACTGGTTTATGGAACTCAAGCATTATTTCCTACTAAGCTGGCCAAACTAGTGATTTGTTTCCTTCACGAAGCTCAGGAAGAACCTAATGCTATGATAAGAAGATTGAACAAAGTAATTGAGTTAAGTGAAAACAGAAACAAAGTCAGGGATAGCTTAATTACTTATCAGGAAAAGGTGAAGTCTCTATTTGATAGGAAAACAAAAGAAGTTCTTTTCCAAGAAGGAGATTTTGTACTGAGGTGGGACACCAGGCGAGAAGAAAAAGGAAAGCATGGTAAATTTGACCCTCTCTAGCATGTTCCATGCATAATTTCTGTGACAGTGTCAAATAATACATTCATTTTGGAAGACCTAGATGGAGAGCCAGTACAACTGCCTGTGAATGGGCAATACTTGAAACACTATTTCCAGCATTAATAATTCAGTGGTCACCATTGTACATACCAAGATTGTTCATTGTTCATATACCACCAAGCAATATTTGACTCCATGCTTGAAGTGAAGGCACTAATCTACAATTCTTAGTGTTTCGTGGAAAAAAAAACTATCCCCAGGTGGAGCTAGATGTTGTGGCTCGTTTGCATTTTCCTTTATTTTATTTTCAAAATACAAAAAAAAGCATATATGATAAAATGAACATCCTTCATATGTGTGAAAGTCATTTTATAATTCACATGTTGATCGATTAATATGTTTTTGAAGCATGTGAAGGTGGGACCGAGAGTTCCAACTAATACCCGTGCAAGTTGGCAGGTAAAATTAAAGCATGTTCCATTTGATGAAGATCAGCGGGAACCTGCGGGCACAAACAACCTGCAGGTTAGCCGGAGAGGTGCCTCTACAGTTGACCCCGCTGACTAATGGCAAATCAAGAATCAACGATTCCCGTTCACTGTGGGGGAAACACTTCGCCGAATGCTTCGTACCCCCGAGCGCTTCCGCAATGACGTATACATCCAGTTGGCGGAAAATTACTTGTCATTGTCATATGTACCATTATTTGTCCATTTAAGAATTAATTCAACATTAATGTTTGAACTCTACGCCACTTATTTAAAGGATTTTAGTATTTCTTTCCCCTATCAGTCTCTAATTCTCAGTCATCCATGAAATCATTCTAGTAATTCTATTGGCTTATTTCCACATACCATTGTCCACCACCCTGCATCATTCCATGGCTAAGCAATCTTCCTTGTCTGGCTCTTCAAGCCACATCCCTATCATGGATACTGAGTAAGATATTCAAGACACCATATTCACCATTAAATATTTTCCCTTTTAACAACAAATCATCTTGAACGAGAAAAATTCCCCCATCTATTCAATTATGGATAATTCTGGTGTTCTCTTTGCATGCATCCCCAAAACATATATTTTTCCTGAATTTGTGTGTTGGTTAGTGTCTGCGCTGTATCCTGGTAAATGCTTTGTGATGAATTTCTTAGGTGAAAATGTTCTTCAGGTTTCAGCCCAGTTAATTCTCCAAGCCCTGTGTTATCCTAAGTCTGAGTCTTATGTTCAATTCATTGATGAGTCATTGGTAGCATTCTATGATAATCTTACAGGACAAGAATTTAACCAGGTCATCTCCTTCTTGAAGCCAAATTTGGAGCAATTTCCAGAAGATGATTAAGAATTATGATTAGAGAATTTTGATGCCGAGGTCAGGCCAGTGTTACAATTGGTCAGCAAAGTGTTTTGTTCAGATCTACAAATTTTGAGAAATATGTTGTTTTGTTGAACACGAGTTGGAGAGGATATATCTGATGAGAATGAGATGGAAGTAAAAATCAATGATGGAGAGTGGAAGAAGGGCCTCGAGATATGTGTGGCCTATTGATCGTGAAATCATTATATTGATGGATTGGTAAGTTATAAAGTGTTATGTTGAATTTATAACATAAAATTTGGGTTAAATGAAATCTGGTAAAGGATTGTGATGTGATATGGGCTAGAAATAAAGTGGAGATATGAGTTTAACCTAAACTATGGTGAATGTTTGGGTTTTAAATTATGAAGTCTGAGTTTATAGATATAATGCCGAGGTATGCCAAAGGTTTTTGGTAAGGTTTATTGGAAAAATTTCACTTGGCTCAAGTAACAAAAGGGTATTAAACCTTGATATAAAGAGAAGCATGCATCTTATAATATATGGGATGATTTATTATGCATGGTGTGGATCTTCGCAAATTTAGTTGCATCATGTTGGATCAAAGCTTATAGTTGGAAATGGGAGAATTTTGTGATTTGTGTTTATGATTGAAAACACAAACAAACCACAATTGCTTGATATGTAAAATCTTTGTTTTTACCATCATATGGCAGCATCCAAAGAGGTGAGAGTGATGTACGAGTTGTACATTATTCATCGAAGAGGTTAAAAACATGTTCTCTGTACACAAGTGAAGAGATGTGAATTGATGTTGTATGGTGCATAAGAGTGCAGGGGAATGTTTGCATTAAGATGACGAGCTTATGGGCATGCGAGTATTTACAGTGACAAAGACAACACAGAAGAATGGAAACCAGAAAATTGAGATTGCGAAGAGAAGGTTTGTTAATAACCTTAACAGGGCATAAGGTATGATAAGTCAAAAAGATATTTTGGAATGTTGAAAAGTGAATGGTTTATTTATTTTCCCCATAAAATAAATCTCTGAAAACATGGAGTGAATTTCGACTAAAGCATCAGTATCATGTGAAATGATAAGGGCAAAATGATGATTTTTCATAAGAATGAAGTGTGAAAGAGAGTGAAGATTTTGCATCTTAAAAATGTATTATGGGTGTATGTTTGTTGGAGGATTGTATAACTTGAATTAATTCAAATTATCCACTATTATGATTATTGGGTCAAGCCTTGAAGTCAAAACATATGTTAGAGTTAAATGAAAGTTTGGATAGTTTGAGTTAAGATTGAATATTTTGCATCCAAGATGAAGAATTGGTGTAAGTCTGAAGTCAAAGAGTTGTAAGCTAAGTAAAAAGTTTGAATGTAATGAAGTGCATGATCGACAGAGCCCGACACCCAAAGAATTGGTAATTGTAACACATGATTTACTAAAGTGTTGTTTGCAGCAAAGTGAAGCAAGAGGGTTGCTAGATATTGGTTCCAAGATAGAGAACCAAGAGAGGCCATGCACAGGAGGAGAACTTGAAGTTTTGTGAAGGATTACTGAAAGGAGGATTGAATGAAATCCACAGGTGAACAGATGAAGTTCACAAAGGAGGAGAAGATGATTGTTGATAGTCATTTCTGAAGACTTGATAAAGACCAAAGTAGAGGGAAGAAGAAGGAAAATGCCAAGGTAAGTGGCATATGTGAACAATTGACAGATGAAGATTATGAGTGGGAGAAGGATGAGCTAACAGTTCACCTTCAATTGTTAATGGAATAGTTGCAGGAAAATGTGAAATACCAGACACATGGTTGGACCATGAGAAAGAAGGTAAAGTGGCAGATACTACATGCAAAGAGGAAAAATCAGGTAAACATACAGTTGGCAGAAGAGCTGAGGAAGCTCAAGTAGTTGTTGAGGAGTGAATAACTTAGAGAGGCTGAGTTAAAAATGGATGTTTCTATTTGTTTCCCAGAATAGGGCGAAATTCTGGGTGAAGAGATCAATGAGGAAGATCTCATGAACTATTGGGATAGCTCGGAAGAATCTGAAGATGCGTTGGTGAAAGAAGAAAATGAGGCTATGAAGCCTTGCATTTTTAAATCTCACAGTTTATGTATGTTTGCAGGATGTGCGAAGGATGTTGAAAAAGCCTTCGAGTTTGTCAAGGAGAAGAAGCTTAATCTGAAATTTGTTCATATTGATGCGGAGATAGCAAGATCTCATAAACAAAAGGAGACATAAGGGTCTCATAGGAATAACCAGCAGGGTATTGAAGCAAAGGAAGAAGGGCCATCTGATGATTGGTCAACAACAAGTGAAGGTATGGAAAGATGCCTAAAGTTTCCAAGTTCTACTCCAATTGAGATTGTTGAGTTATATAGAAAGTTAGATCTTCAAAGAAGAAAGTTAGAAAAGAAGAGGATCTATGCTCAAGGTGAGTTGCTGAAAGAGAAAGACAAAGAAATCATCTTGAATGATAATCAAGAAGCAAAGGATAAGGATGTAGGAATGATTCATCAAATCAAAGAAGTTCATTATTGTGAAATAGAACAGGGAGACATTCTTGAAACAAATTGTATGGAGGAGGGACTAGCTGATAGTCTCGTAGAGGATTTAAATCAACATACTGATGTGCTGATGGAAGAGGAAATTTCAAAGAAACATACTGAAATGTTGCCAGAGGATAAAGAGGCATTGATGCCTTATGTTTTTTATTTTAATGATTGTTTTGTGAGTACAGGTTTTATTGCAGATGCTGGAGGAAATTCGACACAAGTGAAAGAAAAGGAAGAATTTTCTATGGAAATATGCAATCCATGGAACCGAGAGATTAGATTGCTGGAAGCTATGCTGAAGAATTAGGATTCAAGGAATGAAGAGGAATCTCAATTTCAATATTGGGAAATGAAGAATGTGAAGGTGAAAGACAATAGTAAACAAGAGGGCGAGGATGAAAGGGTGACAGTAAAATTTCAGCAATCACAAAGTGACAGTAAACAACAAACAAAATATCTATTGGACAGAGAAATTGAACTGATAAGGAGGATAATGATGGAAGTATCCTAGAAGAAAACAACAATAGTGAAAAAAAGAAGAAGTAGCAAGAGGAAGACAACAGAAGACTATGAAAGCATAGCCAGTGGGGCAATGCAACATAAAGTGTGGAGACTTGGAGAAAAACAACAAACAAAAGCATCAAAAAATTGGAAATTGTAGAACAGGGTATGGGATCCAGGAAGAAAAAGATCTGAAACACATGATCAGGCGATCATGATTATTTTCAACCTTGGGAGTCTGATGCAGGAGCATCAAGCTTAAATTTTATTATTCATTTATGTAATTTAGGGGGTGAGGTGTTTTAATTATTTTATTAATTATTTTTCTCAAATTTAATAAATTAGGAGAGAAAATATAAATGTGAGGATTATTGTAAATATTCCTTAAATAATTAAGGATATGATTGGAGTGGAATTAGGTAGATAATCCAGGGATTAGAAATTCCATAAATGGGACTTAGTTGAGGCCAAAATAAGATAAATCTAAATTGGATTTTAGTTGAGATTTGTGTGGAGGAATTTATGGAGTGGAATAAATTCATATTTATGTATAAATAGGAGGATTGTGTGAGGATGAAAACTAGGTGAGGAAGTGAGGAATACAGAGAGAGCGAGGAATGGATTGAGAGCTTTTTTTAAAGGCCGAGAGCCGAAAGGCCATTCATTGTAATATTCAGCCAGATGTTTTGAGTTTGTAAATTTCATTATGTTTATTATTATGCCAACAATTAATTGTTTGGATGGCTCTCTTTCCTTTCCTGTATGTATATTTTAAGCTGCAAATTTTTTTCTTAATGAATAATTAGATGAGTGTTTTCATGTTAGAGGAAAAACACTGTTTTATATGCTAGGATTGGATTTAACCCCGTATCCTGGCATCATCCATATTGTAATGAAGTTGTTAAATTGCCATATAATAGGTAGTTTATGAAGTTTCATTAGGGGAATTTTGAGGTAAAAAATGGGCCTCCTAAGGAAATTATAAAATAATAGTGGAAATAATAAAATAAGATTTGATTATATCATCAAATTTTAGAGCGAAAAAGGAAAAAACTATTTTTTCAACTCGTATTTTCAACTTATCTCCCTATTGGTTTACTCAAATTTCGAGCGGAAACATTCGTTGGATGCAAAATTTGATTTCTCATCCAAGAAGTACTATGTTTCATAATTTCAATGGACCTTGCTACACGAAAACTGATAAGTACATGAAAAACATGATTGCAAACACGTTTTTCATGTATTTCTCATTTTTCGTGTAGCAGGGTCCATCAAAAGTATGCAACATGGGTACTCCTTGGACAAGGAATTAAAATTTTGCATCCAATGAGTACTCCTACTTGAAATTTGAGTAAAAAATTAGGGAGACAAGTTGAAAAAGTTGTTTTGTTATTTTATTATTTTTTATTATTTTTACCTTTTTACTCCAAAAATGGTGAATCATCCCCCATGGTTGACATCATCATATTTAATACTATTGGTTCTTATAAAGTTTATTTTTGTTGTACATTTTTCTTAGGAGGCCCATTTTAGACCTCAAAATTCCCCTAATGTAGGTAGTTAGAATAGTTACTAGTAGTTTTCAGCAGTTACAACTGCTTTGCATTGTATTTAAAGTAATGAAAAAGAAAGAGGAGGGTTCCAAGTTTTGGACCTCTGGATGACCATAAATTTTGTAATAAATTTTCTGAAAATTAATGAAAGAAGATCAAGTTTCTTGCACCTGTTGATGTTGATGCGTTTTTCTAGTTTCATCATATGTTTATTCTTCTGTGAATGAGGTGAAGTAATGTAGCTATGAGTCTCTTTTTACAGTTTGTAAGTAAGAGTAAAATTTCCTTAATGTGTGCTCCTTCACTCCAACTATTTTCTCTCTATAAAGTTCTTTCTGAGATTTAAAGTGATAGATTCTGTTATCCAGCATATCATTTTAAGTTTCCATTCCATTTTCTTCCTTCCATTTCAAGTAATATCAGCAGATAATTTCATTGTGAAATATTTCATTATATCAGATCATTGAGGGTTATAAATAGTTAATTTCCAAAGGTGTTAAACAAAGACCATCTGATATCATAATTTTGTGACATATATTTAAAAATGTCTTGAGGACTGTTTCCTTACCACAACCAAGGGATTGTTTCTTGAGATATAACAAGTAGGATTAACATCCCTTCACGAGGCCTCGTGAACTCACATGAGTCTAGCAGTAGATTGCTTGGCCACACTCTATGATTGGTGCATAGCCTTATTGTAAAATATGAAGAAATAATTGACTTCTATCCGGCAAGCCATATTTTTTTTTTTGGTAATGGTACCTGTTAGCCACCTATAAAATTTTGGCATAGCAAACAGGTGGCCAAATATGTTTATGAGTCTTCAAGAGATACATTTCCTTTGAAAAACTGTCATTCTTGAAGCCTCCATGTGTCTTCTATCCTTTAAAGGACCCTCATCGCTGTTTCCATTGAAGAACCTTGCTGTTTTGTGAAAAAGAATGCTTCAAAAGGCTTCTGTAATTGCCCATTTTCACTCATTTCCCTTCATTTTCATTAAGCCTCCTTTTCCTCTTTGGAACCTCCATATCCCTCTAAAAACCTCCAAATTCCCCTTAAAACCTCTAAAAATCCATTTTATTGGTTTAAATCCCCCCTTTTCCCTTTACTGAAGCCAAGAAAACCCTAAAAAAACCTTCATTTTGGCTTAAATATCCCTTTTTTGCCTTGAGGACTTAAGCCCCTTTCGGCCTAGCCCTTAACCCCTTTTTCACATATGACCCGCACCCAGGACCAGGCACCAAGCCCCGTCGCACAATTGCAATCGGAGCTTTCCTTTATCACCTTTTCCTTTGTTATTTCAAATCTTCCGATGCGATGAACTTTTGTTCTGTCGACCTCCGCTGAAATCTCCACCATCGATCTTTACAGATCTAACGGTCAGCGTTGATATCGCATCGTGCACATAACATCTTTTCATTACCCCTCTGATTGTATATGGACCATTGATTTCACCTTTAATCCGACGACCCTCGCATGATCGCCAATCGCAAAGTCTTAAGTGCCACCCCTTTGGCCCCTCTGATTTTCGATCCTCCGATTCAATCCTGACCATTGAATCCACAAGAACCAATGGCCAGGACTTGATCATGCTCCACTTTTTCATTCCCCTTCTAACTTAATCTTGACCTTCGATCCATTCCAGATCTGATGGCCAACGCTCAATCACATTGCGCAAATCCAGTGCCCCGTTCACTTGCCCTCCTCCGATGCCAATCATGCGATTTAATCCTGGTCGTTGAATCCACAAGAACCAACGATCAGGATTCAACTGCGCTTTGTTCACAGAGCCCGTCGTTGCATCCATCGATTAGATCTTGACCGTTGAATCCACAAGAACCAACGACCAAGATCGCATCGTGCTCCACCCATAGACCTTTGTCTACTCCCCTCCGAGTTAATCTGGACCGTTGATCTTTCCTGATCCAACGGTTAGCGCCTAATCGCACATCGCAAAACCAATGTCCTCTGTGTTTTTTACCCCCTGATGTGCAATTTCCCGATCAGATCTCGACCGTCTATTCTATAGATCCAACGGCCAGGATATTTTCCTCTCGTCCATCTAACCTTTTTCCCTTTGAAACATTGGCGCTCATACTTTTGATCCTGACTGTCCATTCTGAAGATCTGACGGTCCACAATAAACCCGATGGCCCACTTCCGCCCGCGCACCTTTCCCCCATCGCGCTGTCTTTCCCACCGTCAGATCTCCCTGTCTTACATCCAACGGCTGAGGTGCATATTGCGTTTTTTTAGTTTCCGACTATTAATGTTTCAAAATTACGCTATAAAAGTGGTTTTGGGAATCCACGTGGCGATCACTAATAGGATCGCGTTTTTTGGAAAATTTTCAAAACCACTCTGGAGCCGCGCGAAACCAGCAATTTTTCCGCTAAAACGACCTTTTACCCTTGGCTCTCGAAAGCTCCTACTACAATCTCAACCGTTCATTTGATCTAGATCAACGACCCACATTTCATCGCATTCCCACCCATATTATTTTCATCGGACCTTCCAAAGGACTTCATCGAAAGATCTCCACCGTTGATCTCTTTCGTGATCCGATGGTCCACATTCAATTCTCCTCCACCCTCCCGGTCCCACCACCAATGCCTCGATTTCGTTCATTTTAACCTTTTTCCTTTGTATTCGCCCAAAATTAAACTTTTATGTTTAAAACTAAAATTTATTTGTGTTCGTCGAATTCAGTCTAACCTCCCACATCGGTGAATCTCGACCGTTGATCGCCATTGTCTAATCTAATCCAACAGTTCGGAACCGTCCTTGCACCAGACTTTCACCGGGTTAGTTTTCTTCCATTCCGTGGCGATTTTCAGTCGTTTTTCCACTGCTTCCACCATCTCCCTTGCTGCGACACCGTTTCCTCAGCCCTCCAGAGCAATCCTCCTCCACCCCCATTGATTTCTTAACATGTTTATCGTCTTTTTGCAGGGTTACAGAAGGTAAAAATCGCTCTCTGTCTCACCATCACAGACAGGGTAATACAGGGCGCAGAATGCCAGTTTTTCAGAACCGAAGATTACAGGGAAAACACCTGGGAAGGTTTTAAACGAAGTATTTCAATAAAGGACCAATGTGAAACCTTCGCATGAGCCTCTAGCGCCATGAAAACCTGCAATATTCATAGACAAGATAGAAGTGAAGCGGCAAAGAGTATCAGTGACAGTTTAAAGGGATTAAAGCCCATTATTGAAGATTAAATGCTTTAATCCAGTGTTTAAAGGACGAAGATATAGATTGAAGACCTTATGAATGATCCAAAAGGCCTAATAAGGCCTAAAGCACATGAAGCAAGCCATATCAGTGTTTCACGTCAGCAGAATGATTTTTTCCCAAGAAAGGACGAGTTCCCGCAATGTTTTTTATTCTCCGTCAACCTCCTGAGAAGATTAACACCCTAACAGAAGTCCTAAGATTGCTAGAGCATTAGTTACAAAGTGTGGAAGGCCTGAAAGTCATTTGTCTGCCTTACTTGTCCTAATATACAAACAGAGTACAAACTGCCAGAAAGTACCTCAGAAACATACCTCTGAAGTTATTATCAGGCCGTCGAAGACCACTAATTCATCCAAAGGGTACTGAAAGTCAATACAGGGATACTAAGATAGAATGGGCTACAGAAGCACTTCTCCCTCTGTTTTAATGATTCATTTAAATTTCTATCTACCTATACTGTCATTCTTTCAGCTATAAGAACTCACCAGAAACACATTGTAAATGTTGGTTAACCATGGATTGTAAGCTGTTTCTTTGAGATAGAGTTCTGTGTGTATTAGTTGTAAAATAGGCTGGGAGATGATTTCTAGTTGATATCAAGTTGCTGGAAAATTATGTATGTGACTGGTGTTGCTCTTTAATATGACAAGCATGTTCATTGGATCCTAATCTAAATCAATGGTGATGTGTTCTATCTTTGTCAATTTTTTGCATCTGTTATTCATCATATTTCATTTCTCCGATAAGTATCAGTAATCTAGATTAGGATATACTGCTGTTAGTACCCTAATGCTTCCTACTCTTCTCATCTTTGATGTTTTCTACTAATTGTGTAATCTAAAATCAAATTCAATACAATTTAACCATTATAGTAGTTGGTTTTCCCTGCTTATTGATGTATGAATTTAGAGTTTTTTTTGTCTCGTTTTAGCTGAAAGAATTGGGATACTGGGAGATTTAGATTTGGTTCTGTCTCACTAGGGTCCTTTTCAAACAGTTTTCCTTTCTAAGATCCCTTAAGTTGAATGTCAAAAGCAGAGAAGGTTAAAAGTCTTTCTCTGATTTTAGACTTCACTTTGTGTCAAATCTTAAATGTTTTCTATTATCTGAAGAGTTAGCCTCATTAGGAGTTTGATCATAGATGGTTAAGGCATGCCATATCCCTAGATTTTCTCCTAAGTGGTCACCTTGGAAGGTTTCCTTGTCATTCACCTTCATTTCCTTATTTTTTCATCCATACTATCACCTTTAGAGATCCTCTGATATAGATGACTAGCCCATTTGAAAGCCTTGGATATTGAATTGCAAGTAAACCCTTTTATGACCCCATTGCCCAATGGACTTGTGTTTTCTTTGAATTATCTCTCCATTTCCAACATCCTCTTTGCTCACTTCTTTGTCTTACATTGAACCCTTCTTTCATGTTTCCCAACCAAACAAACAAAACAAACAAAACAAAACCCTTGTGCCCTATAACTAGCCTAATACCTTAAATTGAACTTCAAAGACATATATTTCTTTACCTTTATAATGAGATACCTCTCTGGATCTGGGAGGGCTAGATCTTGAGATCCCAAAGTGGTTTTATGTTGTCTCATCATTTGGTATTGCCAAATCTACCAAATCATGGGAACCACAACATAATGGCGACTCCTCTGGGGACACTTTGAGTAAAACATTCCTTAAAACATTTCTAAGAACTCAAAGAATACCAATAGCCTTGATTTGGTATTTAATCACTGTGGTGGATAGTAAACCTTGTTGAAACACTTTAAACCCTCCACTTGGTGACTCCACAGTTCCTAAATGACTAAAATACTCCACTGGTGATCAGTAGGCCTGCTGATTATCTTTGTTTTCACAATACTCCACTGGGAGACCAATTGCATTACAACATCATCCATATTAAAATAAACACATAGGATTAAGCTTCTTGGTTTGAAGATAGTTTTCATACCTGGCTAACTTTCTTCGTTGAGACTTAACATACTGGCTTCAAGAACAATCCATACTAGAGCTTATCCTAATCCCAACCCACCTAAAATAATCGATAATCTAGAGGGTTTTTTCAGGAAGTCTCTCTCATCTAAAGAATCAACTATTTCCAGACACATTAATAGAGCTAATTCAGCACCTGAAAACTTTGCAGCTCTATCAAAAACTCAGATTGACTTAGACTTACCAAGTAATTTACCAATAACTCAGTCACTCAGTGCTATAGAACATATAGACTTTGAGCCTCCAATATCACCACCACATAGTGGTCAAAACATTAGGGATAGATAAATCCCTCCATCAACACCTCCTGATATTCATTTCATCCATAAATTGGGTCTCTCTCACCCTAGATATGCTCAACAGTTTGCTGCTGGTGCTAGCTTTTCTGTCATTCATATACCTGCTGCTCAAGCCCAAAATTTACCTTCACAAAACACTACCATGGCTGCATGGTATGCTCCCTTAGTGTTACCACAGCCTCTAGTGACCGTACCCGATGATTATCAGTCTAAAATCCCACATTTCACTAGAAAAGAGTCTACCACAGCTCAACACCATGTAGATAGGATGGAAGATGCCTTTGAATATATGGAGATAGAAGACGAGACAATCAAAATGAGAATCTTTGCTCAAAGCTTAGGAGGAGAAGTGAAGAAGTGGTTTAAAGGCCTACCTCCTAATAGTATCCATGATCTTCCCTCTTTACATCAAACCTTCATAAACAAATGGGAAGTCAAAAGCAACCCTCTCCAAATCTTAGTAGAATACAAGAATCTCAAGAGAAACCAGGGAGAGAGTGTACATGACTACTCTACTAGATTTAATAGTGTCTACAATGCCCTTCCACCACACATGAAACCTCCCCAAGGAATGGCCTTAGTGAAATACCCTGAAGGATTTGATGCTGACATGGCCTATCAGCTTAGGGAGAGAGACTATAACACATTAGAATACATGCAGAAAGGAGTAGTGAGTGTGGAAGCAAACCTGATTGAAAAGAGAGCTAGGATGAGGGCTTAAAAGAAGGTAACCTATAGGGATGACACTGCAGTTTCTTCATCTGGTTCCAAATATGATAGTTTAGCCAAAAATATGGAGAGGATAGAAAGAATGATGGAGAAAATGGTTGTCCAAGTCAATAACCAGAATAGAAACCAAAATCAAAACCAGAACCAAAATTTTAGGAGGAACAATCCCCCAAATAGACAAAGAGACTCTGATCAATAGGTCATACCTCCATTCCAAGATAATTTCCTCGATGAAGTTGAAGGAATAATAGAAGAATCATAGGGAACCATCATAAACATGGTGGAAGTAGATAACCAAGATCACACCTTTCCTACAGAGGATAATCAGACCTCATACACACCTTGGGGTGAGAAAGGGTTAGAGTCTGAAGACTATAGGTTAGGATTCGAAAATTCCATCCTACAAGTCCAAGAAAAATATGATCTCAGAAGCAAAAAGAACATAGATACTCCCAAACCGAAAGCCTATGAAATCACCATCAAGAAAAAACCTGAGAAGACTCCTAAAGTGACTGTTGAAAGTAACAAATCAGCAGTTGAGAGTTATGGAAAAAACAAAGAAAAAGACTTCCAAACTACTGACAAACCAAGTCAAGAAACTAGCAACACTAGCATTGCAGCTAATTCTCCTGATAAACCAACTTCAAACATTGTACATAGTGAGAATCAACAAGCTGATTCTGCCAATAAAACAGTGGCCAAAAAAACAGAATCAAACCTCATAAAGAGTCAGTCTCCTTTCAATTTGGAAAGTGAGATAGCCAAAATCAAAATTTATGTTCCTCTCACTGAGTTGGCCACCCAGGATGTATATAAAGGTCAAATTTTGAAAGCTTTAAACTTAGGAGAAAATAGTGACACTGTCAAATTAAATTATGATCAACCAACTCTTTTGTTTGGTCCAAAAATAGAAGGAAAATTTTAGGAAGGAGTAGTGCCTCCCTTCTATGTCAGTCTCAATATCCATGAAAAAATCTTGCATAATGCCATGCATGATTCTGGGGCCTCACACAACCTTATGCCAAAAGTGATTATGGAGAAGTTAGGCCTAGAGATAACCAGACCTTATAAAGATTTATATTCATTTGACTCTAGCAGAGTGAAGTGCCTTGGCCTAATCAAAGATATCTGTGTGAACCTGACCCAAATCCCAGCCAATTGCATGGTAATGGATGTTGTAGTGGTAGATGTACCTCCTAAGTATGGCATGTTGTTGTCAAGGTCATGGGGTGCCAAGCTGCAAGGTACAATGCAGATGGACATGGCATACGCCAAAATCCCTGTCTTTAGCCAACTTAGAAGAGTATATAGAGAGGCACACATGAATTTTATGGTTAGTAGCCCCAAGAAACCTGAAAATTAACCTCTGTACTCTGTCCATACAGATCTAGACTCTTTTATCCTTTACAATGATGAAATTAGAGATGAGCCAAAGCTATAAGACAGAAATTTAAACTACAGAGCAGAGCTTATAGATATTAACATAATGGCAGCTCTAGATGTAGAGGAAAACAAGGAAGAAACCTTTGAACAATGTATTGAATCAAAAAACCAGAGTGAACAAAACCAAGACTGCAAACAGCAGATTAATCATCACTCTGAACTCCATGAAATTCCTAAGGAACTAAACATTACACAACAAGGTGTAGACCTCATAATAGAACATAACCAATCTACAAATAGTCCTTTATGGTGCATGAGCTTTGATGGGTCTTACACCTAAAAGAATGCAAGAGCTGGGGTATGGTTGCACAATACTGAAAGCAACTATACTGAGAGTCATGCCTTCAAACTAGACTTTAAATGCACAAACAACATTGCAGAGTATGAGGCTCTGATCCTAGGATTGCATCTATTGAGAAAACTAGGAGCCCAGAGGATAGTTGTACATGGAGACTCTGAATTAGTCATCAAACAACTGAATGGAGAGTATACTGCAACGCATCCTAAATTAATGGCATACAGAAATGGTGCTATGGATCTTCTAAAAACATTTGTAGAATATGAGATTGTGTTTGTTCCTAGGAGTCAAAACATAATTGCAAATGGGTTGGCCTACACTACTAGTTCATATCAGAGACTGCCTAGTGATAAACAGATAGTTATTCAAACAAAATACAGACCAGCAGTGCCAGATATTGAGAAATATTGGCAAGTATTTCAGGGTGACAAACAGATAGCGGATTTCTTGCTTTGCAGGAATGAGTTTGAATTAAGAAAGTCAGGCTTTAAATCTGATGAAAAATGTTCAGATAAAGAGCCCTCTGATGAAGAAAAACCATCCCCCACTACAGAAATAAACATGTTAACCGAAGAATTCAAAAATCAATCAAAAAAATACATAAACGCAGAAAAAGAAGACATAGAGGTGCTGCAGTCCAAAGACAAAAACATATCCAGAGGACTAGCATCCCTAGAGGATATTTTTGACTTTAATGATGTGGCAAAGAAGCCCACTATAGAACACACTGAATCAGATGTTGAATAATGCAATGTAGGCAGCCAAGACAAGCCTAAAATGATTAAATTATCTAAATCCTTGCCAACACACATCAAGAAGAAATACATTGAGTCATTTAAAGAGTTTGTTGATGTGTTTGCCTAGAGCTATGAGGACTTAAAAGCCTATGACACAAAGATCATCTAGCATAAAATCCCCATGAAATAAAACCAGAAAACCTTTAGGAAAAAGCTGCGCAGAATTAACCCAGTACAATTGCCTTTGGTAGAAAAGGAGATTAAGAAAATGTATGAAGCAGGTATCATAGTGCCTGTGAGGTTTTCAGATTGGGTCTCCAACCTTGTGGCTGTAAGGAAAAATATAGGAGAGATTAGGTTGTGCATTGATTTCAGAAACCTTAACAGAGCCTCATGGAAGGATAACTACCTCTTACCTAAAATGGAACACATCCTATAAAGGGTAGTTGGCTCAAAGAGGATATCTCTGTTAGATGGCTTCTTAGGGTATAACCAGGTCTTAGTACTCCTAGAAGATCAACTAAAAACAACTTTCACCACTCCATGGGGCACTTTCATGTATGTGAAAATGCCTTTTGGACTAATGAACGCTGGTGAAACCTTCCAAAGATCTATGGAAATCGCATTTTCAGAGGAAATAGGGCACTTCATTGTAATCTATCTTGATGACATAACATTTTATTCCAAAACTAATGAAGAACACCTTAAACATTTGAGAAAGGTCTTTGAAAAGTGCAGAAGGTTTGGGCTATCTTTAAATCCCAAAAAGACTGTATTTGACCTCCAAGAAGGTAAACTTCTTGGCCATATTATATCAGAAAAGGGGATTAAAATAGACTCAAAAAGAGTTGAGGGGATACTATAGATTAGCCACCCAAGGCACATCAAGTATTTGCAGTCCTTTATTGGGAAAATTAACTTCTTAAGGAGGTTTATTCCCAACCTAGCAGGGCTCCTTAGAAATATGACAAACATGCTTAAAAAAGTAGGAGCTAAATGGACCCTAGAGGCCAAAAAGTCTTTTGAATTAGTAAAACATGCACTCACTCGGGCACCAGTCCTAATTAGCCCTAATTTTTCCAAAGTCTTCCTAATTTTCTCTTTTGCATCAGAGCATACAGTGGCTGTTGTCCTGTTGCAGCAAAATCCAGAGGGACAAGAGCAACCAATTGCCTTTTTTAGCAAAGCACTAAGAGATGCTCCCTTGAAATATAATATAATGGAAAAACAAGCTTATGCTTTGGTAAAGGCCTTAAAAGACTTCAGGGTGTATATTCTGCATTCTCACATCATTGCCTATGTGCCTAATACAGTGGTTAAAGATATTTTGTCACAAGATCCAGATGGAAAAAGAGGTAAATGGATTGCAGTGACACTAGAGTATGACTTGGAGATCAAACCCACAAAACTCATCAAGGGTCAAGGCTTGGCACAATTAATGGATGAATCTAACTTCCAAGCCCTTGACATAAACATGGTAGATGCCTTGGATGAACATGAGGGACTGCCTACTCCTACTGTTGAAGAAAAATTCCAAAACTGACCTTGGTATGTTGACATCTTGTATGTACTTAGAAATCTTATTGCTCCTCCTAATTTATCAAAGACAAAGGCAAGGTTTTTAAAGTTAAAAGCTAGGAATTATTGCATTTTAAATGAACATTTATATTGGAAAAATGTCTATGGTTTACTGCTTAGATGTTTGATTGAAGTTGATGCAGAGAGGATCAAACATGAATTCCATGAAGGAGATTGTGGATGCCATCTATATTGGAAAACCACTGCCAACAAAATCCTTAGAGCTAGTTTTCACTGGCCTACCCTCTTCCAAGATGTACATAAAATGATAGTTGCCTACCATAAGTGCCAGATCTTTGAGGGCAAAAGAAAACTCCTCCCTTTACCATTACAACCCATCACTGTTGAAGCTCCTTTTCAACAGTGGGGCATATATTTCATAGGGGAAATCCATCTTGCTTCATCTGCCCAATACAAATGGATTGTCATAGCCACTGAATATTTCAAAATGTGGATAGAGGCCATCCCTTCTAGGAATGCCACAGATTTTGTTATCATAAAATTCCTTGAATACCATATCCTATCTAGATTTGGCTACCCTAGGAATATTATCACTAATAATGTTGTTGCTTTTGGTTCCAAAAATATGATTGATTTTTGTCACAGGTATCAGATTGCACTTGGTCATTCTACTGCTTATTATCCTCAGGGTAATGGGCCAACAGAATCATCAAATAAGAGTTTGGTTACCATCATCAAGAAGCTTCTTGAAGAGAATAAAAAATCATGGAATAATAAGTTGGTGCATGCTCTATGGGCAGACAGACTGACAACTAAGAAATCCATCAGAATGTCCCCATATCAGTTAGTCTATGGAGCAGATGCAGTGTTCCCTACTAACTTAGGGGTACCAGTGATAAAATTGGTCCAAGAAATACAATCAGAGGAAGAAAGCATGGTAAGGAGGATCAATCAAACTATCCATCTCTAGCAAACAAGGGAAGAGGTCTACAACAGAGCTCAGAAAGTGCAAGAGAACATCAAAAAATTGTTTGATAAAAGAACAAAAGCTTGTGATTTCAAAATTGGAGACAAGGTACTTAAGTGGGACTCTAGGAGAGAGGACAAGGGTAAGCATGGAAAATTTGATAGTTTGTGGCAAGGTCCTTACATCATCCAATCCACCATTGATCCCAATGCCTTTTTTCTACAAGAATTTGATGGTACTAATCTGTTTGGGGGTCCTGTCAATGACAGGATGCTAAAAAATTACTACTACTGAAGTTCAGAGTTTAAATTTTTCACTTCCATTGTAAATACCATTGCTGTGTTCTGTTTCAAAAAAGAGAGGAAAAATATACAAAAAGAGAGAAAAGAAAGGTTCAGACAAGCTCAAACTTGAACCTATGAAGATCCAAAAGAATGGCTCAAATTAGCTCAAAACCTGAGCCAAAAATGAGTGGAAAGCTGGTTCTACTATTCCCAAAACCTGAAACAACGAAGAAAGAAAAAATAATCAGCTCTAACAAGCTCAAAACTAGAGCTGAAATGAAGAAGAAAAGTGACTCTAACAAGCCCAAAATCTGATTCACAAGAAAAAGAAGGAGGCTCTAAAGTTTCACAATTTCAAGCCTTCACATTTTGGTTTCAATTTCCTGCAAAGTTCAGTTCATGTGCAGCTGTCTTTGTGCCATGGACCCACAACAAACCAGATTGTCTAATCCTGGTTTGGATTTTTTTAAATTTCTGTTGTAGAATGTAGAGAAAGAAATATGCTAGACAGTTTAATCCTAGCAGATATTAGTGTAGGTAGAGAAGCTATGAGGCCAACTGTTTAATTTGGTCTCATGGAGGAATAAGAGTAGAATTATATTATTTTTTCTTCTTTCAATAAAAAATGAACGATGAAGAAGGTCTGAAAATTTAAATGCACCTTGAAGAAAAAATGTTAGGACAGTAGGATGGGTAGGTAGATTTTTTGGGGAAGTATTGCTGCTGATATAATGCTTTCATGTTTGTAGCATCTGATCAAGGAAGAAAGATGTGGCAAGTGCTAGGCATCTGGCCTACTTCCAAAGATTATTTTCTGAGATTCTTGACACCTTCAAGAAGATGCCATCCCCATGTGGAGCCACTGTTAGCCACCTATAAAATTTTGGCATAGCAAACAGGTGGCAAAATATGTTTCTGAGTCTTCAAGAGATACATTTCCTTTGAAAGCCTATCATTCTTGAAGCCTCCATGTGTCTTCTATCCTTTAAAGGACCCTTATCGTTGTTTCCATTGAAGAACCTTGCTGTTTTGTGAAGAATAATGCTTCAAAAGGCTTTTGTAATTGCCCATTTTCACTCATTTCCCTTCATTTTCATTAAGCCTCCTTTTCCTCTTTAGAACCTCCATATCCCTCTAAAAACCTCCAAAATCCCCTTAAAACCTCTAAAAATCCATTTTATTGGTTTAAATACCCCTTTTTCCCTTTACTGAAGCCAAGAAAACCCTCAAAAAACCTTCATTTTGGCTTAAAAATCCCTTTTTTGCCTTGAGGCCTTAAGCCCCCTTTGGCCTAGCCCTTAGCCCCTTTTCCGCATATGACCCGCGCCTAGGACCAGGCACCAAGCCCCATCACGCAATCACAATTAGAGCTTTCCTTTATCACCTTTTCCTTTTTTATTTCAAATCTTCCGATGCGATGAACTTTTGTTTTGTCGACCTCCGCTTAAATCTCCACCGTCGATCTTTACAGCTCTAACGGTCAGCGCTGATATCGCATTGCGCCAATAACATATTTTCATTACCCCTCCGATTGTATATGGATCGTTGATTTCCCCTTTAAGCTGACTACCCTCGCATGATCGCCAATCGCAAAGTCTTAAGTGCCACCCCTTTGGCCCCTCCGATTCAATCCTGACCGTTGAATCCACAAGAACCAATGGCTAGGATTTGATCGCGCTCCGCCTTTCCATTCCCCCTCCGATTTAATCTTGACTGTCGATCCATTCCAGATCTGACAGCCAGCGCTTAAATCACATCGCGCAAATCCAGTGCTCCGTTCACTTCCCCTCCTCTGATGCCGATCATGCAATTTAATCATGGCCGTTGAATCCACAAGAACCAACGGTCAGGATTCAACCACGCTTTGTTCACAGAGCTCGTCGTCGCATCCGCCGATTATATCCTAACTGTTGAATCCACAAGAACCAATGGCCAGGATCGCGTCGCGCTCCGCCCATAGACCTCCGTCTGTTCCCCTTTGAGTTAATCCGGACCGTTGATATTCCCTATTCCAACGGTTAGCACCTAATCGCACATCGCAAAACCAATGTCCCCTGAGTTTTTTACCCCCTGATGTGCGATTTCCCGACCAGATCTCGACCATATATTCTATAGATCCAATGGACAGGATCTTTTCCGCCCGTCCATCTAACCTTTTTCCCTTTGAAACATTGGCGCTCCTACTTTTGATCCTGACCGTCCATTCTAAAGATTCGATGGTCCACAATAAACCGGATGGCCCACTTCCACCCACCCACTTTTCCCCCAACGCGCTGTCTTTCCCACCGTCAGATCTCCCCATCCTACATCCAATGGCTGAGGTGCATATCGCTTTTTTTTAGTGTCCGATAGTTAATGTTTCAAAATTATGCAATAAAAGTGGTTTTGGGAATCCACGTGGCGATCTCTAATAGGATCGCGTTTTTTTGGAAAATTTTCAAAACCACTCTGGAGTCGCGTGAAACCAACAATTTTTCCACTAAAACCACCTTTTCCCCTTGGCTCCCAAAATATCCTACTACAATCCCGACCGTTCATTTGATCTAGATCAACGGCTCACATTTCATCGCGTTCCCACCCATATTATTTTCATCGGACCTTCCAAAGGGCTTCATCGGAATATCTCCACCATTGATCTCTTTCGTGATCTAACGGTGCACATTCAATTATCCTCTACCCTCCCGTTCCCACCACGAATGCCCCGATTTCATTCATTTACACCTTTTTCCTTTGTATTCGCCCAAAATTAAACTTTTATGTTTAAAACTAAAAGTTATTTGTGTTCGTCTAATTCAGTCTAACCTCCCACACTGGTGAATATTGACCGTTGATCGCCACTGTATAATCTAATCCAACGGTCTGGAACTGTCCTTACACCAAACTTTCACCGGGCCAATTTTCTTCCATTCCGCAGCGATTTTCAGCCGTTTTTCCACTGCTTCCACCATCTCCATTGCTGCGACACTGTTTCCTCGGCCCTCTAGAGAAATCCTCCTCCACCCCCATTGATTTCTTAACATGTTTATCGTCTTTTTGCAGGGTTACAGTAGATGAAAATCGATTTCTGTCTCACCATCACAGACAGGGTAATACAGGGCGTGGAATGCCAGCTTTTTAGAACCGAAGATTGCAGGGAAAACACCTGGGAAGGTTTTAAACGAAGTATTTCATTAAAGGACCAATGTGAAACCTTCTCATGAGCCTCCAATGCCATGAAAACCTGCAATATTCACAGACAAGATAAAAGTGAAGCGGCAAAGAGTATCAATGATAGTTTAAATGGATTAAAGCCCATTATTGAAGATTAAATGATTTAATCCAGTGTTTAAAGGAAGAAGATACAGATTGAAGGCCTTATGAATGATCCAGAAGGGCTAATAAGGCCTAAAGCACATGAAGCAAGCCATATCAGTGTTTCACATTAGTAGAATGATTTTTTCCCAAGAAAGGACGAGTTCCCGCAGTGTTTTTTATTCTCCGTCAACCTCCTGAGAAGATTACCACCCTGACAGAAGTCCTAAGATTGCTAGAGCATTAGTTACAAAGTATGGAAGGCCTAAAAGTCATTTTTTTGCCTTACTTTTCCTAGTATACAAACGGAGTACAAACTGCTAGAAAGTACCTTAGAAACATACATCTGAAGTTATTACCAGCCTGTCGAAGACCACTAATTCATCCAAAGGGTACTGAAAGTCAATACAGGGATATTAAGATAGAATGGGCTACATAAGCACTTCTCCCTCTATTTTAATGATTCATTTAAAGTTGTATCTACCTATACTGTCATTCTTTCAGCTATAAGAACTCATCAGAAACACATTGTAAATGTTGGTTAACTGTGGATTGTAAGATGTTTCTTTGATATAGAGTTCTGTGTGTATTAGTTGTAAAATAGGCTGGGATATTATTTCTAGTTGATATCAAGCTGCTGCATAATGATGTATGTGACTGGTGTTTCTCTTTAATATGACAAGCATGTTCATTGGATCCTGATCTAAATCAGTGGTGATGTGTTCTATCTTTGTCAATGTTTTTCCTCTGTTATTCATCATATTTCATTTCTCCGATAAGAATCAATAATATAGCTTAGGATATACTGCTGTTAGTACCCTAATGCTTCCTTCTCTTCTCATCTTTGATATTTTCTGCTAATTGTGTAATCTAAGAGAAAATTCAATACAATTTAACCAGTATAGTAGTTGGTTTTCCCTGCTTACTGATGTATGAATTTAGAGTTTGTTTTTAGATGTTCTTGTCTGGTTTTAGCTGAAAGAATTGGGATACTGGGAGATTTAGAGTTGGTTCTGTCTCACTAGGGTCCTTTTCCAATAGTTTTCCTTTCTAAGATCCCTTAAGTTGAATGTCAAAAGCAGAGAAGGTTAAAAGTATTTATTTGATCTTAGACTTCACTTTGTGTCAAATCTTAAATGTTTTCTATTATCTGAAGAGTTAGCCTCATTAGGAGTTTGATCATAGATGGTTAAGGCATACCATGTCCCTAGATTTTCTCCTAAGTGGTCACCTTGGAAGGTTTCCTTGTCATTCACCTTCATTTACTTATTTTTTCATCCATACTATCACCTTTAGAGATCCTTTGATATAGATGACTAGCCCATTTGAAAGCCTTGGATATTGAATTACAAGTAAACCCTTTAATGACCCCATTGCCTAATGGACTTGTGTTTTCTTTGAATTATCTCTGCATTTCCAACATCCTCTTTGCTCACTTATTTGTCTTACATTGAACCCTTCTTTCATGTTTCCCAACCAAACAAACAAAACAAACAAAACAAAACCCTTGTGCCTTATAACTAACCTAATACCTTAAATTGAACTTCAAAGACATATATTTCTTTACCTTTATAGAGAGATCCCTCTCTGGATCCAGGAGGGCTAGATCCTGAGATCCCAAAGTGGTTTGATGTTGTCTCATCATTTGGTATTGCCAAATATGCAAAATCATGGGAACCACAACATTACCATTCTGCTAACATTCTTCTTTGAGAGACTCCCAAGGCTTCATCCCAAGATCGTCTCAACCATCAGTAGCCCACGTGATCTGCGGATAGCTAGATGGGAAGAATTGATGAAAAGACTGGGGGGAAGTAAGGTCCCTCGAACTACATGGGATGATGAGTTCTTCCAGTGGTGGGGAGAATAGATCATCTCAATAGAGGACTATCCCTATGCTGGGATGAATTTTACAGAAAATCCTGATTTGGTTCCTCCACTCGAAGCAACACGGGGTGCAATTGGTAAGATTGCACAATGATTTTTTGATTATGTGATTTTTTTGATTTTTCAAATTATATGAAAATGAAAAATGTTTTTGAATAGGACAATATGACTTCCAATTTTTTTTTTATCATGATGTAGACATGGGACCGGTGAGACCTAAGGGTTTTCCAAGACACAAGTGCCATGGAAGAGAGGTAGATGATGCTGAAGAGCTAGGAAAAACCCTCCATGCAATCCAGAGAAACTTGGAGAGTTTGACTTGCCAAGTACCCATGGCAGCTATAGAGGATCTTTCTAGGGCTATCCAGAGGAAAGTGGTTGGAGTACCATGGGACTGGGTGCGGTTGTTCCGCCGTGTAGCTACTGCCATTGTGTTCTTCCGAAACACTTATCATGGGCAGGGCCCTGAGGGATAGATTTTAGATTTGATCGGATGAATGTATTATTTTTGATGACAGACATGATCAGGCATAAGCCCTAATTTTGTAGGAAATGATGGTCCAATTTTTGTATATGTTGAACAGACTATGATCTCTCTCTCTCTCTCTCTCTCTCTATATATATATATATATATATACATAGCGATTTTATATGATGTGATTGTCCCAAATGTATAATGATAAATGATGTTTTTGATATTTTTAGAGTATTGAATGATTAATGTGCCAATCAAGTGCTTGATTAGCTAATGAGTCTTCTAACCAATTATCTGATCAAGGAATGTGAATGAATGTAATAAATTGAAATGAACGTTGTGACAAACGCACTCTAAAAAATAATCGACGCAAAAATGGGCCTTTGACACGATAGGTGCTGTTTAATTGTGAAACCACTAGTTGTGAATCCAAGTAAACTACTAACGAATCAACACCAAGAGATATTGCCTCCGAGAGTAGGTTGACCAGTGCAGTGTATTCTGCCACATTGTTCAAAGCAGGACCAATGCATACACCTCTTGAGACTAACAATTGACCGGATGGATAGTGAATTACCGAAGCCGTGGAAGCCAAGTTCTGGGTATGTCTACTAGCAACATCGACAAAGCCAAAATGACTCATCTCATCCAATAATACCTTCCAAAGTAGATCAAAATCATAAAAGTCACACCAAAAATCGATAAACAAACATGTAAAAAAATACTATATATACACCAAAGAAAATGCTAGGTTGAAGCCTAGGCATAATACTTCTTCAAATAGAGCCCATTTCTGGGATCAACCAACTCATATCCAGCGAAATCAACCAAGGCATAAGATCCCTTTTTTAGGACATTTTTAACAATAAAGGGGCCATATCACTTGGATTTGAACTTGCCTGCCCCCAAAGCATCCTTCTCTTGGGCATAAACCAAGACAAGGTCACCTTCAGAGAAAACCCTAGATTTGACCGCCTTATCATACTGAACCTTCACTCGTTTCTTATGAGCCTCATTCATCGTAGGCACATCTTGGCAGTACTCATCGAGATGTTATAGATGGAAAAGGCATTATTCGAGACTAGAAGTGTCAAGAAGAAGCTCAATTGCTAGCTTAAGGGAAGGAATTTTGAATTCAACAGGAAATATAGATTCCAGTCCTTTAACTAGTTGAAACAGAGTGAAACCGGTTGTAGTCTTTACAAAAATCAAGTATGCCCAAAGTGTAGGGTACATCATGACATACCAATTGGATCTGGATTATCAATTTTCTTTTGAAGGATAGCCTTCAAGGACTTGTTTACAACTTCAACCTACCCATTGGCCCGAGGATAATAAGGAGATGAATGCTCTTGCTGAAAACCCAATTTGAGAGCCAATTCAGCCATCATACTATTATGAAAATGACTACCATGGTTAGTGAAAATCTCTTTGGGGATACCAAAATGAGAAATGAATTGGTTGAATAGAAACAGGTTTTCTGTCTCACCATCATTTGCAAAAGTAGGCATAGCCTTAACCCAGTTAGTAAAGTAGTCTATTGCTACAATAATGTACTTATGACCCTTAGCCAAAGGCGAGTTACAAGTAGTATAATCAATACCCCACTTTGTAAACGGACTGAAAGTGACAACAGGAAATGGAAGAGCTGGATGAGTGCACATCTTCCGAGTATAGACTTGACAAGGATGACACTTTTTGACCGCCTCAACACAATCTTTGAAAATCGAGTGCCAAAAGTATCTTGCAAGCAAGATTTTTTGGGTTATAGCAAGCCCAGATAAATGACCACCACAAGATCCACTGTGGAAATCATTCAGCACAACCTCAGCTTCTTCGAGATTCAAGAAACGTCTAAGGATCGAATTGACCCCGCGACAATATAGAGTTTCACCGATAATCATATAATTTTTGGCTAGGTGACGAAACTTTCGACACTCATCTTTCGAAAACGCTAAGGGAAACTTCGCAGTCTAGAGATAAACAGTGAGATATCCATACCAAGGATCCTATGAAGAAATGAGAAAAATATGTTCATTAGGGAATGACTCTTTAGAAACAATCTCTTCTCCACAGGGAAACTTATAAATCAATTCCGCAAATACCAAAGAATTTTTGGATTTGGCAGAGAGAAATTTGAGATCAAAATCTTGCAAAATGACAATCGATCAATTGTATTTTCCCCCAATCACTCGCCTACTAAGAAGAAATTGAAATGGATTAACTACTACCAAAACATAAGTTTTGCGAAGAAGGATATAATGCCCGAGCCGTTGGACAACATGGACAACTGCCAAAGCTAGTTTCTCAATTGGAGAATACCGAAGTTCAGGACCCACAAAGCCTCGACTAAGGTATTAAACAACATACTCACAAAGAGCATCATCTTCCTGAACCAGAACCATACCAATGGTAGATTTTTCTATAGCAAGATACAAGAGGAAATATCTTCTATAATCAGGTGGACTCAGTAGTGGAGCAGAGGTCAATTCCTTTTTCAAAGCCTCGAACGAGTATTGAGAAAAGTCATCCCAGAAGAATGGAACTACTTTATTTAACAACCTCATAAATCCCTTTGTAACCTCGGCATAATTCACGATAAATCTCTGTAAGAAATTGGATTTGCCTTGTATAATTTGAAGTTGAAAGATAGAAGACGGGGGAGGCAACTAAAGTATTGCCTCAACCTTGAAGGGATCTACCCGAATCCCTTCCATAGACACGATGAATCCAAACAATTGCCTAGATGTGACAGGGAAAACACACTTATTAGGGTTCAACTGAATTTTATAATAACGACACCATTCAAAAGCTTGGAAAAGGTGTGAAGGATGATAAATTATCTTTTGAGAACGAGCAACGAAATCATCCAAATATGCTTCGATAATATGTTTGATGTCGTGGAAGGCATAGGACATAACCCGCTGAAAGGTAGCTCCAACATTTTTAAGGCCAAAAGGCATCTTTTTGTAAGAAAAAATACCCAAGGGGAAAATAAAAGTAGTCTTATGCTGATCTTTAGGACGGATAGTGATCTAATTATATCTCGAGAAACCATCCATGAAGGAGAAAATCTCGTTCCCAACACACTCATCGATAATATGATCTATAAATGGTGTGGGGTAATTGTATTTAGAACATGCCTTATTCAAATCCCTGAAATTGATGCAAACTTATATCGTTCCTTATTTCTTGTCCACATGAACTAGATTTGAAACTCACTTAGTTAATGGAATGGGGTACAGAAAACCCACCTTTAGCAGCTTCTCAACCTCAACCTTGATAGTTGTAGCCTTCCTAGGGTTGACCGGACAAAACTTTTGTTGAATAGGCTTAGCATTTTCGTATGTCTTGATCTCATGCTAGACAATAGATGGACGTATACCAGGAATTTCATCATAATACCAAGAAAACACATCCCAAAATTCTCAAAAGAGATCGGTGTAAGTCTGAATCTCTTCAGGGGAACATTCAGCTCCAATGAAGACATTCTCAATATTTTTGGGATCTCTGGAGATGTTCTCCGGGGTAGTAGCAGAAATGAAAACCATTTTCCCTTCAGCAAAAATCTATGTTGGTGCTAAGGGGTTCAAGACTGGGTGAACAAGACTAGAAGACTGAAGGCTAGACAAACTTGTTTCAACTTCTCGCAAGTCTGGTAGAAAAAAAGGACCGATGATGCAAATAATATGATGGTATTTCTACACCAGTAATTGCTTGAAGGATGGCTTCTTCATATGGAAGAGTGGTATCAAGGCAACTGTTGGGCCGTTAATATGCCATTATTATTATCACTTTTGAACACTTATTCCACCCATTTCTACTATTCTTCATCATGTCATTTATTATAATTTATTATATAAATCCATTTTATGATGATTTATGCTTCTATGAATGAATGTTATTTATTCTCCTTTATTTCTAATAAATTGATGATTATGCATGATTTTATCATTGATAGTTTTAATAAATTAGTTGTAACATTATTCACCATTTTTATCCTCCAAGATAATTTCCAGATTGAAGAATTTGATCATTAAAAGTGCCAACTCAGAAATTCGTCAGAATAAGAAGTGACAGTTTTGCGGTTGAGATTTCGAGCAAATGAAGCAGAATCTGGAAAATCCGGAACATGGGTTTTGTCCAGAACGGACCCAATTAACTTTGGTAAAAAACGGTTTGCCCAAATTCGGCTTGTACTGAGAGAAACGCAGGGTTCTTTGAGCATGATTTTCTCATATTTGTTGTTGCGGCCGTCCTCCAAATCTCAGCTGCAAAGCCAAATTTGCCTTGTTCTTGTTGATCAAATGGTTAGAAGCAAACCAATTTTGTAATAGAAATCATGTTATACTTATCTTTATTGTAACTTCTCTCTGATCTCTCTCTATTTAAATGAAAACGGAGATCAGATATGGGGATGATTTGGGGATGAAAAATGATGGAAAAATGATGAAGAATGATGGTGGATTATTCATGATAGGATAGGGATTGTTGCATGCTGTAATTCTCAAGCCTTTGCTGTTGTAATGATTCCACAATTTGCTAATTAATACATGATTTGGGAGTTGCTGTTCATTCTTTTCATTCTGAAGTAACCCAGCAGCGTCCGCTGGCGGCTAAGGGCCCAGCCTCTGGTGGAGTACGCTGCTGCTGCTGTGTATCATATATTTACAATTGCTGTTGTGTGGTGGTTTAATTTATTTCCTATTCTTTTGAATTGCATTATTTTACAGTTTCATGTTTTTATAGTGTGCTGTTAGAATATTTTATGGAATTATTTTATTGCACAAGTTGAGATTGAATCGTGTGGCTGTTCTTTTCCATCATAACAGAGATTATTATCCTTTTCAACTTATATTGTTATGTTGTTCATTTCAAATGTAAAGCTTCGCTGTTCATTTCAGATTGTTGGTTATTCGATTCCACTAATTAGAGTTTGCTGTTCAGATTTATTAAATATGATTTGTTGTTTAATTCCTTTAATTATAAGTTTGCTGTCCATTCACTTCGTTGTTTAGTTTGGTTGCTTAATTGCAAGAGTTTGCTTTTAAGGAGTTTTCCTAGTTTACTTTCAATGGCAGCTTTAGTTTAATTTCTATTTCCTTTTAATTGCTTTAAAGCAGGACTCTCAACTGTAGAGAACATTGGTTATTGCTTCCTCGTTCCTAGATTGATTGTCTTGTTCCGGTTTGATTTCAATTGCATCAATATCCAGAGGAATGAGTTATTGCTACTGTATCCTTGATTGATGGTTGTTTGAGTGAATGATTTAGTTTAGAACATTTCAATTTCTTGCTGTTCCAATTAGATTTTGTTTCCAGCTTTCATTTACTTTTGGATTTTAAGAACTATACTGCAAAACATTACTCTTGAGTAAATAGCCGCCTCAGACTGAGTACACTCTTGAAATAAAAAGTCGTCCCTGGGTTGATAATTAATGTGAAGGTAATTAGGAGTTAAAAAGACACCTTTTTATCGCTCCACATTTTGGCGCCGTTGCCGGGGAGAGTGTAGCCATTTCTAAAGAGTAGTGTGAATCTGATGAGTGCCTGCTAGGAGAGAATTGGGTATTAAAAACGGAAGGTAAGAACCTGCATACGGAGCATGTAACAGCCCTGCTCCCCCACCCGCTTTCCGGCAGATTTGTTAATTTTTTGTGTAGAAATAGATGTTTGAATTTTTGTGTGAATGACTAGAAAAAATATAGAAATTTAAAAAAAATGAATCACATGATTTCACTCAAGTGGTGATGTAAGCACCACCCATTTCACTAACTAATTGACAGGAACATTTAAAGAAGGAGCCTCGAAGAAACACATGAAAAACATCTTATATTATGGTAAGAAATGGCTCACGTTTCTACTTTTGAATTTCCTATCAAAGATCTAGGAGGAGTGACACAAATGCACATAATTCCCCCATCTTTACCAAATTTTCATGGTTTAGCAAATGAAGATCCAGATACATTCTTATTTGAGTTCGAAATACTTTGTAGAGTATATGATTATTGTACTAATGATCAAAGATTGAAAGTGTTTCCTCTTACTCTAAAAGGAGCAGCTCTCCGATGGTTCATGAGCCTAGGTGGGAATTGCATCCAATCATGGGAGGACATGAAGAACATATTCTTGAAGAAGTACCAAGACTATTGCAAATCCAATGAGGATATTTTTGGTATGATACAAGGGGAAGATGAAAGTTTGGAGGACTATGTAGATCGATTTCATTATAACCTTCAAAAATCAAAGCATAAGCATTTGGAAAAAGAGATCTTAAAAACACTCCTTCTTAAAGGAATCAAAGATGAATTTTTAGAACTCTTAAATCTGATAGGAAAAGGTGATGTTTTTCAGTTATCACATGATGATGTTTGTGAGTTGTGCATAAGGTATTCAAGAGGAATCTCCAAGGCTGGTAAGAATTCTAGAGATGTTTGTTCTTTCTTTTCCAAATCTGCTACAAGAATAGGAGACATAAGAGCTGAAATCAATGATTTATTTGAAAATTTTAAAGTTGATTTTATTAGCTCTCTAAATGCAAAATTGGCTGTTTTGCAGGTTCATAAAAATGAAGAATTTGATGAAGTGTTTTTCCCTCATGACCGAAAGGAGCAGCCCATAGATGGTTACTCTTCCTTATCTAGGATGGAAGTATCATATCAAAGAGGTGAGGAAGCTGCAACAAGGTCAAAACCATGTAAATCATGGCCTACAGGTATGGTTCAAAACACTTCTTCTCCATTCTCTTACTTGCATAATCCATTATGGAATACTCATGTTCTAGGGCAGCCATGTCAATTTCAATATAACCACCAATCTTATCTATAAGTTTGGCATGGTTCACCTTATGATTGCATGACTACTCTCCCTCATCTTGTAGCACAAGCACATTCTCCATATTCTCCACCAGCTCTTTCACAACATCTTGCTTGCATATCAAATTTATCCACTCAACCCAACCAACCACATCATCACAATGCTCCATTCCATACACAATTTTCTGCTCAACTAATTCCACACCCTCACCACAATAAACCAGTACAACATGCTTACAATGTTGAACTGCAAAATTTACCCATCCTTCCCACCCATTCTATCTCACATGCACCAATGGAGAAAACTTACAGTGAGATTCAGAATGTTTCAAATTCAAAAATTGTAGAAGTTATGGAAGAAAATGAGGTTTCTTTTAGTATGCCTCAACAAGTCATTTTAAAAGCTCAAGAACTTCATGATATGATGGCTATGGGAAATCAAGAAAGTAAAGGATATATTGAAGATTGGTTTCATTCCATCACTTGTTTGCAGCATCACTCTATACTTCAACAATTTTTGACAACATCTTTTCAAAGGAAGTTGGCTTCTCATACCCTAATTTTTATCAACATGCATTTTTCAAATTTGGGTATGTACATATTTGAAGCCTTATTTCGAAAATGGTTCCATTGGAAGTACTCCTATACATAGTCATATTCATATTTCAATCAAAGTAGGTTAGTGAAAAAATAAAATAAAATAAAATAAGAACATAAATAAATGCATTTTGTTTTTTTTTGTAAAAATAGTTGTTTGTTTGTTGCAACACGCTATCAAATCAACATTGGTGATAATTTTTTTTAATTCATTTGTGTATGTAGATGAATTATAATGGAAATAATAGTTCTACAAACACTTATATTCATTTTTATCACCAATTTGAAAAAATGCTTGAATATCATTTTTTTTGGCTTGCGGGCTTGATGAACTTTCTGGAAAAACAGTCGGGACAGTCATGTTTTGAGGGACCAAAAGTGAATATTTTTAAAACCTGTTTCTACCCTAGGTAGCCCTTGATGTCTACTTTCTAACCCAATTTGAATCAGTCAATTTGGATTTGAAACGAAAAAGTTAGAAACAAAACATTGACAGGGTGTCTAGTGGGCAGCTCAGGAACAGAGTTGGGACAGTCAGTTTTTGGAGGCATAAATGTTTGAATTTTTAAAACCTATTACTATGGTAGATTCCCCTATGAATCTAGTTTACAATGCAATTGGAATCACTCATTTTTGATATCGTATGGGGAAGTTATGATCAAAATAATGACTGTCTATCGTAAATAAGCACCCTTAAAACTATGTCTTTCTGGTTGTTCCTTACAGTATTTAACCTATCAATTCTTATTTTCTTCAAAACCTGTTTCTATTGGAGATAAATAAATGAATCTAATTTCATTTCCAATTTGAATCATTTGAATCCGACATCAAACGAAGAATCTATGCTTGAAATATCAATCGTTGGTCTAGATTGGGTAATCGAAAATGACTCTATTATGCAGGTTGTTCTAAACAAATTTGACATATCATAGCATTGAATTTTTAAAACCTGTTGCTACTGGAGATAAACCTTTGAATTAGTTCTCATTTGGCTTTGGAATCACTCAATTTCGATGAAAAACAAAGAAGTTGTGATTAAAACACTGCTGGATAGTATGGTCGACCACTGCTCTCCCGCAGGTGACAAATAAATTTTACTTTGTTATTTCTCAATGGATTTGTTATATAGAGTAACTACTTGTTGTTTTTCATCATTCTTGGATTAGGGGAGCCCGATCACCTCTCTTTCTCCATGATTTAATGTTTTATTGCAGGTAGACACTCGCTTTTTTGCAGGTCCTGGGAAAATAAAGAAGGTCAATTTATGGACGAGTGATTCTTGAAAAAAAAAATTTTAACGAAACAAAGGAATTTCATCTAAGTCATTACCCAACGGATTCATAATAGAAGAAATGAAGAATTGATTTCGATTTGAAGATTCATGTCTTGTCACTGCTGCCAAAACATTCTTCAAAAAGATCATTTTTTTTTACATAATATCATAGCTGTTGTAACTTAATTTACATATTTTTTTTAAATAAAATGTTGCTTCTTTTCTAATTTCTCTTATATTTTTTGTTTCAGGTGTTGCTTCATTCAAAGTGTAATTCATCCTCAGCATCAATGCTGTGAACAACGAATTTGTTTTTTTTTGCATGTTTGCATTTTATGATTGTCCATTTTGCTGTTCCTTTCCGAATGGAACATCACTTCTGCACTTTCACGTTTTGCTGTTCCTTTTCGAATGGAACAACACTTCTGCACTTTTCATTTTTGCTGTTCCTTTTCCAAAGGAACGACACTTGCGTTTCTGCTGTTCCTTTTCCAAAGGAACGACACTTTTAGTTTTTGCTGTTCCTTTTTCCAAAGGAACGACATTTGCATTTTCACATTTTTTTATGTATATTTTTGCTTTTTGGTGTGCATTTCCTTTGCTGTTCCCTACACGGAACACCACTTTTTGAGTGTTTTTGCTGTTCCTTCAAAAGAACAACCCTTTGGGAGTATTTTTGAGAGCAACCTTTTCTTCCTCTTGTGGGACTATTCCTAGTTCATCTCAACCACATTTTACTGATTCCCCTTCATGGCATGAAGTACACTATTTTTATAAGGACAAGAATTATGGATTCTATTGAAGCGAATTAATATCATTCACGTTATGATCTTTAACAGGACAGCTCCTTGATGATAGATTATTTTTAAAAGGGACACAATTATTTATATACTACTTTACTGCATTGTTTTCTGTTGAACATGATATTGATTGATCATCTTAATACCATGCCGGTTCCACCCTTCTGGATTATAATCTTCTCTGTCTGTAATAAATGAGATTATGGGTATATTTTTCTATTGACATGTTCAACTTCTTCCACCATCCCTTCTCTTAAGGAGTACTGAGCCTCCATCTTTTTATCATAAAATTGTGTAATAACAACAAAATTTTGTTCACAGATGGAGGATAGGGGGTCTCATTACGAGCCAGCCTACCATGTTCATAAGGTTGTAAGAAAGTGACATTCCCATTATGGCCACCACACCAGGGTTATGATCCATCGGATAGTCAAATTATCCTTGGAACAGGAGGTCTCATCACGAGCCGGCCTGATCACTTTTGCTACATCCCAGTGAATGGCAGTGTGGTTATCTGGTTACCACGCCAGCACATTGATCTCTTCTGTAGAACAACACTGTAACTCTCCATTTATAAATTGAGGATCCTGGCTCATATGGGTTAAAAAGCAACCCTGCCGAGGCTATGGACGCCTGCTGGCAGCAGCGGCTTTGCTTATGGTATTGAAGTTATATCTTATCGTCAATTATTATTATAATACCCTTTTCTTATTTTTTCTTTTTATCAGAGAAGTTATTTCCTTAACTTTTTCCCTGTTTTGAACCTTTATGAATGAGAAATTGTTTTATGATCAATCGCATCATTTTCAGCTAGCATACTATCAGTAAAGCATCTTTTTGGCATATTGTTGTTATTTTTCTCTTTTTCATCACCTATCATCAATTCAAAGCGTCCTATCTCCTATTCATAACTATCTTTACACACTCTGCTCTCATTATAACCATAAGTCCCGCTATCCTATCATTGATATGTGTACTTTGCTTTATTTACTGCAATATTGTTCATTCCCTTGCCTTGCTCTCAGCACAACACCTCTCATACGCTTTATGGTCATGGAATTCCTTTTCCAATTGGAGGGGGATTGTATGCATTATGGGATAGCATGCGATATGATTACTACACTCTGCCATAACTTGTTGATTTGACAAAAAATTTTCTGACTGAAAGTTTTGCATGCATCTTATCTATTTCTATTCAAAACTAACACTATGGATTCAAGAACATTGTATGCAAAATAGTGCTTTGTTTACAGGAGAACAACAAGTATAGGCAGAATTCTATTCACAGCATGACCACACTATTGCAACTAACAGAAGAGGCTCGAGCAACTCGCGAACGTGCACAATTCTTACGACATGATGTGCTTGCCTGGATTCTACCTTTTGCATCACTTTCAGCACCAACTCTGCCTACATCAGCTTCAACACCTGCCAGTACATATATGTCATTCCACATTTTTGGAGGTAAAACTTGAGGTAAAATCGCATAATTTTCTGATTTATTACGAATTTAGGAGAATTTCAAAAACGTCCATTTTGAGCATTATTTATCATCCTTCAGTCCACATCTGTACCACTTCCCATTTTTTTTCAGCGGCATATCATCTTTCAGTTTGGGGGAGTGTCGCTTTCATTCATTTCTTTCTTATCACTATGCCATTCATATTCTTTATCATCCATTGCTATTCTTATTCATTCTCAACACCTCCCTTATTCCATGTTGTTTTACACCAAGCATAGAATTCAACAGCTGATAGCAACCACCTCTATTTGTTTTCTAGCATCACATGAGGGCATGCTAATTTTTCAGAGAGGGGGAGGAATTGCTACGCATGATGGATGTTTTCTATTTTCTTTCTCATTTAAGGCATACAATTTCAGTGTAGAAATTGATTTCCATAATATTTTTAAAACTATGAACTCAATTCTTGTGATTTTTGGAAAACACAGACGTATCATTAATACAAACCCAGACAATTTCAAGAAATATTGGTTCATAAAATTTCGGAAATCATGCACTCTCACCTACAGCCATTTTGTTTATATCTCATGATCCGTGCATCAAAACGATCTGATTTTTGGATCATAAAGGTATTCATATATTATAAATTTACTTGCCAAATTTCAACAAAAGCTGGTTTGTAGTTTTTGAGAAAATGGTTAATGAAGTTTGCTGTTACTTATATCATATTTTGTTGCAACTTCATATATACATATAGTTGAATGTCAATATAAAAATTGTTATGCCTTCATCAAGATTACTAAAAGTGAATATTCATTAATTAAGGAAGAATTCATTTTTTCTATCCATTTCATGAGCTGAGATGAACATATTTTTTATTGCTTGGTTAACACATGGGTTTTTGTCTTTGGGTTGCATGAGGACATGCAATATATTCAGTTTTCGTTGCATGAGGACATGCAACATATTGAGTGTGGGGTATGTTGGGCCGTTAATATGCCATTATTATTATCACTTTTGAACACTTATTCCACCCATTTCTACTATTCTTCATCATGTCATTTATTATAATTTATTATATAAATCCATTTTATGATGATTTATGCTTCTATGAATGAATATTATTTATTCTCCTTTATTTCTAATAAATTGACGATTATGCATGATTTTATCAATGATAGTTTTAATAAATCAGTTGTAACATTATTCACCATTTTTAGCCTCCAAGATAATTTCCAGATTGAAGATTTGATCATTAAAAGTGCCAACTCAGAAATTCGATGGAATAAGAAGTGACGGTTTTGCGGTTGAGATTTTGAGCAAATGAAGCAGAATCTGGAAAATCCGGAACATGGGTTTTGTCCAGAACGGACCCAATTAACTTTATCAAAAAATGGTTTGCCCAAATTCGGCTTGTACTGAGAGAAACGCAGGGTTATTTGAGCATGATTTTCTCAGATTTGTTGTTGCGGCCGTCCTCCAAATCTCAGCTGCAAAGCCAAATTTGCCTTGTTCTTGTTGATCAAATGGTTAGAAGCAAACCAATTTTGTAATAGAAATCATGTTATACTTATCTTTATTGTAACTTCTCTCTGATCTCTCTCTATTTAAATGAAAACGGAGATCAGAGATGGGGATGATTTGGGGATGAAAAATGATGGAAAATGATGAAGAATGATGGTGGATTATTCATGATAGGATAGGGATTGTTGCATGCTGTAATTCTCAAGCCTTTGCTATTGTAATGATTCCACAATTTGCTGATTAATACATGATTTGGGAGTTGCTGTTCATTCTTTTCATTCTGAAGTAACCCAGCAGCGTCCGCTGGCGGCTAAGGGCCCAGCCTCTGGTGGAGTACGTTGATGCTGCTGTGTATCATATATTTACAATTGTTGCTGTGTGATGGTTTGATTTATTTCCTATTTTTTTGAATTGCATTATTTTACAGTTTCATGTTTTTATAGTGTGTTGTTAGAATATTTTATGGAATTATTTTATTGCACAAGTTGAGATTGAATCGTGTGGCTGTTCTTTTCCATCATAACAGAGATTATTATCCTTTTCAACTTATATTGTTATGTTGTTCATTTCAAATGTAAAGCTTCGCTGTTCATTTCAGATTGTTGGTTATTCGATTCCACTAATTAGAGTTTGTTGTTCAGATTTATTAAATATGATTCGTTGTTTAATTCCTTTAATTATAAGTTTGTTGTCCATTTACTTCGTTGTTTAGTTTGGTTGATTAATTGCAAGAGTTTGCTTTTAAGGAGTTTTCCTAGTTTACTTTCAATAGCAGCTTTAGTTCAATTTCGATTTCCTTTTAATTGCTTTAAAGCAGGACTCTCAACTGTAGAGAACATTGGTTATTGCTTCCTTGTTCCTAGATTGATTGTCTTGTTCCGGTTTGATTTCAATTGCATCAATATCCAGAGGAATGAGTTATTGCTACTGTATCCTCGATTGATGGTTGTTTGAGTGAATGATTTAGCTTAGAACATTTTTGTTTCTTGTTGTTCCAATTAGATTTTGTTTCCATCTTTCATTTACTTTTGGATTTTAAGCACTATACTGCAAAACATTACTCTTGAGTAAATAGCCGCCTCAGACTGAGTACACTCTTGAAATAAAAAGTCGTCCCTGGGTTGATAATTAATGTGAAGGTAATTAGGAGTTAAAAAGACCCTTTTTATCGCCCCACAGCAACCCTGAGTAGAAGATGAACTAAGAGTCCAAGCCGAAGCCACATTTCCATCCAATTCCTCTGGTGAAAGAGAAACTAGAATGGAGCCTGCAAAGTCAACAATAGATTGATAAGCAATCTCAACTGCAGACATAGGAAATTGCATTGCACTTGACCTTCCTCTAATGTGGAGGTAGGAGAAGGCAAGGTCTAAGGGTCCGAAAAATAATGAGTTCTAAAGAAATCTCTTCGAGTAGGAACCCTGGAGGATGAGATAGCATGAATATGAACAGAAGGAGGCAGAAGATCAAAAGTACCCATCAATGATGTATACATTCCAACCCCCAAATTCTAATCATGTTTTCTAGTATCATTCACCAAGGGTTTTGTCGAGTCAGCAGATGCATTCATATCTACAGGAGAACAGTCAATCTGATCAACAGTGACAATCCTCCCTTCGTGAGGGAAACAAAAAATGTGAAATAATGAGGAAGCAATAGCATCCATCTCATAAATCTAGTTTTTTTCCAAAAAATGGTTGTATTCTAGATTGGAATCAACTATCTCGACCTCGATATTGACATTTTTAACCCTAACACAGATGGGTAAACCTGGAACAATGCCATGTGGCTTGTGAGAATGACCATCAAATGCAGTCAGAAGAGTAGTAGAAGGGACAATTGAAGGAGATCCAATAGCCTTCCATCATGATCTAGACATCACATAGCTGGAAGTACCCTCATCGACTACTGTTCTAAAGATATTGATATTTTGATATGTAGACTTAATATTAAAATCCATATGACAAGGAAGTGATCTCTTTTTGAAGGTTGACATGTGAAATGTGATCATAAGAGATTTTTTTGGATCAACAGCCCCAATGGCATTCAACAATGCACTCCTTTGTGTAGGAAACGACTAGAGTACCTCTAACACACACATGGCACAAGGAATTTGAGTAAAATCTTCTACAATCGAGTAGTTTTGGGCAGCCTTGGCATTAGGATTGATCATCGTATGCTTTGTTGTAATATCCCAAATCTGGAATTTTCTACAATAATAAGAATACCCTAAGGTATTAAAAAAATGGAGAGCAGTAAGTAATCAACTCATATATTTTGTTTCAACACATAGCCATCATTAAAAAATCACAACAACAAACTATTCCTTCATACAATTTCACCAAGCGGGGAAAAGCAGCAGTTTTAGCCCCAAAAACGTTATTTTATGAAAATTGAGTTATAGAAGTAAAAAATAATGGTTGTGTACCTTATAATAGAAAATATAGGATGTGCATGCAAAATGGATTCAGTAAAAAATTCCTTTAGCCTAGTTAAACAAGCCTCCCATGCTCAAAACAACTTAAAATTGACAAAACCCCAAGACTGCAAAATACCGGAGTTGCTGCATAAGAGACTGCACAGTCTAATGGAGTTAAAACTCAGAAAATAGAGAAATAAATCAGATATTCTTATTATATTACTCAATGAGGCATAAAAATAGAGATCTAATCTCTTTTATACAGATCCAAGAAGACCCGGCAAGGGTTTCTTCACAGAAAAGATATACGAGAGAAAGCTGCTGCAAATATGTGGCTGAATCACATTGTATGGATGAAGATCTACATAAAAATGGCTAAACATGCAACGAAATTGCTGTAGATGCTTTATCTATCTTTCCCAAAGAAAGGCTTATCCTTCTCTTGGGAAACTAGCTCCTCAAAATGGGGTTTTGACCCCTCCCACTGCACACCCTAAGAAATAACGCAGTTTTCTGAAGGGAATACGTTTTTACTGAAGGTAAGTGCTTGGCCCAACACCAGGTAGTGGAAAATTCAGATCAGAAGTCTCCTCTTAGATTTCTCAAACAAGATCTCCAAGAAAGAGTAGGGAATCCCCACCCGGGAAAACCCTTGCACTAAGCAGTGCAACAACTTAGTTAAACAACCAATTATGTAGGAATTCTAAGCAGACCACATAAAATATAATCTCCAATATTTTCATATGCCTGCCATATCCTTCATTATATAATTGATGAGCTCTCTCACCAAGGGTCCCACCCACTATGAGGTTGCTTCCATGCAAAGGTCCTCCACAAAAATTGTGTTGTCCATCAAGGTGGTTCAATGTATCTAGATAGATTTGTTGACTTATTCAACCTTGACTAAATCTTCATGCCCTGTCCCTTTTCACACTCAAGGTGCCTTCATTTTGTCTAGCTAGATTGATCTCTATTCACTTTGAGCTGGCTTTATTTAGGATCCACTTCTTTGAGAATAAATCATGTTGATTTGGTCAAACTTGACCTTGTCCACATAGTTTAGACCTTTTTCACACATGTGGATTCTTGAACTGGCTATTTCATGATCCCCTTTCACATTAGGAGGGAATTTTATTCATACTTGAGCAAATTATGAGCCTCCTTGCCGATTTATTCATCTATCTAACTTTTAGAAGAAAAATTATTATTCCTATTAGCTGAAGCTAAATTAGGAATATTACAGTCTCCCCCTCCCAAATGTTGCTTGTCCTCAAGTGTTAGTCGTCAGTATTTTTCACTTGTTGGTGATGAATATTTGTAACAACCAAGTTTTCTAGCAGCTGATCTAAAAAATTGTCAAATTTGCCAGCTGGAAAACACCCATAATTTTTTTTTTTCCTTCTTACCTTTCAGTGCACCCATGATGAGATGAAACTTCATTATCAAATCCTACCTAGCCTCAGCCATACTAGTCTACCCATCAGCTCTAAAGAAACAATCCAAATCTGTCCAAAAAGTCTCCCCTAAGTTAGGAAGTGGCGCTTTAAGCATTTCACCCTTGGAAAATTATCCTAAAGCCAAAGAACCTCCATCTACTATAGACCAGTCATAATAGACCTTCCCATTCTACAAATAAAGTTGGTTACAGCCCTAGGTCGCACCACTAATACACCCTCAAGTCTCAGCAATTCATTTCCATAAGTAAAACTGATTCTAGGTGTTTTTACAGTGTTTTAATGGATCTTGCAAGGACAGAGGCATACCAGCAACTCAGAAGACAATATTTGGCTCCACATGAGAAGACAATTGCTTCTCAATGTGATCTTGAGCCTGGGATGCAGCCACAAAGCATATATTTTTTCATTAAGCTCTTGTAATCACATTCAAAGCCTGAAAGGATAGTGAAGGGAAAAATAACATTGTCAAAGGGCTGATGATATGACATGACTAAAAACCTCCTTCATATATAATCAGAGGGTTTGAAGACTGAAGAACCTCCTTCATTTCACAAGCAGAAGGTTAGGAGCGCCTCCTTCATCTATAAGCAGAGAGTTTGAAGACTGAAGAACCTCCTTCATTTCAAAAGCAGGAGGTTAGGAGCGCCTCCTTCATCTATAAGCAGAGGGAAAATGGACAAAATTTGATTTTAAGAGTTGCAACTGACTGTAAGACAAAATTTTTGATGAACAGTGAGACAGTGACTAAAGTTTTCTGAAGTAAAGTGATGATTAAAGGCAGAGACCAAGCAGTGGGTTTTAAAAATGATTTGCATGAGTTCATTATTATTAAGTTACAATGTGAAGCTAATGGGTTTATCGTCAGTGAAGAAATATTATTAAACTGATGACCAAAGGATTCAAAAGGGTCTTGGTCTCAAAGTAATCGCTGCCATCATGTTCAAAAGGAAAACAGGTATCTGTCAAAGAAGGCCTCCTTCATAAGAAAATTAAAAGAGCTCATCATGGTTTGAAGATGAAAAGCAATCATGGGATATGCCAAAGATTCTAAAGGGACTGCTCTCAAAAAGAGGTAAAATAAATGAAAGCCTAGGCTTCTTGCAGACCTCCTTCACAGAAGAACTAAAGGGCAGTTCTCCCTTATTCAAATTTTCAAATCTAGAACATCATCCCTGTTTTATCTCCTTAAAACTGAAAGCTGGACTATTTTGGCAATCTGAAGATAAGTTAATGTTTTTGGGGTTGGATGGCCTTTTGTGAATAGGATTTGCACTTACAGTGTCCAACAAATTTTTTTACCCACAGTTAAAGAGGAGCTCACATAACACAGGTAATAGCAGATGAGCAATACAAATACAAGAGGTGGGAGATGAATATTGAATTTACAGTTAAGTTTATTCCCCAGTAAAAAGGTAGTGCCACTCAAAAGACACATCTACAGCCCTCCATATGGCTCAGAGAAAAATTTCCTCCTATAGTGCAAATATCAGAAAAAGAGGACATTTTTTCATTCCTTAGATGAAAAGCAGTGAAGGCTTTAAATTTTTGAAGAAGTTCGTTTGATTTCAAAAGGGGGTCGGGCTTATAAAAAATGGCCATTACCATTATGACACTTATCCGATCAAAAGGTATCAGGTTGTGTTCTAAAGAAAAAAGGATTCAAGTTTTGTTTAAAAAGGCATTTTCAAAACTTTTCTTAAAAAACCCTCAACAGTCAAGTGAGAAAAATATTTTGGCTTGTTCATTTTAAAAAGGGGGTTAAGGACTGTTGCAAGCCCTTCTAAATCTCTCCATACACAAAGCAACACTCTTATTGGTATTCACGAGACCGGAGGAGAGGCAGTTCAAGCTAAAAACCAGAGTTTTTTGGGCTTAAAAGTTGCGCAGTGCACCTGTACAACTGTGCGGGGCGTTCAGGCGCATTTTTTCCACAGGAATACAAAGCCGCACGGCGCGCCTGTATGCGTTGATCACGTCGGCCCGACAAGTGACCTGAAAGTGAGTTTTGCACGACGCTCTCTCATTCTAAATGTGCCGTGCATGTCCAAGTGATCAAAACGCCTCTTCAACCAATCTTAAAGCTGATCAAACTCCTAGAACAAGGCTGCCATCATGTTCCAAGGTATTTTGTTTTGTCCCCTTGCTAAATTCAAACTGCTAGATGGTGTTTGAAGCAGTAAAAGTCTTGGTGTAAATCCAGGTAGTTTTAGTGAATGTTTTGAAGGAGAGTTATAGTTGGTTGAGAGTGAAGGGTTGATTCTAGATTCAAAGAGCCTATACACTGCCCTTAGAACAATGCATCAAAATACACCTGTAGGTCCAAATATACACAGTAGTGAAAGGCTCGTAAAAAGTGTGAAAGTAACCCTACTGTGATAAAACGAAGCCAACCTCTGTCAGCATTTGTAAGGGAGAAAAATAGTGCTTAAGAGGGTTGAGATTTTTGTTTAAAAATCAAGATTTGTTGTGGTTATGTTTGCTAGAGGTGAAACAGTGAGAATGGTGATTTTTTATTGATGTAAAAAGCCCATTAGACTGCCCTCAAAACAAGGGTAAAAGATGAAGGCACTGTTTTAAAACAGAAACTCAATGTTTGAAAGATGAAACAATTGTCCTCATTTCAACCACAGTAATCATCCATATATTACTTGGTCATTGTTCAAAGTTTTCCTCAGTGTGGTGAATAGAAAAATCAAGGCTGCCTTTTTGACCATAAACAAATTTTAGTATATGAAGCTGTAAAGTGCCATTTGGAGGTATTGACAAAACTGTGGGTGAGGAGTGGTGAATACAAGGGCAGTATCTTGATTAGAAGAGGTGTTTTCCTGCTACCAGGCTGTTTCGTTGTCCTCAAAACACCAAAACCTTGTGACCTTGTCCAAACACAGAAAATCACTTTGACTGTGTGTACCTTTTGTTTGACTGTGCGCTTGTCATTATAAATATTGGTTCATTAGCATACAAAGGGAGGAAAAATCAGTGTTTTGGAAGGAGCAGGGACTTGATATCACAGAAGCATCTCACACAGCATATGAATCAGTTTTCCTTGGTAAGAAAGTAAAGAGTATCAGAAGCACAATTCCTCCAATGAAGAGCAAAGTAAAGGGTAGTGAGGCAGTGATGAAAAGGAACACTATGGCAGCCAACACAGGAAAAGAGCATGACAGTCATGAAGAAGGCAGTGATAGAGACAAACAAGGCGGTCCTCAAGCAAGCAATGATTGGGGAAAGAAAATACAAAACATGGATCATGAAGGGCACTCTCCAAAGCATGTGCTAGCTGCCTCTCTTAGGTAAGGGGCCATGACTTCTTCACCAAAGCTAGAATGCCGAACAATAAAGAAGAAAATCGAGAAAAGCTCAAAGCTGCCCAAAGAGGGCGCCCGGTGAGAAAAAGGAGAAAGACACCTTTAGGCTTGGAATTTTGGCCCGAGTTTCTAGAAATGTTTCTAAAAAGCCTTGAGGGACTTGCTCACCAAAATTGAGCAAATTTTGACATGTTCTTGTTTTTCGTCATTTTTGGGTTTTTGGCCAAAACTCATGGGCTTCACCATTTCATTTTGGGGAATCATCAAAGGATGAGAGTGGTATCATTGGATGCCATAATTTCAGGAGCACATACTCAGCGATTTTCAGGACATTTGAAGATCATTTTCTCCCCTAAAATGACGGAAAATGCCCGCTTTTTCTACATTCTGCCCGGTCTATCAACAAACCTTATTTTCTGGTTTTTTACACACATGCCTATTTTTGGAGGACTTCCAGGCATTATATTGGGAAAATTCAAGATGTTCCAGAAGTTAGACACTTAGAGATTTCCAACAAGCTATCATGAGCCTCATTTCGACATCAGGAAGGCTACCAAAATTTGCCGGCAAGTCAGAGGACCTTTTGCTGATGTAATTTTTGAGTATTTTTGTAAAAATTGAACCTTTAAAAACTACTTTTTCCTCATGTGCGTTTAGCTATTTTTGCACATGAGAAGTTATGAAAAGTCAATATTTTTCCCTCTTTTAGCATTTTTTAGATATTTTATGAGATATTTTGTGCCTTGGTCTTTGCAAAGCCTCAAGGACAAGTTTAGATATTTATTTTGAACCAATGGCTAGCTAGTTGCCTTGGTTGGTTTTCCTCCTCTTTGGCCTATATATTCCAAGAGGATTCATTGTAATAGAATATTGAACTTGATGATAGAAGAAATATATGGTCATATAAGCTTTAGAAGAAATACTTGTCTCATGCTCTTGGATAGTCTCTTGGATGTTCTTGGATGATGAAAGAGGATTGTTGTTGGATTCCATGACTTGGTAGAATGGTATAGTGTCTCTTTCTTTGTTTTGTTTTCTATTTTTCATTCATGAATCCATGTTTCTTTCTTGCTATAGATCAGTAGAGAAAAAATTTGAGACATGCCCTTGGAGGCACCTTAAATTTCCTGTTTCTTCATAGCTTCCATGTTTTCTTCATCCTTAGTCACATTAAAGAATTCTTGATTGCTCTTTAATAACTTAAGGATATTTTTGCTTATTTCATTCATGGTTTTATGCATGCTAAGTATGATTTACGGTATGCCCTGCTTACTCATGGCTAGCCATAGCTCCATCCATGAAATTTCTCTTTGACTGATTAGATTGTCATTTGTTGAACCAAGGAGGTCTTGTTCTGATCTTGCACTTTGCCTAAGACTATGCAATCTTGTTTTCAAAGTGCCCAATAACTTGAAGTACTGTGTTTAGGCATTCCGACATAGTGATTTGAGTTGTTTGTCTCTCTTAAGTGTATTTCCCCAAAGTCTGATAGTCATTTCCCAAAGTTAGAGAGTTATATATCTCTATGCATGGCTTGAATGTTTATTTCTATGTATTGATTAGCTTATAGTTACATTTCTCATGATTAATGGTTTGCCCTACCATGTTTATGTCAGCTATTAAAATAGTTATGCTTGAAATCCTTTGTTGTTCCCAAACTTGATGTCCATTTTACTCCATTTTGCCCAAATATCCTTTCTACCTTGAATCAAATCGGCCCTTCAATAGCCTTGTATCACCGTCTGATAGCTTTCTAGACCTTTTTGACCCCATAGCCTAGTTGATATGACATATTTTTACCTGTCTTATATCTTTGATCAGTTTCATCCCTCACAAGCTAAAAAACTAAAACCAAAAACCTACTTCATAACTAGCCTAAAATCAGAACATAATAAGAAAACACACAGATATCCCTTACACATATAGAGAGAGCCCTCTCTGAGTCCAGGAAGGCTAGGTCCTTGGGCTCCAAAGACTGGTTTGATGTTACACTATCATTTGGTTTGCCAATGAGCCAAATCACGAGATCTTAACATAATGGCGATCACGGTGGGACTTTGAGTCAAAACATCCTAGGTATCCCTTAGGAACCCTCAAATTCTCAATCAAACTTAGAAGAGTACAATATGGTTGTCTCGCCATCCTAGAAAAATGATGACTCAGCTGTAGGACACTCTTACAAACCTTACGACTACATAAATAACTCAGAAAAACCCCAAAAACTCCCTTAGATTGGTTTTTGTCAGTACTGGTGGTGGACCATACACATATACCTCAAAACAACTAAAAATCCACCTGGCGACTCCACTAGCCTCTAGTAGGCCTTACTACTTTACTAAAACTCTAGGCTACTATCTGATTGAGCCACCTCATTGCCACCCTAACATAATGGTGATCACGGTGGGACTCTGAGTGATAGACAAACTTAGACTCCCTAAACATTCCAGCAGCCTTAAGAATACTGTCTGATTGACTTATCCCACTGCTCACTAACATAATGGTGATCACGGTGGGACCTTGAGTCAAAACATCCTAGGTATCCCTTAGGAACTCTCAAAAATCTTAGTCAAACTTAGAAGAGTAGAATTTAGCTCTTTCAACATCTTAGCAAAATGATGGCTCAGTTGTAGGAAACTCTTCCAAACCTCACAGGTAAGCAGTCCATAAAACCATTTAGAGTAAAATCTTTTTGTTCTCGCCACCCTAGCAAACTGTTGAAATAGGTCTAGAATACTTTAATAAACCATAGGCTGCACATAAAACTCAGAAAAAACCCCAAAAAACTCCCTTAGATTGACTTTTCCCTAGTTATTGGTGGTGGACCATAGCTACATCCCTACAAAAACAACCAAGTTCCACCTGGCGACTCCACTAGCCTCCAGTAGGCCTATTACTCCACTAGTCCTTATAAAATCTTCTGGGAATGCATTAAGCAATCCCAATCATTCTGATGGTGGACAAAATAGTTCAAATCCTCCACCTGACAACTCCACAACCTTCATTAGACCAAAAGACTCCACTGGTAGAGAACTTTGGACTGGTTGAAAAGACACAGTGATCCTTTTTTATTAACAAAGATGAATCTAAGGATACAAAGGAGATATGCTCCGATGAGCAGAGAACATATCCATGGATTCCCACACAAAATGCCTACAAACGTAAATTGGATAGGAAACCTACCTATCTTTCGAGATGAAAATGTTGACGACCCATTTTTACACCTCATCAATTTTCATATACATGTATGGAGGTTAAAGGTTGAATGGCATGAGGACTGCCCCATGAAAATGTTCATGGGTACATTAGAAGGAAAGGCAAGAGAATGGTATGAAAACCTAGAACCTGGAATCTTGCTTTCTTTGAAGGATTTCCACAAAGTATTTTGTAAACACTATATAGGGCATTGTCCATCTCTATCATTGGCTGAAAATTGTTGTGATAAATCTGAAAATCTCATACAACACCTTGTAAGCATTGATGAAAACTTAGGAAATTGGCATCCTGAGGATTTTTTAGAGGAGATCCATAATTTTCTTACCCAAACTAACCATCAAGATGACCAAGAAGAGTTGATCCCAAATGAAATCCATCAAAAAATAAGAGAGGATCCACAAGAGCTCTTTGAAAAAGTTGAAACAAATAATAATCCATCTGCTCTTCCTTGTAAAATACATGAGGACATTCAGCCACAAGATCAACTTCCACAAAAAATGGAAAGAAATTGTTTCCCAATCCAAAGAAAATAGAAAATACCTCCTCCTTTAACTGAAAAGAAAATAGATCAACTTATAAACATGCAGACAGCCTCTGAAACTTCATATAACCAAAACTTTTCTTATCTTTCTCCTATTAATCTTGCATATCATAAGTCAAAAAATAGATTTGTAAATCAATTTGAAGAAAAGAAATCTGATAGTCCAATATGCATGGCTGGTGACATTACTTATGTTAATGATTCTCCAAGGTTTGATCAATATGTTGATGATTATGATTTCCAAACATAAGCTAACTTTGCAAAATACTCAGATTTTGATTTTTGGGAGGAAGCTCAGTTTCATAAACTTGAGAAAAGTGAGCAGCCATTACAGGTCATCTATGACACTGATGAGGAGAGCCTTGAGAGTTTAGAAGTAAGTGAAGAGTCTCGAACTCTTTGCTCTACTTCAGTTCAGTCCGTCAGAGATAACATTCACATAATTGGAAATCAACAATTTTTCAGCTTTGATGATGAGGTTGAGGAGGATGATGAAATTCTCAAGCATGTTGTAAATGAGAAGCCTTTTCTTGAAATGGTTGAGGAAATCATTTTGGACATGGAATATTCTTTAACTCCAGATTTGCAGCCACCAAGTTCCATTGAGTTACAAGTTGCAGATGAAGAAATAGAGGTTGATAAACACATGAGAGTTGTCACACTATCCTTTCAAGATAATTTACTGTCAAAATGTATCCCTGCTCATCAACCTGATGACCTTCACGCAATTTTTAGTCCACTTAATCAGAACACATCAGCTTGGAAAGAAAACTACACTGCAATATATGATGAGTCTGACAGTTCAAGTGATCATGAGCAAGGGGAAGAGTTGCTTTACCAGGGGAGTCCCAAATATAGCCAAGTGGAAGAAAGAGTAGTCCTGAATGAATCCTATATATCAAATCCTCTAGATCAGGTATTATTCCAAGATCCATTTGTTGTTTTCCTTGAGAAATCTGAAGGAGTAGTGGGTTCTATCATGAACCAGTTGCTACCAATAATGAGAAAAAACTTAAGCATTGCTGTCCGAAAACAAGCCAAATGGGAGTGGCCTTTTCATTACTTCAACATCATGAAAGAACTAAACCAAGATCAACCATGCAATCATCTATTTGACTGGCTATATTGGAAAGAAGAGTTCACCAAATGAATGTATGTTGTGTATATTTTAGACTAGGATAGATAGATAGCTATGGAAATAAGCTCAGCCTTGTGAGCATCTTTTCAGTTTTAGTTTGTTTAAAGAAAAATTGAAAAAGCAGAAAATACAAAAACAGTAAAAAGTAGAAAAAGAGGGCAGTTTCTAAAAAGCAGTGGTACAACCCCATACCCAAAAATAGTCATGCTGAAAGCGAGCAAGTCTAAATGCCGCTACTAGTGCTCAAATTTCTTGTTCAGTTATCTAGCCTAATCATAGCTAAACATGTTTTAAATTTATTTGCTGATAAGTTTGTGAGTGAAAAATATGGTCAACATTGTGTAAACTTGAATTATAAAAGAGAGTATATTAGGAAAAGATACTGGTTCCACACGCCCAAAACAGAACCAAAGAGGGAAGCGGGGATGAAAAACAAATTGTGCATCTTAGCCCTATTTTTCCTAGTTTCCATTTTATGCAAAATAATATATGTGTGCAGCTTGTCTTCCCTGCCGCAAATACATGACAAATCAGACTTTCTAATGCTGATTTGATCATATTTTCAATTTCGTGTTTTAGATTAGAGAACAAAATCCTGTCAAACAACCTAATCTTGACAGTTGATCTAGCATAGGTAGAGTAATGAAGGAGTTCATCAGTTTAATCTGAACTCCCGACAGATATAAGTGTAGAATTAGATAGGTTCATTTTCCAAAAATAAAAAATATATATTGTCAATGGGGTAGCTAGTCCAAATGCACCCAAAGGAAGAAAAACTGTTAGGAAAGGTAGTGGAGTAGGTAGAAATATCATTGATGCTAATCATGCTGTCGTTTTTCAGAAGTAGCATCAAAGAAGAATGAAATTTTCGCCAATGGGTAAGGCACTGGTCTTCATAAGCCAAGGATCTGAAATTCTGGACACCTCCTGAAACGGAGCTGCCCTCCCCAAATGGAGCCACTGTTAGTCATCAGTATTTTTCACTTGTTGGTGATGACTATTTGTAATAGCCAAGTTTTCTAGCAGTTGATCTAAAAAATTGTCAAATTTGCCAGCTGGAAAACACCCATAAACTTTTTTTTGCCTTCTTACCTTTCAGTTTGCCCATGACGAGATGAAACCCCATTATCAAATCCTACCTAGCCTCAGCCGTACTAGTCTACCCATCAGCTCTAAAGAAACAATCCAAATCTGTCCAAAAAGTTTCCCCTAAGTTAGGAAGTGGCGTTTTAAGCATTTCTCCCTTGGAAAATTATCCTAAAGCCAAAGAACCTCCATCTGCTATAGACTATTCATAACAGACATTCCCATTCTGCAAACAAAGTTGGTTACAGCCCTAGGTCGCGCCACTAATACACCCTCAAGTCTCAGCAATTCATTTCCATAAGTCAAACTGATTCTAGGTGTTTTTACAGTGTTTTAATGGATCTTTCAAGGACAGAGGCATACCAGCATCTTAGAAGACAATATTTGGCTCCACATGAGAAGAAAACTGCTTCTCAATGTGATCTTGAGCCTGGGATGTAGCCACAAAGCATAGAGTTTTTCATTAAGCTCTTGTAATCACATTCAAAGCCTGAAAGGACAGTGAAGGGAAAAATAACACTGTCAAAGGGCTGATGATATGACATGACTAAAAACCTCCTTCATCTATAAGCAGAGGGTTTGAAGACTGAAGAACCTCCTTCATTTCACAAGCAGGGGGTTAGGAGCACCTCCTTCATCTATAAGAGAGGGAAAATGTACAAAATTTTATTTTAAGAGTTGCAATTGACTGTAAGACAAATTTTTTGATGAACAGTGAGACAATGACTAAATTTTTCTGAAGTAAAGTGATGATTAAAGGCAAAGACCAAGCAGTGGATTTTAAAAATTATTTGCATGAGTTCATTATTATTAAGTTACAATGTGAAGCTAATAGGTTTATCGTCAGTGAAGAAATATTATTAAAATGATGACCAAAGGAGTCAAAAGGGTCTTGGTCTCAAAGTAACCGCTGCCATCATGTTCAAAAGGAAAACAGGCATCTGTCAAAGAAGGCCTCCTTCAGAAGCAAAGTAAAAGAGCTCATCATGGTTTGAAGATGAAAAGCAATCATGGCATATGCCAAATATTCTAAAGGGACTGATCTCAAAAAGAGGTGAAATAAATGAAAGCCCAGGCTTCTTGCAAACCTCCTTCACAGAAGAACTAAAGGGCAGTTCTCTCTTGTTCAATTTTTCAAATCTAGAACATCATCCCTGTTTTATCTCCTTAAAACTTAAAGCTGGATCATTTTGGCAATCTAAAGATAAGTTAATGTTTTTGGGGTTGGATGGCCTTTTGTAAACAGGATTTTCCCTTACAGTGTCCAACAAAGTTTTTTACCCACAGTCAAAGAGGAGCTCACATAACACAAGTAATAGCAGATGAGAAATACAAATACAAGAGGTGGGAAAGGAATATTGAATTTAGAGTTAAGTTTATTCCCCAGTAAAAAGGAAGTGCCACTTAAAAGACACATCTACAGCCCTCCATATGGCTCAGAGGAAAATTGCCTCCTATAGTGCAAATATCAGAAAAAGAGGACATTTTTTCATTCCTTAGATGAAAAGCAGTGAAGGCTTTAAATTTTTAAAGAAGTTCGTTTGATTTCAAAAGGGGGTCGGGCTTATAAAAAATGGCCATTACCATTATGACACTTATCTGAACAAAAGGTATCAGGTTGTGTTCTAAAGAAAAAAGGATTCAAGTTTTGTTTAAAAAGGAATTTTCAAAACTTTTCTTAAAAAACCCTCAACAGTCAAGTGAGAAAAAGATTTTGGCTTGTTCGCTTTAAAAAGGGGGTTAAGGACTGTTGCAAGCCCTTCTAAATCTCTCCATACACAAAGAAACACTCTTATTGTTGTTCACGAGACCGGAGGAGAGGAATTTCAAGCTAAAAAGCAGAGTTATTTGGGCTTCAAAGTTGCGCGGCGCGCCTGTACAACTGCGCGGCGCTTTCAGGTGCATTTTTTTCACAAGAATACAAAGCCACGCGGTGCCCCTGAAGGAGCGCGCAGCGCACCTGTATGCGTTGGTCACGTCGGCCCGACAAGTGACCTGACAGTCGGTTTTGCGCGTTGCTCTCTCATTCTAAACGTGTCGCGCATGTCCAAGTGATCAAAACGCCTTCTCAACCAATCTTAAAGCTGATCAAACTCCTCGAAAAAGGCTGCCATCTTGTTCCAAGGTATTTTTTTTTGTCCCCTTGCTAAATTCAAACTGCTAGATGGTGTTTGAAGCAGTAAAAGTCTTGGTGTAAATCCAGGTAGTTTAAGTGAATGTTTTGAAGGAGAGTTATAGTTGGTTGAGAGTGAAGGGTTGATTCTAGCTTGAAAGAGCCTATACACTGCCCTCAGAACAATGCATCAAAATACACTTGTAGGTCTAAATATACACAATAGTGAAAGGCTCGTAAAAAGTGTGAAAGTAACCCTACTATGATAAAACGAAGCCAACCTTTGTCAACATTTGTAAGGGAGAAAAACAGTGCTTAAGAGGGTTGAGATTTTTGTTTAAAAATCAAGATTTGTTGTGTTTATGTTTGCTAGAGGTGAAACAATGAGAATGGTGAGTTTTTATTGATGTAAAAAGCCCATTACACTGCCCTCAAAACAAGGGTAAAAGATGAAGGCACTGTTTTAAAACAAAAACTCAATGTTTGAAAGATGAAACAGTGGTCCTAATTTCAACCACAGTAATCATTCATATATTACTTGGTCATTGTTCAAAGTTTTCCTCAGTGTGGTGAAGAGAAAATCAAGGCTGCCTTTTTGACCATTAACAGATTTTAGTATATGAAGCTGTAAAGTGCCATTTGGAGGTATTGACAAAACTGTGGGTGAGGAGTGGTGAATACAAGGGCAGTATCTTAATTAGAAGAGGTGTTTTCCTGCTACCAGGCTGTTTTGTTGTCCTCAAAACACCAAAACCTTGTGACCTTGTCCAAACATAGAAAATCACTTTGACTGTGTGTACCTTTTGTTTGACTGTGCGCTTGTCATTATAACTATTGGTTGATTAGCATACAAAGGGAGGAAAAAACAGTGTTTTGGAAGGAGAAGGGACCTGATATCACAGAAGCATCTCACATAGCATTTGAATCAGTTTTCCTTGGTAAGCAAGTAAAGAGTATCAGAAGCACAATTCCTCCAATGAAGAGAAAAGTAAAGGGCAGTGAGGCAGTGATGAAAAGGAACATTATGGTAGCCAACACAAGGACAGAGCATGACAGTCATGAAGAAGGCAGTGATAGAGACAAAAAAGGCGGCCCTCAAGCAAGCAATGATTAGGGAAAGAAAATACAAAACATGGATCATGAAGGGCACTCTACAAAGCATATGCTAGCTGCCTCTCTTAGGCAAGGGGCCATGACTTCTTCACCAAAGCTAGAATGCCAAACAACAAGGAAGAAAACCAAGAAAATCTCAAAACTGCCCAAAGAGGGCGCCCGGTGAGAAAAAAGGAGAAAGACACCTTTAGGCTTGGAATTTTGGCCTGAGTTTCTAGGCATGTTTCTAAAAGGCCTTGAGGGAATTTCTCACCAAAATTGAGCAAATTTTGACATGTTCCTGTTTTTCGTCATTTTTGGGTTTTTGGCCAAAACTCATGGGCTTCGCCATTTCAGTTTGTGGGATCATCAAAGGATGAGAATGGTATCATTGGATGCCATAATTTTAGGAGCACATACTCAGTGATTTTTAGGACATTTGAAGATCATTTGCTCCCCCAAAATGGCAGAAAGTGCCCGCTTTTTCTACATTTTGCCCGATCTATCAGCAAACCTTGTTTTCTGGTTTTTTACACACACGCCTGTTTTTGGAGGACTTCTAGGCATCATATTCGGAAAATTAAAGCTTTTCCCGGAATTAGACACTTAGAGCTTTCCAACGAGCTATCATGAGCCTCGTTTCGACATCGAGAAGGCTACCAAACGTTGCCGGCAAGTCAGGGGACCTTTTGCTGATGTAATTTTTGAGTATTTTTGTAAAAATTGAACCTTTAAAAACTGCTTTTTCCTCATGTGCGTTTAGCTATTTTTGCACATGAGAAGTTATGAAAAGTCAATATTTTCCCCTCTTTTAGCATTTTTTAGATATTTTATGAGATATTTTGTGCCTTGGACTTTGCAAAGCCTCAAGGACAAGTTTAGATATTTATTTTGAACCAATGGCTAGCTAGTTGCCTTGGTTGGTTTTCCTCCTCTTTGGCCTATATATTCCAAGAGAATTCATTGTAATAGAAGGCTGAAATTGATGATAGAAACAATATATGGTCATATAAGCTTTGGAAGAAATACTTGTCTCATGCTCTTGCATAGTCTCATGGATGTTCTTGGATGATGAAAGAGGATTATTGTTGGATTCCATAACTTGGTAGAATGGTATAGTGTCTCTTTCTTTGTTTTGTTTTCTAGTTTTCATTCATGAATCCATGTTTCTTGCTTGCTATAGATCAGTAGAGAAAAAATTTGAGACATGCCCTTGGAGGCACCTCAAATTTCCTGTTTCTTCATAGCTTCCATGTTTTCTTCTTCCTTAGTCACATTAAAGAATTCTTGATTGCTCTTTAATAACTTAAGGATATTGTTTCTTATTTCATTCATGCTTTATGCATGTTAAGTATGATTTACGGTATACCATGCTTACCAATGGCTAGCCATAGCTCCATCCATGAAATTTCTCTTTGACTGATTAGATTGTCATTTGTTGAACCAAAGAGGTCTTGTTTCGATCTTTCCCTTTGCCTAAGACTATGCAATCTGGTTTTCAAAGTGCCCAATAACTTGAAGTACTGTGTTTAGAAGTTCCGGCATAGTGATTTGAGTTGTTTGTCTCTCTTAAGTGTATTTCCCCAAAGTCTGATAGTCATTCCCAAAGTTAGAGAGTTATATATCTCTATGCATGGCTTGAACGTTTATTTCTATGTATTGATTAGCTTATAGTTCCATTTCTTGTGATTAATGGTTTTCCCTACCATGTTTATGTTAGCTATGAAAATAGTTATGCTTGAAATTCTTTGTTGTTCCCAAACTTGATGTCCATTTTATTCCATTTTTCCCAAAGATCCTTTCTACCTCGAATCAAATCGGCCCTTCAACAGCCTTGTATCACCGTCTGATAGATTTCTAGACCTTTTTTGACCGCATAGCCCAATTGATCTGACATATTTTTACCTGTCTTATATCTTTGGTGAGTTTCATCCCTCACAACCTAAAAAACCAAAACCCAAAACCTACTTCATAACTAGCCTAGAATCAGAACATAATAAGAAAACACACAGATATCCCTTACACATATAGAGAGAACCCTCTCTGAGTCCAGGAAGGCTAGGTCCTTGAGCTCCGAAGACTGGTTTGATGTTACACTGTCATTTGGTTTTCCAATCAGCCAAATCACGGGATCCTAACACTCAAGCAACTGCAAGGGTGCTGCAAAATCTCCCCTCTTCCTCTTGTGGCCCCCTCATCCAATAGTCTCCACCATTGCTCCAGAATTTCTGCAAAAATCCCATCTCCCAATGGCTCCTCCCAAGTGTGCAATTTGGCCTTTGGTGAATAACCCCAATGGTATTCCTTATAAAATAATGGAAGGTCTCTGTCGAAACCTCCTTGCTGATCCATGGCCTTCTTAAGATAGAAGTGATGAAAATCATGGGTAATTTCATCATCAATGAAGGCCTTGGTAATTCATAGAAAGGCTCCTCCTAATGGCTCATGAGAAGCATGCTCCAAGTGCTCCAACCAAACATATGGTCCACATCATAAAGAAACAAGTGGTATACAATAGTGAAGATATAGTTTTTCATGCTCCCCTTAGAACATGAAGTGCATAAAATGTAGGGAATTTCTTCCCCCAAGGACACACCCCACAAATGTGTCTCTCCTCCAACCATGTTCCCAAAAAAGATAAGAGCGTATTCAACCAATTGAATCAGAATTAGAGTCATGCTAGTTGCCATATGCAAAAATGGAGAAGGAAAATGTTCCCTCAAGTGCAACCAGTGCAATTTTATTCCTAACTGCCATAGGATATGATACGGAAAGTGTTTACCCCAACACTTGCTTGTTGCCTCATCTCCCTTGCATGCTTCGAGAAGGTGTAGGATAGTTGGTGTTGATGAATCACACCATGAAGAGTACATCATCTCTCCAAGATCTCCCAAGGAATGGCCAACATCACCATTGTTCATGGCCTAAAGTTGCTCATGAAGCCCATCAGAAAAAGTGCCCCCTCTTGGAGCCAAGAACTGCACATGAGTGTTAAGAATATGCAAATATATAATAAATACATCATGAGGTTCAACAATACAATGTTTATCATACACTTTTTTAAGATTAGCAAGGTAGCTCATGGATGAGCTCCTTCTCACACTCAATGAATAAGGAGGTGATAATGATAACTCTTCCCAAGAGCTATGTTCCTCCTCAACCAGAAAATGATCCATGCACTTACTCATATGAGAGTGCATCTCCTCTTTGAAATCATCCCACATGAATCCATCCAAGATAGTATGATATGTTCTAATGAGACCAGTGGGGTTTGAAAGCAAGACCTCATAGGTTATGTTAAGTAGTTTATTCTTGAGTTTGGAATATTTAGTTAGTAGATTTGATCATGGACATAAATGATCCCATCAACTACCTTATACTTCCCATCCATTGCTTTCCCATCAAGAACCTTACATGTGAATAGGTCCTTGGAATATTCCATCAAGAGTTAGGACTCCCAATAAGGGTCTAGGCTTCCCAACATTGACAGCGCTGTAGAAGTCTGAAATGATGCATTTTCCATATGATGGCTATCCTCCTTGACATGCTTGATGTCAAAGTCACATGTTGGAGTGTTCCCAAATTTCTTTTTCTGCCCCTTTCAACTGATCTTGCGCAAAACAAGAGTGAAGTTTAGGAGAGTTACCCTCCTTTTGAAAGGTTCTCTTACTCCAAAACCTCCACAATTTTGCTCCTGCATACAAAAATGAAATTATCTTTTTGTTATGTTCAGAAATTTTCATTACATATTGGAGTATCCTTTTCTCCTCCAAAGCTATGGAGTGGCCTTTTGATACTATGCTCATATCAATATAGATTTCTGAATCTATCCTCTCCAACGCAAATAGATGAATGGAAGATAGCAAGGTCAATTTCAGAAATTTTCTTAGCCTTCCATCAATGATTCTCAGCACTGTAGTGGTTCCTTCCAAGGTTCCCTCTCTAGATAAATATGTTTCTGCTACATACAGTTGAGAGAAAACTTTAGTTTTCCTCCAATCATGAGGTCTTCCTACTGAAATGCCTCCTTGCAAAGAGGCATCAAGGCATAGAGTAGGATGTGGATGTAGGTGGACAAATTTTCCCCTACCTTTCTTGCATAGGTCCTCTTGCCTTATTTGTTCCTTCAAAATTTGAAATAGAGAAGGGTACATTCTCTCCATCTTATGATGCCCTTCCTCCTCTTTTCCTCCTCTTATCCTCAAGATCTCATAATTTTATAATGATGATACATGCTCCTCATGCGTTATGCCAAGAGCTCAATGTGTGAGACCTTTTGGAATTCCTTGCAAGAGTGCAAGAGCTTATTTTCTTGGAGCAAGTGCTCCATCATCTTCTTCATGAGGTGCTTGAGGTGCCCTTGTCTTGACTGTGTTATCCTCTCCTGCCTTCCCTTTCTCCTCTTTAATAGTTGAAGTTTCCTTATCTTCAACAAGAGACCTTAGATCTTGGTCTTGTTTTGAAGAAGGAATCTTCATGTCTTTCTTTTGAGAAGAAATCCCTTCATCCAAAGGAGATCTTGCCCTTGGCAAAGTATCAAACAAGCTCACCTCCTCTTTGGTGGTTTTTAGAAACGGAGTTGGATTTATAGATCCTCCCAACTCATGTAAAAGTTTTGTTTGATGTGGTTTGATAGTTTCAATAGAAGATGTTTCACATGAAATATCATCAAACCTCTCTACTAATATTTTAATGAACCTTGCATAAGTAGATGTATTTACATTCTTTAAGGAAAATGATTCAAACAACCACCGAGCATAAGCCTTACCCTCAAAATGCAGCACTGCTACTTTGATGGCTTCAATTTCTGAAACTTGATGTTGTTGCACAAAGGTGTCTAGCTCCTTCACCCAAGCCCTAGCTGGAAATAGAAATGATCCATCAAAAATATATAGAAAAAATCTATCCTCACCCTACTTCTTGCTCCTTGTCCTCCTTTCCTCCTTCATTTGGAAAAACCCTTGGAAATTCAAGTGATCTTTGAACTCCTCGGATTGATCTTCATATTCCTGCAAATAATCACCAAGAGTATCTCTCTTTGGCATATCTCCTTTCTTCCTCTTCATGAAGAAATTGCTAATAGAACATGGTAGATCTGATGATATGGCTGAGTGCTCATATCCAAAATATGATGACTTACAATCTTCCTCTTGTATAGATCTTGCTGAGGGATTTTCAGATTCCTCTCTCCACATTTCTTTGATGCCCTTGCTTCTACCCTGCAGATTTGGAAAAAGAAGATTTGAGAACCTCCTTTCTATAGACAACAAGGATTTTCTCTAATTTATTCTGTAAATCTCCTCCTCCCCATGAGAATACTCCATGATTCTTGAAGCTCATAGGCTGAGCCAAGATTGTTCCTCTGATACCATTGTAATATCCCAAAATCTGGAATTTTCTACAACAATAAGAATACCCTAAGGTATTCCAAATTTGGAGAGAAGTAAGTAATCAACTCATATATTTTGTTTCAACACATAAACATCATTAAAAAATCACAACAACAAACTATGCCTTCATACAATTTCACCAAGCAGGGAAAAGTAGCAGTTTTAGCCCCAAAAACGTTATTTTCTGAATATTGAGTTATAACATTAAAAAATAACGGTTGTGTCCCTTAGAATAGAAAATATAGGACGTGCATGCAAAAGGGATTCAGAAAAAAATGCCTTTAGCCTAGTTAAACAGGCCTCCCATGCTCAAAACAACTTAAAATTGACAAAACCCCAAGACTGCAAAATACCGGAGTTGCTGCATAAGATACTGCGCAATATAATGGAGTTAAAACTCAGAAAATAAAGAAATAAATCAGATCTTCTTATTATATTACTCAATGAGGCATAAAAATAGAGATATAATCTCCTTTATACAGATCCAAGAAGACCCGACAAAGGTTTCTTGATAGAAAATATATACGAGAGAAAGCTGCTACAAATCTATGGATGAATCACGCTGTATGGATTAAGCTATACATAAAAATGGCTGAACATGCAAATAAATGGTTGTAGATGATTTATCTAGCTTTCCCAAAGAAAGGTTGATCCTCCTCTTAGGAAACTAGCTCCTCAAAATGGGGTTTTGACCCCTCCCACTGCACAGCTTAAGAAATAATGCAGTTTTTTGAAGGGACTACGTTTTTGCTGAAGGAAAGTTCTTGGAACAACACCAGGTAGTGGAAAATATATATCAAAAGTCTCTTCTTAGATTTCTCAAACAAGATCTCCAAGAAAGAGTAGGGAATCCCCACCTGAGAAAACCCTTGCACTAAGGAGTGCAACAATTTAGCTAAACAGCAAGTATGTAGGAAGTCTAAGCAGACCACATAAAAAATAATCTCCAATATGTTCATATGCTTTCCATATCCTTCATTATATAATTGATGAGCTCTCTCACCAAGGGTCCCACCCACTATGAGGTTGCTTCCATGCAAAGGCTCCTCCACAAAAACTGCGCTGTCCATCAAGGTGGTTCAATGTATTTAGACAGCTTTGTTGACTTAGTCAACCTTGACTGAATCTTCATGCCCTGTCCCTTTTCACACTCAAGGTGTCTTCATTTTGTCTAGCTAGATTGATATCTATTCACTTTGAGCTGGCTTTATTTAGGATCCACTTCTTTGAGAATAAATCATGTTGAATTGGTCAAACTTGAAGCTGTCCACATAGTTTAGACTGTTTTCACACATGTGGATGCTTGAACTAGTTATTTCATGATCCCCTTTAACATTAGGAGGGATTTTTATTCATACTTGAGCAAATTATGAGCCTCCTTGCCCATTTATTCATCTATCTAACTTTTAGAAGCAAAATTAATATTCCTATTAGTTGAAGCTAAATTAGGAATATTACATTTGTAGACCCTTTCGGCATTTGAGGTATAGGATAAATTGTAGGCCTCTTGATATGGAGCGGCTCAGCATTATTAGGAGCACCTTTAGCTTTCGAAGACTCAGCTTCACCATAATCACGAGATCTCATAGTGATATCTGCGTGAGCACTAATCATGTATACGTTTGATGAATTTTCCCCTTCGTAGTTGCCCCCAGAGGGAGTTCTAGTATTCACATTCGTGCCAGCAAGAAGATGCTTCCCTTGGGGAAAAGGGTTTGTTAGTACAACCTGGGAGTTAGAAGAAACATGCTGAGCTAACAAGCACTAAGCATCTTGAATTTTTGAGAAGAGCTGAGTAAGATTGTCTCTAGTGCATAAATTTCATGGAAACTTAACCTTCTTCTTATTATCATTCTTACCCTCTCCAACATGATCGTTGGATTTGTTCTCATTTCCCTTCCCATCCTTGTCTTTCTTCTTATTATTCCGTCCCTTCTTCTTCCCATCAGATTTTTTATTTCCTTTAGGGTTAGAAGCCTGAACGACATTGATAGTCAAGGGTTGAGAGCAAGTTGACACCGAAGGCGTAGCCTGACCAGAAGGAGCAGATTGTATAGACAATTGCTGCAATTGATTTATTAGGTTAGCCGTACCACTATCGATCGTACCAATAAGTTTGTCAGCATGAGGACCAGGCTTTGTTTTGGCTAAATCTAGCTTGGAGTGAGGAGCATCAGGAAAAATATTATTAAGGACCCTAGACTAAGAATAGATCAGTTCTAGCGTTTGGGCCCTAAATATAGCTCGTTCCTCAAAAAATACCCCTGAAAGGGATACATCCTTTGAGATTTCTGGCTGCAGATATTTCAGAAGCCATTTGAGAAGGAAATCATTCAGAATTTGGGCTTTGATGAGCCTCTTCCTTCTCCTCCATTCTTGAATATGATAAAAAATGTGAGTTGCTTTTTTGTGCTAGAAATTGGCCAAGAGATCAATCCTGGCATCATAACAGACATGCAACTGAAAATGGTTTAGAAACATAGTAGCCAACTCACCAAAAGTAGAAAAATTGCACCCTGTCAGCTCAATGTACCATTTTGCTGCGTTCCCAGTTAGGTTTCATTGAAATAGCCTCAATCTAATCGAATCGTCGATAAGGGAGTTTGATGAACACCATAAGTGGAAAGTGGTCACATGGTTAGCCAGATCCTCACTAGTCTTCCCTTCAAACTTTGGAATGTCTGAGGGTAGTTTAGTAGGGATCAGAGGCCAACCTAGACTATATCGAATGGGATCATTCATCAATTTCAATAGATATGGGAAGTTTAAAGTTAACAGGAAAGGTAAGTGTGGAGGAGCCTGGGAATTCCATCCCCCATAGGAATGATTCACAACATTTTGGAAAGAATAGCCTGGATTTGTTGAGGCACCAGGTTTCCAAATATTGTTCCTAGAAAATGCCGAGCAATAAGAGAATCCTTGTGACCCAAAATTTAGAGAAGGACCCCCTCCCATCGTAGGGTTACTATAAACATGGATATTCACTCCAATCGAAGTGTTAAAAGAGAAATAAACCCCTTGGTAAGAGTTCCAAGCATTGGCGAAAGGAGAAAAGCCCTGAGAATCTCCTACCAAAGGGAAAAGAAAATACCCTTGTTGATAAGATAAAAAATGACTCCTAGCTCCTAACCTTGTAAAAGCATGGTTCCATCCTGAAAAAGCATTAGATCTTTGCCCTACGACGAAAGGATTAAATCCTTGATTTTGGGAGGTGAATGGAAAATATCCTAAGGAAGGGTTCAAATGAGGAATATGCCCACTTCCAAAGGGGAAACCATGAAATGAAGTTGATCCACTAGCCATAGAAGGCATAGGCACGGAGACAGCTGAAGCAGTGGTAAAGGAGATAGAAGGAATCAAACTTGAAGGAATTCCAAAATAAAATGGGCTAGAATGAGAAGAATAAGCTCGGTTGTTTCCACTTTGTTGACGGGAAAATTTGTTCGGCCAACAGTAGGGGATCTCCCCAG